>CAVNZK010000044.1:1379934-2069901 GCA_963693345.1 Pieris melete | reverse complement strand
GCTCATGGAAAGAACGACCATTGCTGCACTGCCAGGGATCGAACCTACGACCTCAGGGATGAGAGTCGCACGCTGAAGCCACTAGACCAACACTGATATAATCTATAAACACAAACTCAAACTCAAAATATCTTTATTCAAGTGGGTAACCAAGTACACTTTTGAATCGTCAAGTTAAATTAATCGTAAATTTACATTTACTACCAGTTCGCAAGTCGAGGGCGTAGAGCGGGTAAGAAGAACTGGCAAGAAACTTTCCGCCACTCCTTTTAATCGCCAAGTATTGTCATACAAATTGTTTGAACTGGAGCAAATCAATCCCAAGGATTAGGATCATTTAAGTATTCCTCTAATTTATAAAACGCTTTATTGATTAATTTCCGTTTAACGAGGGCTTTGAATTTATTTAGTGATAATACTCTAATTTCGCTTGGGAGTTTGTTGTAAAAACGTCAATCTATAAGATATTATTAATATTAATAGAGATTAAAAGGTATTTTGACATAAGATATATTTTAATAAATAATAGGATATAAATATTGTAGATACAAATATAACAAATTTTATTTTCTACAGAGTCGTCTCGCTGTCAACACAATTAACTCGCACTTTCTCTAGTGTATTCTTTGTCCCTCTTATATTAACGTTCCAGCACTCTTGATTAAACTTAAATAACATAAGACTACTGTTAGTAACACACGTTCACTTCTGTCTTTATTTAATTGAATAAATTTTTATATTAAATAGGAAAATATAGATTTAAAAATACAACTGTGTACGTATATTTTGCAGTAACTGACCCAAATATCGCGAACAATTGTGTTAACGATTTCCCACTATCCGTCACTATGGCAGCATGTAGTTTTGCTATTATCTCCGGGTTAGGGCCTTCGCTAGGGCCAAATTCCGAATGCCTTAGGAGTTAAATCGTTCTCAGTTCACGCGCAACTCATTACGAGTAATGTGTTCCGTCATAGTCTCTGGTCTAATGGAACTCTTATTTATTTCTTCGTCACTATTACAATTGCTCCTAATTGAGGTGCCCGCTTTTAGTAAAATGGGCAATTTCTAAAGCTGTTTGTTGCCTAAATGGTATGTCTTGGACGGTTTCTGATAGAATTATTTTGTATTGTGATTTTGAATTTCATATCGTATTGTGCGCGCGTCTTCGTTACGTGGAAACGGGACAGTATAAATATTAACCCAAATCAAAAATAGGCTTTATCATATGTAATTAAAGTCTTTCTTTTGGCGGCTAATAATATTTAATATAGCTTCAGTAATTCTAGCTTCTAACTTCTTATAAAATTTGGACTAATATTAGTGTTGAAGACTGCTGGCGACTTCAAGTTAAAAGTTGGCTTTAATTTTTTTTTAATTGTTTAAAATTAGATAATATAAAATTACCGTTTCATTCGGTTAGAGCTAATTGGCAGCTACAGCCGATCAATAGCTGCGCGCGCGCCGTAGGCTACGTACAGTTACCTACAATGATGAACTATAGGGCTGTCTAGTAATAGTTTAAAAACGTATTTAGGAAGAATAAAGTAATCCCCAATCACAAAAAGCTTTTATAAGCTGATGAACGCTCTCAGTTCTATACCTAACCATACTGTGTCTTATTATTACAAAAAAGCTATATTAACTAAGTATAAAAGCCTACAAGAAACACAGACTATTAAACCAGTCCGGAAGTTTATTACAAATAACATTCGATGTGAAATTTTTAAAAAATCGTTCGAATTTCGTACAAACTTTTTCCTAGTATTAAAAGTATTACGTCAGCCACAATCAAACCATAGTGTAAAGAGCGAAAATTGCTGATCTAATAAGCCATTATGTTGCATAGCGTGATATGAAATTCACATCAGCCTGAAGCTAGATTAACTTATAAACTTCACGACTATTAAACCTTCGGAGATCATAATTCACACTACGTTTTGCCCTATCCGCCACTCTGTGTGTAATACATCATTTCATACGCGTGTTGATATTATTAACGCGAGACTGGATGTGTGTATTTCATATAATATTCATTAAAGATGTGTCCATATTACGATTAATTTTATAATAAGATTGCTTAATAAAAGAAGATTAAAAATCCCGATACCGATGATACTTTTTACATGAATAGCACGAACAAATGCATGTCGATGTCCTTATGTAAGTAACTTAGTGACACAGTGGCACGTATTACAATTAAAATATTTCTCTGATAAAAGAGTTTATCGATCATTCAAAAGAGTTCATCATCATCCATTCTATAGAATGGCAGAAGAGTAAGTCTAGAGAGAGTTCCACGGGGTAATCTAGGTTCAAATTCGAAGAACGAACAATTGACGAAGTTGAAACATATTAGAAATGATTAAAAAAAGAAAAAATGAATTAAAAAAATTCATTATATTTTCAGAATCAAGATTAAGCTACTTTTTGCTTATTATTTGTTTTTTAGCGGTATATATTCTAAAACGTTAAGGTCAAGGACACATTGTAAACCAACAATAAATCACGAGAGGACTTAATAACATGCAGCTGTGTATAATTGTTCGAAATTAGTGGCAATTGACGCCCAATTATCAATCGCGTTAATAATGACATCTTCAATTGACAATCAGACGAAATCTATGCTTTGACGTATGTATCTGTGGCGACATGAAAGCGATATAAAAACTCTTTTCTCTTATGAAATTTCGTCCATACACAGCGTAAAATTTTAAAGTTGACGCCAAAACATTAACTTTTAAAGAGAAAATTAGATCCATAACATAGATAGTTAATTTGTTTATTTTAATTTTAAAAATATCATATTAAGTGTAAATTTTATTAAGATTTTAATGCATTGCCGCCACAAGGTTATGGTTTTATGTTCAACAAAAAGTTTAGATAATCTAAGAAGTAGCAAAACAGTCGAGACAATATATAATTGCTAACAATTAAGTTATTACGAATCAACCGGTTACAATGTGGTCTTGTAGTTCTCTATAATTAGATTTAATTGCTGAAGGACCTTTAAGTGCACCAGAAGTTTAAGACTATACCATACTTAAATTACGATCTCGATGGATCAAAAATTAAGCCCCTTGATGGAGGATAAAATTACAGAGCCTAACTACCTTTGGACCTCCAGACATTCTTAAAGATCTCTTAACGTGTTTAACCCCAAATCACTGTAAATTATTATTGGAAGTTTACATTATTAAAATAATGAAAATGATCGCCTCGGGACCCATGCGTGCCTGGTTGCGAACATAAAAACCTCTTGGGGCTATTAAAAATAAACAATAATTGGGCCGGCCATTCACGCATGTACACTCATTAAAACAATTAAATCTTGATTGAACAGAAATTATAGCTGTCGATTCTTAAACATGGTGGTGCGTTCGCCGGAATCCGCTCCGAAAATGATTATCTTTGATTTTAATATCAAATAATTATTTATGTGTATGTGTGTATTCGTCCCACGCTTGTAGTCTTTAATATGTAATTAACAAAATTGCTGACGACGTTTTTCGAGATGGTTTAGATTTTTTGTAAGGATTACTCATTCGAATTTGATTTCGTCATATTTGTTTTTTAATTTGACGATGTGATTATTTAAATTATTCATAAGTGTTCTTTAATTATAAAACCAGTTAATATGGAGGTCATATTTCTCTTTTGCTAAGGCATCAACAAAAAATGTTCTTAATTCAAATATCTGTATCTTCTTTCTACTCTTTGACAGCGCTTCAGGCTCGCAATTAAGTTATATTCAGGCAGAAGAATTAAAAGCTTAAGGAATTAAGAAAAACGGACATCCAAGGAAATGTAATCTATCTATCAATAATTTAAATACACTATTATATTAGTAATTTAAATACTATTTGCACATAAAACAACATATCGTATTGAAAATATTAAGAGTGGGAATTCATACATTTCCCATGCAAATATCAAAGTGGACATTTAAATAGACACAGACGTCTGATACTAACGATTGTGTGTATAAGGCGTCATTACAAATATCTTCATTATATTCAAAGTTAGATACACTCACTACCGCCGTCTTAGCTTATCGGTAACGCTGATGGGACTTGGCGAGGGATCTATTCCTGAAGGCCAAATAACAGAATAATCAGAGAAAATATTAATATGCCTGTCCAAACCTCAGCAGTGGTAACAGATTAGCATAATATAAATATATTCGTTTGTATAAATAGGAACTTCCTTATCAATACCACGCTAAAATATTGTAACCTGCTATTAAAATAATTACAGTCTAAACCTCATATCAGAAGCAAAAACTGTAGCAGCAAATTATTAATTAATAACCTTCGCTACTAATATTTTTTATTTAACTATGTAAAAAAATTACTTGATACCTGCTAATTTGTCTATTCGTAGTTTTATTACGAATCAAAGAAGGTAACATACGTAATAGCTTAATCACTATCTAGCGATCTTTCAGACAACCATAGTAAAAAAAATAAAATACAAGGTATAAAAACGTATATAAACGTATCGAAATTATATTAATATTACGAAAAATAATTGAATATAACAATATGTTATATATGTAATTACTAGTACAGGTATTTGTTTATGTTCTCTTCAAAGATACATAGTAATTACTAACAAATATGAATATAACTGCATAATAAATCTTAAGATCAAGAAATTTTAAGTATTCCTAGACGTTTAAGTAGACGCGTTGTATGTAAATATACCTAACTAGAAAACTCCAAATAACTAGCTTAGAGTTAGGCAATTCAATTCAGTTCGGCAGTGCAGTTGCAATTTGCAATTTGTAACAGGAGTGAGCCACAAGCCACTGCAACCCAGCGTCATTACGCCCTCCATACATATTCATATCTTATAATATTTTTAATTCAATTTTCCCCGCGAAACTTCGAAACCTACTCCGTTGAGTGTTGAAAGCTATCCAATTTGCGTAATACTGCCAAAATATCTCATTTCTACGCTCACTGTTGACGTAAATTCCAAAACAACGTATAAAGTAAACGCGATGGGCAAAAATATAACGAAGTACCAGAACGTAAGGTATAAATTTCCACGGCGTGCGTGAAAGTTAAGTCACTCACGAACACAATTCAAATGGAGTTTTCGCAATTCCATAATGCGCAAGTGGTCTGTTCGAGCTTTTGACTCTATAAAAAACGGAAAAAAACGATAGAAAAAAGAGGAAACATTTATATTTTCATAGAGTTGTTATTTACGGTTCGATAAATACGCATAAAGTGATATTTAAAGCGCGGCCGGCACTCTGCCGATTAGCACTGTAATGGGATCTGCGCGAGCTTTGTAGGAATTACGCCGCTCTCGGCCGCCCGCGCTTGTATAAGCCAACCCTTTCAGCTTTGAGGCTATCAAAATTATTTCCGCGCCAAGATAAATAGAATTTGGTCCTGTTTTAAAACTAAAATCGAAATTTTGTTTCTTTAAAACGTTCGCATCGATGATTTGACTGTATTCATTTGTTACAGATAATAATGGTACTTAGAGTACTTTACTAAGAGGTAACAATTACTTAGATTTCTAGACCTAATTTAGTAAAAACCATCTCCAAAAAAGCCTTTTGCCAAATCATGGTTCTTGGAATCAGTCGTTCACTAATAGGGTAGTCTTCACTACTTTGCACCGTTGTTTAAGTATTAAATTTAATAAACCATTAGAGCATAAATATAAAACGTATGACTAAAATACATTTAGAGATTTAGTTTTCAAACATACAATTTCTTGTTAAATTAGCTACTGTAATTTAATTTAAAATATATTGGATAAAAATATCTTTGTCAATTATAGTTTTATTATTTCTTAGTACAAACACCCATAAATCAATGCTTATATTCTTTTCCATACTGTTGTTATCCCTGTCCAATACAGCACCATATGCCCACGGTTAATTCCGTCTTCTGTATAAAAGATGACCCCTTTATTACTTATTAAGAATCCTCCGCCAGGCTGACCCCATACAACGTTATTTATGTTGTCTAATAATAATTTGTATTAAATCACGGCTGGATTTGCCATCTTTGTTGACAGAAACAAAAAGTAATGACATTTCACGTTCATGATGTTAAACCGGTAACGTGTAATGTCGTGTCTTTTTAAATTACTGTCAAAATGTTTGACGTTAAATGCAATTTATTCGAACTTTTTTGATACTTGTTAACCTAATAGATTAGTATAATTTATAATGTTATTAGATGACTGTTCAGCTAAAGTACCTTTTTGTGTTTTATTCGTCGATAAACTGTTTTTGGTGAGTGCAATGATGAATAACTGTTTTACAAGATTTAAATCTTTTTTAAATAAATTTATTTGTTAATTTGCAATTTTTTTTAATTTCCATATGTTAAGCGGATGAATCTGAGCTTTTGTTTCGTAGTTGGAGTAGTAGATAAGTGTATAAAACTATAGTAGATATTTTTGTAAAAACTTCACAGTTTATAATTAAAAAATACACGAGTATCAAAATCGGTTTTTGAAATGTATTAAAACTGTAAAAAATTGATTAGACAGCAACCATTCGTGAAAGTTGAAGTTCCCACCATGTCAATGTAAATTGTCTGCGAAAATTGCACATTTTCCTTTATCAGCGCAATTTTTACGGAAATTTTAAAGCTATATTTTCATTGTCAGGTAATTTCTTTGACTTCACGCGGAGTTAAATACGATAAGAAATCTCGAAAAAAATATGTGAACAATTTGAAGGTTCCAAATCCAAAAAAGGTGGGTATTTTCTATTGAAATGTTAAATGATATTCCTGTCATATCATAGATAATTATTACTTACCTACTTAAAGAAATAAATCGTAAATAATGTGTAGCGACACCTGCAATCTGCGCCGACTATTGTTGGGACAACGTGAGTATGTTGTATGAGTATACATGATAACATAATGTTTCAGACCGGATATACCTTATTCAGCGGGGCCTTCGGGCCAGCCAGTGGTCCAACGGGTCGAGGATCCATCTTTTTCACAAATGTATACTCAACTAGCAAATCAATCTCAAAGTTATGTGTATATACTGATGCTACTAATATTATATTTTATATAAGAAGACTTAGTAAGTAGTTCAGTAGCGAAAACGTCATACAGTGCATATAAACGCAGGCGTGTTTAGTTTAGACGTCGTAGTCGTATTATGGGGCTTCATTGTAAAAAATCATGCGAGCAAAATTAATCCTACATTATCTCACTAGCACTATGTATACAGTGGGCATGTCTACAGCCATTGAGGTCAATATAATCCTAAATTATGCAGATGTAAAGTCATCCGAGCAGCCTTATAGTGTTTCAGTTGTCGGAATGTTACGCATAAAACTATTGTACCTTTTTGAAGGCTGATTAAGGAAGAGTGGTGTTCAATATCCTTTTATCTAACAGGAGGCAAACTGGCTGGAGTCATTTTATGATTTGGCATTCTGAAAAGGTGGGAGCTTGTAGTTTATTGTTCATTAGAATGCCAAATCATAAAATGAATGCTTCACGACTGATTTAAGAGCGACCGCCGATGCGAAAACCGCTGTGTGAGTTCGAAAAGTGAGTTACAGAATCGCAGGGCTGATGTTAAATGATATGCCCATGGACACTCACATTGCCAGAAGGCTCGCAAGTTCGTTGCTGGGCTCTTAAGAACTGGTACGCTCTGTTTTTAGCCCTAAGTCGACTTGGTTCGGCAATACTTCAGTGGGCAGCTGGTTCCAAATAGTGGTGCAAAAACTGCCTTAAGAAATACTCAGTTGTGCAACGTCGGACGTCAACGGACGACGGTGATGCGGGTGGAATTTAATTAACTATTAATTACTTAAGATGTCATGAGGAACACGGTGTAATGGTTGCAGCTTACAAACATGTTACAACATGTGTAAAACAAAAACTTGGCGATTAAAAAGAGTGGCGGAGAATTTATTGCCAGTTCTTCTCTTCTCTTCTACGCCCTTAATAACTGACAGTAAATGTAAAATTAAAAGAATTTTGCATTTAATATGTCTTTTTGACTTCATACGTGTACATTGTGTTACCTAAATGAATAAATGATTTTGATTTGATTTCGTATTCTGTCTCGACGTCCGGTGTTGAAACTCAGCTGCAGGTGTTAATCCAAACAACTCCTCTTAACTCCATCGTAAATGCGTTAGTAGATGCAGGTCTACAGTGTCATGTCATACTTGCACATAACTTTAGGTTCTATAGTTATGTTGTATTAATAATATATAATGCTCAACCGTTTTAACGGTGAACCAAGGTGTAAATCTTAACCAATATGAATATAATTTATGTTAAAGACACTCGGGGCGACACAGAGCCAACGCCTGAGGACAAGTGAATGATTTTTATGAATCATTTAATTAAGAAGTAGGACGCAGTGGGGATATTTTTGAAGTCCTAAAGGTAGGCCAATGCCCTAAAATACTCTCAGACTTCGGCCCTGGGACATTTGCATTTAACCGTCCATAATTACTGGACCTTAATTATTCACGTACGATGATCCGAGAGGAATTCGCCGCAATTTGTTTTAGTAATCTCGACGCGTTGGAAGGAAATATGTGGTGATTATTGCAATTATGCTACGCGTTGTGATAGTAAATAAGTGCCGGCAGCTTAATCTGAGGAAATGTGGGCTTAATTAATCAGCATACCTTGCCACAGAGCTTAATAAAATGCTTAGTAAAGAGTTTTTTATTCAGGACATTTTAGACAATACGAATATGACATTGACGTTTAGATGACTCGTTTATTAATCAAAAAAGATTTCTGATTCGAATCCTGTATTAACACTATGTTTGAAGGTGTAACATCACTACCACATAACATAGGTCTTAGATTTCAAAGATATCAACGCTATAGATATTTATATATTTTAATGTAAATTTCGTCGTAAGATGACGTCAGAGTGTCAGGAAGTATCAATGTCAGCCAATAATTATAATTAACAAATTATTAAAAAAATTGCCATTGTAGTAATGTCGTAAGCTTGCTTAGACAAAATACATTTGATCACATCGCTTTAATTCTACACAACACCTTTAAAAATATAATTCCTGCTTGTTTAAAAAAAGTATACATTTTTCAATATTGCAAGTCACATTTAACATAAAAAAAGTAAGAAACGACGCCTGCGCATCACTCACACTTAACTTTCAGCGCGTTCACGCGCAGACGTCATTTCGCTTTTTAATTATGGAGCCTCTAACGAAGCCTCTGTATTAATTCACTGAACTTACAGATTAAAATACTTTATTCGATTTAAAACTTTACTCAAATGCTTTAGGGTTTAATTTTGCTTGTGTTTACAGTACCTTAATACATTTTTGCCAGTTGAACATCTGCTTCAGACTGTCTACAACCGTTGCGGTTTAACTTAAGTAATGAGATATGATTTCAAGCCTTTATTATATTCTCAATCCTGTTAAACTTGCATTAAAATATGCTGATATTAACCTCACAATACTAAAGAAAAGAATACTTCCCATTTCCATTGTTTGCGTATTCGGAGCTGCTATTACTTAGAGACCAGGTCTATCCGAAACAATTTTTGTTACAGCTTAGAATCTAGGATTTTATAGGGTCTATAGATATACGTTAACTACGACGACTAGACTTGGCGTAGTATGCACACACACACTTATACACCTCCACACATTGCACATTCCCACACACGCCTCACTGAGCTAATTATTAATACATTGTCTTTGTTAGTACCTAATATTCATCTTATATATTGGTTTGCATCAGTTTTGGCTTTTTTGGCTTTAAATTGGTAATATTATCCTTTTGTTAAAAATTCTGTGTACCTATTATCAATAAACTGTTATGAAAATAAATAAAGCTAAGAAGGCGATATTTACATCACGTCAACACGGCCAAGTGGCTACAACGTGCGACCCTCATCCCTGAGGTCGTAGGTTCTGTCTTCTTTTCACCATTGGACTTTCTGTCTATGTGCGCATTTAACGTTCGCTCAAACGATGAAGGAAAACATCGTGAGGAATCCGGCTTGCCTTAGACCTAAGAAGTCGACGGCGTGTGTTGACAGGAGGCTGATAACCTACTTCATAAACACCAATTAGATTGACAAATGATCATGAAACAGATACAGAAATCTCAGGCCCTTTAAAAGGTTGAAGAGTCACTGCTTTAAGAAGGCGATATTACCTTTAAACTAATTAACAACTAATTGGTATAATTGTTTTTAATTTAAACAGGATTGATTGCAGAATTAAATTGTTTAAATAAATTATTATAATTATATATTTCATAAAAAATCGCACACAATAGTAGCTACCTCGGAATACCTCAAGTACAATTTATTTTTACCGCAATTTTATACAAGAAGTTCCCATCAGTGCACACTATTTAAAATACTTCATGGTGTAGCCAAGCATCGAATGATATGAAGCATCTCATCACGTACAAAATTGAATCCTTTACTCAACCCTTTGTCTTGTAATCGACTTCAATTATTCGAATTAAACTTAATTCATTTCCATCAGCACTATTCGTCTATAGTAGAAATCGAATTATAGATTTCAATTGCGAACCACAAATTACAGACATTTAATATACATAATTGAAATTCTATTTTCAAAATTGTAGAACCGGAGTAAATTTTAGGACTATGAGATTATACATTGTTAATCTATGGACGTAATTAACATCGTGTGATGAAGACGTATAATTTGTAAGAAGCATGTCTTATCACCTATTTGTCTATAAAATATTTTTTTTAGGTAAAGACTAATAAATAGTATTGGATTATCGTTTACTGAATAAAATAATGCTAGTTAACAAATTATCTAAGATCACTTGTGCTGCCTTATTATTATTATTATAATTAAGCGATTATTGCTGACACCCAGTATAATATATTAACACTTATTTAAGTTACATAATAAAACTTAATTCTAATACAAAAAAAAAATCAATACCCGTTTTATGTAATCAGCGTGTCCTGTGACACATAGGTCTCTTCCAGCTGCTTCCATTATTTTCTGATGTTTGCTCTTCTTGTCCAAGTTGTGCCTCCTATTCTCTTTATATCGTCTGCCCATCTCATGCTCTGTCTTCCTCTTTTCCTTTTTTCCATCGCGTGGTTGCCATTCTGTAATTATTATTGTCCATTTCAACCTGCTATCTCTAGTCATGTGCCCGGTCCAGCGCCATTTCAATTGCCTTTTTTTTCTTTATAATGTCCTCTACTTTGGTCGCTGATCTTATCTTATCTACCTTATTAACCTTTGAATAAAGTCTAGATATTTCACCAACGCGAGTAAAATTACTACTCCTGATACAAAAGATGTTTAGTGAACAAGATAATATTTGCGGTAACAAGCATTTTGTATACAGTTTATTAACAAAAAAGGCCGCTATTAACAACAATAAATGCGGTTGCACCGAGTCGATGTCCAGCTGAGGAACTTTATTAGAAACGTGATGATTATAATCATGCCGAAATCACTGATAGGCAGGCTACGTGATCTCTACGACACCTTCCGGCCGGTGTGAAAAATCATTACTTTTTGATATCTCAATAATTCAAATTGTATCGTGTAATTGGACCGTTTAGCGGTTACGAAAGTCGAAAAGATAATTTCTCGGTTTCTTCTCACCCTTAGTGACGGTTAAAGTGATTTCCTGCCGCGCTACGTGAAAATTTAAGCTCGCTTAATCCCCATCGAGCTTTTAATGACATTCTCTGAACAATAAACAACCTGCACGATGGTTAGCCGCAAATCATAGAAAGATTTGCTTTGATAAAAATAAACGACCGGCGAGATTACGAAATCAATATAAAATTGCATTTCCTAATGTCAATTGTTAGTTACGGAGTGCAATAAAGTTCCAATAATCATGATATGAAATAATTCTTGGGTGATGTGCTCGTGCTACGTCTCTTTCTCTTCGGTACATGGTGGTCAGTCTATCTCCCTCGTAGCCCGAGGATCGCACGGGGTATGATGAACTCGGTAATGATCCAATCAGAACTGAAGTGCATCAAGTCTCGCCGCTGTGAGAATGCGGTTGAGGGTGCAAAAACTACAAGCACGGATTTAAATTAAACTGACCGCTTGCTTTTGTTTTAAAAACACCTTGCTCTTAAGATAAAACGATATTGTACAATTATACAATAATTAGTATGCCCTACAGCAACAACAGCGCACACATTTGCTTTGAATACAGTTTAATTTAAATCCAGCATCGATGAACATCTCTTGATACAGCGTTGGTACTCTATAACTTCCGAGAGCTATACACATACTGTTTTTCAGTTTCGATGTAACTCAATACAGCGCCGATGTCGCAACCTTGGAATGGGGCGGTACTAAAAAGTAACTTTGACGCTAGAATCGCAATCACTTAGAGTTACAGAGTTTAAGTGCAGGATTTGTCTATGTCTATATTATAAGGCTGGAATTAAATCATGATAAACTACCAAAAGACCCCTAACGATATACCCAAAAACGGCAATTATGAAATTTATTTTCTAAATTTTAAAAATACTGAAGAACCGATATCAACCCGTCATATATAAAGTTATGTCTAACATACAATGAAATATGGGAAAATTATCTTTGAGTCTTATTAGTCACCATAACAACACTCTAAGTGTGCTTTTAAGGTATTTTCGGAATTAAAAATAAGTAATGGTCTCAAAACACTGGCTGTTACGTTTCTCCGTTGGCTTGTAATTATTTTAAATGTCCCGCGTGCGCCGGCGCATCCATCGTGAGGCCAACGCTTCGGGCGATCGGCGCGTGATCGAAAACCATATTGAACTGAATTGTGCATTATTTTGATTTCATTTTTTAATTGAAATGTAACGATGTTTAACTCATACACGCGATAAGAGCAAATTAATGTCTACTTGTCGAGTTAGGCGGAGCGATTCTACAGAAGATGAGTGGAAATGCTATCAAAGATTTTATCAAATGCCGATTTAATAATGATATAAATAAATTCCTGGAAGCTTGCAACTAAGAAGGTATTGCGAACAATAAGCTAGACCAGCTGTTCTAACCATTACGTGTGCATCCTCATCCTCACAGTGGAGACTCCTTTATACCCTTTGAGAAAAAGCAAACACCAAATCTCAACCTCAACCTGTGTGCTATCGTATACCGGTTCGATTAATTAACTCCAATATACGCTATGGTAAATATACAAGGGTCCAGGGTATGGTGATTAGTGAAACGAAATACGTGACTTAAAAAATCTTATCAAATTTAAAGCTGATTATCTCTTATCGTATCATAATCATTATCTCATGGAATGTATGTTACGAGTACTATCATATTCATACTTATAAGCGGCTCACTTCAAGTTACTACTCGTCAAGTTGTTTGGTTTAAAAATGGAAATAACAAAGCGGTCACCCTACAGTTTTCACAAACTCAAGGTTCCAAACATAGAAAAATCAGTAAGTTAACAAATATTTTACTAATTTCGAATTAGTGACAATTCAAATAACTATAATTCTAATAATATAAGTTAATAACCGATATATTCGTGTTTTTCTTATACAGTAGATAAAACTTAAAGTAAAAACTATTACGTTCAAAGGAACTTTTAACCTGAAATAATATTTCTATAATAATTATTATTATAAATACTGACGTCTACCACTACAGAATTGACCCAAAAGCATTTAAATTTTACTTTAAACTTCTTTTCCGGGTTGTTTTTCTTTATTTTCTTTAACGGTTACTGCAGTGATCGGTTAGTTACTGAGACAGTGAATGTACGGTCACGGCCAAGGTCGAACTAAAACTGGAACTTTACCAATGCGAAAACATTCATAAATTATTAAAGACCAATTAAAACAATATCTTATCCACAACGATTAGAATTTAAATCTCTTGTGACAAACTAGTGATATCAAAATGATGAGTGCAGTTCTCCGAGAAATTGTAATAAAAGGAGCCCTTGAAAAGAAAGAAGAACGGGTAAGTAGAATTGAATTTATTTATTATATTTATATCATTTACGCATATTTATTAGGTAACAGCCAGATACAGCAATATACTTAGTAGAAACAGACAAGGAAGTTAAATAAAATAAAAAGTTAAAATATTGAATGCATGTTAAAACAGTTTCACGGAAAGATACATTAGTTATGGTGTTTAATTAGAAATGTCATTACTAATTAAACACCATAAACACTGTGTTGGTAAATTAAAATTTTAATCGTAGATTTACATTATTATTATTTACTACTTTACATATGCATCAGTCCTTTCTGTTTACGTTATGAATTATAACACCATAAGTACCATTTTAAAATAAGCAAACAATATTCTGTATATAAATAAATAAATAAAGTTATATTTTTACATCCAATTCACGCCTGCGCTTAGTGTGACAATTGACAGAAACAGCTGTCACTCGCAATCGTATCAAAATATACTTGAAGTTCGAACTTGTGTTCCATATTGTGCAAAATCTTATGTTTCTTGCTTTTATTCTTAAATAATCATCAAAATTAGTAATATGGTATTCAATTTATATTACTAGTAAACAATTAAAACAGATCAAATCTTTAAAGGCACATATAATTATTTATATTGAGGTTATTATTCGTAGGTATTGTTGTGCTAATTTCTTTACATATAAATGTGTAAATTATTTCTGTTAATACTATTTCATACTCTTTGTGAATCAGTTACACGAAAAATAAATTGTTTAACAAGATATCCTTTCTCTTATTGTGTAAAGGAATACAGAGAAGTTTGTCCAAAACATGAGCACTTTGAATTACTTGATTGGGAGTTAAATTTACCTCTGGAAAGAAGAATTAGATATGAAGAGATGGCAAGTAGTGGATTGAATGGTTTATACAGACCAAGAAGTGCTTTGGCTCGTGCTATGTATGAAAAACATAGAAATGATAGATATCTGCAAGAATTTGATCAAAATGAGGTAAGCCTATTAAATCTTGTTGCATTTCATGAAAGATAAAATTTTCTCATTAAATCTCTTAAAACTTACCAATATAGGCTTTAAATTGAAGGTTATTCTGTGTTGGTTATATTTGTAGGTAAAATAAAAGAATAGTATCAATAACCAAGCATTTTATTTATTTGGGGAACACTTTATTTGATATAAAAGAATCAAATTTAGTTCTTTATTATTATAAAAATATTTGATAAAACATTAAAGTTGTCATAGTTATACTACTACAACCAGTGTTGTCTAAGAAAACAAAAAAAGAAAGAAAAACTTAATATCAATGAGGAATTATATACTAAAATTATTAAGGTAAATAAGATATATTATACTACTACAATTTTGTTCAAGCAGAGAACAATTACTCTTTGTCCATTGAATAGAAATTGCCTTTTTATTGTCATGTTTACAATTATACAATATAATTCATTATTTTATTTCTTTTTACTTACACATAATATTGTTTGTTAATGAACACATCTTCAATTAAATATCATGTTGTAAATAAAGTAATAAATCCACATTTAAATCAATTAAAACCATCTTATTGTACATAATAATACAAGTTTTTGTATAATTGTATATAATGCATCTGTCAAGTTAGCTTTCAGCTAGCAACAACTTTTGAACAAATGTTGGGTGTGTTAAGGGATTACTTAGGAATGTTTTGCCAATAAATCTATATTAACCTAAACTTACACATAGAGTTTCTCACATCGGTCTACAAAAAACAATCATTCCAATTAAGTAATGCTAATTTAAACTGAGGCTACTAACCAACTGTTTTAGTTGTCAGTGAGAAATACAACACATAACATCAAAAACCTGGTCAGCGTTTTTTACATCATTGTCCTTTCAGAGAACTTTTGATATAACAACTAGTATTGTTATAAAAACACATTAAATAATAACTTTTTATTCAATAAACAGCAATTTACTTGATAGCTTCGATGTAAATTTAGATTGTTTATATTTTATACCATACATTTTAGTGATTTGTAATTTATTTTGGTAAAACTTTTGTCATAGGTATTGCATAAAAAGAATTCAATATACTGTTCAATGAAGGCCTTATGTTTTAATATGTATGATTATTATTATATGATTAATATGATTCAAATTCCATAAATCTTGAATGAAAAATATGTTTTCAATATGTTCTCTTAATGTATAATCCCTTAAGGTGACTGATATGCATTTACATATAATTTTTAAAGAATTCTAAAACTCTTGCTGTCACTAATGTTGTTGAGATTTTTAAAAATGTTTATGGTGTTTATATAGAGCACAGGGCTGTCACTTTGTTCACATATTAACTGCTTACCTACTACCATTTAAATTCTTGATGCCTATAACAATATGTGACAAGCTGACAATTAAATGAATGCTTTAATTGCATTAAAAAATATGATTATTTTTAATTGAACTGATCAATATTGTACAGGTAAACATGTATTAAAATCTTATCTAGGTTAAATTAATCTCAAACATTGATAGGTCCAGAAAATAATTAATGATTTATTTTTATTTACATCTTAACATTTGACATATTGGCCTTAATTACGAGGTATATTTATTTAGTCTACGTTATGAAAATACCGTTAGTGTTATGAAAAATGTACCATAATGGTCGACAACCCTAAACAACTTAAGCGCGTACGCAATAGTGTTTCACGTGTGCCTCAGTAACGAGGATATATTTGCGTATGAAAAACATGAAATACCTCTGAATTGTGGAGGAAATAAGACATTCAACCCTCTCCTCCCCACACTAGCGCCCGCCCTCCGACCCTTTTAACTTTCATCTCTGTCGAGTGCTCCGTCCACATACTTTTGTTCTATTTGATCAATGTTATTAAAATGTCGGCTTGTAAGATTATAAATATCTTGTATACGTCCCAAGACCTAGGCATCACATAACTTTTGGTTTCGAATATAAAATATCACAATGTGTATTTGATTTCATATTCGACAGCATGTATTGTGTAATGGGGTTACCTTGAATACATTGTTGTTATAAAGCCAACCTCATTATTTAAGTTCTGGTTTGGAAGTATTATAATTATCAAAGTAAATTATTAACAATTAATAGCAATAAAATTTTATAATCTAACATCGCATCCATCCAAAATTAAATTCGAATAAATTAATTTTTTTAATTCGATATGTATTGATCAGATTATAAATGTATACAATAATATGTGTCGAATATAATACGCACGATTTTAAAGTTATTATAGAATCTGGTCATAAACTTAAAAACAAGAAATACTAGAGCTGGTTAACAATGATTATTTCTTAAAATTTCTAATCTACATAATAACTTAATGCTTCCAAATTCCAATAAGCTAAATGGCTGACGCCTACACTATAATAAATCAGTATCAGCTTTTATAACTAAGTGCTTGGGTTAATTTATAGTGATTTTTTAATTAATTTTTGATCTGTGGAATTTTTTAAATGGATAAGCTATTTATACTTTTATATATTGTTGTTTGCTCAATTCGAAATTAATATCCGCTCGCGTACTTTTAATTCCGCAAATACAATAATAATTGTTATTTGAGGTTATGATTATGCCGACCGTTTTGGACCGATTAAAAAAAATGTTTTCGTAAATTCATAAATTATTCGAAGAGGTTTGGGAAAATTTAGCATACTTTTTGTCTGATGATGGTATCCTAAAGAAATCGATATAACTATTCAGATTTTATAGGATTAACTTAAAGCGATTTGCATTAGGATTCTTCGTAATACGTCTCGAAAAACTTTTCCACTTCAAAATTTATTGGAGTCGAAGGGCCAAAAATATTTAATGATAATTACGTATCAATAAAGACTTTTTAGTTCATTTTTAAGTTTAAAATAATTTTGTTTTATAATATTGTAAACTGTACGATAAAACATTCATAACTGATAACAGTGGCAAACCGTGCTCATAGATTCTGCAACGCGAATACAACATGCAGGCTGCTATATCTCTGTGTAAACATCATATTGTCTATGGTTTGTCTATCCTTTGTCTATGGTGTGAACTCATTATTTCTATGGTATTAAAAATACAGAGTATCAAAATAACGTGCAGATCACACGCTTGTCACCGTCACCCGTAATCACTGCTATCCATTCTGTTAAAACCACCCGGGTTAAATTAGTTAAGTAGACGCTTCCGTTAATCGTCGGTCGGTGCCGGCCGTTCTAAATGGATTAATTTATACTTTATTATTATGAACGAGGACGATTTCGGTGTCATGCGAGGATGGAGTGATTGTGTTGTGATTGCTTGCGCTTCCTATGAAGGCAATCTTTGAACGATTCAGCCCCGTGTATTAAAATCATTCACACTTAATATCTCAACGTTACAATGGGACACTGGACGCGGTTATTGTATTTGATTCTGTATCGAATGGGTTCTTGTGATGACGAATGTTAAGTAAGGCTGACAGTTACTTAGAACATACATTAATAGTCACTGCGGTAATTACTTCTCTATGTTCTTTAAATATCGCTGGACATAAACAGTTATCGTACAATGAGTAACATATTTATTTAACCAAATTAATTGCCAGTACGGGTCACCCGAATGCGGCAAGTATTTACTCTTTATATATATAAAAATTGAGCAGTGTTGGCCTGTGGCTTTAGCGTGCGACTCTCATCCCTGATGTCGTAGGTTCGATCGCAATAGACTTTATTTCTATGTGCGCATTTTCTCTCGAACGGTGACGGAAAACATCGTGAGGAAACCTTCTTGCCTTAGATCCAAAAAGTCACAAGCGTGCGTTAGGCACAGAAGGGATCACCTACTTGCATATTAGATTAATAAATGATCATGAAACAAATACAGAAATATCCCAGACCTAAAAAGGTTGTAGCGCCACTGATTATTTTTTTTATATAACAATAACTACACATGCAAAAACATCAACTACAAAAAATGACGACAAAAATGTAAATACCAATCTAATTCTACCACTATAAGAACTGACCTAAGCAAACCTCTTGTGAGTGCACAACAGTTAAAAACGTTCGTTAATATATGAAGTTCTTTAAGTATTTTAATGCATTGTGTCATGTGTTTCAAAAGGTTAGTTTTAGCTGAGGCACGAATAGTAACGTAATAATTTTATATTTGTACAGTATCGATGAGTAGCCTGACACTTACATCGACAATCAAACACGATGTCCGCACACAGCTAAGACACCTGAGTCTTCGGCGCATCGCTCACTGCAATCTGTACATTATTTCTCCATTGTTCGCGTAACGAGCCCCCTCGAAGGCGCTACCCACCTCCCGATTCCCACACCAGCCTCGGGAACCCACTCGCGCCTTTCTTTTATCATTCCTCTCTTTATTTCCGAATGCAAATAATCCTCCACACGTGTGAGAATCGAAACCATTGTTCTCGCCACCCACCCCCACCCTACGGGGACCTTGGTGACGCAATCTTTTTCTTCGCAATTCACAAAAATCTTGAGTTATTACATTATACGTTTCTCTTTAATACATTTAATTGTTATTTTAATGTCGTAGGTAGGTTCCGTCGTCTGCGAGATGAAATAAAAAGTATTTGAATTTCGAATTGAAAGAGCAATTATTTATTATACGTTGTCATTTATAAATTATAAGAAGATATTTCTTAAGTCTAGACGGGTTATTAGAAATTATATGTATTACTCTAGGGTCAACCTGCCTTAAAACAATTGTTAAAGTTGGTTGTCTACGTAAAGTTGTTAATGCATAGCCTCTTCCAAATTACATTTATATTACGTACACAATTAAATGACAAAACCTTCGATTCGTATTCTTAAACGTCGGTTCTAACGAATACAAAACAAACACCTCGTTAAGCTCTCGCCGGACGGAAGGGTGGAGCGGTAAGATTCAAGAAACAGCTAAGTGGCAAATCAATACATATTAGGCGCGATATCGGACGTCACTATGATGGATGAACGCACCCAAACTTTCCGCATCGACTTTAATGACAATATACAAATTGACGTCCGCTTCGAAATGCGATAGCGCACCACTCACATTATGTAAACAAACATGGTAAAACCGATCGGTCGTCTTCAATTTTTATAATAGAAATCTCAATTACGGATATGTTTTTTACGTCCCATCTATCATACGGCGTCCTAGGTTGTTGTCAATTGTCGCGTCGAATAATGGCGTCGCCTTCGTGACGTCTCTGAGTGCGATATTGGAAGAGATCGACAGGAGGGAGCAAGTTGCGCCTCCACATATTGAAAGCTATTCGGAATTTGCAAATACATGCACACGCCGAACCCGCGCCTCGCGCATCACTTCTGCCTTCTAAATTGGAATCGCGTTTGGTGACTGAATTGAAGGTATAAGTTGTTTTCTTTGATATAGGAAACTATCGGAAAATATTTCGTTCCCATTACACGCCTCGATTTTCCTTGTTTGCTTTATTATCTGAAACTTTCCAGCTAAAGTTAAAAGGCTGAGATGTTGTTGTTAAACTCTTTTGTAAACAATTAATTATTAATTCAGTAATATCTTTATGGTTCGAATAAAATAGAGAAGATTATTTCAGTATATTACTATTTCATATTACAGTACATATAAATATTCGGGGCTGTCCAAAAAACATACAACAGCTTTTTGCGACGCACCCACCTGGGACACACCAACCCTATTTCGTATGCTTTGCATTACATTAAGTCATATATAACGTGTCATGTATCACCCCTACCTTTAGTTTACAGAAATATATTCGTTGTTACTTTTAAAACCCATCTCTCTTTCGGTGTCACGTATTTATCGCTTGTGTATTTTTATTTCAAAATCTTTAAATTAATTTCGTATGGGTATTCTATACGCAAATAGACCTCGTTTTGAGGTTAAAGCGATCCTGATTTTTTTATGATAAGGAAACAGCAATTCAATGAGACCGTACCTACTGGACGTTTTCTAATCACAATTTTTTAAAGCAATTGAATCGAGTTACGTGAATAATGTGATAAATTTTTGTTAAGTTTTATTTAAAAAAGGGCTATGTTGCGTTATAATTGGATAACTTCTAATTAACTTTATCTAAGAAAGTTGACCAACGACGCTTTTAGGAAATTTAAACTTTAGCTTTAATGCTTCCTTATCGTATAGACTTACATGAGATTAACGGGGGGTAGTTGAAAGCTTCGTGTGGGGGGGTGTATTTATGTCACCTCAGGGACATAAGCGCTCGCCCCTCCCAATTATACCGCAGTAAAAGTCATAAAAAGGCACCCGAAGTTTTTACACGAACCTAGGACGCGAAATTAAGAGGGGCGCCGAAATGTGAGATGAGTATGAATTTTTTATAAGATGATGGTGGCCGTTATGATGTCTTACGGATAATACGGTGCACGCGTTGTTTGTCCTGAATGTTTGATAAGCCGTCTTTATTGCCACCACAACATTAAATAATTAACTTCTAGGTAATATTCTCGTGCCGAGCGACCCTAATATTTATGGAAGCATTAAGCATTCAGAACCAAGTTTTAGCGCGAACTAACCCATTTCTTAAAATCCTATTATCACTTGACCAGAATGACAACGGATGGTTAAATAATGAGAACGAAGTTGTATCTAAACAGTAATAGTATAAGTCTGCGGCATGTTGAGGCGCAGTTAAAATATTAACAGTTTCCTTCGTATGAAGTAGCAAAGAGTCATACATGCATGGTCAGAGCACTTAGGAAACCTTATAATGAGCGTCTGAAAGCAAGTGCTTCAAGATCAAGTGATCTTAATGATTTAGGAGGTAATAATTATCAGTGGCGCTACAACCTTTTAGGTCTTGGCCTCAGATTTCTAAATCTGTTTCATCTGCCTCCAGTGCCTGACACACGCCGTCGACTTTTTGGGTCTAAGACATGTCGGTTTTCTCACGATGTTTTCCTTCACCGTTCGAGCAAATGTTAAATGCGCACATAGAAAGAAAGTCCATTGGTGCACAGCCGGGGATCGACTGTACAGGTGTCGCTAGACTTAGTTCAGGGGCTCCAATGTCTGCTTAAACAATGTAACTTGTTATTGAATAAAGAAATGTTGAATTTGAAGAGAAAATCTCATTGAAACTTATGAAATCCTCACTGGCCACTATAATGTTCCAGGAATTGAGAAGCTTTTTAAGTGAAAATACACATTTGAGCTACTCCTCAACTCCTCTTCTTTAAAACTGGAGACGACTCAATATAACACTAATTCCCTAAATAACTTTCTCCCAAACCGAGTAGTGGCCGAGCCGACTGGAATAGGCTTCCCGAAAGTGTCGGAATGCATAATCTTTGGACTCTTAAAAATAGGCTGGATAATATCTCTAAAACTCCAAATACGCGTGCATCAGCTCACTAAGCTGCTAGTGTGTTTATATACATAATAATAATGCATATAACATAAATGTTACCAAAGTATTTGGATATGATGGCTTGGAGTAGACGGTTAAAGATTCATGCATCACCAAACCTAAAAAAACGTTAGACCTTGCTTATAACAACGGCAGCCTAAACTAGGAAGTAGAATATGTACCTACGGGCACGTATCCCGCAAATGTGACTCCAAAAATTCAGAAGTGATTTGAGATTGTTTTAAAATAAGCCACGCTATAAATATATACGGCCGTTTCTCGTTTGACTTGGACCGTGACGTTAAAATAATTACGTATTGTTCCAGATTAACTAATATTGTTTAAATATTAAATCAAGTTTTTCAATGCGCGGTCGTAAATATTCGTTTTATTTAATGCAATTTATGTTCGCAAAAGCAGGTCGAAAACGAGCTGCGAGCTGGTTAACTCAGCGATTTTCGTTTTGTGATCCCACTCGCATGAAACAATACATTCTCACGTTTAATTTCTTTCGGCTTTCAATTGATTTTTACGATTGTGTTTATTGACGCTGATGCAAATACCAATTGCTTATTCAAGATTGCGATTTATCTGACCTCAATTCAAAATCTATGTTTAATTGTTAGTAAGTAATTTTACTTACGCAATTATAAGAAAAAGAATTTAAAAATAGGCTTTATTCAAATTTACTCTAAGGTAATGTTATTATTATATTATAACCAGTGCCTCCAAATTCTTCCAGCCGTCTCTCAATCTCCAATCTTTCCCCACTATCTCTTTTATTTCATTTTCCCAGGTTTCTAGTAGCGTCCTCTTATTCTGACTACTGGGCCTTTTTACAGGACTTTTATACTCGACAATTACTGGCGTCTATGTTTACCGAAGCGAAAATTTTGTTTGAGTTTGGCAAAGTATTAACTTACATCCACTTGAAATTAAATATTCAAGATGTTTTTTATCAGACGTTTACATTTAATTGTAAAACTCATGGTAAAGTACTGTATATATAATACAACAATAAAGGCAGTTATATCATCACATCTGTAAATAATTACGAATTCCTATTTTGAATAATGTGTTTCAAGTATCTCGAACATATAAGATAAATGCAAGAACCCATTTCGATGTATAATTCATACTGAAAACACTTATTTTAACACGCTTTAGTATCGTTGTTCTATTGTAAATGTAATTTAATGTGGATATAGAGCTATTAAAAAGTATAATGAGCTCCCTTTGCTGCTTAGTAAATATACTAATATATTTTCATGATTTATTTACTTCTCAACCTAATTTATAGAAGGCAACGTAAGAAAAATGCGGAATATATAATGCTTTTAGTGTATTACGTTTCGGAATAATTAGTTTCTTTTCTCAAATTGCTACAAAGTGATATTAATGTTAAGTATAAAATTGGACTCGTGACTGTGCCTTAAAAAAATTAAAGGTTAACTGGGTATATCGAAGACTAAATATACTGGGATTAAATCCTAATATTACCAGACAAAGAAACCTTGTACGTGGAAAACATACGTGTATGTCGTGTAGTCACATCGTAAAGTTTCAATAGAAGTGAGGTGTCACGGTAGTATTGCCCTCATTGGGCCGTGGGTCCTGTGCGTGCCCGGCTGTCCTTTGGTCGCAGCTAATATGATTATGACACAGCTACGTGCCACTGCTCCGGGAATCCTCGCACAAATATTCATTAATCTTTCACGGTCCGACGTCCTGCGATGGAGATTTAATCAGATTAAGGATCTTTTTGCGGGAAAAGTCGTGGACCCTTTGTTGCTAGCCGTCCGCTGAATTTATGATAGACAGGGACCTCAGTGAATGTAAATTTCTCTATATATAAGGACAAACGCCGATCTGTTTACACACGGCCGCCGGCGCCAAGATGGCTGCTAGCACCGCCGTGAACCAACCGACCACGCCATACAGTCTGGCCCGATGTTGCAATCTAGATTTTCTTGACGTACGTAAAACCCAAATTAATATAAAACGCGATCGTCGAAAAAAAATTAACACTTAAATACCCTAAGTCCGTTTGATTCATAGATAGGACGCGGAAAGTATAAAAAGTAGAATTAAGCGCGGCGAAACGCGCGTAAAATTATTTTACCATTGTATGCAAATCAACGCCGCCGTGATTATTTTATTTCCTAAGAGACGGAATATAAATCTTGGGTAAAAAACGATACAGGCAACAGCGTTTCTTAGTTGATACGTTTGGAATAAGAAATAAACAATTACAAATATTTACGCTACATATACGTTAATGGCGGAATAGTATTTATGTTTTGGACAAGCTTTTTGTCAGTCTACCTGTCTATACTTAAATTAATGTAATTAATGTTAATAGAACATTAAAATGCGTCGAATACACTATAAAGTTTGGGGCATTTCAACTAATGGGTGAACCTAATGTCGCAAAAACATCGCATCGTCGGGAATGTGTCATCGACGCATTCACGGCGTATAGCTCCTCTGTAGACATACCGAAGCCTCTTAGCCCCCTAGATTTCTTTAACAATTAATTTAAGCGTCCCACTGCTATTTATACATTTATATAGTTGTTTTGACGTCTGCTTATAGACGCCTTTTACAGTTCGCAGAGCTCCAAGATTTTCAATAAGTTATTATATATTTCTCGCTTTATTTAAGTATTCCGTTAGTTAAAGTAAAAGTTGTGTTTACCTGTTAAAGGGTGTTTGTTTGTGTCTAGATATAAGATTGTATTACAATGAATAATACGAGTGTCGCTACAACCTCCACAGGGGTTTTGGCCTCAGATTTTTATTTCATAGATAAGTGAGTGTTCAGCCTACTGTCTTAGACATGTTTCTTCGCGATGTTTTCCTTCACTTTACGAGCGAGTGTTAGATGCGCACATAGACAGAAAGTCCATTGATGTACGGCCGGAGTCGAACCTACGATCTCGGGGGTGAGAGTCGCACGCTGTAGCCACTAGGCCAACGCTGTTTTTATTGTAATGCCATTACAGAGGCGATATAGCTACATTAAATAGTAAAACTAAGGCGTAGTAGTGTAAAACATGAGATCGGCCAAGGCCAAATGTAAAGTGAGATTAAATCGAAAATGTTTTAAAGAACGGTTTTCATAAAATATGTTTGACTTTAAAATACTTGTATTTCAAGCAGTGACGCGCAATAAAGCACATTTAAATTCAGTCTATAAATTTTATAATTAATTTATTTTACCGTATCTATATCGAAGGTAAAAATAAATAGAACACATAAGTCTTTAAGAAAATACACACTATTCGCAGGACTATTAGATTATATTTTAAGACGATATACTTAAGTGGATTAAGAATACATCTAGACATCTCAAAGCTCTACTTTGAAAGTAATTATTTGAAGGATTATAACACGTGTAGCCTATACATATTGGGAGGTATAGTTTAAACAAAATATAATTAAAAAAATAAAAATTGTACCACTGAGTTTGTTATGAAAGAGCTGGGAATCCTGACACAGGTATTTTTTATTTCAAAGCATTCCCAAATCTTACACATTGCATTGTTATAATATATAAACAAAATTTACTTATATATAAATATATATAATCCAAAGATATATAGTTTCTATATGATTCATAGTCAAATACATTTTATTACTATCTAAATTAATAGGTTTCTTGTATAACGATAATTGAACTTGTTAAAATTGGCCATTGTTACATGATGTTAGAAATCAAAACAATGTACTGTCTATTCTTGTCTAACCTTAATCAAATTTGCCTTCGTGGCTTAAATGTTTAAGTTTGAAGTCCAAACTTTGATTTTCTCCGACCTTTCCTTTTAAGACGTTCTTAAATTTTGGCCAGTATTAATCTTTGATTAAACGTTAGTGATGCGGAAATAGTATGAATACAAATGGAGGTGGAGGTCACGTAGTACAATAAATCTCAACCCCTGATCGAACAATTAAAAGACTAGCTTAAAACAATTATGCATTTGCACCCCCGGGTCTTCGTGATGACAAAGACTAAAACTGCAGATGCGCATAGATTCATCTGTTATATTTAACGAACTACCTTAAAATGTTTTATAAGCGCTAAACGTACTAAAATACAATGTTTCGTCGACAGTATAGAAAGCCAAAACGGATCACATAGATAAACATCATATTTGAAACAAAAAACAAGTAAGTAGGTACATAAATAGACAAAAATATGTTTAAAAAAAACTAAAGAAACTGATACTTAACATTTGTAACAACAAATAATACTTAATATTTCAAATTACTGCTTCAACAAAATCAGACTCTTCCCGCCTCTTCAAATACTTCTTCACATCTTCTTTGGTGAGGAGGAAAATATCAATATCCTCATAATTATTTAATCCTCGGTTAATATAATAATTTCTCTTACTATATTGTAAAACTTGACACGGGTGTCAATGACAGGTTCCCACTGTCGCACTTTGTATACCTACTTTATTGTTTTTTTTTTAATTTAATAAAAAGATATTATCCTACTAATATCTTTACTACTACTACTTTACCGACTATCTTTACGACTACTTGTAGAATTTTGTTTATAAGTTTTTCAATATTATTGTAATGAATGACCCTGCGATGGACGGAAAAATTGCGACCAATTTGTGTTCCAATGTCACATAAGTTTCTGTATTTTTTAATTAAAAAAAAACGAATGTATTCGTTTGTTATTTATTTTTTTAAATAGATTATACATTAGTATACTAATAGATGCATGCATTCAGATGTAAGTACCAAAATTCACTTATCAAACCATAGATTCCAGTATTGCTTAAATCTGTATTATCAATAATCTATGATTTAAATCTAACGTGTGGAAACAGAAATCAATTATAAGCTTTATAGTATTGTCGGATAGCATTAGAATTCAATTGTTTTATGGCTATTAGTTCGATTCTAAATTGAGTTAGTACGCTATAGGCTGTTTAATATATTAAACAATCTCACGCTCACACGCTGAAAAGTTTCATCTCGTTCACTCAGAATTTAAGTTTTGAAAGAACAAATGTTAATTTATCTGATACCTGTTAGCAGTAATACTTTACAAAAGCTAATAATTGTAAGGTAATTCGCCCTTACTGTTAGTTATTTAAGTCGACAATGCTTTAACACCAGGTGTTATTTTGTCTTAATTAAGCTAAAACTGTCAGATTCATACACTTAAATAGTCTAATAAGATACTAGAAATATATTAATATATACCAAAACGTTTGTACACTATACAGGTGCTGTATAGAATTAATAACCCACAAGAAACTTAAAATGACTGGCAAAATATAGACAAAATTGTTCATATTTTTATTGGTAATATGTAATAACAAATACATAAGCTGTATGTGCAGTGTAACAGTGTATGCTCAAGCTAAGTGGCGCATAGGATCCCGGTGGATTTGGCCGTAAGCGGCTCGGAGCCTGTTTGCTCAGCGCTCCATTAAAATGGGATCAGTCGAATGCAGATTGCCTGGACTCTGAGGAAGCCGGCTGAACTGTAAATATATTACTAAATAATTAGTTACGTCAAGCTAATATTGTGTCCCTAAACGTACATGATAATTAACAGAAATACAACAATAGAGAGAAGAAGTATATGCACGCTCAACTTGGGATAAAATAGATTCAAGAAAATTACACGAAAATATAACAACAGACAAAAATATATACATAATACAGTTAGAACCTTAAGTGTAAGTTGGTGAAAACTTGACTGGAGGTTAGGAAATTCATCAACGATTTTGTCAATATACAATCATCATAATAAGATATAAAGAAAGCAAGACTATCTGTGCCTCGAATTTTATACCTGTGCCTAGATGGCGAGGTTATTTGAACAGTATTGATATACGTTTGTCGCGAGCATTCGTCCCAATAAAACGGTACAAATTGCTGATCTTTGTTGTACTTACTTAAAAATAACAAAAACATTGAACTAAAATTCTCAAGTTCAATAAGCGTGAGAGAAGAGCACAGATCTCCTCATAAGATCAAAATTGACACGTCACTGACTGTAAAGTAGCAATATAACAATAAATTCCAATTCGACGTGACAAATTGTAAAGTTGCCCTTAAAGAATTATGAGTTACAAGTCACAATATCGCAGTCATTAGGCCGCACTTCACTTATTTCACACATTTAAATGGGAATTAATCTGGCTTTGTGCTCGTTTAGTTACTCGGTATTGACAATATGCGCTTTGATTCATTAGTGGGGTGAATGAACGACGCATAAAGGCTTTGCATCCATCCAGTCTGTCAGTGTACCTCGGCTTGACCTTCGCGCTAACGAGTCATCTTAGGATAATGATCATACTCAAAGGGACTAGCGAATGACAAGGAAATAAACTTGATGCATTTATTATATATTTTTTCTTCAGCCAGTGTTAATTATTCGCATCTGTATTATCGAAAGGCATGGCGCTGATACCTTCTCTTTTGTTGCTTACGAGAAAAACATTGACATATATGTTAGGGGACTTTTGCAAGAGAGATTCCAAGGCCACTAACGTTTAAGTAGCAATATACACCTACCCATGGCGCTACATACTGTATGGAAAGGACCAAGAGGAAGAAGGAAATAGGTGGATAGAAGAAATAGAAGCGGTAGCAGGAAACGAATAGAGAAAGAGAGCCATAGACAGAGTCAGTTGGAAAAAGCTGGATGAGGCCTTTACCCGTGAAGGGTTCCGATCGACGTTACTGAAGTAAGCTAGGATATAGGAAACCAAGAAAAGAAAAAAAAATTATCAAAATGTAAATTAATCTAAGCTGTATATTATAATTTATAGTTGTCATGATTGGAAATAAAACAGGCTTTATTATTATTATTACTAAATAGCGCTACAACATATTAGGTCTAGGCCTCAGATATACCTATCACGGAACAGATCATTTCTAACAGGCAAGTAGGTGATCAACCTTCTGTGTCAGACCGTGTCCTTTTTTTCACCGTATGAGTGAGTCTTAAATACGCACATAGACAGATAGATAGTCGCGGATCGAACCTACGATCCCAGAGATGAGTTGCACGAACCATTCGGCCAACTCTGCTATTTAATTATTATTATTATTTTAATTAGTGAAACTTCAAAGTCCATTATCTGACCCCTTGACTAATTCGCGTAATCGATAACCCACATAAAAGTAACACGAGTTTGTTCTCAATACCGTTGTTTGAATAAATCAATCGTAATTTGTCTCTTAACAGGTAGATTTTTAAAATGAGGAAATTGTTTTTCATGCAAATCTTACACGAGCTGAAATTGAATCCTAAACACGATTCTCATAAATAATCGAGCCGGGTGCCACTGTTCTACATATATACTGTTCAAAAACAAAACACGGAAGTCATATCTGTATATCTTTGTATATATCATTAATGTGTTTAACACGATTAAGTCTCCATATACCACGTCGTGGACTTTCTAAGTCATGTTTATAGGGGTCTCATAGCCTAGCGGTCTGATTAAGTGGCAGCTATGTGAGGGGTACCGGGTTCGATTCCCGGTTCGTGGGCAAGTTTTAATTTAATTTAAATTTGTTCTCGGCCTTTGGGAGGGTTGTGCGGTACCGGGCGAGTGCCTAAAACCGCACATGTAGGACACGGTCGAATTTCTAAAGACTAGCACGAATTATAAAAAAATCCTATTCTTGACGCTGGCTAATGCACAAATCGTGCCAGAACCATAAAAAAAAGTCAAGTATAATTGTATAACACTGTGTCATACTAATACCGTTTTATCTCATTGACATACGAATAATAAAAGTGCGTGCGTACAAAGTACACATATCAGCAGAGAAACTTCTTTGGCAAACTAATTTTTAAGTCTTGTTCATATTTATACAAATCTAAAAAACTTTAGGTTTACGATACTTAGAGGGAGGGAAAAAGGGAGATATGTCAAGAATTTAATGAAGTTAATTGTCATTAAAATATTAAAAATGTCGAAAATTAATACAAATTATAAATTTCATTTTTTAAATTTATTTCTTTCATAATTAAAACACGCGGCATTTTAATTTACAATTCGTCTTTTGAGATTTCAATAAATTATTTTGCATAAAATATAAAATACTAATATTTCATAAATTCTCTTTACGAATTTTAATTTTAAAAATAGAATTTCTATAAGGTAATTTGCCTTTCTCACTCTCCCTTATCTTTGACAAAAACGCTGCACATCTTCGTCACGTTACATCCGTAAGTGTTACCCTCATGTGTCTAAAGAAGTTTCACGTCAAAATAAGATTGCTCTAAACAGTGGAATATTATGAATGACTTCGGCATTCAAAAATTTTCCACAATTTGTATTCTGTCTGGAGTATTCGCTTCGTCCGATCCCGTAGTTCCGATGCAGGTCATTTTAAATGCAAAGACGGCGGATTGCATAATCACCAATGTGATTCGGTATCGGTATTCATGTATTAAATATTTATTAAGAATGTGTCTACTGATCTAGTTAATGGTGTATTTATTGTTTTCGAAATTAAATGTAAATCATATTTACCTTCATGTATAGCATCGTTCCACAACTGAGCGTTTTTATGGTCCTTCAAGAAAATAGCGTTTTTATAGGCCGGCAACGCACTCGCGAGCCCTCCCGAGATCCGATTTTACCGTTGATCGGAATCCCTTCATGAGTAAACGCCTTCTCTAACTTTTTCCAAATATATCTATGGCTTTCTTTCTCCATTCGCTTCCTGCTAACGCTTCTATTACTTCTATTCACCTTTTTAGGGGCACCCTCTTCTCCTTTTTCCCCTTGGCCCTGTCCAAAACGTATTATTAATTACCTTGATTACCGGTCATCAACCTAGATTAACTCAAGATTAAATAACAGAATCTGACGTCAGCATCATTAATTTACAATTCCCGAGAAAACTGGAACTTATCAATTTTTTTATTCAGTAGCGAACATCGATTCGATTTTAATACAAAGACAGATCGGGCATTAATTAACTCGGCTTGATGAGTTCGTGGCGTCCCTCGGCCAAGTCATTACGGCTATATGTTGAGGCGAGATGTTTTTTTAATTCGTTATTATTCTCTGGCGTAAAGAAATGTTAATTCGAGGCGGCGTGAAATTAACAGCCGCCGCTTGCCTTTGTGGAGACGGCGGCTGACTTAAACACACAACGGGTGACGAGCTTTCATACTACACTCTTATTTGCAGTTCATTTAGATTTTTTTATTAGATTTGATGTGCGAGTAGCTTTTAAACAACAATTTATGTTTGTGCTCTACGTTTACACATTAGCCTAATGGCTTATACATAAAAAATATCACGAATTATTTATAGAATTTACGCTATTAATTTTTTTTTTTTCGTGGGTGCGTTACGCATACCCTCCCGCGGCACGGTCGACCTGGTGGGGAAGGGTTATGTGGGATTCGCTGTTGTGCATACCCACTAAAACCCCACGGCGCCACCAGCAATCGCCCGGGGCAGGACACGGTAACAGCATAGCCTTGTCCGCATCCAGCCACGCGATCATGCCATTAATATCACGGTCCTCTACGGCCACATGTGGAATGGACCTTGGCACAGCAAGGGCCTTTCACATCGGTTTTATAAAGCTGGGTAGGCCAGGTACAATGCTTGCAGGGATGCGTAAGCATCCCTTCTTTTGGGCGCATGGACCCCTGTTCCCCCGCTGGAGTAATTGCGTGCCCAAGATTACACACAGGGTTGCACGGTGCAACGGCGACGCTGTGATCTCCTACGGCGACGCGGGTGGGCTGCAGGATCACGCTATTAATAATAGCTCAACACAATAATAGTTATGTTCTGTTGTAGAAAACTAATATGTATGGTAACAATTTCAGTGGTACCAAGTAGACAAGAGCAAGCTGTCGTCTGATCTTCAAGAGAAGTTCGTGCAGCTGCATCCAGATAAGGAGACACAGGAGTTCCTTTCCACCTCCATCGACAAGTCGTCCTGGGTCTGGACCCAGCTCTGGTACATCCTAGCCAAGTCCTTCTTGAGACACTTCTGGACTACAACAGACATCAATGGGTAAGTGATTATATCTATATATATATTATAATTTATTTTAAAAAAAATTATAATTACAAGTACTCGCCCCTCCAAAAGGAGCAGAAACATTTGTGCGTCTGTTTCAGCTTTTGTTTCATATTCTTCTTCTAGTCACCTTATATTGATAACAACTTGAAATGCCAGGTATCTTGGGATGTGATGCCGGTACACTTCACCCTGTCTCTTGCTTTGAACTGTTCCCATCAATATAAGCTGCAACAAGTCGTATCGATTATGACGCAAAATGTGTCCGAGATATGCGACTTTCCGTATTTTAACAGTCTGCATAAAGTTTCGTGTCGTCCCGGTTATACATACAATATTTCCGTTATAATTTTTATCATATTATTTTATATAGATTATATTATAATTTTGTTTATCGGATCTTCGTATTAATATGACCTGTATTTGATTTTAAAACTGACGAATGATTTCTTTCACAAACGATGAATTGCCATTTGAATCACGACAATGGGGCATTATTAAGTTCGTCCAGATTCGTCCAATTACGCCAATTACAAAGCCTGTAGTATATTTATGTATGAGTGTATTATTTCCTCATCCATTGTGTCGTATCTGCACAAATTAACTAATTCCAGTCGCCACTAGTGTTGCCATCGTCATATCGATAATTAATCGAGTTCCTTGCTTGCTTGAACTTGAACGATGGTTTTATTCAATTCTATGATAAGGAGCTTATTGTAGTTCGCATTAGTTTGCTGTTATTGTATATTGTGTAAGGAAGCTTAGGTTTTGTTGATTTATACGAAAGACCGGTGGGCGACTTGGACATAGACTATATATATTCTTCTACTTATTGAGGTATTTTCTATTGAACATACCAGTATTAGAGTATATAACCTATGTCTGAGAGCATTGTTGGCTTAAGCTTGCGATCTTCATCCTAAAGGGCGTGCGTTTGAATCTCGGCTATGCTCGGCCAAAGCTCATTTAAGGTTGTAGCGCTAAAGTGCTGACCACAGAAGTATTTCCGAACCAATTAGGGTCTTTCAAGAAAAAAAGCGTACCAATTCTTGGAAGGTGGTACCACTTTATCGCCACTAGTTATTACTATACCTATGTATATATTTCTTCACCTTTTATTTAAATTACTTAAATTTTGCGTATTTTTACTATACCTATGTATATATTTCTTCACCTTTTATTTAAATTACTTAAATTTTGCGTATTTTTACTATAAGCACCGATAACTTTTGAGGTTATATCGATAGTTAATTAGTATGGTACAACACTAGTATCCGGAGTGGTCTGTGAACGTTATAAAGATCGCCGTGCGGGTGTCTATAGCCGACCACTAATAAATAATTTAAACAAATTGACGGATGAGATTTACTCATTGACTGCTTCCGTCTCTCAATTACGAACGCTTTATTTATCACTTGGTGCTGATCGGCCTGAGCTCGCCGCAGTGCAACTGCAAAGAGAAGTATTAGCACCTCTTTCATGTAACCCAAATTTAAAAAAAAGTGGCGCTACAACCTTCTTGGTCATATCTGTTCCGTGATAATTTCTTATAGGCAAGTAGGTAATCCGTATTCGGTGCTCACACACGCCGTCGACTTTTTAGTTCTAAGGCATGCCGGTTTCCTTCACGATGTTTTCCTTCATCGTACCAATGCGACTCAGGGTCCTTCAAGAAAAGAGCGTACCAATTCTTAAAAGGCAATTCTCAAGAAAGCTTGAACCATCACTGCTCAAGCATGAAAACCCATAGCATTAAAGGACAGTTTGCTTTCCAAAGAACAACAAAAAACTAAAATGTATTGTATTCGTCTTTATAAAAATACTCAAAATTAAAAAAAAAACTTAGTGTAGTATGAAGTCTTTAAGGGTACCTATTCAGAATCGTGACTTAACACGAACTATGACTCGTACGTCAAAATCCAATACAACTAATATGCGGGAGTCATACTCGACTCTTCTTGACTAAGAATCTTAATCCTAAAACTCGTCTACCTTCATACATTATAAGGAAGGAAGTTGAAGGAATAAATGAAATATTGCTGATACGCTTGGAGAGTTCCTTGACGTACGTTACAAGTAAGAACACAAAAGAGTTCTAAAAATTATATTAATTTATTTACAAAAAACAAAATCCTGTTCTAACAGGTGAATCTAAATCGACAAGAATGCATAACCAATAAAAAATTAAATAAAAAATAAGAAATTAATTAAGAAAAACAAGCTTAAGAATTATATAATTAAAAAATAACTAATTACTATAGGCAATAACAAATAGTAGGACTTTTATCAGTTCAATCAACGGACAATAACCGGTCCGTTAATCTTAATTCGTTTACTAACGTAATACAGCGAATCATATGTGCCTTTATTAGGTTATATAAATATGTATAACCTTCTTCAAGTCTAAAAACTTTCATCAGTTTTCACAGCTTATAAATAAATGTGTTTTTCTATTTCAGTATTTTTTAAAGATTGATTAAAGATAGCAATATCGAGTTTTCCAATTAACCGCTATTTTTATCGAAATCCGCTATCTTTACCCATTAGCTGACGTTAGATAAAGAAGCAATAGACCTATTCCATTAATAGATTGTCTATGAACATACTACTTTAAATTTAGTAGGGTTTTTGGTATATATCGTCACAAACCATTTAAGATCAACAAGTATAATCTTTGATCAAACATTGTTAATAGAGTCAGCTGCCCACTGAAGTATTTCCGTACCTTATCCTTCAAGAATAGAGCGTACCAATTCTGAAAAGGCCGGCCACGCACTTGCGAGCCCTCAGCAATGTGTCTATGGTATATGTCTTACATAAAAAAAGAAATGACCCGTGGAAAAACATGCAAATAAGTTGCGTTTATATGAAAAACTAATATGTCTTCTAACCTGTGTATTTCTTTTCGTCTAAATTCACTACATACTTTATGGATTTTTACAAATCGTCTGATAGAGTTATACATATAATATATTTATATATTTTTGCTTTTCTTTTGTGATTGATTGTTTAATTTTTTCCCTTACTAGCTGGCTTATGTTCTAATATAATTGATATGTATGTGTGTAAAATTTGTGATGTCATATCTTCTTGTATAATTAATAAATAAATACCAAGCGTAAAGCTAAACAGTTGAACATTACTTAGAGTTAAGCAAAGTGACAGTAAACAATAAATCTCAATAGAAATTGATTAAATGTAAATTAATTTGAAGATTTACACCGGAAAAGTCAATATGACCGATGCGAGCTCATTGAGTCATAACTATAGGCGCATTGATTAATATCCCGGATATTTTGCTTAAGGGGAGTTAATAACGTCACGAACGGCTTCCTGGACCACTTTGACTATTACATATTTATTATATTATATTGAGGTAATTGATATTATAAGTATATTACGGTATTTGTTGGTAAAGTTTAATATAGCTGGGATTTATTCCTTGAAACATTCATCCATCTTTACAAAAGATACACACACTTAAAATTTTATGCAGAAATAATTATAGGTTTTTTTCTAAGGAAATCTGATAGAGTATAGGCCTCCTCCAACTGGCTTCATCGCTCTCCATCTTGAACATTTTTCACCCAAACTTCTCCACCAACTTCTTTAAGCTCGTCAGCCCATCTTCCAAGAGGATGACATCTTTTCTTTTCCCTAGTGGCCCTTGTAACTGCTGCTCGGACCTCTAACACCCAAAAATTAACTGTTCTGGTCCCGCAAAAATCCATACTACGAGCCTTCTAAGGAGCCCAGGATATCTAGGGATCCCCGGTCGGTCCTGGACTATTTTGGTCATCAAAGAAGGGCTCTTTGGTGTCCGTTATACGTCTTTGACCTAACAGTTCTACGGAACTTTAATTGCCTTAGAAATTTCACATCCCATATGACGGATTTTACTATTCGTTCGGACCCTTAAAACACACCAGAAACGCAGGATGTTTTAGTATTCGCAAAATAGCTAGTATGATAGGACAATTCTCACCAATTGACCTAGTCCCATGCTAAGCTGGTGAAGCTTGTGTTATGGGTACTAGGCAACGGATATACATACATATTATAGATAGATAGACATATAAATACATACATAAACATCCAAGACCTAAGCACAACACCAAATGCTCATCACATCGATCTTTGTCTCAGCCGGGGATCGAACCCGGGACCCATGGATTCGCAGTCAGGGGTACTAACCACTAGACCAATGAGCCGTCAAAGCTAGTAGGTACTACGAGTCGTCATTATTTATAACGACATGCACAAAAGAACCTAAGTATTATTTAGATTGTCTCAATCCATCGAATTTAAAATCAATACTATGCGTTAATAATGAAGAGAAACTGCTAATAGTTGTACAATAAAATTTCATTCGCAACGTAATTAACCTTTGGCAGTAATTTTATTAACGCGCAAGTTAAATCACGTATAATTATGCCTATCTGATAATTTAACGAAATATCAAGCCTTAAAAGCTATAAAGTATGGCTTTTGCAATACAAATTATACAAGCGGATACTCGCGACTTTCTTGTCTAGAAATCTGTGGAAAATTATTTTTAACGAAAGTTGACTCCTTATATTTTTCTTTTTTAAACGTGGTGAGTAAACCTAAGAGCTATTCTCAGACCCCTAATTGAATGAATGAAATGAAAAAAAACAAAAAGACAATGGTAGATTAATTGTAATTTGTAATTAATTCGACCAATCACAGACTCGCGACGCGTTTATTTTCGACCAATCACACTCAAACGAAACGCGGCAACGTTTCTTCGTTATACATTCACTCGTGACCTTAATTCTTTAACTATAAATTAGAAGCGTTAATAAAGCATATAATTTAAATTATTAATCGTTTGCATCACGGCTGTAAAACAATTGACTGTAAACATCGATGCCTCACCATGCTTTAGGCTCTGAAGGCTGATCACCTTGCCTATTAAGCATGAAGAAAAACAGGGCTAAAACCAACTGCGACAATAGGTTATTAATTACTCTACAATTTACGGTACGTTCTAAATGCGTGTATGGGTCCAAAAAATGCTGTATAAATAGATGTTAAATCATAATACTTTATGACGTACAGTTTTATTATATGTATATCTTGTAATTTATGCTCGGGCTGTTCTTAAATCTGGACAAATTAATTGCAATGACCTTTTTTAATTGCGTTTCTCGCAAATACATTTTTAATTGTCTGCTCGGAGATCGAGTTAAATTCTTACTGAGTTATGTCTGTATATTGAAAATTTTTGAATAATATAATGTTGACTGTGTCTTGCTTTTTGTCCTGTCCCGAGTCCAAAAAGTCCTGAGTTCGATTCCTGGATGATTATTTCATAAAAAGCACCAAAGGTTACTTTTTGTCTTTAGCCTAGATATACAAGAGTAGACAAATGAAGCGTTTGTAGAAATTTTGTCTATGCACTTTAATATATAAATATACTAGCGGACCCGACAGACGTTGTCCTGCATGATATTTCAAGCGATTACGATATTAAACAAAGTATGAAAGTACCGACTGCAGCGCCATCTGCCTGGCTGATTTGTGAATCTAAACCATCCAGGGGTCCACCCAAACACATACAAAAAAATCATTCAACATACACACGTACAGTAGAATTGTATATATGTTAACTATCTTTTAAGTTTGATCAAACTGCACCCGGTGTGCAAATTTGATTGAAATCGGTTAAGTACTTTAGGAGTCCATAGCGGACAAGCAACGTGACGCGTAATTTATATATATTAAGTTATATGTAAGTAAATGCAGAACCGGGTAAGGTGAGTTTCATAATAAATGCAGCTCACATCAATTACAATGCGATTATGTTGAATATACCTTCGTGAATTTTAACCGTCAGATCGAAATTAATTATCGGCTATAAAGGTTTTACGAATCACGCGTCTGATTATTACATGTATTTGTAATTTTAACCCACTTAAAAAATGAAGGTTATCAACGACGTGGAATATTTAGAGGGATCAGGATGATCGAGGTATTTTTTTTAATTATAGGATTTGCAGCGAATTTATAACAAATTGAGTAAATACTTTTTAGTACATTTTGGAGATGGTGAAAAAAATAAATTCTTTTATTTTAATTTAGGTATAAAATTGATGAAGGAAACGTCTTCACCCTCCAATGTGTGGTTCAAACGAGGAAATAAAAAAACATAATAAACTAAAAACATATAAATTTAGACTTTCGTAAAATACACTTATTGGATATTATTTGAAAAGTAAGTAATTTAATTTTTATCGTTACAATAATATATAAGTATTAATATTTTTTTGATAATTGAGTATTAAAGCTGGCATTACATTATGTTAGCATGGGTTTTTGAATACAATTTGTGTATTATCCTTTGAATTTCATTTTAAGAAGCGGCGTTTAGCCAACCACATACAAACAATAGTAAAATGAATGGTATTGTGTTAAGTGTTTGGTGGCTAAATGTATCGTATTTATTACGTAGCTCGCTAGTCCGAGGCGGTCTCCACTTTTCAAGCTCGCGATCGTCCGATAGTGTACCATTAGCGCGAAGGCTCGCGCCGGCATCCAATTGTCTGCTTAGATATCGCATACAAATGTCGATCGGACCCGCGTCCTTCTCACCCTCATCTGCATTCAATTGTTGCCTTTATTATTGGTGCGTAATCCTTAATCACAACTTGATCCGCTTAATGGTCACATCTGATGGCCGTTTAATTGGTATACCTACTCTATAGCTTAGAAGAATAATCTCTAACATCTCTGTATTTACCTGATAGTGTGTAGAAGAAGTTCAGAAGTTTCCTGGGCACTTCGCAAGCTTCACGTAGCTACTTCACTGCTCCCAGGATTTCTGTTCGTCGGGAAGCCACAGCCACGCATACGTGGGTGACTGATTCCTTTGCGCTGAAACAGCCTCTGCACAAGAGACTGACTTTCGCGCTAAGGATATAACACTATAACGAAAGAATAAATTAATGCTAAATGATTGCTACCTAGGAAATGCATATGAGGGTGTCGGCGATCAACAAAGCTTTCGGGTCGTAACTTATCGCTGCTTATAAAACTAAGAGAACATGAGTAAAATGCAGTCTTGGCTCGTACACTATCAAGTAAAACTCATGCAAATTTGACTATAGTTGTATGATCTTAAGGATCCGTGTGTCTTCCAAGGAATTGCCAAGTGATTGCCGTGCGGTGGCGTAATTATTTACAACAAAAAAGCGACAGATCCGTAATAAGGGCAGCAAAGCCGCGCCGGTCGTCGCGCGTCGCGCCCGCGCAGTAAAAAGCGCAAAGAATACACCTCGATATGATCGCACAAAGGCCGCTTCTGGATCCTACCTCAATGCTAATTTCCACTATCGCGCTCACCCTCATTCATTTTCAATCGAAGCCAGCCTCCGTTTGCCTCTATTTTTTAAAAATCACATTAAAGAATCGAATATAGCAGACGTTTTTTTGGTTACCCGGTGTGTGCGACGCGATTTATTTGCCGAGTTTTTTAAAACGACATTCCGACTCGCTGTATACTTGTATCTACCCGCAATTGGCATTTCGGCCTAAACGCGAGCTATACAAAGTCACCGGTTTTAACGGTTGTTTTTAACGCTCGGACCCTCTCACTGGGAACGGAGGATACAAATAAATTATTAATCGTTTGTCCTGTCTCTTATAAATTAAAATCCGTTCTTTTTGTGCCGAGCGCGACCTGCTTGGGCATTTTTTGGCCGCGCCAAGCTCACTTGTCTGTCCTCGAATTTATTAAAAAGCTTAGCGCGAGGTGGGCAATTAAAGCCTTGACAGAAATTAATACGGAACGCCGGGGTGCTGGCACCGGTCTCTGATATTAATTTAATCCTGACTCGTTTTATTTGTTTAAAATTATATTTAATAATAATTAATTACGGTTAACCGAGCTCGAATCTTTAATGAGTTGATAAATCTGAAGTCAAAGGTTCTTGCGCAGTCACAAGGAGTTAATCAGGGGATTGTGTAACGTTCGTCGGAAATAATTAAGAATGACAGGACAATAAATTAATTCACGTGAATTTAAAAGTTGTATGAAAATTATGTAATTAAGTGCGGGCGAAGAAAAATCGTAGGTTGCTCGCCGTAACGGTCTGGAAAATTACCCGTATAAATCAGAGTTGGGTGCGGGATGGGCTGATTTTCCACCATCTTTTTAACTTTGTTATTATTTTGATTTACTGCCTTGGATGCTGTGACTAAATTACAACACTATATGGCAATTAATTTCCGCACTTTTAACAAAAATACCTTTAATTTTCGAACCACATATATATCAAATTAAACAATGCAGTTTACTATACAACATAGGTGGCGATTAAAAAGCGTGGCGGAGAGCTTTTTGTTAGTTCTACTCCGTATTATGCATTAAATGCCAGTTCTCAAATTCCTTGAACATAAATTAAGAGTCATTTATACTTGAGGATTAGACATGAATAAATATAGTTTTTTAATAAAAATATATTACAATTATTTTATATCATTTTAATTTTTAGAAATTGTTTGGAACTATACACCTATATAAATTTTCTGAACAAAAAAAATTTGACTATCATAATAATCCTAATAGTTTTCACGTTTCTACTATTTTGCAATTTAATTGGTCTAATAGCTTTTTACTTCTCTTTCATCTCTTTCTGTCATATAGTGATTAAGCTGTGATGAAAAGGATAGAGACACCACAAAAGCTTTAAAAATAAATCATGTGACTGTGGTCTTCGAGTAGTCGGCCTCGTTAAACATAATTCAGCACTTAACTTGTGGCTAAGAAAACATCTTCATTGTACAAACTATGCAACAACTAACGTACTAGGGCTGAGTAACAATATCAGTTAAGACGCAGAAGTCCTGTTAACTGAGATCTTAATAATCATTAAATTTTCATAGAGCAGGTCAAGTCGCAATTCATATTTCTATCATAATGAAATTATCAAATTATAATAAAAGATGACTTGACTAAGTTCCTCCAAGTGGGACAGAGGGCATTGAGCTTAGAAAACCAGCCTGATCGGTCCTGGGCAGCTCTCTCCACTTCATACCAGCTTCTTTCGCCTCTGCAATGATGCTTCGTCGCCAGGTTTTGCTTAGCAATATGATCCCTGGAGCGTATGGATTATATAATCACAAAACATAATAAAAGATATTGAAAGTAAATTAATATGCACAGATGTTAGTAACAGAAGACCTTGTTTGTGACATTCGCAGCTTCGTGTCTAAACCGATTAGGATACGGTAGACTCACTGCGGGAAGTTTCAAGATAATTAAATACTTTTTTTTTGCCTTAAATGTTTATGTACTTCGCAATGTACAAGTTCGGTAATACTAGGCATATATAGGCATTAATTGTATTACTGATGTTCGTGTTAAAATAAGTCAGTGGCGTTCAACCTCTTTAGGTCTGGGCCTCAATTTTCTATATCTGTTTCATGATAATTTTTCAATCTAATAGCCAGGTCAGGCAGTCTTCTGTGCCTGACACAAGCCGTCGACTTTTGGCTCTAAGGCAAGCTGGTTTCCTCACAATTTTTTCTTTCACCGTTTGAGCGAATGTTAAAAGGAAAGAAAGTCCATTGGTGTACAGCCGGGATCAAAGCTACGACCCAAGGATGAGAGTTGCACGCTGAAGCCACTTGGCCAACACAGCTCCTGGCAATAATAAATGCCCTTTTTTTATTGCTCTCCATTATTATACAACTCAAAGAATACAATTCATCGTGCGTTTTTTTAAATTCAGTCAGAGATTTTTGACCCTATATTTTTTATTATTTTACATTATTTAAATGTTTTTTATAAAAAAATATTGTCTCAATTATTTGATTGATATTTTTAAAAATATCGGTTTGTAAATGCGACTGAATTTAAGCCGTCATTTTAATAATGAATTCCTAAAACTTTAGCCCGCTAATGAAATACCTTTAATCACAATAAAATTTGAATTCGGACGACTGCGGTTATAAAAACGCAAAAAATTTAACGGCAGCTCGAACATTTCTTAATTAGTTATTTTTAAGGCAAATTCGACTAAGTCTAACAAAGGGTTCGTTCAAATAAAAATAAAGGTGCCTCGTGACGAATCGAGGTGTTTCGGCGGGCCTTTTTAGTTCAACTAATCTAGTGATGGCCTCCGTTTTTAATTAACGATCGTGTTACATTGCCTCACGTACAACTTATGCTATAGTCACTACGCATTATGAGTATAGGGTTGTGTCTGATTTTTCGCTTTATACTCGCGTTTTGCATCCTTACTTGGAATGGCCAAGTCGGAAGAAAAAGAGGGGACTCCCACCAGAAACCTGGGTAGATGAAATAAAGAAAGCGGAGAATGGTTATACAATAGTAGCGAAGATGAGAGACAAATGAAAGTATTTGGAGGATATTGTCACTCGTCGGAGGTCGTATACTAATATTAAATATAATAATATAAACTTAATGTAATTTTTATTATAGTAGATACTCGGATATAGGCTATTTTTATTTAACTCGAGTTTTATTGCTAATTTGAACAATGGCATTGTCGTATACCTAAACATAAAATAACAGCTATCCCTGATTGATGTATCCGATGGTCATTCTTTCGTTGAAACACCAACGACATGTCAAATATGAATAATTATATATAAATCCAAATAAAGGTCCATATTTTAGTTAAACTATTAAACACGTCGAAGTTAATACATAACATTGGTCAATCATCAAACAAATCAAAGACTAAAACTAACAAAACAACCCTTATTTTTTAGAAATAGTACTATCACAACTAATAATTACTGTATAGATTAATTAATAATACCACTAGTTGTAAAACACTTTTCAGTTATTATAATAAACTCGAATGTTCAGCCCTAGCTATAAGTAATTAGTCAGAAGCCCAATCTGGCAATATGAATACCTGCAACAATGAAGCCGGTAGCCATCCCATGTGTTGGTAATTTAATCATTAAACCTTCAAATCGTAAAGCTTTTATGCCGACTCAAGTTCTCACCGGTAAAAAGTTTTCAGTACGCTGCAGTTTTATCGGCGTTTTAAAATAATAAAGCAGTGTTCAGCGTATTCTCATCCCTGAAGTCGTAGGATCGAACTCTGAACACCAATGTTTTTATGTGCGTATTTAACACTCGCTCTTACGGTGAAGGAAAACATCGTGTATCGGGATGCACAGAAATCTGATTACCTATTAGATGAAACAAATGGTCACGAAATAGATAGAAATCGAGGTTGTAACGTAACTTTTTTTAATAATCTAATGGCTTACCATTCTATTCATTGCATGTAAAGCCATCTAGTTGATTTCGTTTGAGTTTCGCGGATTGTACCGTAATTAAAAGTACTATAATATTTTGTGTCTCTACTTATAGATACTATTTTTTTTATATTTCCCGTAGAGATAGGTAGAGACCATTAAATAATATAACTAGGTAAAATTTATTTCAAACATTTCTATTGCATACGCGAATAAAAGACAATTAGTACCTAACGTAGTTAGTGACTATGTAAACTAAAATCTTACACATATTCTCATATAAATGAATGTTTATATTTATAACAATATATTTTTATTCGCCGTACCATGGATATAGCACTAGCATGGTATATACATAATTTAACTACAACCTCTTTAGGTCTCAGATTTCTGAATCTGTTTCATGATCATTTTTCAATCTAATAGGCAAGTAGATGATCAGCCTCCAGTGCCTGACACACGCCGCGGCCGTCTACTTTTTGGATCTAAGACATGTTTGTTTCACGATGTGTTCCTTCACCGTTCGAGCTAATGTTAAATGCGCAAATAGAAAGAAAGCCTATTGGTGCCCAGCCGGGGATCGAACCTACGACTTCAGAGATGAGAGTCGCACTCTGAAGCCACTAGGCCAACACTGCTCATATAATATAATCTAGATTTAAATCGTAGAAGAATTATATTCATCAAGATCGTCTATTATTTGATCCCTTGACCACGTATACCTACGTAATAAGATAATTCATATTTAAATTCTTAGAAATACCATCCAATCCTAATTTATTTTCAAAATTCCACTCCATCTCTTAGTGTTCCTATTAGGGGACTTAATTCCTTTATACACGATACATTGATCTCCGATTCACGTTCAAAAAAATTACATTAACAATAATAATAGTTGATTACCATCTATATTGAGTGGATGACGATTATTTCCGAGCGGCATCTCAAGTGAAATGCGCACGCGTCGCCTCGCTACCAAGTTACGCTACGAAATTACCTTTGCGTCGTCGCCGATTTTATCGATGGAATTTATCGAACGTACTTAGTCTGATCCACCTTTCCTATCACAATATTGATAGATTATATCAATAAAAATGCTTACTATGATGTTTAATATAATAATATATAAGGTTTACTAATCTAATAGGTAGTTTTTCAAAAAACATAGTGATATTTTTGTCTCTTTCAACGGCGAGTAAGTTTTAATTCGGTGTGTTTGACAAAATATTAACCCAACACAAAAATAGTACAAATTATAATTTGATTTAATACTGTTATCTAAAAAAATAACTAATTGAAATACCACAGAGCGAAACCCGTCCGTTAATTAATAAAATGCTGAGCCACCATTTTAAAGCGATCAAAACTCCAACAGCGCATAACACTTATCTATTTCGTATTGAAATATTAAAAATGTCTCTAACTTGCCTACACAGCTTTCAACAAAAAAACCAATTTAATATTAATAGACTATTAATTTGAATCTAATCTTTTAAATCTGTCAAAACAATTTCACTCAAATCGTGATTCGTGGTCACGTAGAGCTAGACTGCGCAAGAGCAGCACGGTAGTAACGAGTGTGTAATTATTATCACTACGGCGCCGGTAGCCGAAAGGCCGACTCATCGTAATTTGATGCCGAGCGGCCCGCCCCGCCGACAAAAAACTAATTAACGAAGATGGAGCCCCGACTGACCACTTACTGATGCATTCGACGTATAAATTAATACAACTAAATAATCACGAACACTTTTTTCACACAAATTATATGGAAAGGAAATTAGAATGCGTGATTAGCGTTTGCAAAGTGTGTGTTGATTAATAATGCGGCGTTGGATCTGAGACTTTTTGCACAAATGTGTAAGCATTAAAGCTATGTATATAAAAATTAATAAATAAACCAGTGGCGCTACAACCTCTTTAGGTCTTGGCCTCAGATTTATGAAACTGTTTCATGATCATTTTTAAACCTAATAGGCAAGTAGGTGATCAGCCTCCAGTACCTGTTTTGGGCCTAAGACATGTCGGTTTCCTTACGATGTAGCAAATGTTAAAGGCGCACATAGAAAGAAAGTCCAATGGTGCACAGCCAAGGATCGAACCTATAACCTCAGGGATGAGAGTCGCACGCTGAAGTCACTAGGCCAACACTGCTCTTATGTATTCCATACCCTAACCGTTAGGGCCTAACATATTTGTTAAGTAAATGAATAGTATTTAAAAGTAAACTAAAGTTATGATGTCATCTCCTCATATTATGAGTAATAATTAAATACAAAAACAGCATTTACACTTTCCAATCTTACAATTCCTCATTTCATTTGATGAGTATTAACACTTTCTAATGTTACTTAATTCAAAGTCGGAAATATAATTTTCATACTATGTTTATAACACACAATGGGTCGTATCAGGAATGCATTGGAAGAGACGACGGATTGTCAGAGAGATTAATAGTGTATAGAAATCACTAGACAGCTTAGGTGTGTACGTATAGTTTTATTGCGCTTTACGATAAGGTTTATAAAACAATACGCTATTAATGATTTCGTATAAGAAGATTGGGTATTTATTTAACAAAAGTTAATTTAAAGTCCATTGACAAGAGATGATTAAATGTACGTACTAGCTGAAAACTTCAAAGGCTAACAACAATAGAACAATTTTTTTTTTTTAATTTTTCAATATTTCAATATTTCGAGAGCGATATATTATAGCGGTCATTCAATTTTGCGTAATGGTAATAACTCTATAACTATTTGAGGCTTAAAGAGAAAACTTTTTGACCGGATTGAAGTTATGTATTATTATAAATTTACAACTACACGCACGCTGTAGTTGTAAATGCGCGCGAAACGTCGGACAAATTTAAAATTATGTTAAATAGTTGTAAATTTATAATAATACATAACTTCAATCCGTTCAAAAAGTTTTTTCTTTAAATGAGTAAAGGTTATGTCAATCAAAGACAATACTATATTTGAGGCTTATAATATTTAATATATAATATAATATTTGTTTTTATCACCCAAAAATTTCATCGTATAGTCTCTCATAATATTAGGATTATTATTCATAGTATTAGGAAGCTTAAAATCCGTTTTGCACACGTCTCAATTTAAGTACACTTGTGGCAGAATCGATGTATGATCCGTGGAGAATTACATTTCGGCGACGTGGACACGGTCCCTCGCGAAACCTGATCACCTCAGTCCGTCAACAAGCCGGAGTTAATCCTTTTCATACTTATTTAAACGCCCCAACATTGCAACCGCAATGCTATTGTTCACTGGGGCTATTAAATTTTTATTACCTCAAACGTGAAAACTTTTTAACACTAAGTAATGATGAACTTAAAATATAGTAAGTTACGTTAATAATTAATTCTAATAACCGAGGCGAATTAGTTTCAAGGTAAATTGGCATTGAAATCGGACGCTTGATTAACAAAATCCAGTCAAAGAAATTCGTCTAAGCCTTCCGAGAATAGCTACCGGAGCCGAAAGGGATTAATACAAAAGGATTATAAAAAACCTTTGACAGAATTAAGAGCCGTCGCGTTAAGAATTGCGTTGTGCGACGCGTACAAGTGAAACATTATGCGCGAAACAAAGCAGCCGGAGCGAGTCTTAAATCATTTTTAATTATGTTATGGCGTTGGTGAGGTTAGGTTACACTTGGAGTGTGCAGTGTGGGACACGTCAAGGGTCGATTTGTCTGACTGCATTTGCGGTAGTGTCTTGATTATTTATTACTCCTAAGATAACTGGAATTGTATATTTAAAAAAATATACTAGTAGGTATTTATGAAGATGAAATACATAATAGATACAAAGGTTCAAACGTTTACGAAACTTAGGAAAGGAATAGATCAATAAAAATAGATAACATTCAATTATGTGGGGTGGGATATGCGAAGTTTAGTTTAGTGGTACAATACCACCATGATATTTTTGCAAATAAATTACTATTACGTATTATAGTATGGTCATTGGTGCTACTGCAGATTCTGGTGTAGGTATTTCTAACCTGTTTTCAAGTTATTTTGAGTCTAATTTTCTTAAACCTAATGACACTGTTAATGTTAATAATAGTCCTGTTCGTTGTACTAGTGCCGTTAGCATCTCTACTGTGTCAGTTACACATGCGAAGGTCGAGAAACTGATTCGTAATTTAGATTTAAGTAAGGGTGGTGGTCCTGATCTCTTACCCCCAGTCTTTATAGTCAATTGTGCGTCTGGCTTGGTAGTACCTTTGACCATTATATTTCAGCGTTCGCTCTCAGAAGGCATAGTCCCGAAGATATGGAAGAGAGCGTATATAACACCTGTATTTAAGAAGGGCGATAGATCTAATGTTGAGAATTACCGCCCTATTTCTAAATTATGTTTATTCGCTAAAATTCTTGAAAAACTTGTTCACAATGATCTATATGCGGCGCTTAAACCTTCTTTCGGGGTAGAACAACATGGTTTTCTCAGAAGCAGATCAACCGTCGCGAACCTAATAATAGCGAATGATTTTATTACTGAGGGAATGGACAGTGGTGGTCAAGTTGAAGTGATATACACGGACTATACTAAATGTTTTGATAGAATTGATCACAGTGTTCTCTTATGCAAATTATTGGCTGCAGGTATCCATGGTGACCTTTTCAGATGGTTCGCATCCTACATAGATAATCGCTGTCAGGCTGTTGTACTGCAAGGATTTTTGTCTAAGTGGGTCTCCATTCCTTCAGGAGTTCCTCAGGGATCGATCTTGGGCCCTTTAATGTTTATTCTGTTCACACTGGATGTGGGTGATTGTTTCCTCAATTCTAAAATATTACTGTTTGCCGATGATATGAAAATCTTTAAGTTTGTGCATAACACGGATGACATTAACCTACTGCAAGCCGATTTGAATAGATTTGAGCATTATTGTGTCCTAAACAAGTTGTGTCTAAATGTCATCACATTAGTTTTAGCCGTAAACCTAGTCCATTGATAGGTAATTTCACCTTCTATAATCAGTCAATTTCTAGACTAGTAGAAGTTAAGGATCTTGGGGTCATCCATGACAATAAATTGCTATTTGATAGACACATTGATAGTGTAGTTTCCCAAGCCTCTAAATCCTTGGGTTTTATCATTAGAACATCAGCTGTCTTTAAACATTTAAAAACTATTAAAATATTATATTGTTCTTTTGTGCGTAGTCACCTAGAGTACGCCTCACAAGTCTGGAATCCTCAATACCAGGAATACAAGGCTCGTCTCGAAAATATCCAGCGACGGTTCCTTTGTTTTCTTGACTTTAAGGCCCACCAGCATTCTGATGGTTACCATCACCGTTGTCAACGTTACCATTTTTTGCCCCTTGAAATTCGAAGGAATATATCTGATGTATGTTATTTATTACAGATTGTTAGGGGATTCGTTGATTGTCCGGAGATGTTAGCAAAGTTCAACTTCCGAACTGACTTATTATGGTTCAGACACCGCCCTCTTTTCAGAATTCCTCTACTTAATACCAACTATAGAAAAAAATACATTTATGATTCGAAGTGTACAGACCTACAACCAATATTCAACCCAGTTTGACATCGATCTTTTCTGTTCTTCCATCGACTCTGTGAGACGCACACTCACATCCAGCTATTTCCATTAGAATTTCCATTAGAATAGTCATATTTAATTTTTTTTTTTTTTTAATTTACTAAAGTTCTTTAATTGTTTCATAGTATTATAAATTCATAAATGTTAACTTTATTCCTCCTATCTCCTTAAGGTATTTATGGATTATCTATAGGTGGAGATTTGTAATTAGTACTGACTTTATTTTATTGTAATCATAATTTACCTTCTGTTAAAATACTGTAAATCTTCCTAAAATGCAATAAATAAATAAATAAATAAATAAATTGTATGTCGATATATAAGATCTTCAGATTCAATGCTGAGAATAAACTACATACATTTTAAAGTAGTAGGGACTCACAGTAGCAGAAAGATACAATTTTCATTTTCACCTTTTACTTTTAATATAGAAATTAACCTAAAAATAATTATAAATAAATATATGTAGCGAATGTATGTAAAAACAAGGTGTCTTAATGTGAATGACCTGGCATCGCAAGCTTGTTTTAGAGCATAATGGTCATAAATTAAGAAACTTGACGAATGATGGTGCTAAAAGTGTTGACAGCGAGATAAAACATGTAATTATTCAAGATGTAACAGTAGCTCATTGTGGACTCTTATTTCATGGTAGATTACGACACGCCGGTGACAACGGGTTATAAAAGATTTTAAAAAGAGAAATCCTAACAGACGATAGTTGCCACTTCATCGCGGCTTTTTTTTTTAACATTTATTTATAAGTAATCTTATACACGTATACATATTATAACAGATTGAGCATTCTGTTAAACGAGCCGGATCTGGACATCCATAGTTGCTCACCTCAGACTTTGAGAGCGATTTTCGTTTAGTGTTTGTTTAAATTTTATTATTGTTTTGATTAATTAATTTTATTACTTCTTGCACGCTATGTTTGCCTGTAAGTGCTTGACACATTGAAAACTGTATTTTATTTTTCTTCTGTCAATGTATTGATGTGCCAAGCGTTGGCAAGCTTTTATACATAAATAAATAAAAGAAAACACTCAGACAATATACAAAGCCAAAAAAGATTTGTTAAGCAAAATATACGGCACAGAAAGTATAAGTCTATTTAGTACATTAATTGATAAAAAATAAGAAAACTGAAATCAAACATTCAACAAACTACAACTTAATATTTCAAAGAAAAAAACTGTTACCTACTGCTATATAAAGTCAGTCTTTCTGCTTCCTAAAATATTTCCTAACACCTTTTGGAAAGGTGGAAAATTTCTATATCTTCCTAAATTGTATTATACATAGTTAGCTAAAACCAGAAACATTGGCGAATTACGCAGGTAATACGTGTTCGTACGAGATGGAACAAGTGTGAATATCTTGCCGCATACGGGGGAGGGATTCTTAAAGAAATTAATGATTTGTTTATTAAAGTACACCACATCATGTACAATGCATTTTCTACAGTCTACAATTTATCTTTTCTAAAATAGATGACAATTACATTGAACGTAAATAACATACTTTAATTTTTAACATACATAATGTACATATTTTAATTTTTACTAGTAATTTAAAAATACTTATTCGCTGAATAATGCGGAGGTACCCGATAGGCGCTGAACAACGCTATTTTTTAAATTTACTTTTTTTTAACTAATCTATTTTGATATTAATTTACTTTTTGATAGATATATAGTTTTGTATACAGTAAAAAAATATATAAAAAGACAGTATGTTTTTATTTCTCGAAAATTTAAAAAAATAATTATATTTTATTCGTCTTGTACTCGTTATTTAATTATAACTTAGTAATTTAAGTATAAGTAAATTTACCGTAATATGTACACAAAATTAGATCACTTTAAATATAAAATATTTTACTATATCGTTTGATGTATTTCCCTACTTCATACATATATTGCCTGATATCTGTAAATAAGATACGGTATCCAGTATAAGAATCTGAATTATGTAAGGACTTCGCAAGCGGCCTTGACGCGCAGGCGCAGCATTGGAGAATCGTCGCGAATAATCGACGAGAACAATTTTAATACAAACATTTATAGCATTGAGCACCTTAGTATAGGAAGTATGGTTTGAATAGTAGCTTTATATATACATATATGGCGTAGTTGTTTGGTATCAAACACATATATGATACGTTACGTTTTAAACGTAATTCGCGATAAAGACTAAGTTAAAGGAAGCTTTTTTTATACATGGTTTTATATAATTAGAAGAGCAGTGTTGGCCTAGTGGCCTCAGCGTGCGACTCTCATCCCCGAGGTCGTAGGTTCGGTCCACGGACCTACGGACTTTCTTTCTATGTGCGCATTTTAACATTAGCTCGACGGTGAAGGAAAACATCGTGAGAAAACCGACATGTCTTAGACCCAAAACTCGACGGCGTGTGTCAGGCACTGGAGACTGATCACCTACTTACACCTAGATTTAAAAATGATCATGAAACAGATTCAGAAATCTGAGGCCCAGACCAAACGAGGTTGTAGCGACACTGATTTATTATTTTTTATTATATAATTAGAGATTAATTACCTATAAAAAAAAATTATTTTAAAATATAATCACTGTGTTATTTTCTATAGAGTGGCACTGTATGAGTAATGTAACTATTGTATAATGTATTAATAACACTTTATTTACAACACAAACCTGGAGAAAAAACAAAATACAATAAAAGAGAACAAAAGATGTAAACGGGCCATGTTACTGATGAAAGTTTCTTCCAGATAGATATAGGTATACTATAAGCAAATTGATGACTAGCTCTACAACACACACACTACTTAACTTTAGTTAAGTTAATATAAAATTACATGCAAAGATAAAAAAACAGCACAACCATACAGACGGTTAAACTGTTACTAAATTTCGTCCGTGCATTATTCGTACTTAGTAAATATGGAACTTAAAAATAATACAACTACATACTAATAACAATATTAGAGGAATGCACGACCAAATGGGAGGAAAAAGCTCTCGATCATGAGTGAATGAAGCGATTATCGGCGACTGCGCAGGCACGCGGAACCAAGCGGGCGTCACGACGCGCGCGGCTTTGTCTCATTGGCTTGACCCGTGCCCCGGACAAAAAAATTCAATAGTTCAGGAGTTGGCAATACATTCACCCACTATCTTATGATCGAATTATTATACTATGACGCTCACGTGGGCACTGGTTGACTGACAATTTGACACAATATTGTAATAATTAGTCCCGTTTTAATCCTATTTGCATTTATCCGTCCGTAAATGTGAGATAGTCACAGTTTCATCATAAGAAGAGTCTTAGTATAATATAGTAGTAGTATTAATATAGTTATAGTGGTACAAATATTTTTAAAAAGAATTGATAATTTAATAATGTGATATACAATCTATTAATAATTAATAAGGCACTCTATTAATAATAAGTAGCAAGAGAAACTAAAGCAGTGTTGGCCTAGTGGCGTGTGGCTCTCAACCCTGAGTTAATAGGTTCGATCCCTGACTGTGCACCAATTTCTTTCTATGTGCGCATTTATTTCGCTCGAATGGTGAAGGAAAACATCGTGAGGAAACCGGCTTGCCTTAGACCCAAAAATTCGACGGCGTATGTCAGGCATAGGAGGCTGATCACTTACTTGCCTATTAGATTGACAGATAAAACAGATACAAAAATCTAAGGCCCAGATTTAAAAAGGTTGTAGTGACACTGGTTTTTTTAGCAACATAAACTGTATTTTTTATCGATACGATTATTACGAAGATAACTTTGAGCAACTCCTACACTACTAATAACAAAGAAAAAGAGAGCGTCTTGTCTAATTGTAAAAACTGTAATCGAACACTTTTTTAGTTAATAGTGCTTCTGTAAACGGTGTCATTGACTTATGAAATATTCAAGTCGTGTGCATCACATCAGATTGTTGTCCGTGACTTAATTTGCTTAGAACTGCGATTTAAGTATTCGATATTAATAAAATAAAAGGCATTAAATTCCACACTATAAATAATTACAATTAAAATGAGTCCAAAACTGCTAATACTAGTTTATTTAACTTGCCAATACATATAGTTCCTGCCTTAGTATTTCTTAGTAGCGGCCCGTTCAAGTACATATTACGTAAGCAGATTAACTGCAGTTTATACCTCCCCTTCCCCCCCCCCTCTCCTCTTCCTCAGCAAAATTAAGCAAAGCTCTCAAAAATAATAGTACATAAACGTATTAATTTTTTATAGGAATCCTCGAAATGCATTTCGTTTTTAAGCATAGACAATGTGTAAAAAAGGAAATAATTACTGTTGACCTAATCACTAAATAAGAAAATGAACAAAATGTCTAAAAGACCCCCCTGCGTAATATTCTTCGCGATATACTGTATATATTAATGTTTAAAGATCTTTATTCTCACCAACATTTTTTTTATGGGGACTTAATTATTATACGAATTGCACGTCGCCATCAGACAGTTTTAATTTTGTAACTAAGAATAACTAATACAAAAATAAAACATTTGTTTGTTTTTTCTTAACCTTTTTACTCCGTTGACAACTCTAAAAACTTGTTTGGTAGCAAATTATAAATCCTCCATCCTTCGGATTCCCGTTACTCTTTTAAGACGGTAACAAGGCATTTGTTAGCGCTAGTGAGGTGGGTTTGGTGCTAATTCAAGCTCACGATGCGCAGGCGCAGGCCGCATCTCATTTACCTTATTAAGGCGCTCTGCGGCCGGCAATGTCGCTCAATGTCAGACTTGAAGTCGCATACTTAAATTCACAATCAAAAGAATAATTTATTCATTTATATTCGTTCCAGACCTGTCTTTTTGAAGGAAGCTGTATTTATAGAGATAAAAATAGAAATAGATACTTATTGGTTATTAGTTTGTGGACTCAGTTTCCGCGCTTAGACGCTCAATAGGTCCGTTGTGCGTAAAGTCCTGGCTAATTAAGCCTGCCTAGCTCCTTCCAGAAGCACAGAAGTCTCCTGGGCACTTCGCAGGCTTCGCTGTTCCGAGGATTTCTGCACGTTGTTTAGCATCCAGGATTACCTGGGTGATTGATTCCTCTGAGTTGAAACAGCCTCTGCCCATGGGGCTGTCTGTCGCGCCTAGGACAAAAAGATGTTTATTAAGGAAACAATGGCCCGTTATTGTCCCTATCATTGTTTTGAGATAAGTTCTGTTTAGGTTAAGAAGTCGCTTTGACAATTGCGCCTTAACTGCTGGCAGCGCCATTTTGGACTGTCTGCAGTCCGCGCTTCGCAACCATCGTTGATTTTGGAGTTCTGCAGATCTTTGGCCAATGCGAGAAAGGCAATGGAAGGAGCGGATACAGATACTTATGCTTTGTGGTTTAAAAAAAATTGTATTCTCTTCCAAGTTGACCCGACTAACATTGTTTTGCCATATTACCATTGTTACCGCACTAATATCGCTATTGAAAAATGGGGTTTGGTGGTATAAAGGTGAAAATAAAAGGTTAAATTTATTTATTTATGGCAATTCATTAAAAAAATGATGGGAAATACGCACTTAGACGACTAAAAAACAGTTAACGACCTATTCTCAGACCTACTGAATATACTTACACAAAAAAGCGGTCAAGCCTTTTCAGAGGAGTTTGGTTACAGGAGAATTTTTATAGTATTAAAATTAAGTTTTTTTCTATAATTGTTTGATGTTGTTTCATTTGTTAAACAACCTGTTCGGAATCTTAGGAAATGGTTTGGAGATATCATAGGTTCATCATAAATGATGAGACATAAGATAAAAGACATACAGACAAAGACAAAATTATTTTATTATTATGTTTTTTTGTTATTCAATGTTTGCATAGTTTTGCTTATTTATTTTACTCTAAGACAGTTAATACAGGAATCCCAAAAAAAATAGTTATTTTTTTTATTTCCAAAAAACACAATGCTGTCCTAACAGGTGACCTCCTCAACAATAATACATACATAAATTCACACACGAAAACAGAATGATCTAACTACTATAGACAATGAAAAAGGGGCACTCGAAGTAACGATGGGCGATATGTACAAGAATGTCAAAAATACAAAATTGTACAAAACACACAAAATATTCTAGTGATTTATTTCTAAACCATTTTGTATTGCCCTTAAATTTTTAATTTTATGATTGAATATACTTTAAAGCTACTAATATAATATTTATGATAATGTAACTAACATAATAAAAGTAATTATGATTAACAATGCACTCCTATTGACTAAGCTTAGCTGCCATAATATATGCGCCACGTCATTACACTAGAACACACGAGTGCACTGAATTTGAATGCCCTCGCCTGGCCTCATTCGAATTGAGCCTGAATAAATCTAGAAAGGTCTTCGAGACCGCTGTAATGAGCTAATTCGGCATACGGGAGTAGCCTTCTGTCAAATACCGTTATTTCGGTAGGATGAATTCCTTAGGGAGAAATCTATATATTCGCTTCGCTTTATATACGAATACCAGGATAATAAATCAGTTATTATTATACGGTTTTTGATTTATTATTTTACTTTTAGGTACCTAATAGTAATAATATCGCATTATATTTAAGTATCAATATTTTTACGTTTTCGTGACATTAGCTTTAGAAATCGCTATAATAATGTTGCGTCCAACGTATTATTAATCATTATTTACTATCTGTTACCAACATTAATGCTTATAAATGATATTTATTCGTGGTTATTGTCTGTTAGTTATATTTTAACCGATTTCAAGAACCCTGAATGTTATTTCGTCTATTGTTGAATAAAATATATATATTCCATTCACAAAATTTAATTTTTAATTAATATAGATCTCCAGATCTTTTAAAGGGCGGTTTTGTACCCGTTTATTAGCAAAGCATTCAATACGTTTACACCTTTATAATGACTAATATAATTAAAATGGCAGTATCAAAATCTGTTCCAAAGAATTCCGTCAATACAAGCGTTGGATAGTAATTTAAGGTAAGCACGATTTTTGTAAAGTCTTGCAGTATTGGCATGGCTTGTTCCATTGTAATACAGTTAATTCCCTATGCATTGTGATACGGCGAGATTATCCATGTTTGGTTGCGGGAATAAAAACGATTATCTCGCGTATGTGCGCACCTTTGGTGGTAAAAACAATGTCCAGAGAAGTAATGGCAAATAAATAATTACAAATAAATATAAAGAATCTTCTGTAATGTGAGATTAATAGCTTCTATATTGTGAAACAGTTCTTAGATTATAAGTTTTGATATGTACCTATGATATATATTTTTTATGATATTAGTGTTTGCTAGTGCCAGAAGGCAAGTGCGTTGCCGCCTGTTAAATAATTTAATTGTTTTAAATTATAATTTGACGTTTTTATATGGCCGATTGTGCGGTTTTTAATTTATCCATCATAGTACGTCTTTTAGAGTATATAAAGTATTTAATTATTTAAAGTAGCTGACCTGGGTAAAATTATAGCTTGGTTTCCAGAGATCCTTTCAAACTTAAACTCAAAATAACTTTATTCATAATAAACATACCAAGTACACTTATGAACGCCAAGAGAAAAGATGTTAAATTGATCCTAAATTTACATTGACTACCACTTTGCAAGAACTGGCAAGAAACTCTCCGCCACTCTTTTTCTTTCATACTTATCTAAATTATTCAAAACTTAGAGAGTAATTCGGTTAGAGAGTAATTCTCTATTACTTTAAAGATTACTTATAAAAAATGTGAAAGTTTGAATATGGAATGTTTTCATATTTTAATGAATATATAACATTAAGTGCATATAGATTTACCACAACTAAGCTGATGTTGTATTTTCTATAACTTCACGACTCGCTGCGTCTAAATTACTAAGTAAATAAAACATAATAATTCCCTGTGAAAATAAAACCTCCCATCAAGACAATAGGTATTGTCTCTATGTAAATGAGGAAAGCGTCGTCCAATGGGCGACTGTAGAGGTAATTAAAAATTCAAATTAGAATCGTCCCCTCAGCGACGCGATTACCGAGCATTAATTACTTGCGACCAATTAAACGTTAGGGCGAAAGAGCGATAAACTGACGGACCAATGGGGGAACGCCGCTGAAGCAAGGCGTAGTAATTAAGACGAAAGGGTTGAGTTTTCCGGGCGTGTCGTTTGGGCGTTTGATTGCACCCTAGTACCTACTAATGATTAATTCTAAGGTCCAAATTCTAATTCGTATTTCAAGTCACAGTCTCGTCTTGAGCGCTGGCAATGTTGAATTTGATACAGAGAAAATGGTTTGACAGCTTTGAAACCAGATTTAAGGTTGATTGACATTTATTATTCTAAATATAAAGTGTCGATCGAGGTCCTAATACAGCATCGTGTGTCTCCATAATTATACAATATATTGCGCTTAAGATACAAGGACCTCTAAGCCGTTCCAATCTTCGACTGATCTATCTACACCGCATTCAATACAGTGCTTGCCACTATACAAAGGATAGTAAAAGTAAAATCATTTTAAAAAGCACCAAGTTTATTTTGTCATTGTCTAGGCACCACCCACACTCGACGCGGACATAACTCTAAGGCATATCTCAATCCGTCGCGTTCACCCTTCAAAGAAACAATAACGTAGGTTTATTTGCATGCACCTATTCATTGGAACGTAAAACAGATGTAGGTGGAAAGAATTGAGTTTTCGTTCGCGTCGCTTCCCCCGTTCTAAATGGGCCTTTCACGCGTACCTCACTACGACTCCAAATGCGCCACTATTTGCCTAAACGAGATGTTTTTATTCTCCTCCACTCAACATTCAATTCGTATTCGTGCAAGGATTAAGCGAATGTATTATTAAAGCGATGGGATTACGTCAACTCTAGACGGTTCGAATTTGCAATATGAATTTTTATTTTCCTATGCTAATGGGTTAGGTAAGATTCGGGAATGATAAATCGATTGTTTATTTAAATTTAACCCGATGTTTTGGATACCAAAATGTATACTAATCTTGTATAGGTCGAAGTTTTCGGATCGCAGTTATGTTATAACAAAAGTGCTTGTTGTAATGGGAAGAAACGGTTTTTAATATTTTTTAAATCATTCCTATACCATTTTGTTTGAAATCAAAGAAGTTTAGTATTAAAACATGAGTTTGTTTGTCAAGATGTGATTATTCAATACTGGTCTATAATTCCTGAAAATATATTAATTAAGTTTTAAATATGGCTATAATATGACGTCATGCATCAGTTTTGGAAAAAAACTGAAACAAATAACTGAACATGAGTATGTTATTAAAGGAATAGATGAAGTGTAAATGATCGGGCTCAGAAACTGGGCCTACATCCACCCCCGCCCGCCCGTCACCGACAGAAGAAAAATGCTAACACGCCCCCGCGGAAACTATTAGTTATTTCGGCACCCCCAACGGTCCTACGTATAATTCTATGGGTTATTTTTCACGTTTTCTTACCAGTAATACATGTGGATTAAATTTAGGACTCCCATGCATATAGTAAGTGAACGTTTTAATCATCTCGTTTTTACCTCGCTTTTTCCTCCTCATATAATAGCAAGGAAGTGAAGAACGCGCGCAAAAATGTTGTTCATATTTCTTCACAACAAAGCGTACTTCTTACCAGCCACTATGTTGAACAAGTTTCTTGCAATAATGGAAGCTTATGAAAAATTTAACTAGCACCACTCCGTTGTACATTACATAATACAAAGAGCGACACGACGGACCGGACTTACACAGACAAAGCACACAAACATGAGGTCATCTCCCCTCATTAGGTGGTTAGTTTTCCGGGCGTGTCCGCAGACTCCGGTGCGGGGGGCCGCGGGGCTGACGGGAAGTTACTTAATTAATCCCCCAGCGGACGCCATTGGCCGGCTCAGGGCGGTGGAAGCTCGCCCACGCGTTAATTGGGCGGCCGGCCCGGGCTTCGTCGGCACAATTAATGAGAAAGTCTGTCTTACACTTCACCTCTTCGATTATACCTACAGACTTTATATAAAACCCATATAAGTCGTATATCGTAACCTCGATATCATGTTGCGATCAGTATGTCGAAGTAGATTAAAAATTTGTTTAATAGCTATTAAGATAGCTACCTAATTTACTCAATTTTTTTAAGAAAGACAATTTTTTTTCGAACAGTTAAACCTTATATTGCTAAGCCAGTATAGGGTTAATAAATATCGTAGTTGGAGAGGAGTTGGCTGGAAACTAATATCGCTCTCGTCGCGTCAAGTGAACGTATAAAGCTCAGATTTAGCGAGGGCTGAGCGGGCGTGAACCGCCCAGGTAAAGTACCTACTTACTGCGCGATATACGAGGAAACGTAAATTATAATATTGTGTGTGCGGAGTTAACCCTCTCGCGTTCGTAGAGACCGTGTGTGCGGCGCCCGCTGAAAGAAAAGCAATTTCCTCGGGCGGGGGACGGACGGCCGCGAGATGAGGGTGTGGGGTCTCGCGCGAATATAATTTTGTTCATTTTTTCATTCGGGCGAGTTAATTCGGCTTCGCGGCGTAGTCAGCTATTGATTAGGGCGCGTCTTACGTTTTTAATTTGTTTGCGCGCGCAGCCGCGATGCACCCGTCGAGATGAGACCCCAGCACCCACCGGAGCCCCCCCGGCCCCCGCTCTAATGAAGCCTCCGCTAACTACGGCCACTCTAATAATCACGCTCCTTTTCACAATCACGCTTTGACGACGAATGTTTGCTCCTTCTCCTAGCCGGCTAACTAGCTCTCAGCGCTTCGTTTGAGGAAAAACATTACATTTTCCTTTATAAATCAGGCAACGACTTGCAAAATTGTCTCTCGATTCCTTAAATATAATTGGCGAAATGTTTTTAATATCCTTGGTACGTAGGTAAGACTGATTTATCTAATTTAGATCTTTTGTTTTTGAAAACAAAATATAAATGTTATAATTTACAATAAGATTATTAATTAACAGATTAAGAAGAGTTTAAATTATTTTATTATTTATATTATGTAACTCAAAGCGATATTTAAAATAATATTAATCTTCTTAGGTACATATATTTTTTATAAATTCAAATAGTTAAGACATTTAAATTTCAAACATATTAAGCTATAAAGAAACAGTTGACAAAGAAACTCTAGTAAGGAGACGTCTCGCATACCTCCTTATAGCTGTTTAATAATTAACATGCACCTATATAGCGTAAGAGCGAGCTCATTGGTCATCCACGTCCCCCTGTTCCCCCCGGGGAGAAGGGGGGAGCCTGTGAAACAACACCGCCTGTATGTGACACATTAGTAAATGAGAGAACATTCGTTACGGAGCATTCTCATTGAAAGCCTTTTCAGTGACGACTCGAGAATCAATGCTTTCCGTCGTAGTCTGGGAAAATAAAAATTCCATTGTTATAACCGTTTGTATTACTATCGATTAAAAGAAATACAGACATTAGAGTATTTATATACCTATGTAAACTTACATATTGAGACAGGTTTTGTGGTTACACAGTTTAAATGCGAAATATCATGACTCTACGCAGTGCTGCTTTAGATTTCAATTTCATGGAAATTGTTAATACTATAACAATGAATAATGTCAAGTACTTTTCGAAATATATAAGATCTACTTTTTAAATTCTTCGCCATAACAATACCTATTAGGTATACTTACTCGATCGCACTTATAAAAACAATTCAATAAATCGAAAACTATCGTCCCACAGCCATTAAAGCTCAATAACGAATGCTCTTCAGAGCTTACTTTGTTTTATCACTTTCATTTTATTGTTTTAATTTGTGAGGCTGCGCTATTTGCGTGCGCGCAGGGCCACGCCTACCCCGCGTCGGCCAATCACGACCCGCCCCGGCCGAGACGCGCCGGTCACACGTCATGCGACAATGCTCATTGTTTTAATGCAGTGATGCCAACTTAAACATCTAGGCACTTTGACACCTACCTATACTATACAATAATTAATAAAGTACTATTTAGTATTAGTTTATGTAACAGCACAACTTTGACAGACAAAAAGCTTTTCATGCTTATTTATTCTTCATTGATTTCTTCACTTATCTATTAAACAACCTGAACTATAGGTTATACTGTATTTTTACATGCATATATATGCTCCATTAAAAACACGGTAACCATGGTAACAACACGGTACTATGTAAGGTCCAAGTTTAATGCTGCTTTTGAATTTGAATTATGTATCTATTGACAGATAATTCGTAACATTTTTTTATTCATTTAGCTTAAATCATAATCTTCATTGTAGCCATACTAATTTAATAATATTTTTCATAATACGCACGCACTATACGCACTTTTTCATATGGCAACACTGTTAAAACTATTTTGTTTTAGTCCGGTCCCTGTGGCTCCCACCGAGCGATAATTTCAATGTCACGTATTGTGATTTTGAGATTCCTCTAAGAGAATAGCTCTCTCGTCAGATCTCAATGAGCTATAAACCAACGTCCAAGAAGCTGTTTTCAATCTTCACACGTTTTAAAGGTTATTGTGTTTGATGGTTCATTGTCCGCCTTAATCAGTATGGGCTTGTATTCCATAGGACTTTTCAATCTAGATCTGGTTTATAGTTTATATTTGTTATATGATTGATATATTAGTTGCCAATGTATTCCGGGAAGATTATTCTCGTTAAAAAGACGTATATACAAATACTAGCTTACCGGACAAACGTTGTTTTGCCATATACTTATAAGTATTATTTCTAAGAACATTGTTTTAGGTCAATAAGAATAACTATCTGCTATAATAAAAAATAGGGGTTGATCTTAGAGGGGTGAAAATTAAGGGTTGAATGTATTTTTGTATATCATAAAAAAATAAAAACAAAAATTTGTCTAAAAATTTAAAGAAAAATTATCACTCAGACTTACTGAACAGACTTAGAATCGGTGGAGCCGTTTCGGAACAGTATGGGAACGAACATTGTGACACAAAAATTTTATATAAGTATTATATATGCAAAGTGTTTCACCAATCGCCTAGGACAGCTAGCGGTTATGCCCATGCTTAATTTCACAGTACAACGACTCAGACAAATTAAAGAGGAGGCAATAAACAAATAAATTACCTACTTGGTTTTTTCAAGTTATCTTAGATGTGCAATAAAAATAATGATTTCCATAATGTATGTTGTTTGAATAGTCTTACTTAGGTAGCAACCTATGTGTATATTTTTAAGAACTTAAATAAACGAGGTTTTTAATAAACCCTAATCATGTTAATTAAGACTTTTAGCACACTTGTTACTTAGCTATTTTACTAACAAAATGCAATGCTTTCAAGGGGATGGTGATGAATTTTTTTAAGGCAAGGTGCCTTTGCAGCATGGAATAATATTTAGATCATAATTTTTTACAACTAAACAAAGTTTATATGTAACTTGATATTTGCATGCCTATTTTTATATGGCTGTGATTGGATTGTGCGGTTTTCAATAATCAATCTGAATGTACAACTTTCTTTGCAAATAAACTATTTATTATTATTATTTATCAACATACTTTATAGAAAATATACAGCTGAGATGCTTATACAAATTCCGATTCTAGGAAGAAAGGCACTTGAGACGCTGTAACGAGTAACTAATATGATTAATGATTCCCTCGCCGCTAAAATACCTAGTCTATGTTTTTCAAGATTCCCTTATTAAATCAACCCTTAGTTTTAGTATAATAATTGCGTGCCTAACTTATTTATACACTCGAACTGTTCACCTTCGTCGGTAGAGAAAATATATTCAGACATAGATTATCGAAATGAAATAAAACTATAAAAAACTTGAATTAAATTTACAGCATAATAAGTCGTTAAGAGCGTTGTAAAGGAATAAAATGGAAACTCTTTCACTTATATAAGAAAGCCTTATGTCGCACGAATAACATTAAAGGGGAAAACTAAGCAATTGATAGTAGAAATGGGCAACGAAATAGAAAAATATCGTGGAAAGCATTCGTGGCGTGGTAAAATATTCAATCGGGGCAATTCGGGTCCGCGTATAAATTCGGCCCAGCCATTATTTGTACCGCGTCGCGACCGAATCGCTACCTACATTGATAGTCGTCATTTTTCTACTCACTATCGTTAATATTTTACGGGTGCGTGTCAACGGTTTATGGGCCCACTCTTAACACTAAAACGTTTTGGGCCTGCTCTCTTTGTTTATAAAATTTTACCGCCCAATTTTTTATCGTCGATCGACTACTTGAGAGCCCCTCTGACACGCAGTTTGAACTTTCGATTGTATCTGTTTTATTTGAGTAGAACATAACATGATGGTTTATTCGCATCTTAAATGAATATGTCATAGCTAAATATTCTCAAATATCAAAAATCTTAATCAAATCTTAACAAAAGCAATCAAAAGAATTTCCATCTAAATCCTTAGTTAAATACGAAAATTTCATTTGAAGAATAAACGAGTCTCGGTAATTTTCCGTCGCATTAAACAACGGAGACGCTGAGAAAGCGTGTCATATACTTAATTTATATATAGAAGGGCTCGGAGACATTAAGGACGAATGGGTTCTACCTAACTGTAATTATCCATCCAAGTTTGCGAGCTCAGGAAAAGAATTGCTCTCCTTTGTATGTGAGTGGGGTGGTCGGGTGGCGGGAGGGCTGGGTAGGCTCACATGGGACGCGCTCTAATGACGTGCCTGAAAGCGACAATGTCTTTGAGCAAAGCAAATGTGTAGTTATCTACATACGTAGGGGAGGAGTTCTATTTCAAATGTGAGTACCTACTGGTGTATTTTGTATGTAACGTTCATTATGGGCCATAAATTATGTTGAAGTATTTAAATTGAGTTAATGGTTTTTTAGAGACAGTGTCAGTTTCGGGAACTACATAATCTCTCTCTCTCTACCGTTTTGGGATTAGAAAGCAATGAGCTGTTAAGAGATAATGAGGAAAAAATCTAATATGAAACGTTAAAATAGTTATAAGTATCGTCAAGAATGTTGCTACTAGGAGTGAATACGGGATGTCAAATGTAAATATAACGGCGAACATTGTAAAATCGTAAGAGTTGGGGAGTAGATTGGATCGGATGGGCCGAGGTGGTCCGCGACTTCCGCTCCGGGCCCGCTTTTAATTTCCCGGGGCGGGCGGCGTTAAGTTTAAACGCCCGGAGATGAGTCGCACACGTACTAATATCATGCACGACCCGGGCCGTCGCCATAGCGACGCACACTCAAATGACGTGTGTGGCACGGCCCGGGTGTGAGATGGGGGTAATATGATTTGAGCGGCCCCGGCGACACCCCGCCCGCTTGTTTGCTCTCCGATGCAATCGCGATACGACCGCCCCCTGCTACTACATCTCGCCTTCGGTAACCGCATCGGATTCCCTGTTGCAGCCCGCTCTATTGAAATAGATACAGGACTAGACACCTACATCTACGACACGTTTTGTCGCCCCCAATTTGGCCTCGATGTTACCTTTTGCATAACGACCAGTGGCATTTTGAAAAGTATTTGAGGATAAATTGACTGTTGATATAATGAAAATAACGAACTCTCTCTTAAGAATTGAATTGTTCTATTTATTCTATATAGTACGTCGTCTGTTCCAGTCTAACAACGTCTTACTTCCATTAGTACCTATATTCTCTGAACGTACAATATAACGATTCAAAATTCAAAATCCTTTATTAATTTAGGTAACACAATGTACACTTATGAACCTCAAAAAAGAAATACATATTAAATGCTTCTAATTTTACATTTACTTTCTCAAATCAAGGGACGAAAAAAACTCAATGGCAATAAACTCTCCGCTACTCTTTTAAATCGCCAAGTTTTGTAAGGAGCTGTAACCATTACACCATGTTCCACATAACATCTTAAGTAACTTTTGCTTCACTTTATGCAGTTATTCATATTTAAGGCGCCTTAAAAAAACAACGAGCAAAGTATAACAGTTCGCTCGACATTTTCATGTAGTGTGGTCGGTGACAATTACACAGTGTCAACGTCCATAAGTCCAGCAAGCGGCCTCATGTATCATGTATAGCACGTTGTGAGCTGTGAACGCCACGAAACGACACAATAAAGCAATCAATTCGCAGCTTCAGTGAGTGCCAGGCTGTCGCAAACGAGCACCACGTCATGTTACCAATGACACAACGAATTCACACATTCATTAATACGAACAAATAAATTACAACTACATTTAAGAATTCACAAAGTGATTTATCCGACATTATCTAATTGACTACCATTATTGTGATATTCCTGTCAAAAATAAAGCTGAAAGCTAAGTTATTTGCCCATACAGGATTTATTTCGAAATATGTCGATGGCGATACCAAAACAGTTTTCATTTCGAGTAATTGCGGCGCTAACGCCAGCGGCTCTGAGTAATGTCGAGCGTGATATATGCCTTGCTCACTAATAACAGAGCTGGCTTTACGATTACAGCTTTACCTGGCAAAGCCGATTGGTATCGATCCGTGCGACGTCCGATCTCAACTAATGAGTAGAGGATTTGCTAGTCATTATCCACTTTCGACGCTAGCCCGCGGCGGGATGAAGACGTCGCGACGCCGAGGGCATTTAATTTTCTGCGCTTTAGAACTATGAGGTTCATTCTTTTACCACAGATTATTTATATTGGCTTGAACAATCGGTTCTAAGGACATTAACAAACCATAGATAAGAATATATTTGATTGAGAATAGACATCGTTATGTCGAATATTTCTTGAATGTTTTGACTTCATCACTCTAAAGTCAGTCGATATTATTACTATTATAATACATTATTTTAATAGTAATAATATAAATTTGTATATTATATAACATTTTATATTTCACATATAATGAAAACTTAATTATTTCACCTTCGATATAGTTGATTGATCCGAATAAGCCAGCTATTTCTGTGAGCTGTGGCTTTGAACAGCTCGCTTTGTAATTCTCGGTAATTGCAACTCCGCCAATAACTTTTAAGGCCACAGTGCAATTGTCAGCAAAGGATAATTTAGATTCCTTTCCGCAAGCGGGTTAAATTAAAAGGATTGATGCAACTTTGTTATTTGAACAATTAAGGCGAAATTGGCTACGCCGCGTCAGCAATATCGCCGGTCGTGTTCAAACCGCACCCCGCTCTTAGCGGTTAGTTAGATTTCTCCATGAAATTACCCCTTTCAAATATACCGGTTCTTGTATTAATGAACGCGGTTTGATTGTACTGGCCGCGTTATTAGTTTATTGTTAATAGGGTGTGAGGTTTGTACACTCCAGTACTTGTTGATTCGCCTTCTTTAAGTGTATAAAAGTAATTGTTCCTCTAAAATTTTAGTTATAAAGGAAAGTTTTAGTAATAAATTGTCATAAGCTTATGTGAGTCTACGAAGTACATGTTTCCTTCTTGTAATGTCCGTTATCAACACTGTTTCGTGAACCGATGACTTTATTTTCTTACATTTCATGTTCATTCTATTTGTCAACATAGGTAGATAAGTGGCTAACATTTTCGTATTTGGATTGAATTGGATTTTGTCGTTATAGCTTGGTATCAGTACAGAGAGTTTCAATTCTTCCATCATCATCTTCTGCCGCATTTATCACTGCCCTGATGAATTGTTCGGGTTTATATCTGCTGCTGAATTCCATAATCAGACGTCGACGGAATTCCACAACTCAGCGTCTTTTAAGAACTTTCTCCCGCGCACGACCTCGGAGCCTGCAATAAAGTGTCGGCAACACACCCGCTATTTCCCGGCGATGCAGATGTCCTTGGGTGGTAGTTATTACTTTATTTCACCTGCTAGTCTTCCTTCTGTACCGTAAAAAGTCAGGAAATCAGAGTCAGTTTTACAGACTAGTAATAACTAGTTTATAAGATGATTACAAATAACTATTTTAATAATTATATTAAAAATCTGTTTCAGATGGCTCGGTCGTGGTTCAATGTTCGTGTTATCCTCAGCACAGACTAGAACACTGCTGAGCCGCGCTCGCGCAGGCCGAGGCGGCATCGACAAGCAATCAACGCTAGTCGATATCGGCGCAGGAGACGGTGAAGTAAGCCGTAGATACGCAGATCTGTTTGGTACAAAGTATGCCACCGAAATATCTGCCTCTATGAGGAAAGTGCTTAGTGGCAAAGGGTTTACGTAAGTATTGTCTATCGTAATTATACTCCAGTAGATGTAGTAGTCAAAGTCTTCTTTTTATGGACCTTGGCTACATATTTCTGCACCTGTTTCGAAAAACTATAATCGTGTTTCAAAACCCATGTAGTTCAGCCTACTTTTCCTGAAAATGTCATTATTGAAAACGTGCCGATCCACGATGTTTTCCTTCATACAAACTAGTGTTAATTACGCAATATATTGTTTTATTACGTACAAACTCGGAGATGATACATGAAACACCAAGCTAAGACTGTTCAAGATTGCATATAGTTAAGGAAGGAAGGACTCAAAGCAATGATTTACTTCTGTACGAGTCTAGGCTGTACATTTTGCTTATTCAGGCTTTCTTAGATAAGCGCGACGATTACCTAAATCGTTGGAGTTACGCCCCGAGAGTATAGACGCAGGCACCCACTTCAACATATACATTACATTCCTTTCATAGCAATTAACAATTAATGAATCAACATTTATTCCTTTGTTGTACACGAGTGTTAATACAGATTCAAAATAAAATCCTCTATTATTTAGAGCATCCTGTTAATCCAGGAACCGTACAACTTCACTTAAATTTAACCATCATACGTAAAACGTAATGATAATTTTTATCATTTACTAGCTGACCCGGCTAACTTCATTCCGCCTTACAGTCTAAAAATATCGTTGATACAGTTAAACTTATTTTAGGATAAACTTATTAAAACTTTTTTGCAAATACAGAAATGTATTATTGCTTGCCATTGCGAAAGAAGAATGGCAGTTTTACACATTAGGCCTCTTCTTTAGCGCCAATATTGCGATACTGCATGTTAAAGCACTTTCTGATATACAACATTTTTTGATGAGGTAACACATGTCTTGAACTGACACGAATTCGACGTAAAATAATGCGTAGTTTTGTCAACAGATGGCACCACATGCTGTGTGCATTCGTAAAATTAATTTACTTATTCATTATTATTCGATAACTTATACCATATTTTATTACTTATTCTGCAATTCGGAGCGGAGAAGAATACACCAAAAAAGAGATAACTAACATCGGTCCAGCCGATCTTGAGTTATAAGTGGTGTAACTTTGTTTTATATATTTAGATATATCACGTTACGTTCAAAATTTTTAATAAATTAATAAAACTGAATAATTCACGCTTTTCAGTGTGCTAGACGTGGAAGACTGGTGGAAAGATCAAAAGTTCTCTTGTGTGTGCATGATGAATTTGGTAGACCGCTGCATGAGACCACGGACTATGCTACAGCAGGCCAGGGAAGCGCTCACCCCAGACGGACTGTTGTTGCTGGCTCTTGTATTGCCATATAAGGCGTATGTTGAAGGTCAGTAAAAACCTACTTACAAGGTAATTAATTAACGATAATTTGTACATGTATTCTGAATTATATATAATATATAGCAGAAAAAATGGTTGAGTTTCTAGAGCGCGTTCCCTGCCTGATTTGTGCATCTGTCAAACACTCATCAACAATTTAAAGACTCATTAAGTTAAATATTAAACTTAGTTAAGTAAACACTAACAATTATTACCAAAACAAGTTAACCTCATCTAAAATGATAAGTACACTTAATAGTATGTACCAAATTGCTAACAAAAAATCGTAACCAGCAAACAATTTATTTTGAAACAGCGTCTCCGTGATTTTCATTTTTCTACTAAACTTTTTAATTGATTTGTTAACAAATATTTTAATCTTATTATTCTAGCGACATCGGACCATAAGCCAGAAGAAAGACTGCCCATAACAGGCATCACATTCGAAGAACAGGTCTCCTCGTTTGTGGAGTTCATGCGGGGTTTGGGCTGGGAGATCGCCAGTTGGTCCAGAGTTCCATATCTTTGCGAAGGAGACTTTGCCCAGGCCTATTACTGGCTTGACGACTCTATATATGTCTTTAGACCAATTGAATCTTAAATCACCTTTCTATCCTATATTTATACGCGTTTAAATCTATGGAAAACTACTTCAAGTGGTATTGCAGATTTGTCTATGTACAAAACGTTCACCTGTCTCTTTTCATCACATCGTTAAACACAATTTGACGGAAAGAGACAAATGAAGGCTTTAGTGACTGTATTTTTTGAATAAGGGTTACACACACTGTCTTTAATAACTATTTTGTAGTAGATTTGTATGCAACTGGTGCCAACATATGTGAGCAGCGCACAAACAGTACAAACTAAAGTGGACATTCCAATTAATTAAGACACTGATTATAAAAAATCTTTCATTTTGAATAAAATAATCATATTATTCTGCTGTGATTTCATCTAGGTTCGATAAAAAAATGATATTATTTTTATGGATATTGCATTACACAGGTATACGTTAATAATACGTACGCCTATACGTATACGCACGTATTAATACGTATACCACTTTAAACGCTACTTCTTTTGTGAAGCAATTTTAACCAGTTTTTCAGTTCATCCCTAGACGTCACTACCTCAGCCTGATAAAGTACATCGAATACCTGATCAATGACTAGTATTTTAAAAGATTATCTTAATAAATTGAGTAAACTTACATTATTGTACTTATATTCTTCATCGATGTTTAATATTAACCACTCTCAAACCATTGCTTGTTGTGAAACTAAGATAATTAAAATATCTTTAAAATTCTCGATGTGAAGATATTTGTTTTGCGTGAATGTTATATTATCTAAATGTCTTCACTGTTTGGTAGTTGACATTAATCCAAATTCCTGTTACATTGAGGCATAGATTAACATTCTTATAAAAGTACTAGTGTTTTCATATTCAATTATTTATAAGTTCAATAGTTTTTTGCGGAGAAACTGTTTAATAAGATTTGATGTGATCAAATGTGATCATCACATTAGTAATTTCATAAAATGGAATTTTTAAGAATATCTGAATGTTTCTTAGATTTATCAGATCTCATGTGTTACTCGCCTTCGTACATCCTATAGACATTCTATTTTTAAGTAACATTATATGCTTATTGTTATTTCTTTATGCGTAATGTTATAATCATTCCTTATTTCATAGTTTTATTAATACTAATCTGTCAATTATTTTAGCCGTGTATGTGTAGTAAAATAATTGAACTGTGTCGTTCTCAAGTTTTTGAAAATCTATTTATGCGGAATCAGTTTAATAAATTTATATGTACCTTATATATTTCTTTCATTTCCCCCTACTCACTTTTAGATAGATAGATAGAAAATATAATCTTGTTCCCGTAAGTGCTCTATAGCAATCTAATATTGTATGATGACGACATATTAGCTCTGTTATCACAGAACTATTTCCATACTCATTTTATTGGTACACCTTGCACGAATTTCGAAAACTAGAACACATTTTAATAACTATCTTTTGATATATTTCAATCTGCATTAAATGCACAGAATACCCCTCGTTTTGTACAATATTGTTTCCTATATCTAGTATTTTGTGTGAAATTCCGTAGCCTTAGAACATCAACTGCAATGCATCTGTTTCGTTGATATTTTGTAGGAAAAACTGATAATTGTCACATGAAGCGGTGTAAAAACCAAAATTTATTTCGAAGGTATTGAATACCCTGGGGAAACATGAATCCGGGCTTTAATAATGATTGGTTACCAAGTAGAGCACGAAGGTGGTTCATCATAAGATTATGTATGCATAATGGTACTTTTAAATAAAAAAGGTTTGTCAAATCAATTGATTTATTTTAAGCACTGTCTCCGTTACTTTAAAATTTATACGTAAATTACATGGCAAGGCCGATTACAATACAATTAGTTACATCTATACATGACGCCGTCCACACACACACTTGTACAAATCTGTATTCATCTTACAAAATGTTTATAATGCAAAAAGGTACTTTATTAATTAGTCACTGGGTTTGCAGAACTATGACTAAAAAATACTAAATGTCGTAATTGGTGCAAAACAAGAAAGTTAAACAATATTTCAAAGTGTTCGGTACAAGTGTGTCTCAGACCCTATATATTAATTTTGAAAATCAGACTAAAAATAAAGCCAAAAACATTCTAATTTTATCACAGTTTTAAGATGCCCAGATTGTAAAAATACCAAAAGAAAATGCTTACATCGATATTTAATCACTACAACTACATTTGTATATAGTGAATACATTTTAAGCAAATAACGAAATATACTAAAAGCTCAAATATAAGAATATACAAAAACAACTGAAAATTATAGCTATAAAGAAATTGTGCGAGATTACAAAATCTATTTTGTATAAAAACGATATGTTCCAACTGCCACCGCTGAAATTAATTTTGACTAGAAATACATTAATACAAGAGATTCGCGTAGGATTTAATACTTATTTCGAGTAATTAGTGAAACTTAGGTGTATTGACGATAGCCTCCTATTAAGATGCGATTATACTAACTTCTATATAACTAAGGGTTAAAGAGTCGAGACATAACGCTAACTATTACTCCAGTACATCCAATACGGGTTTGAGGATTCATACTCAACCCTATGTCTCGACCAAAACTCTACCAAAGTTAGTGTGAGGTCAAATCAAACAATCCTTACATTACAACCTCTATAAAGATAGCGCCAAACTATATGTATTTTATTAAATGTTTTACTATTTTCTCAAATTTCATAACCCCTAATAAATTGTATGATTTATATGAAATCTACGAAAATAAGGTTATAGTTATCATACGTTCCTCGTTAACACTAATGAAGTAGTAAGTAACAATCTATTTGGGTTATAAAAAATAATTTTCATAAATTACGTCAATTATTACGCAATTCTTCAATTGCATGTAATTTGTCATTGTATGGATTTCACTAGTAACTGCAGACACTTTTATAATTTGTCATTATATGTATATAAATATAGTTTGGCCTATCTGTCCGACTTACCTAATACAAAACAGGCTATGCCCCAATTATTGCACTTTAATTTTCACGAAATTTTGCAGTTACGTGATGTTTTGGAAGAAAAGCGTTCAATATAAATACTAATCTAAAATATTAGGAAATCAAAATGATGTTTAGAATTTCTAAATTATAACCACTTTCTGCCAATTTCCAGGAAAACCATTTTAACAAACACAATAAAATATAATGTCCAGGAATATTCTAATACGAGACTTAACGCGCTCAGAGTTGTTTATTAACTAACTAAACCATTTAGTTATAAAAGATTAAAAACGTCACTTCAGAAGCTAATATTTTACTTCAAGACCCGAACATCAGTGCACTGTTAAACAAAACGACTCTGAGTACGGATTAAATCCCGTTAAACTTAATGTAAAAAATACACGAAATACATAATAGAACTATCCTATACAAGCGTTAGCCTACACAAGTTACTTGCAGTCTTCAATACTAATCTAACACGAGAGAAGAGATGGGGCTGCATTTATGAAAGAGGTGTTTTGCAAATTGTATAACTAAACTACAAATACAGCAAACTCCCAATATTTTTTTTAAATTTTTGGTTGAGGTTTTTCTAGGCGCAATTTTTGCAACATCAGCGTGCCTAGCATAAAAAACGCCAAGATTCGCTTTTGGAATTTACCGGCGCAACATTTATTGCAATCATGTCATTGCACGTATCTTAGCATGGTGTAAACTGGCAAATTTATATTACAAATTAACCTTTTAATCAAATTAATTAAACTTTTAACAGATTTTACTCTTGCTGTAAATTTCGTACTGGGAATGGAAAACAATCGTATTGTGTCACAAAATATTTTTCGTGTTTTCACTTTAAAATACGATCTTTCGAATGGAGCGCTAATATGAAGAATCTTATGTACGTAACCAGGAGCGCTGTATTTTTCATATGAATATTTTACAGATAGCATTCATTACACTTGAAACTCATGTCTAACTTGTGTTTTCTATGAAAATGTTTGCTGGAGAAATGTATGATCTTCTAAAACACCTGTTTCCAAATTCCGTTAACACTTTCCAATACAAACTGTATAGGGGACATGAAAACCCAGAATGTATATACATACTTGTTTGACATTTTTATGTTAAAAGTAGATTTAATAGTGAGATTTTTTTCTTGCTCGAAATTTCTTTCTTCTATTGAATAAACTACATTCCTCAGACATGAATGACGTCACACACCTACTTTGCATACAGTTATTTTAAAATTGTAAATAAATGACGTCATCTTTAATTAAAAACACCTGGACGAAAAGTTTAAACATTTTTGAATTTTTTCCTTTTTTTTTCAAACCAATGATTTCCATTGTCGTACAAATTACTATAAATGATAAATAATCTTATATAATTAGACACTACGTAACTATGTCTATTACACTTCTATCACAGTGTAAATAATGCACTTAAGACTTACTTCAATGAGACAATCCTAACACAATACAACAACTATACATAAACTTAAAAATACATAATATAATTAATTATTTAAAGGCGTTTGCATCCGGGAAAAAGTATGTGATACTCGAGTAAATTATAGATATGACACAAAATATATACATATGTGTATTATGTGTATCAAAAACCCTGTGAAATGTATGAGTTCCGCATCTTGTATTATTTACTTAAATGTTCTTCAGCTTCCAAAGCCATTTATTATTTTCTCAGGAATCTAATCTAGCGCCTCTGGGTTTTACACACCAGGTAGTAGATTCAATGTAATTTTTTTTATTTTTTATTGTAATTTAATTATTTTTTATCCGACACTATCGACATATTTATATGGTCGCATATTATTTATTCAATATTATATACTTTATTATACATATTTTCTCTCTTTCTTTTATTTATAAATTTCTCGACATTATCGTATTGGCATAGTCTGTAAGGATATTGTTTGTATTTCTGTAAATAAATATTCTTTATTCTGTATGTATTGATTGGTGAGTTGATTTTAACTGTCAAAAATTAAACCAATAATGCCGACTTTAAACAAAAAAAAAGTTAATACTGTTGCGAATAAAAACAGTTCATAGGGTTTTTATTACACATTTTATAAGACAAATATGAACATATTATATACTTATTTTACTTTCGATAATAAGGACCGCATATAGAGACCAAGGAATATTATAAAATCGCAAAATAAATTCATTGATGGATATTAAGAAATAACGCAAACCTATACAAATATCTTGGAAAATTCCAAAACATGCAACCGTGAAACTAGTATCAAGATTTGTCAATCCAACGCTAAATTTTCTTACAGGTCCAATGTGTACCATACATAAAATCTTGGATATAAAAATAAATATTTCAATTATAAACATAATTATTAAAACAACAGATAGGTAATTAAAATGTACCGAAGTATCAAAATTAGCGGAATAGTTGATAATAACTTTTTTAATAAGTACTCAAACTTATATAAACAGAATAATTTTTCATATAAAATAATACCTTCGATTTGTCATGATCTCAGTCCGAGGCACAGTGCTAGTTACCGCTAACTATCTTACGGCTCTCCAAGTCATCCATATTATTTGAACTGAAATTTAGAAAAAAAAAACAAAATGTTATAACTTTAGTACATCACGAAAAAAGGATGATGTTAAATAACTTATGTACAAGCCAAGGCTGTACATTGCTCACTCAGAATTTCTTAATTTTGTAATTGCCAATTACTTAAGTGGCTGGAGTTACGCTACGAGAGTATAGCCAGAAGTTCTCTCTTCGGCAATAAATTAATAACATTCAATTAGTATATAAATGCTAAATTATATTAGACATTTATTATTTTTAATAAAACCTATGCCACAAATAAACTATTCATCACAAAAAGATTGAATTATTAAAAAACCAATAACCTATTTGACAAGATTTAAACCATAATTAATACAGATTCAATAACATTTTTCTAAATTCATTTTTACGAGTCTTACCGCAATTTATCATCGTTCTTCCACGACGTGACTTGTATGTGCGGCGGAGGCAGATAGCTACGGAGCGACTGGACCAATTGAATTGTATCCAAGAGGACTGAAATTATTTAATATCAATTTATACCATGATATTATTGTATCAAAATCAGAAACTGAACACGCTCTGTAGCATAGTCATAGACAAATGCCTGGGCATAAAATACCAGGTCGTTAATGTTACGAGTCGTTTAATTCCCTTTCAGGCCGAGCTACGCTCGCAGCCCGAGCTGAGCTGTAAAGGCCCTTAAGGCCAAAAGCGGGATTCCTTTCAAAAAAAAAAGTTACGAGTCGTCTTCATTTCAGCAAAAAATGGCATTTCAAATATGTGTTAGAAAAATAAATTACTAGTAGAAACAACGTTATTATAGGTTAGCTACGTTTGTAATATAAATAAGTTGTGGGTTGTGACTAATTTAAAGTAGAATAAGTAAAACAAAACGTAATTCATATACAAGTTCAAGGGAAAAAATAAAAGAAACCTGTTCAGCTATAACTACTTTGTAAAAACAACCAAATCATTATAAGGGAATTCCCCTATTTCACCATTTTAATTCCAAGTTTATCATCACGATTATATTTTATTGGAGTTAAGATAACATACTCTTATATGTTTGGTGTTTTTTCTGAAAATCATTAAATATTCATGAAGCTTTGTTTCTTAATACATTCATTTCATGTATGCTACTCACAATAGTGAAACCAGATAGAATACATAATTGATAGGCAAAAATTATACTGACTTTTCTGCAGTTGCTCGCTCTGTTTCCCATAAGGTTTGCACATGGCTGGCCGGACACACGGCCGCATACGTTGCAAGTTACGGGCCAACTCTGCGAACGCACGCACTACGCGTTCCTGACCGCCTGACCCGCTTGACCCTCCCGATAAAGACTCCAGGCTTTCCAGGTTCGCTCTGTAATACATTTTATTTTGCTTAAAAAAGTGTTTAATTATTAAGAAGTATCAAGAAGTGCCGCGAAAGGGGAAAAACAATTTCAGCTAATGTTTTTTTTTATTTTTATTCATATGCAAAGTGATCCTTCTAATCGATGTTTTTTTAATCTAATAAATGCCGTCTTACGATGTTTTATACTGTTGAGATAAAAAAAATTACCACTCCATTTCGTAATAGCTTTTTTAATCATATTTGTAAAATAATTAATAGATAAGTATGTTCTTATTAGCCCTAAATCCACCTTTGGGTACATAATCGAGGTTCAAACGTAGATGGCGGCGTCGAAAATCGCACGGTTCACTAGGGTAAGATTGCGTATATATTATAAAAAAAACTAGTTATAAAAAAAAATATTCTAGTATTTATTAGTACTTTGAATTCTCGCACGTGTGAATGGAATTTCTTGTGTATTTTAGAATATGTTTTCTTATATAAATCAATCTAGCTATGATGGTCATGATCACTTATTAACATTTTAATAACAAAAGCACAAATAAAAAACGTGATTGTTTACACATAGCAAACCAAAGATAACATAAAAAAAGGGTGCGTGTACTTATGTACGCGCGTAAGAAGTTACACTTCTTTGGCTTTCTTTATTTTTTTTAAATATAATTAATTAATAATTAATATTTAACGTAAACAATTTAATAATATTTAATATTTAGAATATTATTCAATTATTAATTAATATTAATAACTATTATTTTTATTTTTTATTATATTATTCATTCAATTTAATAACTTGGTATGTTTCATAACTTTTTAACTAAGTAACAATAGGTCTTTGTGAAAAAACATTGCTATATTTCTTTGAAAAAATATTTAAAAATCCTTTATTTGTTTAAAGGTAAATGTCATTATGGTCATTCGAAATTCTTGGCATAGCTGCTAACTTCACACATATTCTATTTCTTTTTACTTGTAGACTGTCTTATTCCCATCTCTCGCGCACGCTAAAATCACACTGACAACTTTTTGTCTCAGGTGCGCAAAATTTCACTCTCATAAATTTTTCATGCCGCGCTTAAAGAAGTATAACTTCAAAAAAGCTTACAAGTAACCAAGTCCAAACCAAAATTTTAGTTGATAATGCATAAGAGACTATTTTAGATATCATTTATAAATTATTTATTGTTTACCAGGCAAGTACTTGGTTAACAAAATTTTGCTTACCTTAGAAAATCAGTCAATTTGTGATCATCAGTGTAGTGGTGTTTAGACTTGGTGTCCAAAGAAGATTGCGAAGATGACCTCTGGGAGTATTTATCAACTGACTGGTGACTCATGGAACGATTTTGGTGCAGTAGCATTTGCTGATGCTGTGAGAGTTTATCAGCCGCACGACGATCCGTTTTGTCTCCGGTTAAATTTGCTGGAAATATTGTATTAAGCTGCAGTACTACAGTTTCAATTTAAAATTAAACAAACAAAATAAAAGGTGGCATGAAACATTTTAACTCCTTACTGTTTATATAATATTCACAAGATCTTTATATCACAATTCTTGGGCATTTAAACAACATAGTATAAGAAATGTTTCTTTTCTACTACGTCAACTCAAGACAATGCTTTAGTAAACTATAAATAAAAACTAATAATGGTTTTTAACTTTTATGTATATTCCATAATACGGACTTTAATGAATATATTTACAGAAAACGCTAATAATTACACTTGTAATTCAAAGAAAATTTATTTCTAATTATCATTCAGATGTATTTTATATTGCATATGTGTATTAATTATCATTAAATTAATAAACAAGTAATGAAAAATAATAATAAAAATTGATTTTTACTTAACAACTCACTGAGAGCGGCAAGATGTGGTGCAAGTGGCAGCTGATAGTCTTGTGGCAGCGCTGCACCACGTAGTAGGCGTTCCACTGCTTGACTGTCTGATAAATTGGAACTGCCGGCATCTACATTAAAAATATCCTTGAACATTATAGTTCATAAAAGCAAATCATTTATTTTCTTTTAATCAAAGTTTTTCTATTTTACATAGATTGAGCTGTTACTAGTTTAAAACATTAATTTTTGCCATATAACATTATAATAAACATACCTGGTATGTATGTTGGTTGTTGGGATAAGTGTTGTTGTATAGATTTCTGTGTCATTTCTAACTGGTTCTTGTAATAGCGACAAGCTGGGTTTGGACAATTTTGAACAACTTCTACAATAAACTCTTTTTCCATACCAAATTGTTCTCTACCAATTGTATAAGATTCAACCACCTTAAACCAATATAAAGAATAAACAAATTGTTCCTTTGTAATACAGAATGATACAGAATTAATACTAAGAACTTACAGCTCTGACAGTTGCCTCTAATCCCAAATGTAGCCCATGGGGACCATTCATGTGTTTCAACATAACAGCATTTGCAAAATGTTCATAAGGTAAGATTATTTTACCATTTTCACGATAAATCAGACGCCCTTGAGCATCTAAACCAACCCTTGATGCCATCATTCTGAAACATAGATGATAAGCTTTTTTTGCTCTACATGATCAAAAAAATTTAGATAGGGAGCTTTTATGTGCTATTAAATAAAGTTACTTACTGTAAATAAGTTGCACTTGGAAGCATGGAAGACTCTTTGAGATCGCTGAAACATTGTAGTAGCTCTATACTGGGACTCCAGCCCTTATTTTGTAAATATAATTGCAATAGCATGTAAAGCTTTTCTGTGACATATCCCTCCGCGCCGTGTGGGGCTGCCGCGCTGGATCCACTTGCCGTACTAGTGGCATTTCCACTACTCTTCGCTAACACATTCTTCATCGTCTCCGCCAGATCCATCTTGTAGATATCTAAGTATGTCCTCTTTTGGGAATCCTGTTTAAAAACACCAGAAAAGTTACAAAAGATCAATAGATTTCACGAATGTAGTCACAATTAGTAAATCATAACCCAACCAGAATGGAAATAATTTGCCAAGTACTGCAAAAGTATGACCTCTTGTAATCCCTAAATATAATTTTCTTATTAGTATTTTATTGGAAAAAAATTAATATTTCTTACAAGCTGGGTTTACTTTTTTTTTGTCACATTTAAGACTTGACAATGGTCTACAAGGGATTGACAGTTGACATTCTCCCTATTTCACTTGCTTTATTATGCTATTTGGCTGACGTCATATATATATTATATAGTATTAGTGTCAGTTGAATCGATCGATCTGCATTTGTAGATTGTAACGTAACGACTAACGGTATTAATCATTATAATTTCCAACAGTTCTAAAAAGAACCATGAATTCACAAAATCTGAGTTATTGGGGGTTCACTATCCTTTTGAAAAAAATAATATTCTACCGCTGTATTTTCATGCGATTTCTTGATAAGCAGATCAAATGTATGTGATCCGATAGATCGAATCGTATGTCGAAAATATATAGTAACGATGATTAAAAAAAACATTATATACCAGGTCATAAGTACTTGACAGATCTGTCTACCTAGGGATGATCGATATTGACATGTCGATGTTTTTCTAATGTTGTGGAATGTGATAATCGAAAGCCAAACATCGATATTCGATAGTTATCGAAAACCGAAGATGGATTTTGGGTAACATAGATGATTTTTGTATTAATAATTGACAAAGAAATATAGTACGAAATTTATTGAGAAACAGAACAAATTATTACATATTCCGATATTTTTTATCAACTGACTGAATAAAAAGTAATTTTGATAACCTTTTAATCTATTTCTTTGTTGATAAAGACTAGTGAAGAAGTGTGAGAGAGAAAGAGCGAGCCAAACTACGAAGAAAAAACGTAGGGAACGACCTGAGCGCAATGAATGAATACGTAGAAGAAGATCGTGATCAAGATGAATCAAAGAGGACATAATTTGTTTCGTAAGTTGCATTGGTCGTGCGGGAGGCTGTGAGTTAACTTCGATGTTCGATACCGTTAAAATTGATGTTACGATATTTTTCGTATAGCAACATCGATGTAAAAAAATCTATGTTTTTGCTTTCAACATCGAGCATCCCTAAATCTACCCACAGATTGTGAATTCAAGTGTCACGACAATCGACATTATTCTTAAGAGGTTATGTTTCAAAATTTCAATAATATTGAGCATGGCATTGTAGTAAATGCAATTTTACATTTTACGGGCAAAAACAGTGAATACATAATGGATGAGTTAGTTGTTGGCACTTATGAGGGATTTTTATTAGGATATTCCTTGCGTACAGAAGATGAAGTAAGTTCCTTCGATAAGATAAAGTTACTTGGTTCCAATAAATATTTTAGGTAGGTCGCCAATGGCATAATCATATTTAATTCTTTATTTTTTTGTAAATATTTTTAGGTTACAAAAATAAAGCAAACATTTGCAACACACTCACACACAGCATCTGTTAGATGTATATCTATAGCTGGAAAATTTTTAGCTTCAGGAGGAACGGACGATAAGGTTGTAGTTATCGACTTAAAGACAAGGAAAGAGCACACAGTATTAATGAACCATGATGGTACTGTTAATACTGTTGCATTCACACATAATGGCACCCATTTACTTACTGGAAGTGATGATGGCACGATTATTGTAACTAGGACTGGTAATTGGCAAATAGAAAAAGTTTGGAAAAAAGCCCATGGAGGTAACTAAATTTTGATATAAAGATTTGACTAATTTTGAAGTAAGAGTTAAAAATGTTATAATTTTTGTTTTAGGACAACCAGTAACAGCAATTGCAGTACATCCATCTAACAAATTAGCATTGAGCCTTGGTGGTGACAAGACTTTAAGAACTTGGAATTTAATAAAGGGAAGGCCCGCTTTTACTATAAATTTAGCCAGCAAGGGTATAGTTATGCCTACGGAAATCAAATTCTCACCTGGTGGTGATAGATTTTCTTTAATATCCCAACAAACCGTTGATATATGGAAAATTAGTCAGGCGGGATTAGAAAAGCGAATTACATGTACGTCTAAGCCTAGTGCTGTACAGTGGACCAGTGATGAACAAGTGTATGTTGGACTAGAAAATGGCAACATTTTAACTTTAAGTGTTTCTGAAACTCAGGCTCAAACATACCCTGCACATAAACAGAGAGTAAAATGTGTGTTCTTTGAGAATAATATACTTTATACAGCTTCAAGTTCAGGGGAGCTAAAAGTTTGGTCGGTAAATGAGAATAAATTAAAGGAATTATGTTCTACAAATGCCTCGTGCCGAGTGACTTGTGTCACATTAAATAGACAGAGTTATTTAATCAAGAAGGAAGACACAGAAGAAGAAATTGATAACGATGAAAAACTTGAAAGTAATCCTGAAGAAACTGATCCAGAAAGTCATGAAGATTCAGAAGAAGAAAATAAAACCCCACGTAAAAGGAAAGTGGGTGCATTTGTCACCATTTCATATGGTGATAATGAAGAAGTTAAAAAAGATACAGAATCACCAGCCAAAAAGAAAAAGAGACGTAGGAGTAAGAAACCAAAAAACAAAAATAAAGAATAATATGTAAATCTCTTTTCTTTCCCTTGATGCTATAGATATTATTCTACCTATAATTATGGTTACATTGATGTATATAGAGATAGGTCCCCACATTTGTAGTCTAGTGCCCAATGATGATCACTAATTTAAATATTATGCTTGATAATAAAATCATGTAGGGTTCGCTAGCTTCATCAAAAATTATAAACTTCTGATACTATTATTAATTTATTTATATCATCATGCCTTTTTCCCGAAGGTATAGGCAGAGATCACGGATCTAATCATGGTCCTGACCATTCCTCTCTCACTCCATTGACTTCCATGACGTTCACCATGCATGCTCGTTGGTTATGGGTACTTTTTACTTGTTCTTTCTCTTGGATTTGGTCCAGGTATGGACAAAAGCCTACCCAAACCCTCTTCACCATTCATGGTCGCCAACTCGTTAATCGCTTTGCAAGATTGCACTATAACAAAACTATTAAATATGATTTTAAACGCCTATACGAATGGTTTTATTTGACCACAATCAATAACGTCTCGCTTGAATTTAAAAAAAAATGGTGCGTTTACTTATGTACGCACGTAAGAAGTTATACTTGTTTGGCTTTCTTTATTTTTTTTAAATATTTAATAACAAACATTTAACGTTAATAATTTAATAATGTTTAGTATATTATTCAATTATTAATTAATATTAATTTTATTATATTATGAATTCAATTTAATAACTAGGTATGTTTCATAACCTTTTAACTAAGTAACAATAGGTATTTGTGAAAAAGCATTGCTAAAGAAGTAAATATAACTTCAAAAATGCATGATATTTTCGTAACGTTTTAATACGACGTTGCCATATTAAATTTAATTGGTCAAAAATTAAACAGTAATTGTTTTACAAAATAAGTGATAATTGAAATAAAAAGACAAATATGATTTCGACTTTGGTTTCTTTATTTACTTTTAAATAATAATCTTTATCTTGAACACACCCAAATACATAAATAAATTGCAAGTACATAATAACTTAATTTGGTCCCAAAATAAATATTTAAATAATTTAAGGAAATTATATTAAAAAAAACAAATAACATTAATAAAAAATTACACATTCGTTTTGGCAATTGTTAACGGTTTAAACTAATTATATAAACAATTAGTAACCAATATTTAATTGGGGACATCCAGCACTCAACAAGTCTTCATTCAGTCGATATTGAGACTATATTTACATTCTATTTCATAAGAAACCAAACACGCACAGTATAAACGCAGACAATAATATTACATAAACTAATTGTCTAGAATAAAGCTTGTCAAAATAATAAAATCGTGCAGAATGTCTCTTTGAAGCTAGACCACGAAAATGCTAAAAAAATATAAAGTTCAAAATACATAGCTTAGAAGAAAGTGTAAGAGAAAGAATAGAAAATAATCTAGCCACAAAGAGTATTACGTAATACTTATGTAAAGAAATAATTTGTTGGAATGTTACAAATCATGAAGATATGGGTAAAACCTTTACTACACTAAATTTGTTTTTCCTGTAATTTTTAAATGAAATAAAAATTTATGTTTTTCAAAAGGCGATCGACTACAGAAACTATTGAGATTAATATTTCACACTCGTTTAATTAGGATAAAATCTATCTGCAAATATCTAAATCAGCACAGTAAAGACATACCCAATTTGCCTAACGGGTCGGTGACAAATCTTTACTTCATGAGATCACCAAACATTAAGATTAACCCGTTTACATAGCGATAATAAAGTCAGTCACCTGGCCACTAAGTACATTTTGTGCAATAAATACAATTTACAAATGCCATAGAGAAATCAATTCGATTGTAATCGCTAATGAGTAAGTATAGTCATAATCGATCGATGAATACATATACTAATGTTATACGTTCTAGAGAAAATTCATGAAGTATTATAGTGTATTGAATATCGCGTTAATCTTACAAGTTGATCTTATGACTAGATTGAGCCAGTATTCATACACAATCACCGCACACCAAAACTCAGAAAAACTGACACAAATACAAAATGTAGGAACAACGAAGAAGTTCAGTATTGAAAATATATTAAGGTGTATTTATACTATATATGTACCTTTGGTTATCTATTTCCATTGATTGGGTGTTATATATTATTTCTTACAGATTCGTTCAGCTTTCGTTTCATCGTTCAAAGCGAGCGTCACGCCTCTAATCCACTACAAACTATTCAGATGGCACCGCTAATAGCCAATAATCATTGTTAACGTCAGTCACATAGTTCACCATACAACTATTACAATGGCAAAATATAAAGTATCAAACGAAAGATCGAACATCTTCGACATAATTGTTAATTAGCGCTGACATATTTGACTAATCTTACGCTAACATTTCACACGACATAACACTGAATTTTACATTTACCTAAGCAGAAACTAACTCAAAAAGATTATATTTAAACCAAAAACATACCGAGACTAGGTATCCGCGTTTAGTTAACTTACAAATTAGTACGCGATTTGTAAAATGTAACGGCAGCGCCCTAAAATTACGTCGAGAGAGTAAAACTCGTTTTAGCACACAAATTTAAGAAATAAAATCCACAAACGTCCAAAACAGCTGTATCTCATACTCTACTTCTTCTTTGCCTTCTTTTCTGCTTTCTTGATGGCTTTTAGGTATTTCTCGTGAGCGTTGCGAAGTTCTTTGAGGCGTCGCTTCATTCGACGGCGGTCGTCTCCACCTAGACCCAGAAGCTTGAGGTCTGCAGAGGCCAGGGTCAAAAGCAGGGCTCCGTCAACGCCACGTGTGGCGAAGGCGCCAGCGTGACGATCTAAGCCCTCGCTAAGACTAGAAATCCATTGCCAGACCTAGAAATCATATGTTTATTATATAGGGTTCATATACATATTAATTATTATTAATTTAGGGAACGTATAAGTTTTTAATTATGTGATTATAAAAATATTAGAAGAAAAAATCTCCTTTAACTTAAAATTAGTAATGTGTAAGTTGTGTTAATCTTTTGTACCAACAACTAAATTAAAGAATATTTTATTTTTTCGTTTTTTTACACGCTTTATATTAGTTTCACCTGTATGTATGTATGTATGTAAGCGACTACTTCGGACTCGATTTTGACCCACATTAAACGGACAGATTTAATTCAAACTTTGTACACTAATAAAGAATTTATCTCGAAAAAACAATGAAATCTTTTTTTAAGTCCACAAAGCAATACGGTTAAATTGAGACAACACGTATTGCTGCTAGGACTAAAAAGTGAAAAATAAATATAGTTTAAAAAACACGCCTTTAAAGCACATCAAACTAAAAAGTGAAAAACAATTCCTAATTTTTAGTTTGTTGTGCTTTAAAAGCGTGTTTTTTAGTTTTTTTAAACTATATTTATTTGTTTATATATATTATGTTATGTACTTTCTATTTTTAGGTGTATACCGATCTTATGAAATTTCACTGTGTTATACGTACGTATTTACGGATGGGCAAATGATCAAGAAACCGATTCAGACATCTGAGGCCCAGACCTAAAAGTTTTATTTTTAGATTACAATATTAAATGACATTCTTACCTGTTGTTTGGACCAGAGGTTAACGGGCGTGGGATGAGGCTGCGGCGAAAGACTGGCTTCGCTCACCGCCGTCGAGATCGGCTCCCACACTTCGCCGTCCACTACACAAGTCGGAGCTTTCTTCACTGTACCGTTTGGAGTTATGGTTTTAATAAATTCGTATAAATATAAGTTGGTAAATGTTAAAAATAAACACCACAAGCAAGAAAATACATATAAAAACAATAACCGTCACCAAAAAGCTGAATGTTAGAGCAAAATTATCGAATGAGTAATTTTTAAATTTAAATAAATATTAATATGGGATAATGAATACATAAAATATAGAAAATCAAAGCACCAAATAAAAATCAAGAGAATATTCAACACCAAATATAGTGAAAAATAGATTTAAAAGTAATAGATTAAAACAAATTATGCTAAAGAAAACTCAAAATAGCCAAAATCGTGCCAGTTTCGGCTCGGAGGACCAAAAATTATATTCTAATTTCTTGAACTTATCGCTATATTATAACGCTTATGTCTCATATACCTCTAGCGTTCGCTTCACTAACGGCCTGTCGTATTTCATCGACGAGTTCGTTAGTCAGTTGCACGGGATCTGGATGGGGTAAAGAATGGGTCTGATGCCCCAGATGTTGACCATGGCCCCCTGGGTGAGTCCCATGCCCCACGGGGTGGGACGGTTGGGGCGAGGAACCTGCTAGTCGTCGTTCTCTTTCAGCCAGCACTTGCTTCAACTGCTCGGCGAGAGACGCGGCGGGTCCTAATCAATATCAGTACCACCCATTGTTATAATGACATTAGACACACCCAGAACTCTAACCTTCACTAGTAACTAACTCACCTATATTCTAAAGCATGTAGACAGTAAAAAATATGAAATTCCAAAGACATAAATGAAAAATCTAAATATTCTCTTTGAAAGTAATATTTTTTTACCAGTTTAGGGTTTTTATGAACGAGTCTCAACGTCGAAGGTCAAATTCAATATGTTTTTGGCATATGAAGGGTCACACTTACCGCTTAGATTGTAGATTTGAAGATCAGCTGAAGTAATTTTTCTCTACTAAATTTAAAAATCGGTATGGGATATATATTTGAAAATCGCAATATTTGAATAAACAAATGATATTTATAAAATGTGCAATTTTTGTTCTGGTGATTTCACACACAAAAACATTACATAACAAAAGCAAGCCTAGAAAGTGAGTATGTGTTGTTAAGAATGGTTGAGCTAGCAAAAATGTTAATAATAATCATATTAGCAACTACAAATTCTTGATTACACAGACAATACAATGTTTCTTCCATACAGTTATTAAGTATAAACATGTTGTATTTCATTGTTTGAGGGAAGATTTATTAATTGTTGAACAAATCAATAGGTGACAACACCATTAAATACATTTTATCAAAATAATTGTCTTACCCGTCAGTTGATGGTGTCTGAGATCTCGTGAATAAAGCCCATCATCTGTAGCACTGCCCACGGAACTACCACAGCTTTGACGGTTATCGCGCTGATGAAATAATAAATATATATATTGATAATGAATTATTTGTACCCTAAGAATACCTGACTTAATGTGACGCCCATGAACACACAATGACGGACTCGCAAAAGTATTGCCGGCTTTTAAAAGTTAGTACGTTTTTTTATTAAATGACCTTATGTCCAATTAGTTCGTAAATAGCTTTGATAGGCACTTAAGCGAACATATGATCTGCGATAAAAAGTACATAAACGCTCAGTTGTGGAACGACAGACACGTAATGGTATCATATTTTTATACAATGTGCGGCCGTCTCAATATACTAAAAGTAAATCGTTATAACAAATAAGTAAAAGCATTGCAAGTAAAAGTGTTACTAAAAGTATTGATACTTTTGTAAAGTATGACACAATAGCGTTTAGAGATTGAATAGAAGATTGTTTTTAGACGGAGCCAACCACTATTTGTAATTAGAATGTTTTTTTAAACCTAGAATTTTCTAATCCAGCGCGGAACATACATTTCGTTACCCGAGAAAATAAATAAGTGAAACTTAATAAACAAAAAATCACAAACCGAAGTCGAGCAAACAGAAACAATAGATAACATATACATAATAACACACCGAAGTGTGACATCGTGTGACTAGGGGCCAGGGGGGGCCAATACTTTTGTGACGTCACATGTTAAAACTTTAAATACTAAAACTATTGATATACAAAAAACCCAAGATGCACAGTCTCGAATAAAAGTAACGCTCGAAAGTGTCCCGAACCACTATTTCTGTCTCTTTCTATAAGTTACAAGCATATATTATTGCAAAATCAACCTTATACGAATTGTTTAAAGTTGTTATTACAACGATTATTTTTAAATACATACATAAATTTAAAAAATGTGTGACGTCACATCAAGAGGGGGGGTTATAAAAATGTGACAACCTGTGACAAGGACGGGCGGAGGGGTTCAAAAGTCCTAAAATTCGTGTGACGTACTTTATGGATGGTCCCTTATGTTTCACGCGTAGTTATTTTTTTTTGATAGCCAGTAACGTTTTCTTAGTCGTGATCGATCTCTTTGGTGATTGAAACTTTTACTAAAAATACTCGCATTCCAAATTTAAACCAATCAAATACAACATTGTGAATAGATGAATATATGAACTTACAGATACGTTTGATGCGTGCGGTGGTGCTCCAGAAGTGGACTCGCTCAAAGACTCATCTGCCGAGTCATTGTATGAGTCGTCTAAGCCATCATACTGAAAATTTGACAAAAAACTTTATATTAAAAAAAATATATATTGGTTGTTTGTAAAGTAGGTTTACGATCGAGATGTTTACGTGATAACGTCTTATTGGTGATATAAGTTTTTGGGAAGTAAGGAATTAATGAAGATAACAATTTTTTCAAATTTTAAATTACATCTATCGTTTTATTCACACTTTTGATGATAAATTTCGGGTGTAAAATGACAAGTTTACTTATTCGACTATGATATACATTTTTCTTCATACATACATTCATACAAATCTCCATTCGTTTGTATGCCGCTAGAGTGAGAGAGACGGGAGATCGGTCCGTCTCTCTCTCGTTATACCTGCGATCGCGCTCGTGAGGTTTTGGTGTGATACAAGTTTCTGAACATGTCACCCGACTAAAACGATTTTAAAGACGTTATCACGTCAAAAATTGCAATGTTAGTTACAATTATAATAAAGTTACGTGAACAAGGGTTGCTTACCAACACCTATTTATAACATTTCTGTAGAAAATAAAGTTTTGTCAAAAATTTACAAGAATTACGTAAATCTAAGCATAAGAAGGAATTAAATTCCTTGATTTAATCGTTGACTATATACATACTACCTCATAAATTCATAGTAACAAGTTCTCTAAAAATAACGATATAATTTGATTTAATAAATATTGGTACATTTTCTAATCTATTCATATATTCTGCCAGTAATAAGGCGCACAAATGCATGTTGTATATTACAATTTATCTTTAAAACATACCGAACTGGCATTGCTAAGCGAATGCGGCGATTGCGATGCGTGGCTATGCGGCGCGTGGTGCCTATGTCTGGCGATCTCGGTCCGGGCGCGGTGTACGGACGTGTCCAGTAACGACGAGCGTGGTACGGCCGCGTCTAATTCGCGTGACAAGCCGCCTTCACTCGCTGACGTCACGCTTGTGCATATGCTGCCTCCACTCCTAAATCGTTTGTTACATTAGAGAAAAGGATATATTTTAAGAGTCTGGCAGGATAATATAACTCTTATTTATATATTCGATATCGAAATCTGTCGAACTATAATGACGTAACAGTGATATCAACATAACAAAAAAGATAATTGAGCACTGCTGCGTCCTGATACGCACAGACTAGCTAGATCTAGCCCGCAATAATAAAAACTAAGTAAAACAAGGCTAAGTTAAGCTAAGCTAAAGGTAGGTTTCAAAGAAAAATAATAGACTAAAGTGTATATGAGGAATAAGCGGTACAACGTACTCAGGTAAGATTAGAAAATGTATTGGATTTGACGTACAGGAGTCATACTTAGCCGAGGTCCTGACTCAAAATCTGAAGGTAAGTGTATGGACAACGGCTTCTTGTTAGCTGAATGATCACTACATCGATTTATTGTTTTACCGAAAATCAAGGTGTTCTTTTGTCTCCCTTAATTAAATACAACTGTTTCATTCGCAAGCGTTTGATTCCAGCAAATACATTTCCCAGAAGTTCACTAACATAACATGTATAAAAAATGTGTGCGTGTACTAGGTGTACACACACGTAAGAAGTGAAACTTCTTTATGACCTTATTTTTCGAAAAATGATCTACTATATGCAACATAACGAAATTGGTTAAATAAAGTTTAACAAAAGGCTTTTATTATCAGAGATATGAATACAAATACAATTATTTCATTTTACCTTATTACTACTAAGATTATAACAGAATTTCATTAATTGTAATAGAATTATTACTAACATTGTTATCGTTATTATATATTTTTGTTATTAATGGCTTCGAATCTCTTCGGATCAACCGTGGTAGGGACATGAAAAAGATGGCGCGTAACCGAAAACGTGACGATTTGCTACAAAATTTCTCCCATACGTCGATAAAAAATTCATTCTAACGCCGATAAAGAAGTTTGACTTCAAAAAGCAACATGGCGCGTAACCGAAAAACGTGACGATTTGCTACAAAATTTCTCCCATACGTCAATAAAGAACTTTCATTCCAACGCCGATAAAGAAGTTTGACTTCAAAAAGCAACATGGCGCGTAACCGAAAAATGTGACGCGTAACGAAAAAATGTTACACTAAATTTTTTTCCAACCCCGATAAAGAAGTTTCACTTCAAAAATGTCTAATAGTTATTAAACCTTGTAATCAATTGAATAAAAGTAACTTACATAGTTTCTGTGACTGTGGTATGCGCAGTTGTAACAGCCACGTTCGTGACAAGCGTAGAGTTTGACGCCGACACGTGCGTTACGGGCGGTGACGTCACATTCGTTACAGTCGCGTAGATGACGGGCGAAGACGTCACTGGCACGTTCGTGACAGGTGCCGTGTCAGTTGTCGCTGTCACGTCACCAATATCGGGTGCTTCTCTACGTTTCTCGGACTTATCCACTTTGGCGTATTCATCCTCTATAGGCGATAGATCGGAGAGATCGCTGTCTGAGCTCCATGGATCTGAAATAATTTAATTTTGGATAAATATTGTGATAAATCATGACGGTATAATGAATGAATTCGTTCGTCTTGTATACCACTTTAAGGATGTATTATATGTTATGATTAATTTTCTAAAATGCTTTCAATTTATGAGTTAATTCAAAGTCGGTTCGCGGTTATATGCTTTGTAGGCGCCGGCAGTGGCCATGTTTTAAAAGTGCATCTCAAAACTACTCCACACTTAACGACTTACCATTGATAAGTAGAGGATCTGGGTCGGCTTTTCTTGGCAAAGGTGGAGTTTCTCTACGAGCAGAAGGCTCGTGCGGTAGCATTACCGGGAGACCTGCCTTTTTCTGCGTTTCCTGTAAAATTTAATAGGACCTCCCATTACTCCTATTAATTGTGATTAAAATAAGCATTTTACAAAACAAAATAATAATCAGGAAATTAAAATAAGATATACTAAATTTAAAAGGATGGAAAGTTAGTGTTATTTTTTTTTACAACCAACCACAAAATTAGAACAAACAAATAGACATACAAACAAAAATACAAAAAACTGTGATAATACAAACATTATTAAAAAAAGAAAAACCATAAAGTACAAACTATTTGAATCAAGCATTGCATTACTAATTCTACTCTTAGCCGAGGTCAGAGAACCGTGCAACACGTGAAAGCTCTGCAATGTCATAATGATAGCGACATAACCTATTAATTGGAGAGTTCTTGGAGAGAAATCAAAATACTACAAAAAATCTACATATTTCGAAACCGCTTAAACCGAACTCATACAAATAACTAACCAGCAATAGCACCTCAAGCCTGGCAACTCGATCGTGTAGCGCAGAGAGCGCGGTCGCGTACTCCCTGTGGGCCTCTCGCAACGTATTGCTCCACCATTCTTCACGAGCACGCACCATTGAACGCGTACGTCGCCATTCGCGTAGAGCACGTTTCGCCTGAGAACAATTTAAATTGTAACCAGTTCGTGGTTTAACAAGCATATTTAAACGTAAATTTGTAAAACAATATTATATAAAAAAAATATTTGTTTTTTTTATATTTGTTAATTGCACGTTTGTATTTTTTAATCTAGTTTGTTTTTTGCTTTAAATGTTTAAGTTATTCTCTCTTTATCATTGTAATTTTTTCCTCTAAATTCACTTGTTATTGATGCACATGCATGTATCTTGTTTTCTATGTCATTTGTTCTCTGTAAGTGTTTCGTTAGTGTGCCTTTTAAAATAAATAAAACATATAAGATTAACTTTACTTGCTAAAATAATTAAAACGTTGACTTAATCCATTTTATAAGCGTACATAAAGTTAAACAATTTCGAAACACAACAGCCTTAATAGATATGAATAACAGTTTTAATATTTTTCAACTAAAGATTCTATTACTGATATAGTTTTTATCAAAACATTCATCGTGACCGTCTGGTATGAAGTTTTATTTCCGGCAAAAAGGCTTTTTGATTTAGAAACACGTAGTTGCCAAAGGCTCACCTTTTCATACTTGTGCGTGGCAGTAGTGGCTGAGTCTGCAGCCCTAGCGAGAGCTTCCCTCAGAGTTTCCACATCTTCGTGTGGAGGCGCCCTTTGCGACCACCACTCTCGCATCCGACACGTTATCTCCGCACCGCTGCCTCCACCCGCCTCCATGCCTATCAGCTGCGAATATATATAAAAAAATGGTGCGTGTACTTATGTACGCGCGTAAGAAGTTATACTTCTTTGGCTTTCTTTCTTTTTTTTTTTTAAATTAAATAATTAATAATCAATATTAAGCGTTAATAATTTAACAATATTTAATATTTAGTATATTATTCAATTATTATTAATATTAATAATAATAATTATTATATTAGATTATTAATTCAATTTAATAACTAGGTATGTTTCATAACTTTTAACTAAGTATAAATAGGTCTTTGTGAAAAAGCATTGCTAAATTTCTTTGAAAAAATAATTAAAACTGCTTTATTTGTTTAAAAGGTACAAGTAGATTGTCTTATTCCCATCTCGCGCACGCTCGGCGCCCATACTGAATTTTGTGTCACTGTGCGCGCGCATCGTAAAATTTCACTCTCATAAATGAATAAAATGTGCAGTACTTGTGTAAACAAAAAAAGATTATACTATTTTTAGCGACTAACTTTTGGTGACAATTGTCCCACGTACTATCATATGAAAGCAATGCAAAACTGTTTTTTATAACTACATATTTACCATCAATTCGCACGCGCATAAAATTATATTGTCAAATTTAGTAATTTACTGAATTATTATCAAAATCACCGACATATATTTCTCATCTGAAACTTCTTAGTAAATTTAGTCTCTATGTTGGTAAATGATTTAGGTTATTTAAATAAAAGTAGATAGAAAGAAGATTTAGAAAAAAGTAGATAACTGTGCTTGTAGACGAAACTGACAATAATATTACAAAACTATTGTTTTTAATATTAAAAATACATGAAGAGTTTTTATTACTATTACAATAATTTATAAACAAGACTTATTATATCTAAACGCGTACTTTCGAAGGAAATTACTAAATCTAATGGATTTCTAAGATCACCTAAAATCGCACACACACACTTACTCACCCCCCACACACACCTCACCAAGTAAATTATTAGCACATTGTCTTTGTTAGTTATGTTTACATAATTTACTTCGTATATATATGGTGTTATTTTTTATCTTTAAAAAGCTGTGGATAATCACAGTTTACATATATATGGATTAGTTTGGTCAGTCTAAAAGTATTTAAAAATTATATAAAAAGCAGTACCTCATTAACGAGTGACTTGAGCTGTAATATATCAGGATGTCGGACAGAAGCAGCAACTTCCGTTGTTGGATGAGTATCCTCTTCTTCAGCAGCTTGTCTTCTCTGCCGTTCACGGTTTGCTCTGAAATTTAGATTTCTTTAGATTTTAATACGTTGAATAAGCGTATAAGAGGTGCGTGCGTGTACGTTGTTTCTGAACTCATTAATTAAACTTTATTCATCGCTTTCTTTATAATTTATTTTTAAATATGCACATAAATTGTGTTTGTAGGTCCCAAACTTTGTAATAGGGTTTCTTCTCAAAAATGCGTAAAAAATTTCATTTATATGCAATTTTAGATTTCGGATCATATTTATACATATATCATAAAACTTTAGGTACATATGGGATAGGTCGTTTTTAAAACATTGGTATATGTTCATATTCTGACATTAAAACTAATGGATCGTAAATGTGTATTTACAAATTTATATTGTGTATATTCTAATGCGCATAAGTTTTTCTTAGGAGTGGTGAAGTTTCCAATAAAGTTTTAATTTTTTTTTTTTTAATTTTAAGACTTTTATTATTAATTTTATAATCAATTAACTGTATAACTAAAGTAGAGAAGAATAGTACATGATCTAACTCGTTTGTTAAATATAATTATTTATTCTCATACCTTTCCTCTCTTTCTCTATCAGCGGCAAGCGACTGTCTAATAAGATGGGCCACTTCACTGTTATCCGGATCCTTCTCTCTTCCGATGAGGAACTTCACCGGCCCAGATGTGTTTCGAAGGACTGATGCAGCATATGCTTGAGTTACACCAACCTGTAGTACAAAAGAGCGAGACTTTAGTTTATTTTGTCCTAATTATGTCGCGAAATAAGTTAATTATTGACTTGTTTAGACCAACAACGAATACGGATGGTCCATTTAAAAAAGTGTATTTTTTTACTTTTTCACTCGGAACATATTTTTAAAACATTTATCCTGATAACGTTCACTTTAAACATAGTAAGTAACGCAGTTTTGAAAGTGCCACCAACTGACAGTAAGACAAAATAATGCAATTTAAAATATAAAAAATCCTAATAATGTATTAATTTTGACTGTGTGTTTGCGTGTTGTTCCCACAAGAATGTAAGTGCGTGCTCCTATTTCACCATGCCTCCTGCTGATAGAGGACAAATCTTTGCTTTTTTTTATTTTATTATTATTTACTACTTAAGATGTCATGTGGAACATGGTGTATTGGTTGCAGCTCCTTACAAACGTTGTGTAAAACAAAAAACCTTTTTAATTTCATCAATGCAGTATTATAAACGAAGGGAATCTTTTCGGAACATTCAATAATGCAAGAAGTGTATAGTAACAATCTAAAACTCACCAAGCTCTTCCCATCAACCTCTATAATCTGATCGTTGACCTGTATACGTCCATCTCTTGCGGCGGCCCCACTCTCAGTGATGGTTTTTACGAAAATACCCAATTTCTCTAAACCCGCATCTGCGCCTACTCCCATACCTTTGATTTTATAATATTATTTATTATTATTCATTCAAGCTAACATTCTCTTTTGTCTGTAACAAAGTCAAATTCAGCGTCGAAATTTAACACTAAGTATGGCCCCCGAACATCAGATCCAATGCGTGAGAAACGAGAGCTATTCTATGCCCTTTACTATCGAATACTGAAGAAGATACTGGAGTCATCATTATTTACACAACTGGACTGGACTTCTGGGTCATTAGGGTGGTTTAAATAATAGATGATTTTATATTTACTCTATATTAACCACTCGCGTACAACAATAAAATATATGCGAAATAATTAAATGTTAAATGCTATGAATGCAATGTAACTGTTGAAGACAGTGCCTGCATCTGGCTATACTCTCGGGATTCTCCGACGATTTAAGTAATCTTCGCGCGAGCAAAATGTACAGACTTGGCTCGTACAGGACTGTATTTTGTTGTTTATGACTAAATTTATTGAAATATATAACAATATTTAGTAAAATATCTACCTATATCGGTCTAATATCTAGATTAAAAAATAAAATCTTAAATAAACAGATGTTTTACTCAAATGCTTATAAAGTCATAAAAAACCAGGAACTAAATAATATTTAACTAGTAACTCTTAATGTTGTAACTTGAATAAATATTTACATTTTAGATTTTTTGTGGTACTCCATTTATCAAAAAGGCTAATAAATTAATGAGCGACATAGGAGGTCATAATAATATTACCTATAATAGACAATCCAAGTCCGTCAGCACCCTTAACGAGATCCACCGGAAACACGTGCATCTTCTCCACTCTCTTCTCCAACTCGTATTCAGCAGACGCAGCCACCGGATCCACATCTTCATTGCGGCGATCGTATTCCCGGACAGAGTGAGTTGAAAATACTTGCATTGGATTCGTACTGAAAGATCCAGATTTAAACTAAACGTCTTTGACGGATTTAGAAAAAAATTAAATGACCTAGAAAGTCTAGGACACAGATTTCTGTATTTGATTCGTGAGCATTTATTTTTCTTAATAAATAAATAGGTGATCAGTTTAGATCAGTCGTCGATTTATGAATCTAAAGCCTGCCGGTTTCCTCACGATGTCTTTCCTAGTGTTAAATGCGCACATAGAAAGTCTATTGGTGCACAGCCGTGGTTCGAACGTACGACCTCAGAGATGAGAGTCGCACACTGAAACTAAGTCAGCAGTCTCCTTTTTACGAATATAAACCCAAATTATATTAATTATATCAATATTTTGTATATCGGCTTCAATATAACTAAAATTTGCAATAACATGAAATTAGCTACACCAGTGTTATTTTAGCTAAATTTCTTATTTTGCTATGAATTTCCTTAATGTCTCAAACAAATATAAGAACTTACCTAAATTTAACTCTACTGCTCTTTTTCACAAATACTGGTGGGTAGTAATCATCATCCTCATCTTCTTCTATTGGTGGGAGACCAGCGACCTCGACGAAAATCATAGTTATTAATTTTTAGCTACTGAGACAATAACAACGTTTTAAACTTGCCGGTTAGTTTTCGTAGTCAAAACAAGTTTAAACCGTTGGATCGCTGTTAATGATTTTATATTGATAATTAGAGACAGCGAACAGCTTGAAATAAAGGCTACATTTCAAAACCCACATTGATTTTTTTTTACTTTTTTTTCCCGAAGGGGTAGGCAGAGCTGTCTGCACTTGCTACGTTCCTGACATTCTTCTCCCGCTTATTACACTTTCATGGCACTTTTTAAGTTTTGGTATTATTGAATACTTTCCACAGGCATTGGGGCAAAGTACTCCTGTTTAAAGAATTGTTGAAAAAAAAATAATTTGTGAAAAATAGACATGTTTATGCAACCTGGCCCCAATATCAATAAATGCAACTGAAAAAATCGTCATAGTCATAGAATAGTGACGGATCTGACAAATAGTTAACTTTACAGGGCAACCATTTTAAAATAATATAATGATGTTAGTTTTTGTCATAACTATTTAAATTCATATTCTGTAATTATGAAAATTGGCATACAAGCAAAAAAAATAAAAATAATAACATTTAATTACACAGTTTTCTAGACATGCTTCTATGAGCGTACCTATCAAATTTATAAATTTACCGACTGATTACATAGAAATTAAAAACACATGGATTTTTTTAAAATGAAGCCGTAGTCAATGTAGTATCCAAATATGTTAAAAAGTACATTTTGGATTTTTTTCAAATCCGACATTGTTCTACGATCATGACGAAATGCACTTTCTATAAAAATATTACGTATAATCGCTAAAGGTCAATATCTGTATGAGACTCACTTCAGTATAAAAGTGTCCATCTTCGAAATAGTGAATTCCATTTTCCTCTGCCAGTTCTCTGAGCGACCTGGGCGGGTAGCTTTCAAAAACATTATCCGGTTCCGTGGATTCCGGTTCCGCCTCCGCTTCGTTCTGCTGTATCGTACTTTCGAGCGGTCTTTCCGCTTCGCTTTGTTCCGGTTGAACGCGCGCGTCGCCTCCCGCGCCCGCGTCCGCTTCCAGTGAAACGAATTCGTAGCTCTCGTCCACTGACTGCATGCTGCATATTTTTATTTCATTATTTATAAAAAAACTTATGAATTCAATGCTAATATATATATATATTTAAAACCGTTTACGACATTACGTTTAGAACAATATACCGGTTATATTGACCATAATCAAAGGTCCCGGCTGAATTCTATTAGACCGTCTTATTAAAAAAATGTGTGCGTGTACTAGGTGTACACACACGTAAGAAGTGAAACTTCTTTATGACCTTATTTTTCGAAAAATGATCTACTATATGCAATTTAACGAAATTGGTTAAATAAAGTTTAACAAAAGGCTTTTATTATTATAGACATGAATACAAATACAATTATTTCATTTTACCTTATTACTACTTAGATTATTACAGAATTTTATTAATTGTAATAGAATTATTACTATCATTGTTATCGTTATTTTGCTACAAAATTTCTCCCATACGTCGATAAAAAATTCATTCTAACGCCGATAAAGAAGTTTGACTTCAAAAAGCAACATGGCGCGTAACCGAAAAAAGAGACGCGTAACGAAAAAATGTTACACTAAATTTTTTTCCAACCCTCACTTCACTTCAAAAATAACAGATTTTGTTAATGTAGAAAAATATATGTACACATCTGATTATAATTTTCATGTGAAATAAATAAAATGTAGTTTTATTTTATACATGACTGTATTTACCACACATTCAATAAGAAGTACATATTAGGTACTTAATAATAACATCGGTTTTTACGACCAAATATGAGTAGTTCGATATCGTTATAATAGATTTTGACTGTAATTCAATACAAACCTCTCATAAGAGAGCATGGACTGGTAGCTGTCGTTGAGCGAGACACCGTTATCGTGAGGCAACGCGTGCGGCGACAGCATCGCCACTATCTCTTGCGCCTGCTCATCAGACAGCAGAGCTTCTTGCCTACAATTCAAAGTGATGATGATTTTAATGCCAAAAATGTCATATCACGTTCCACTATAATTTAGACCATACCCGCCACAATACTTGACAGTACAATAATTGGAGTTTATACACAAACTTAACACTTTAAGGATTGTATGTTATACTGTGAACATAAAATAATATTTTTTAATAACAATAAAGAAGACAATATTATAAGTATTTGGTATACCTATGCAAAGAATAAAGTCACGCGTTACTTTTGGCAGAAAGAAGAATGAAACAGTTCGCATGAACCGAGCAAGCTTACCTAAGTTTTTTCTCCAGAATACTGCGTGATCGGGCAAGAATGAAGCGTTGTGCAGGCAGCATGCAAATGATAAAAAATCCACGTTTAATTCAAGTAAAAAGCACGCAATAGACCTCATCGCACACAGATACTCACGTGTACAATGAATGGAAAATAAATAAAATAGCGTGCAACAAAAAATATAAAACAATATTGCGACGTACAGGCGCCACTCGTAATATAACGAGAGTGAAACATATAGTAATGAAGAAGAAAGTAGGCCTAAAGTAGTGCAACTTAATAAATTAAAATTTTATGACATCGTTAACATCGTTAAATAATTTTACTATGCATTTTAAGATATCGTCACTGTCATACAATATTATCAAAAATATGATTATTATATTTGATGATAAGAAAATAAGACTAAACAAAATTAAAAGCACAGTTATAACATTAATTGCATTGCATTTGATATAGTGATTGAATCGCGCACCTGGAGCTTAAAAGTATTTCAGCTTCATCTGGCGTCATACTGTCAGGCTGTTTGGCGTCTGCATCATCGTAATCTGCGGTATCACTGCCGCGGGGCTCCGGGGGGTTATCCTCCGACACACTCCATTGGCTGGTGGTCGATTTGTCGAGCACCTCTATGGAGCCTTGACTAGCTTCGCTTACTACTACACCCGAGTCCTGAAGTATATAAACATTTTTTTATAACGAAGGCACGATATAGTTTTTGAAAAATTTGGTACAGGTTCACGTTGATTACTATTCATTCAATTCATTTTTGGGTCCGAAGGTCGAAAATTGATCATTTTCGAATTAACATTGCCTATATATTGGTTTAGAAAATTTCCTAATACATTTGATTTTTTGTTGTAAATTTCTAAGTAGTAAAAAGGCTTAAGAATATTCCATATTTTAAAATTGATATTCATATCAATCAATGAGTTTATATTCATAGAACATTTAGAGCGGGCGTACACGGACTGTTTGAGCAGTTAACGGCTGAACGACGGACCGCTCGAGCGGTCGGCGTTGACTGCTTGAGCAGTCGGTTGTTGACTGCTCGAGCTGTCTCTACCAACCGCTCGAGCAGTTGAATTTCTACCGCAGTCTAGTCATGGATTCTGACGAGGAAGCACTGCTTTTGCTGCTTCTGCTCAAGCGGAGACGACGGCGGCGACGTCAAAAGAGAAAATTTTGAGTTCAGCCAATTTTGGAATTAAGAGAACAACATGGACAATTCCATCATTTGTTTATGGAACTTAGAAGTGATGAAGAAAAATTGTTCAACTATTTTAGGATGCCAGTGTAGATCAGTCGACAAATGAGACGAGACAGAGAGACACTAGACGCCGCGAGGCCAGAAGAGAAGGGAGGGGGAGGTCTTAGAGCTGTCGACTGCTCTAGAGCCGCCAACGGCTCGAGCAGTCAGTATATGCCTCGCGACTGCTCGCGAGCGGTCGACAGCACGATGGAATTTCATCATGTAGTTGACGGCTTAAAGCGGTCGCGACTGCTCGAGCAGTCGTGTGTACGGCAGCGAATGAATGGCTATAGTTCACCGCGCGGTCGCGGCTTCAAGCAGTCGGTCATAACTGCTTGAAGCAATCCGTGTACGGCTGGCCTTATTAATGATCGATTATGAATTATTTATTTTGAATTAAAAATATAAGTGTTTAAATATTTCACTTGCTTGAACAATTTGTAAGTCAAACTGACATCATTCTGTAAAACGCGCAAAACATGTATTTTATTGTAGCATAATTTTAAACTAAAAATAAATCAATAGTCAAATACGTTCTAATCCCGTGAAATGCATTTTCTCTATGACATATAGGACAAAGTACTGTATAAGATGTTCTTATAGTATATTCTATGAGATAAATGTTAATATCATTAGTATATTATCTGTCTAAACCTACCTGCTGCTGAACAGATAATGTATCCGGGTCGGATCTGGCTCGTTCAGCATCACGGATATCGCGCGTGAGTGGTAGAGGAGGCTCTCGGTACTCTGCGGGCCGGAGCCTCGCCACCACTTCTGGTGAGGGTTCATTGAACCCACCCTCATCTGAGACGCTGGGCGTCCGAGACCTTGTACGGGCAGTCTCATCTGCCTCGGAAGATTTCCGACCTCCGCCTACTGAAATGGGAAAGAAGTTTATTAATATTTTATTAACAATATATATTTTGGTATTGTCATTTATTGACATAACTTTCACACATTTACAATTATTTTTCATAATTTTAAATTTAACCGACGTTTCGCGTGCTTTACAGCGTGCGCGGTCACAGTGACTGAAGACAAAAGGTGTTGAATGTCAAAAAGTATCACAGCTGTAGAAAAAGTTGTATTATCTGTATTTGTTTTCCCGGATTTCTGCCAAAACCCTCCATCTTTTCGCGGATTTCGTCCGGGGAAACAAAAAGTTTAAACGCTGTTAAGCACGCGAAACGTCGGTTATATATATATATATATATATATATATATATATATATAAATCCGATTAGTTTTTGTCATACTTACGCGAAGATAGACTTTTGAATCTTTTTCTTTGCCTTTCGTTGTAATATTGTGACTATGTTATAAAATGTATACGTTTTAACACGTATACACAAGATCTACCAAACCAATTCATAAAACATACTGGTATTTTGAATATAGAACCCTGGCAAATATATTATACCTATGACTTTGACTTTCAAATAAACATTGATAACGCTATCGTCAAGGTTGTTTTTTAATATCTATTTCTGGTTCAACTATTTTGTATCGTCACCTATTTAGAAGAATATATTTGTCTCAATGTAATTAAATCTATTTATCGTTTATTACTCCCACGTGAAAGAATTGAGGTTATAATGAAATGGTGTTAATGCTTTTCTAAATTTAAAATGAGTCCATCCACAGGTACCCATCATTAGGTCATTAGCGCACCTATGCGCGGATTTAATAAACATCTTGTACATTAAACAGATACAAAATGCCTACTTTGTCTACTACCGTCATATTTCAAAGGAATATCAAATAAGATGCCGACTTGATGATGTTACATAATTCTTTAGGAAAATCCTGTAGCTCTGCAGTGGGACAAATATTTCGTTGATAATTTCATATTCTTAGCGATCAACTTTTAAACGGGGAAATAATATTGTTTCCTCAGGAATCTAACACGCACTTTGCGCTACCATATAACGGAGACGAATTATGTTGCATTGTAATAATATAATAATAAAAAAAATATTACGTGATCTTTAATTATCAATAACCGTTAACAAATAATTATTTAATAAAAAAAATAGTTCTTCCGATGCTTGGTTACGTGTTCAATGTTAAAAACAATATAAAGTAAACCATTTTTGTTTTAGCGAGATTTTCTACGTAATATCGAATCATACAATTCATATTAGCCTCGTTGTGACATAAAAAATGTATGCTTTATTAGTTCTATTTGCCAGTTCATTGATGCGACCCGGTCTTTGTTAATTAACACTTGTCAGCATTCAACGGAGCATTGTTTACAATTAATTTTCTACAATTCCCGCTACGCTTTAACGTTAGAAGAAATTTTACTTCGAGCGATATGAAAATCTTTATTGTACTTCAGATAAGAAACTGCGATACGGAAGATGACCTAATAAGTTTTCTTTTCTGCTTGAACCACTTCGTAAATGATTGTTAAAGCTACTTGGTATTTTTATGAGGTCAAGATTCCTAAATAGGCCGTCAAGATTTTATAAAGTATCAAGACAACTCTTCCCACACAAACATTAAGTGGATATTTTAAAATATATTTGGTAACCATGAGGTTTTTTATTTATTTTTACGTAAGTGGTTCTTGCGACTAAAAATAATTACAAATTACATATATAGTGCGCAAAACGGATAAATAGTTCATATGAAAATTAATATCTATCCGTAAACATCACTTGAAAATAATGAGACTAACGAAAAAATAACAACATTAAAATTGTATAATTTTAATCTTTTCTATTGACGACTTTTGTATAGAACGGATTTCAATAACACCATTGCTGGAAGGCATTGTTGTCTATACGATAAAAAGTCTATATTCTTGAGTCTAACAAAAGAGGTACTTATTATAATATATCTGTATAAAAGTCCTACTTTCTACGATTTTGACAAATGCATATTTGCTATAAATAAAGCCTTACAGTGAGTTTTCTGTTATATGTCTGTATAGATAAAATGAGCTACAAGTTTAAGAAAGTTACTAACCAATACAACACCCGCACAGGCGCATACCGTCGGAACCTCGGTGCGGGCAACCCTTAATGACTTCATCCCCATTCCATTGCAATCTTTCGCGTACACTCACGCGCACATTTAACTCTAAACGACGTATTTTGGCGACACTGGGTCACTTAACTATACACCCACTTTAGACACTCACAAAACACTTCATTATGAAAAGTTTACTTTGAATGCTGGTCTTATTCGGTGCGCAAAATAAACTCCACGATACGTAAATAGCGTTTTCGGGACCAAAAATGTTAAATAAAAACAACGTATCGGCACTGGTTTAGTGAGGTTTAAGAACTTCCTCGTATTCAGACATAACATGAATATGGCGACAAGCTTATTGTAATTGTGCCAGTTAAATAGAGTAGAGGTAGGGGCAGGACGGCGTCAGTCGAGTAACTGCGCGGAGGCGGCGCCGGAGCATCTAAATCGGGATCGCAAGTCTCGCTTCTCAAATACCTTGACTTCCTCAATATTACATTGAACCCGCTGAACGCGAGACCGCCAAACGTACGTCAATCCACACCCACTTATAACAGACTACAATTTGCGATGTTTTTATGTGTCAAGCCAAGAACGCTTCTGCCCAATTTATAATGTAAAAAAAAACATAATTACGTGCGACGGCGTGGATATCCGATACAATTTAAGAAGACTCATTTGAAACCGTGTTTGATCACAATATTTTAAGCTTTCTTAACTATTATATTGAATTTAATCAAGGCATATCTCATATATTAAATTTAAGACAATTATTATATTTTTCTCGTATATTTAATAATACTAGCAAAAGCAAAATGAAGCTGTTTAAAAATATTTTCATTATTAAACTGAAGTGAAAATCGTGCGGCTCTTTGCACCCCTCTTGTCTATATACTTAAAAACTGTTTTTATTTAATTTACTTTTCTATTCGAACATTAAAGAGACTAAAAAAACAATGTTGTTGTATAAGGTATGTAGTGAACAGATAAAGAGATAACCGTGATAAGCTCTACACCAAAAACATTTCAAGATAACAATAAAAGAACTCACATTGCGATGGAGAAACCGGCGCTTCGGATGTTGAGCGTGGCAGGCTGTGTACGGGCGAGGCTAAGGGCGATGTCAGTGGTGACCTATTTGCCACATTTACATTGACTGGTGACTCGGGTGTCGAAGACCTACGACTAGCCTTTTCCTCCCAATCACCACTGCACCGCGATGTCTCCTCGTTTTCTTCCAAATGGGGCCTAGGCACAACATCACACACATCCGGTCTTGTAGAAACTAATGCAACGACAGGTTCATCACCTGCAAGTATTATTTTAGGAGACGATACAGGGGATTTATCCACTGCTTTTTCTTTATCAATCTTTTCATCCAAACTTTCCAATGGTGGCGAAAATTCTTCAGGTAAAGAAGTAACCGGCGAGATGCTGTCATTATGTGCACTTTTATCATCTGGCACTGGCGGCGGTGGAGATCTTGGCATTCGTATGGGGGGTGAAGGTAATATTTTGTGAAACTTAATCGGGGATACATTTCCTTCGCTTGATGAAACAATAGTAGACGTTGTTATAGTCGATACACGCTCCACAACTTTAGCAGAATGAGAGTACATATCAGTTCTAGGAAGTGGTTTTATTTCTCGCACATCATCTTTTTCAGGTGTTACCAAACTTCTTGTTTCTGTAATTTGTATAACAGCGGAATGAATTTCTGCTTTGGGTGATGGTGAACTTCTTACGGTGGGTGATTTCGCACTATTAGATCTAGGAGAAGGTAGTACAGGTGCGACGTTTTTAACAGGACTAGGTGATTTCGCAACAGGTACGCTTCGATTCACTAAAGCAGTAGGCAGAGTAGTGGGTCGCTCCAAGTGAGTGTCAATCGCACCTGGAGAAAGAGGCGGAGTATACACTCGCGAAGGAACCACATATCTATCAGTTTCTTCTGGAGATTTGCGGTCTTGGGCTAAAAATTTATTTTCTATTTTTTCGTTTTCAGTTTTGGCAGGACGAGATTTATTAAAGTGAGAAGTCCAATTTCTCTGCTTTTCTATTAGTTCTTTATTAAACCGTCTATCAGGTTTCTCTGGCTTTGGAAGCACACTAGGTTTGACTGGTTTTGGCGGCGGTTGTGCAGCACCATTTGACAATTTGTCTCCATTAATTGCAGAGGCGTATGGCACAGTCGGAGGGCCATGACTTCGAGGCGGACTCACGGAGCCGGCAGAGCTGGATCGAGAGCGGGATGGAGCACCTGGTGATACTCCGCGTGTTCCAGCGAAACTGGCAGCAGCAGAAGGTGACTTTTCGATCCGGAAACCACGATTTTCTTCACCTAATTTTTCAAATAACGCGCGAGCATTATTAAACCTAGCCAAATGGCTCTCAGTCCTCACAACCGTAACGTCGGTTCCTCGCATGTCTTCGTCGTCTCTAGAAGGCATTCCTTGAAATATATTTGCTATTTTTGAAACTTTAGTGCCGTGTACACGTTTTTTGCTCTCCTCCATACTGGCCTGGCACGGCCTCTTTACTCCAATCTGAAAATGAGATAATAATGTTAGTGTGGTTCACTTTCTCATGACGTTACAACTGAATAAATAGGCCGTTTCTCCGAATGTAAAATTGATAATAAAGATAAGGTACAACAGCTCAGGTTGTCGGCGCTCGGTGCAAACACTAGCGCACACGGCGCTATTATCACTCACGACCTGACTCTGCCGTGTACCGAGTAATTTAACTTGAGATAGCGATATAATGCTGATAACAACCTTACTCATACATATTAAACGAATAGGCTATTTGACATTGCGATCTTTCATTATAACAACATTATATAGAAATTGCAATTAAATAAATAATGGTATTAATATCAAAAAACACTTTTGACGTATCTTTTAATCGAAACGATTCTTTTTGAGTTTTCAAGATTCATTTATTTAAATCTACAACGTTTAAATGAGTGTTACTTATCATAATATCTACCGACACACGATGTGATAAGATAATGTTAAATGTATTGATAACGTTTCAATCACTAATTAACAATGCATTGTTTTCATAAAAGTATAACGAAGAAGTAAAATATGAATATTATATTAATTTGTATAACGGTTGTCAGTGTTTTTTTGACGACTAAAGTATTTTATGCCCAGAGGTGTGAAAAAGCCCAGGCGTGTATAACTGATTTGACGGAGGAAGATTGCGGTGTAGGTCTTTATACCTTAACCAGAAACAGTCACATATTTAACTGCTGTCCGGGATGTACGCTCAATGCATCAGAAGAAGAAGAAGATGAAGATGACGATTATTTATGTAAGTGTATTTTCAATTCGTCTTTTATACAAATTTCTACTTAATAGTACATCGTTAGGTTTTAGTATGTTTGGAATACATACAAAAACGTCATATCTATAGATAGGCTATGACAAGTAATTTCTAATTTATATAGCAATACCAATAGGTAATACACAATAAATAAATGCTAATATAATATTTCATCTTATATTTTTAACTAGACCATGAGTGCATTCCACCCGCAAATTGCCTGCCCGACGGTTCATTTTCACCTGTACAATGCAAAGGCGATTCATTTACTGGCAGGTGAGTCGATATCATTATGAAATCGAATAACTCCTTTTCTGGAACATCCGATATATGTAGACGATTTCTATTATGATGTATGTAATATCCGTGAAATATGCAACTGAATATCTTATAATTTTTTGCCAATCGATTTGTGTATACAATAAATCAACGTTTACATATGGTTTCGTAAAGTACTTGTCTACCATATAATGTAAATCTCAGACCAAAAGCCTAGGCATAAGCTCTATTTAGCCAGTATACAACGGAACAGTCGGCACTAGTTAACATAAGCCACAAATCAATTTATATGTATGTAGGTTTACACAAAATTTCATATCATTTTCCATGCATTGTTAAAAATAATATTAAAACAACACAGATGTTTCTGCGCGGATAAAAAGGGTCGAAGAATATTTGGACAAATGTGGAGGAGAGAAGCGAGCGAGATGACATGCGGTATGTTTTTATTACAATCGAAACTCACCTGAGCCACAATCATATTTAAGATAACAGGAAAACTCAAATCTAAACCCCAAGCATTATAACGTATGCATAACAATTTATAAAAAATAATAAAGAATATTTATAGCGAGAATTTATATTTCTAAAAATTTTGAATGACTATTAATGACATCGTGATTTCTGTATATTGTCAAAAACTTCAAGTGTCAGTCATTTTAAACATTTCCCAAAAAAACAATGAATTTCTTTAAATATCTGTAGTAACAACATATAAGGTAAGATTAGAGAATCATCAGTCATACAACATCTTTACTTTCAGCTTGCAGCAGAGCAAGACGTAACTTAGAGGAGGAAGGAAACGTTGTGACCTTTCACTGCACATCCACTGGCGATTACGAACCTCTACAATGCAACCAAGGAATGTGCTGGTGCACTGAACCAAAAACTGGACAGCCGACAGTGACTCCTGTCCCAGAGACGGACATGACAATGTTGCCATGTTGTAAGTATGTAAAAAAGGCATAAGGTCAATGTAATGAGTGCTTATTGCACCACTGAATGAGAGGATGCAGACGATTTTCAAATGAATTATGATCATTATTCGCTTATTTATAAAATCAGTTCATTGGCATGTCTTAATTTAAAGATTAATATTATATATATAATAAAAAGTGTGACCAGGCCTAGTGTCTTCAGCGTGCACTCTCATCCCTGAGGTCATAGGTTCAATCCCCGGCTGTGCACCAATGGACTTCTATGTGCGCATTTTAACATTCGCTCAAACGGTAAACATCGTGAGGAAACCGGCTTGTCTTAGACTCAAAAAGTCAACAGCGTGCGTCAGGCACACAAGGCTGATCACCTACTAGCCTATTAGATAGCCAAATGATCATGAAACCGTTACAGAAATCTGAGGCCCAGACCTAAAAAGGTTGTAGCAACATTGATTTATTTTATTATATTTAATTCAGCCGTACTGTAGTTCTAGATTAAAAATATCTTTACTTAGGCCGGGTTTCTAATTTATCTGCAATTATAAAGACTGTTCATCGTCCGTCGGTGAGCAATATTTAAGACGATGCGAGAGTATCGCTTTCGCCTTATCAACCATACAGAAAGAGCAAACGGAACATGGAACTCATTTCTACGGTAATCCAACGACATTTTGTGATTATGATGGAAGTTATGGCCCTTATCAAATTCAGAATGGAATGTAAGTACACCATATCTAATTAAACAAATCTTACTGTTACAGTTTAGATAACTTCATCGCCGCATTACAAACTCTTTTAGCACTTATAAATCTAATACGGGACAGATAACCTAACCAAACTCCTAAATAAGTGGTTTCGTAATGCAACAAATGCGTGGTATACGCACATAAAATTAGTAGTTTAGTAGTGTTAGTAGTGTAGTGATACATGCAGCACTATACGTCAATATTTCAGCAAGATTTTCGTTCACTCCCAAGCAATAAAAACGTATTAATAATGACTTGACTGACCTAAATTCTAAATGAAAAAACGTCTGCTTGCTGAATTTCCAACACTTAAAAGTCGGTAGTCAAAAAATGCTACACCGTTTTTCCATGGCACAATGGAGAAGGACGAAGACAATTCTAAAATTAAATTTTTGTCCTAATAATACGCAGTGTACTTAAAAGCTTATGGGAACTTTCAGAGCCTATTGTACCGGACGTGATGGGAAAATTTTGGGATCCTGGCAAGCCATTGTGAACGAAATGAACAACATGAATTGTAGTAAGTAACCGAACCATTAACCACTTAACAATCCTACACTATAGAGTTTACTACTTACCTCTAACCGCAACATTTCCTTAACGATCATAAGGAAGTTGACTAAAATAGAATTTGTAGCGGACCCCACATAATCTATTAATAGGATATATGGGGAACCATTCTCAACTTTAAGGAAACTTCAATCGATTTCAGAAATCTATAATTAAACATTACTTAAATTTAAATATTGAAAAACGATGTTTTTTTTTATTTTTACGTTGAGCTAGGTAATGAAAACTTCCTCACAACTTCTTCTACACAAGTCTAATCCCAATAAGGCCGCTCGTTGATTTGACGTTTATCTATTCGTTGTTAGTTAAAGATTGTTTACATGTCACTGCCAAGAGACGGAAACATAACGTTACAGTTAGTGCATTGCTAAGCGAATTCGCGGCGACCGGTTTGCGACCATGACCCGATTCCCAACATCTCGTGCTCATTCATTCTTCGTGTTCGGAATGTGAGAGTCATAGGATATGTCCAATGAACTAACTGTTGTACAGAGAAAACGAAAGGTGCCCACCTACATTTTGCCACAGCTTTAATCCGCATAGTTTCCCATACAATCATAATTATTATTCGCTTCTCGATTTTTTTAACTCAAATACTTTTTGGATAACTATAAGCAAGCCCAAATGTGTTTTTTCATATCAAATAAAATATCAATCATTTATGGCACGAGACGTTTCATTATAAAATAGGTTCAATGGGTGCGGCATTAATGTATAATCATTTGATTAGTTTATTACTATAAATATTTAATTATATTCAACATTTTTATTCACAGACTGCGCTCGTGACTCTGCTTTACATTTCCCGGAGCGTGGCATGATGGTGGCTGAAGTATGTCAGCCTAATGGGAACTATCGACCAGACCAATTTGGTAATGGTCGTCTGTACTGTGTGGACTCCGACGGGTATTCGCTAGAACGCATAGATTGGCCAGAAGTTTGCGTTCGAGCCAGCAACGGAACGGCATGATTATAAATTCGAATTAAGAAGGCATTTCAATGAAAGTTCTATATGTTACACTTTATTATAATGTTAAGATCAATATTTATAGTTTTATTTTACCCACCGCATTGTTGGATTTTTGAACTCAAAAACATTTTATGAAATATAATGATAAGTTTAACTCATATACTTTTTATTTGCTCTACGGTAGAAAGGACCGAGATAAGCAGTAAATAATTTGAGATTCTGGACTGTATATGATTTTATTATGCTAAAAAGTTAGGATGGGATCATGGTAGTACATAAGCCTTATGACTTAATTCTATTAATTTATCAACACCATTTCGAGTAAAGTTTCCAGAAGATATATCAACTAAAGCATAAGGGTTAAAATAATACGTACTTAACAGACGTGTCACAAGTAACAAGCGACGCGCGGCCGCTCGCTCGCCGCGTGCTTACAGCTGCCATCTGTAACAAAGCATAATTATATTAATAAGTCAATAAATATATATAGTATTGTCTTTGATTAACATAACCTTTACACATTTACACACTCACCGTGACCACGCACGCTGTAAAGCACGCAAAGCGTCGGATAAATTTAAAATTATGTCAAATAATTGTAAATTTATAATAATACATAACTTTAATCCGGTAAAAGCTTATTTCTTTAAATAAATATATATATTTTTCAATTATAATAAATAGTATTATAGGAACTGTGTCAGTTTTTATCACGCCCGCAGCTAAAGCACAAACCACTTAGTGACAAGGTCCTAAATTTGATTCTCAAGGAAATTAAATCGTGGTGGGAAACCAATTCCGTGGATGCTGATGCACATGCATGTTGTATATGCATTTTTTATAAAAAAAATCATAATGCCTTTACTATATTAGTGTTTAGATAAGGTCACACAAATATGTAATGTTTTATCTGGCAGTGTAAAACCAAAATTTTTATTAATTAATACATGTTAGTAATTTAAAATCAATAGATGCAGATTTTGCACAAAATAAATGGATATTTTGTATAAGTTTTAAACAAGAGGGCATTGATAATGATAACATAATCCAAGAACTTTAAAATTGTATTTATTCGAAACCACAAGCATACTGTAGGAACTTTGTTTTAATAAATTAAAATCTTCAAAAAATTCACATGCAAATTTATTTCAAAATCATCGTATTTAAATGACATATTTGTAAAAAATCAAAATATTTCGTGAACAAAAACAAATAGAATAACGATAGTAATAACTAACGCAGTTGTTTGGTATTTTTTATTCAATAAGGGTTAACATACGATCGATAGGTAATACAATGTTCACTTTCCGTGTAGTATTACGTAAAATGACCTTAAAATTCAATACAGCCGCTACTAGTGTTCATTTCGTTTCAACATCATTGCACGAAAAATGCACGTAATTAATACTTAATTGACACTTCCGGTCAAAAAGTATTTAAACCACAGTAAAACATAGTATTGCCTTTGATTGACATAACCATACACATTTAAAGAAAAAACTTTTTGACCGTATTGAAGTTATGTATTATTATAAATTTACAACTATTTAACATAATTTTAAATTTATCCGACGTTTCGCGTGCTTTACAGCGTGCGTGGTCACGGTGACCACGGTCGGATAAATTTAAAATTATGTTAAATAGTTGTAAATTTATAATAATACATAACTTCAATCCGGTCAAAAAGTTTTTTCTTCACAATATAACATTTAATATTCTTAAAGTCCACAAAGCTTTGTTATCAATAAACTATCTTGAGCGCTATAGTTACGTTAAAAGGATTCTAACGCAATTGCATTAATTGGATTAATTTATAAATTTATCCAAGAGACGACCTTAATGTTACGTATTCACGGCGAATATTCAAGAAGAAAAAGTAACATGATTGAAGTAAGAGTAATTAATATTTATGAATGAAACCGAGAAAAACCTACGTAAACGTTGACTAGTCTAACTTTCAAGTGGAACTCCGATTCTCGTGCATAAATAACTAAATGCTCATATTACATATTTACCTTACTTATAAACGCGATTAAAAAAAGAACAATTGCGTTGTTTTATTTTAGAAAACACTTGGTTCTATCAAAACAGCTAATTTTGTTCTTAAACCTTTTTTTAGATCTTAACTAAATCACTAAATTAACATTTCTTCATCATGAAATGTACATAGCAATTACGAATTTTCTGAAGCAAGAAAAATTTCTAACATTTTTAAATTTAAAATCTTTAAATAAAAACATTTTTACACAATAACATAACATTATTTTGTCAGATAATTTGCATAATGGGATCGAAGGTTAAACACGATGATTCACTTTTTTTGTGTGAATAACGAAAAAGCAACATTTGTTTTAATGTGTAGACAACATAAAATAAATACGGTCGTTAAAATTACTTGAATTACTTTCGCAGGATATATACAGTTTCCAAATCATTTCCTATTCATGACCAGCAATTTTATGTGATTCTGTGAAAGTAAAAAAGCAAGTTTAAAATCAGTAATAGTAATTTGTAACGAAATTTTCCACTGTACTGATAACTAATAACACTAAATCAAATCAAAGTTTGAAAAAGTTGCCTGGTGCGAGTTCCGTTACGTATCGTTTTACGCTTTTTTGTATGCTATGTATGTATGTATAAACTACACGACTAATGGATATTGTAAACATGTTAAATTTTATAAAATCAGTTTGGTAGTTTTTAAATTAATGCATGATAAACAAAACAAATCTATCTTTATAATACAAGAAGTGAAGACGTTGATTATGTCCTGACTAATACCAAATACGCATCCTAAGCCCTAAACATTAGACTCGACACTTCATCTCTAACATCACTTCATTCTTTTTAGAGCTAAGTGCACTACTGCAGCATACATCATACATGTACACTGTAGTCTCGCCCTACTGAGCCGTACGGAGACGGCAGCTTGGAAGTAGGAAGGCTCTTAAGTACATACTTGTAGACTGCGCATGGATTATGAAAAACACGGCCGATCTTAATTGCTATTAAAACTGGTTATTTTTGGTATATAGTGAATCGCCTAACAATTATTTCTTCTATCAAAGTTATATTCACTAATGTCTGTGTTCTCACTTCTCAAGCGAAATCTTGTTAGAGCACAATCGCAAGATTTCTATCAGTCGTAAACTAAGCGTGCGTACCTACGCAATACAATAGAAACAAACAATATTATCCGAGAACTTGTATAATAAGGAAATTGTGAAATGTAATGTTCTATTTAATACTTATGTGGCTGAATTGTAGATAGCCAAAACCAAATTATGTTAATGTTATTAATTAACAAATTATTTTGATTTAGTGTTTTCATTAACATTATTTTAAAATTGACGAATACTACTTGTATTTTTAGGTAGTAACGTAAATTTGCCAATAGATTTATTCTTCTAGACGCAGCTTCGACGCTTACTACTTGATTTTTAAATGTATTTTTATATCTAGATGGGCAAAGTTAACAAACGGCGACCATTAACGAACACAACAATCTAAAAATGCTGCAGTTACAATATTATTAAGCCACTCTACGTTGGAGCTTTGCGACATGATATTAAAAATCAAAACGCGCTATATCGAATTGTTGCTTTGAAATTTATTAGTATCGAGTGGAGGGCGCAAAAGAGTGGAGGGCGCAAAAGGGCGGAGGGTAGTCTCATTGAACACTTGATCACGTTACTACTCCCCTTGAAATAACACATCAACAGTATAAAGTATTTAGTAATATACAATTTCTATAATGCAGCAATACTAAAAAAATATAAAACATTCAATAATTTAATTGGTATAGGCAACAGTGTTAGGCTAGTGGTTTATGAATTTAGTCTTTAGTCTGAGGTAGGTTAGGCATGTACACATTGTAACTATTAAAAATAAACACAGTTGGACAACAATGGCAGACAACTTGCATATGCAAAAGAATAATTATAAGCCGAGATTTTTATAATAGTAGAGAGCTGGTATTTCTTAATATCTAATAACATTTATTTATTTATTTGTTGATATAGGATTAGTAATGAATATAGATCATAAACAGCAGCCACACTCATCATAGAATATTATTTTGAATTATCATAATTCTTTTACATTAATACTCCAGCTTTAAAACTACACATGGTTTAAATATATTCATAAATGTAATATTTAAACCGTAATATATACATGTAATATATAATATATACATGGTTTTTATAGGTATAAATTGCACTCTGGAAAGTTTGTCATATTTTACACAATAATTCTATTGAAGATTAAGTTTATATAGTTTTATTTTGTGAGAATTTTTATGATCACAATGGAAACAATGCAAAAAATAAGATCACAAAAGTTCTTGAAGCCATTACATTACATACATTTTCATGAAGAACTATATTCTTCAAGAAAATGGAAGTATATAAAGAGAAACTGAAGAAGAAAAGAATATAGGTTAAGCATTATTTCTATTTAATTATTTGGCATGGTAAAACAGAAAAATAAAATTTTTTGGCTAGAGAACTAAATACAACACAAAATAGAGTTTTTAATCAATCTTCAATAATTATATATTTTATGTTACTCCATTATGAACACATGAAAATGTTTTATAGAATAAAACAAAGTATGAGACGACGTGAAGTGTGGTTGTGTTGTAAATATGTTTGTAATATATTTTATATATTTGAAAATATTTTTTATAAAAAAAATTCTCAAAAACTTTAAATTTTTATATATAAACTAAATTTGTACAGCAATCAGGATTAATTCTTAATTAGTATTATTAAATCGATAAAATCAAGCTAGGCGTAAAAGCAACAAACATCGGTGGGTAACCAATTCAAAAATCCGGTATTTAAATAATGTTTATATGCAAAATCTGATATTAAATTAATAGAAATTAGAAAAGCTACGCTGACCTTATAACAGCGTCACGTTTTCTCCACTAAGGTGCAATCCGGTTTGCCACATCAGAACAAGAATAAACCACATAACAAATAGTATTTTAACACAATTTCTCACTTTTCACCACATATATAAACCTTTTTATATTTTCTACAAAATGTATCTTGTTAAATTTCCACACCTTAGAACACAAACAGTCAGTAAGTAGACAAGATATTCGAAAGCTTACGGAATTCTAGATGAAAGTATATGTAAGACGTTACATACGATAGTTTCTGTTAAATTTCTACAAGAAGCAACTGAAATCTTTCTTTTAAATCACGTTAAGATAATTTTGTATCGAATATACTAATAATTAAATTTTATACACATCAATGAAGCCGCTCTTAGCTTCACCGCACTTCACTCCCCGACCCCCGTGTTTTTCAATTTTCGGAAGCAGAGATATTGGTGTTCGCAATATTTTTAATGAAATGTGTTGCTAGTGCTCAAATTAAAAATACATAGCGTTGCGAGTGAATATGTCCCGTAAATTTGCGTAGGCATTATATGAATTTTATCCAAACAAATCAATTTTTAAAAAGACTTGAGCTATCGGTAACACAGAAGAGGCTTGTTTGTCTATATTTATTTTATATAATCCAGCTATAGTATGGAAGAGTGGATAGAGAAGCTGCAATATCGTCAATAATATATTCACAAAACAATGCCTTTATATTTTATGATTTTACATATTGAATATAGATTACTGCCGAATATAACGAAGTAACGACGATTAGAGACTTTACATACGTAAACACTCAGTAACTTTGAGTAGCCTGGCAACATTCTAGCGAGGTTGTTATTCACATCCGACTCAAAGACTTGTATCCCTGATCTAGTAATAAAGTATGTAATTTAAAAAAACATTTATCCACAGATATTATAATCATTATTTATTGTAGTGCAGATTAAACATATTAAATTTTGTGTGGATTTGCAAATTTAAGCCTACTCTCTATGAGGTATGGTATGATCTGTTTATACTATATAGTCCTTCACGTTCTTTAAATAAAAAGCTTTAAAAAATACTTCGACAGTTTAACTACTTACTTCAAACTCTAGCGCAAACCTTTTGCGATTGCGAGTATTCTGGCAATTTACATGGGCAGGGCGATGCCGATATCACTTAACTATCTTAACATTATGTGAGCCTCCTGCCTGTTTCTACTTTTATAAAAATAAACAATAATAGAAAATTTAACCCCGTTGTCATAACTCATAGCCCTTTCGACCAGATCTAGGTATCGCTAGAGGCAAGCCTTCACAGCTTGATATTAACTGAAAACGAAATACTTTGGTTAATAAAATGCTTAGGATATGTAAAAAGTTTAATTCAGTGCTCTATAAATTACAAAATGGTGCAACATTTCTTCTTTTGTCTCCAACGAGATTCTGTTGATCGCCGATTATATACTTTTTGTATTCGCTTTTTATGAGTTTTATTACTATACTTATTGCTTATGCGAGAATCCTTTGACTGAACTCTAGCGCATTCACAAGGTGTACCTATCCTGCTTACAGTGTCAGTAGCACTGGGGCATTTTCTTTTTCCCTTGCTACATTTTTTATAACATTTCTCCGGGTCTTGACAGGGTGGAGGTCGAGGTCTGTGCTTGTGAACACTGCACGTTGGCGCTGATATACATGGTTTAATACTCTTTGTAGCTGCAATGATAGAACGTGATTAGGAAATCTAATTACTTAACTTCAAAATTATATTTTAGTATTAGTTAAAAACGTCTTGTTTAGAAAAGTTGTAGGTATAAAAAAGAGAATATAATTAGTTCATGAATTGTTTATTTTAACAGTTACATAGCTTAAAAATCAAATATTTAAGTTTTTAATTAAATATTTATGAGATCTACAAATTTGTTTGATAAACCAGAAGTTACAATATTGCACAACATTTCCGGTCTCTCGACACTCTCCCTCGATGACCCTTTCCAAGACAGCAATCCGCATCTGATCTCGGCGACCCTTTCTTTTTGGTGTAGTTAACGTAGGACTTGCTCCCCGTTAGCCGATCATTTTTTCTCATTTTCGCTTCTTTTGACTTCCTACTGAGGAACTTTTCTACTTCCTTAACGCTTCGCGGGTCGGAAGATTTTAATTTTCCACAACTGCCGCATTTAGCTTTGGAGCGAGTTGACATTATGGATACCGCGCTCCGGCATGGTTTTATGCCTTTCGAAGTGGTTTTCTTGAGGCATTTTTCCGGATTTTGACATGGAGGTGGAGTAGGGTGACATCGGATGGGGGTACATGACGCCGACGGCGTACAGGGCGGATGAGACATTGGTGCCATAAAAGTTACTCTGCAATACAAGAAATCCATAAGCTGAATAAAGTTTTTTAAGCTTTTATAATATAAAATTCCACAATACCAAGCCTACAGGTAACTTGCCACTAAAAATCTATTAGTTTTTAAGAATTCATGGTTACTTACCTTAAAAAGTTTCCTCATTTTTTCCCTTTCACTGACACCAAATCACGCAAAAATAAAGATTTACTTATCTAGCATATTTAAGTTACTTACAGTTACTCATGGTAGGGGTATTTCAGGATGTCTGAATCACCAGTGCCAATTTTTAGTCTAGATAAGAAAAAAAAAATTGAGTCTCAAAATACAAAATATAAAATTACAACTTTGTACAAAAGTTCAATACCTTATCATTGTTTTTGGCTAAATTTAACAAATTCTCAATTGAACTTTTGTATTAAAAGTTTCCAGTGGCAAGTTAGGTTGAGGCTTAGGCTTATCTACATGGCTTTTTGTACAAAGCTGTACCATTAAACTGTACAATTACTTACCCATGCTATTAAATGTTACGATGGAAATTAAATCATATTACTCTGTTATTTTGCTTTTTTTTTGACACAAAATTTATTAATTTCTGACAGACTTATTGATTTTCTTTATTCAATGTTGACATATTTAATCTTCTTTTTATGATGGACAGTTACACATCCATAGATGATAGAACACAATTATTACTGTACTTAATATCACGATATATTTTACGTCCTGATTCTTGTGATCGTTATAGACATATTTCTTATCAATTAATGACAAACTAATTAGAACTTTAAGACAATATACACAGAAGACAAAATACTGCTTTTTACGTTTATATTTATTTATATTATTATTTATTAGATCCTTTAGGGGAAGGTCTGGTCTGTGTTTTTACGGTTCCCAGTACGACATGTTCGCATCGCATGGTAACACAGGTGCAGACCTACTCTACCACATCCCTCTGATGGGTAGGGTGGCGTGGTCTTGGGAGGAGTGCAGGTCACTGAGATCCCCAAGGCAAGTTTGGTGGACTATCCTTCTCGAGGTTGCCGACCCCGTTTTTGGTCTATTACCCTATGTAATAGACGCAACTGAAACCACCAAGCGATTAATTGCAGGGATGGAGAGGTCATGTCCTTGCAAGTTCATCATCCAAAATGATAGGAGGGTGGACAGTAAATGACCTCCCGCGTGTTTGTGCCGTGCGCGGGGACCCGTACGGGGGGATGAAGGAGTCCTGGGGGTTGAGTGTGACAGTGCGCCGGGAACAGTTGTGCGCTGCACACAACACGCCTCTTTGGTCTGGATTTCCCCTCACACGGGAGGCCATGGACTAGCTACCTGTGGTCAACCGGCTGCGGTATCCCATAAGCGGGCTACCAAGCGAGAGTCGGGGTGTGGGGGGGGGGCCGTCGGCGAGGCTCGGAACTCGGGGTGAGTTTGCGTCATCGTCTCGTGATGCGAACAGCTCCGTACTTCCTGGCAGCGTGCGGACGCGTCTGCCTTCCTACGCACTGGCTCTATACCGGAGGAGTAGCTCTGGCGTTTGCTTGCTGAGCAAGTGACGCCCCCGACTGAGGACTCCGTGGCGGGTGGAGAGCTCTGACGGTGAATTTACTACCTAACACCTCATGGAAAAAGAGGCTTCAAAAACTATTAAACACAACAAACAACACAGGGTTGCGTCTCAGGACGGGTCACGGTGCAAGGCGCCAGTGGCACGACACTTTGATGCCCCTGTTTCTCACAAGGATGCGCCAATCCCGGCAGCGTCCAGTGAATCGAAGGAAAGGGAATCGACTGGGGACAAGCCAAACCGGGCTACACCCAGGACCGTACCCAATCCAATAGAAACGACAAAACCACTGCAGAGGGAAGCGTCCTCCGTCGCGGCTAGGTTAACTGCGTCGGTTGAGCCAAAGGAGGCCACTCTGGATGATGCAACAGCATTGTATGCGTCTGAAGGTGTGGCATCCACGGTCAGACCGATGCGGAATACCGTGTCAGAGACGGTGAATGTACCCGGTGCAGCGTCCTCAGCCATGGACATGACGGCCCTGAAAACCGCAATACAGGAACCGACCATGACTATGGTTTTGAGCTCATCTATGAGGCGACGGCTCAACAAGGTCAGAAGGGCGGCAGAACGGCAGGAGCTGTTAGCTGCTGCTCAAGGACCAACTGTTAACCCAAAACCAGCCCCTGGAGCTAGCAGAGCAACAGGTGGCAGGAGGTGGGAACCGAAGCCGACGGCGTCGAATGCCGCGCTAAGGCCTGACGGCTCCAAGTGCAGCACGAGACCCGGAAACAACAAAAAGCCGAAAACCAAAGAACGAGAGAAGGGCCAGAAACGCGTACGGCCTGAGGACTCAGTTACACCGACTGGGGAAAGGAAAAGGGTAAAACCTAACCGACCTCGAACGGTGGGAGGGACCTCGGCCAGCTACGCGGAAGCGGCGGCAGCATACAAAACTAATGAGTTCTGTGTTGCTGTAATGACCGAGCCCTTCCTTGACATGACCCAAGAACAGGCGGATGCCATCCGCCTACAAATCCAGGGTAAGCTGCATGACGAGCTAATGGCGGATTTTGCAGCTCCCCTAACAGAAGAAACCAACGACATCAGGTTCCGGGGCAAAGCCCACTTCGCAGATGGCGTCCTGAAAATGTGGTGCGAGGACGCCTACGCGTTGAGGTGGCTGACCAGTACCTGCGATGCCATCACCAACCCTATACCAGACACCAGGCTGGTAGTTAGGCCTCAGTCAGCAATCCCGAGGAAGGTTCCATGCCTACTACACGTTCCAGATTATTCTGACAGCACGGAGAACCTGATGAGACTGATTTTGAGGCAGAACCGCCACTACAACATCAGATCGTGGACCCTGACGCACGAGAGGAGAACGAAGGACCCGACAGGCGTCTCTCTCTTCTTCCGTGTGCCAGAGTCCGAGATCGTAACGATTAAGAAACAAGACAGGCGTGTTTACTATCTGCTGGGGAACATTTATATCCGCATACTGGATAGGGATGAACCCTCGCAGGTGGCTGACGCCCCGCCTCAAGCCATTGCCAGCACATCGGGGACGGTGACACCGAGGCCAACGCCTTCCACGTCACTGACGGAGAAGGCTGCGGGTGGCCGAGTGACCAAGACTCACGTTCCCATGGAGACGGCACAATTAACATCGGATGAGGAGTTATTTCAGGAGACCGGGGGGAGTGATCTCAGCGACAGCTGTCTGCGCTCCTCCCCTTCGCCGAACTGACCTTATTCAAGCCAACCTCCAGCATAGTCAAACAGCGTCGGCTTCCCTGCGCAGACTGCTGGAGAACAACCCCAAGACCATCGCCGCGATCCAGGAGCCGTGGATCCGGAATGGCAAGATATGCGGCCTGGGTAACACCGGTGGTAAAACCTTACTGGACACCCGCGTAAGTAACCCAAGAACCTGCATACTAATACCCAAACATGTACCAGCATTACTAATAAACGAACTATGTTCAAGGGACCTCACAGTTGTTAGGTTACCCAGGAACGAGCTTCCAGACATCGTCCTGGCGTCAGCCTACCTACCTGGCGACGAGGACGTGCCCACTCCGGAACTCGGTCTTCTAGCCGACTACTGCGAGAGGGAGCAACTGGAGCTCATCATAGCAGCAGACTCCAATGCACATCACAAGCTATGGGGTAATGCTAATACCAACGCTCGAGGTGAGAATATGCTTAATTTTATACTTAGTAATAATCTTATCCTAGCAAACAGCGGCTCAGAACCAACATTTATCAACGCACGTTCAAAAACCATAATTGACTTAACATTGATAACGCCAGGCCTGTCAGACCAGATACATGACTGGCATGTGTCTGGTGAATTATCATGCTCGGATCACAGGTGGATCCGCTTTGCAATCAAAGGGGACCTACCTAAACCACAACCTAGAAGAATACCTCGGAGAACTGATTCGGGAAAATTTCACAAACTAGTCAGCTCCGAGATAGCTAAACTAACATTACCAACAATAATTGATGCACAAGACATCGACAAACACGCAAATAACCTAACGTCCCTACTTCTGACAAGCTATGAGCAGTCATGCCCCCTCACCATGCCAAGATGGGGGGGCAAACAGAACTGGTGGTGCCCCGAACTGGAGAGACACCGCCGGAAGGTCAGAAAACTGTTCAATAGAGCGGGCAACACAATGATGCCTAGGGATTGGGACAAGTATACAGTCGCTAGACGGCGGTTCAAGAAACTTCTTCGCACTAGAAAGCAAGAGTGCTGGAGACACTTCTGCACTAGTATTGAAAACAACAACCAGGCAAACAGAGTGAAATCATGCCTCTCTAGGGAAACCTATCACTCGGTCGGCTGCCTAAAAAAACCTGACAACAAATATACAAAAACTGACGAAGAAACATGTGAGCTACTGCTGGCGACTCACTTTCCTGGCTGTACAATTGCCAATGAGCAGACATGGCAGAAATACGCGGAAAGAGCAACCGTCAACTCCGACTGGCAGGTAGCTGACAAAATAGTCACAAGAGAAAAGGTAACATGGGCGATCAACTCTTTTCTTCCATTCAAAGCTGCGGGCTTGGACGGGATATTCCCAGGCCTACTAAGATGGGGTGGGAGCCTTATAGTGGACTATCTGGTGCCATTATTCCGAGCCTGCATAGCTCACCGCTATATACCTCTGAAATGGAGAGAAGTAAAAATCATTTTTATACCTAAACCAGGAAGAGAGGACTATACCCAAGCAAAGTCCTTCAGACCCATCAGTCTCACATCATTTCTCCTCAAAACACTGGAGAGACTGGGAGACCTGGAGATACGCAGTCGGGTAACATTGGCTAAATTCCTCCATCCTAATCAGCATGCCTACAGCTCAGGCAAATCAACAGAATCATCACTCCATAACGTAGTATCCCGCATTGGCAACTCACTGAAAATAAAGCAGTCAACCCTCGGCGCATTCATTGACATTGAAGGTGCATTTGACAAAACGAACTTCACGAGCATCACCAATGCACTTGTCACTTGTGGAGTACCATCGACCCTTACAGAGTGGATAAATAACATGCTGAAACATCGAGCCATACAGTTCACCGTGAACACCACCACGCGTGGTGTTGTCAGCAGGGGCTGCCCACAAGGCGGTGTCCTTTCACCACTTTTGTGGAACCTAGTGGTAAATGAGCTCATCACAGAACTAAACGCTATCAATCTCTACACAGTAGGGTATGCGGATGATATAGCTATCCTAACATCGGGGAACTTTGAAAGCACCCTATGTGATCGTATGAGGAAGGCTTTCAGAGTAATTGAGAGATGGTGCAATCAGCACGAGCTATCTGTCAACCCGTCAAAAACGGAACTAGTCTTGTTCACAAACCGAAGGGTTCTAGGCTCTTACAGGCTACCAAAACTCTTCAACTCAGAACTAAAGCTAAAAGAAAACGTCAAGTACCTAGGTGTGATTCTAGACAGCAAACTGCTTTGGAACAAACACCTTGAACATAAACTAAACAAGGCCACGATTGCCTTTTATCAATGTAAAAAGATGCTAGGCGTCAAATGGGGCTTATCGCCTAAGATTACGCTATGGCTCTACACTGCCGTAATCAGGCCAATGCTGGCTTATGGAGCCCTAGTCTGGTGGCCGAGGACAGAACTCCAAACAGTAATAACTAAACTTGGGCGCTTCCAAAGGCTTGCCTTGTCCGCTGCCAGTGGTTGCATGAAAACAACGCCAACTTCAGCATTGGAGCTAGCCCTCCAAGTTGCACCCCTTGACATACACATACAGCAGGAGGCAGCATTGGCGGCCATCAGGCTTATGGTACTGGATTTATGGGGTAAAAACCATTACAGCACACACACAGCGATCCTAAACAGGGCAATAGAATACCAACCGCTAATAGCTGCGCCATGCGATAGGATTGTTAATCAACACATGCTAAACAAGAAATACCATGTACAACTGAGAGAAGAGGAATGTGATCGATCGACCGCGAACGAGCTACGTATATACACCGATGGCTCAAAGACAGGGAGCGGCTCCGGTGCTGGCATATTCTCTCAAGATCTCAACATCAAAATATACCTACCCCTAGGCATACACAGTTCGATTTTTCAATGCGAGTGTGTTGCCCTAACCGAAGCAGCCAGAGGCGTAAAGCGGTTGGGAGTTAATAACTTTTGTATTAAGCTCGTATCCGACAGCGCGTCTGTGCTGATGGCGTTAGGGGGTAACACGACAAACAGCAAACTGGTGCTGGAGTGCCACAATGCACTGGAGGCATTAGCCCTGACGAACAGGGTCACCCTACAGTGGATTAAGGGACACAGCGGATCTCTCGGCAATGACGCAGCCGATGAGCTTGCGAGGAGAGGCTCGGAAATGTTGCCGGCAGGCCCGTATCCGCTCCTACCCTTGCCCTTCTCGCAAGTGCGAACATGGATTCGCCAGAGATCTGAGGAACTCCAGCACCAACGTTGGTCATCAAGTGTGGACTGCAGGCAATCCAAACTGGTTCTGCCAGCGACTAACACAAGAATGACTAAACAACTTTTAAATCTAACCAGAAATAACCTCAAAATAATGATAGGGACAATCACGGGCCATTGCCTCCTTAATAAACACCTTTATGTCCTAGGCGCGACAGACAGCCCCATGTGCAGAGGCTGTTTCAACGCAGAGGAAACAGTCACCCACGTAGTCCTGGAGTGCGAGGCTGTGGCTAAACAACGTACAGAAATCCTCGGAACAGTGAGGTCGCTCCGAGAAGCCTGCGAAGTGCCCAGGAAGCTTCTGTGCTTCTGGAAGGAGTTAGGCTGGCTTAGTTAGCCAGGGCTCACGTACAACGGACCTAGTGAGCGTCTAAGTGCGGAAAACGAGTCCACAAACCATACCATACCATACCATAGATCCTTTAAATAAATAAGATCATTTTAACCCTATAGCCTAAAGGCTATTTGGCAGTAACACTAAAAATTAAACTATCAACATCAATAATAATACATATATTAAAACATCTATAATCTTATACAATAGAATTTATGAATTAAATATCTTTTATAATCATTGTACATCTATAAGGCAATATATTATACTTGTTTATATGCATTATGGCCAATAACTGAAGCTTTGCCTTCAGGAATAATATACTTGGAGATCTTACACAGCCATATTTATAGAAATTTTTGGGAATGTAAAGCCATTTAAATATCATAACAATGCAGTTTAACAATAATACCTTTTAATTTAGTGACAGCATTTAAGCCTTACATAGAGCAGATTATAAGGATGCTCTCAATCCCTTTTCAATAGTGGCATATTCAATTATAATAATCATTATTATTAAAACACCAGTGGATTTGGCCAAAAATAGCTCATTTTTATCTCCTTTATTAATAAATACTTAATCATGTTACACAACTTTAAGCACTTATGACCCCTGTTGATTAATGATTATGCCGTAATGAAAATAGGGCATAAATGTGTTAGTTAAAAAGTGTAACATGATTGATTTAGTCTTTGTGAATAAGGTTCTTTTTTTTTAAATTAATTTATTACTTGACCATGGTCCGTCCATCAGAATGACAGAGTACACAAGGGTTATGTTTAAAAATGGGGTTACCATTTATTTCAAAGCAATATTTTGGAGTAAATGTATTATAAGGCCGAAATTTTATGGATGATGCTTTTTCTCTGGTTTGTGTGCGAATGTTATTTGGCGCCGCGGTGCACTCATGTGAAAGTGTGGACAGTGCTCTAGTTCTCTTTTTTCGACGTTGATTCCTGATAGGTCGGGGGTTGATCCTGTAAAAAAAATTGTTCTTAAAAATAATGCTGCATCATAAGTAAAAAGTATCAATATTAAATGATCCTAAAAATTATTTAATAAGAGTAATTGGTTATATGATATTATATTTTAGTTTTAAAGCAATAATGAAACCTATACATCGATTTTAAGACAATTTAGAAAATATTAAGCCACATTATATATATTAGTATCAAACATAAAAGAGTTTGAAATACAAACGTTTTTCTAAATCACTATAGAATCATTTTAAAAAGGTTTTTTTTTAAATTTTTGTCATCCTTTGAAAGTTAACGCATGGTGGAAGTACTATAAAAATTTTCATGTATAATTTTTTATCAAATAAAATGTTATGTTAAGCAAATACTACAATATAATAAATCATCTTGTAAGGGCGTGTTGAGAATTAATCTCAATTGTCCTTAAGAAAATTTATTGTTGACACAATATTGATTACCATTACAGTAGGTACATACAATATGAGTAACCTAACATTGAACCGTAGGAAGGACGCGTGGCATCGCAACTCATATGTTCATCTAGCTACGACGCGGGGCATCGATCAAAACCTAGAGGGCTATCGTACTCGCAGACGTCAGCTAGCGAATGCCGAGCATTTTTTAAAAATGGAATCTCGCTGTTGGCCTTAAGGGCCTTTACAGCTCGGGCTGTTTTGAAGAGAGTAAGTCGGCTGAATGGGCGTTCTCCCGCGACTAGCGCATGGGCGTCCCCTGCGAGACTCGGACCTCGGTTTGGGCAGTCGCCCTTTTACGCACCAACGGGTTGGGATGGTGTTTAATACTTGTCGAAGTGGAGTGTGGACTATGGTAGGGAGCTTCAGGTCGTAGTGGTGATCGACGTAAGGCGTACCAGTCGAGATTTTCTTGAATGGCGACTGAAGCATCTGTAGCCGGTGGATATTGACTGGGGCACAATGAGCGAATACGCCAGCGTAGGTCATGCTCGGTCGGATACAGGCCTTGTACAATGTCACCTTTTGTGTAAGGGACATGTGACTCCTTTTATTCATGAGGTAATAGAGGCGAGGGAGGACGAAAGAGGCCTTCTTGCGAACGGCGGCTAGATATTTGACGGACTTTTGCCACGGGATGGCTTGGCCGTATAGGGTTACCTCTTTTTTAGCCACAAGCTTGGTGTGACTTCGTATTATATATATATATATATATAGTGTATGTTCAAAAAGCCTTTGATTTCTTTTAAATTGAATTTTTTTTCCTGATAATAACACTCAACAGAACAAATCACATTAATACATATGTATTATCTTAATAATATTTTTATCTTAATGAACCAATAAATACTATCAAATCAATTAATACTATATTACTCACATTATATGGAGGTGGAACATAGGCTGTTTGCGGTCTGTTGGGATCATAATAAGCGCTTTGCGCAGCTTCAGCGGCTTTTGCTTCTGAAAATGTTTACAACACTACTGCAACTTACATACATACCAATATACACACATACACAAAAATACACAATTTATATGCACACTAGTGAGCAATGGCTATGTTAATCTTAGTTAATTGGCTAGCACAAAAAAAAACTATAAATTTACAAATATTACACAAGTTATGATATGAGTATCAAACATGTCAAAATATAATAAAATTTACCATATATAACACCATAAAGGATAATAAACATATAGACCTGCAATAATTGTATTATCAATGTATTCTAACTAGAAAATAAATCTGTATTTTATAGCACATGTGATACCCGTTAATAAAGTTTGAATTAATTAAATGATAGTTGAAATAACTTCATGACCAAGTTGAAAGATTCACATCTCATAAATGTAGCAAATTGTGCATTGTTTTTTCATTATAATTAGTTTATAATTAAAATTCACATGTGCTAAATAATAAATCAGAACTTACCACTTGAAGACATTCCAGGTGGAGGTACAAAACCTCCTGCAAAACCTGCCGCGGGTGGATTGTTACCCGGATATCCGGGTGGGTTTCCGTTACCCGGGTAACTTGGAGGTGCGTTGGGATATCCGGACCCACCTGTTGCATCACTGCCCGAGAATCCGGTACCTGGCGGGTATGCAGCACCCATCACACCCGGGTATGGAGGGGGACTGTTTGATACAAATACAGAGTTTGGTGCTGGTTGGTCGGGAAAAGCCTGCAATAAGAAATATTAAAGACATTAGATATGAAAATAATAAGAAATACAATCAATACTCTTTTGGTTTTTAAAAATAGACATCATTTGTTTGCGTCGTTTGGGAAGGTATTCTTAAAAATATATAAGTTGAAGTTCCCGCGATTATAAAATATCTCTGTTTGTTTGTAACTAAGGAGCTGGTAAATGACAAGTGAGTTCAAAATTACATTAACAACGAACCACATAAAATTATCTAAAATTTTAAAAAAATAGGTGTTTGCTTTGCAAATTGGCTCAGAAAAAAGGTTATACTTACAGAGTAAGGCGGGACCCAGCCATAGTAACCTTGCGGTGGTGGGGCATAAGCGGGCGGCGCAGCTGCGTACCATGGCCCACTGGGTGGAGTGTAGGGCGGCGGGGGCGCATTCGGGTTGGAGTGACGGGATGCTGAAAAGGATACCAGTATCTATTAGTTAATAATAATATGGCGCACCCTTGAAGAGTGGTTATCATATTATAAAAATTATGCTATTGTTGGGCAATATATTTCTATTACCTTTTTATTAAAAAATATATATATATGCATTTAAAGTATGCTTAAAAAAAATTAAATTTTTCATAAAAGAACTCTAAAGGAAAACCAATTATGTAAAGATTAAATTTAAGCTGACTAAATTAAAATTGTCTATTAAATAGCACTGAAAAATAACAATAAAAAAAGTTGAAACATTAGTATTAATCTTACTGTAGAAAATGTTAAGATTCAAATTACCTCAAAATATACTACAATGTATATAGATAGTCATATAAATATTTATGCAACTACACCAACAAAACACTGATAGCAACTGTACATCCTTATCCATAAATTATATCTATTCTCAGTAAGATATAACCTGATAAGTGTTATTATAAGTAACAATTATACCCAAATGTGCAGCTTTGAGCATTGCTGTTCCAAATTCAATTGCCCCACCGGATTTAAATGTGAGCTTAAACTTCACTTCACCAATAAAATTTCCATTTGGTTGAGCGTGTATTTTTCCCTTGATGAAATTTGCACTAAACATTGGTTGTTCTACGGTTACCTAAAAAAATTAGACATAAATCTCAATAAATGTAAAAGAAGTATCTCAATATAAAAGGGTAAAATTTATTTTAGATTAAAAAGTAAAGAAAATCTAACTGAATCTCTAAACTGCACCAGAAACAGGTAAGAGAAATTCTACCCACAACATTGGCAGTTTATTATAAAGCAGTTATTAAACAAAAATAATGTTTAAAGATCACTTACATCTTGCAATGCAACAAATGGGAAACTGAAAGATCTCACTGCATCAGTATTATTTTTAGAGTTATATATCATCCTGTGGGTTGTAAGGTACATACGTCCATTTTTGGGACCTTTGAATTGTGGGGTGTCATTGCCGTATAATTCCAAGGTTACGTTGTCAGAGAACAATATGATACTGAAATAAGTAGAATTTCATTTTTATAAGCAGTTCTGTTATTAGTAATGATGATGAAGTATTAATATTGTGTTGAACCTAAATGCTATAATTATAATTTTCTTCATAGCTCTTTTAGAATTTTACTACATTAATGTAGTAAATGAAAAGTATCAAAGAAATATACACAGAAATATGGTGACAAACATGAAAATAGTATTATGTTTTAATAGCCAACTGGATCCTGCAACTTATAGGCTTGTTTAATTCAATCACACCAGACATCCAACAAGCTATATGAAAAATATAAAGAAGTACATGGGCTTTAAAGTATAAACCAATACTCAGTGTATTATTAAATACAGTAACAAATTGGACTTAAACACAATAAGATTTATCTTCTAAAAAATGGTTTATAAAATCTGCACTGAACAAGGTGACTCATTATTATTGCATCATTATTGTTGATCTTACAATAAGTAAACCTATATAAATTTAAAATAGATACCACATTTAACAGTTTTTCACAGCCTTTAAATTTTTTACAGTTATTGAGTTTTTTTGAGAAATAATGGTTTTTGATGTAGTGGTATAAAAAAAAAATAAAAAGGTAAAATAAACAAGTAATGCTGTAAATTATCAATTATATGACAATAATTTGGTAAAATTATATATATCTATATGTAATGCTGCTAATCAAAGTAAATAGTGCAGATACAAAGCGATGACGCAGAAACATACCATTCTCCGGCGTGTATGAGTACACCATGATCAGCATGAGCTGTATTAAGAGACATTATTAGAAATAATACTGTCTGCGACTTAAAATCAATTTATTTGGTACACATATACCAATGACCATTAATATTTAAAACACAAAAACAGAATATACCTAAATACTTAAGACCTTTCCGAGAACTGAGAAGTTGCTAGATTACAGATATAGATTATAGTGTTAACTGTTTGTAATATAAATGTAAATTGTCAAATGTCAATAAATAATAGTTTGCCTTGCGTCTACTCTAATTTTTTAGTTTTTTTTTCCTTTATGGCTCTGGCACTGTTTGTGCCTTAGCCAGCGTCAAGTATAAGATTTTTATAATTCGCACTTGTAATTATTGCCATCCTCGGCCTAGAACGTATTGCTACGTTCTAAACCTTCACAGTCTCCTTTCTTAGGTAGCATACTCACTGCTTGCCTTAGAAATTCGACCGTGTCCTCCATGTACGGTTTAAGCACTCGCCCGGTACCGCACAACCCTCCCAAAAGCCGAGAACAAATTTAAATTAAATTAAAACTTGCCCTCGAACCGGGAATCGAACCCGGTAGGCGGTACCCTCACCTAGCTGCCACAAATCGAAATCGTAACGTAATCGCCTGGCCTCGGAACATGTGGCTTAGTCAAGATGCCTTAACACTTAACAGTAGTATATATCTATGTAGTATGTATTCTACATACACCACTGTTAAGGCATCTTGACTAAGCCCCCAGGCTCCGAACCGTGATGCGGTGCGTGGTCACTGGTCAACTTTCAGTTCCCACATACCGCGCTTACGGCTCGTCGTCCCCGCGCTTACGTCTCTCCGTACCCGGAGTACCCGTGTCCCGTACTTACATCTATCTGTTATAGAAACATCTGTGGATTACTACTCTGGGCTGTAAATGTTTTGAAGTTTGTAACTTGTTGTTCCGGCGCGGCGCGCGAGAATTGAGATTCTAATTTCTATTGACTCTTATTTTTAGATTTTACTAAGCAAATCAAAACTTTTATAATTTATTGTATTTGCTACCAAGGAAAAGTATACACATATTATGAATAGTAAATAGATAACGTTCCTTGTAATCTATAGTACATTGTTAATCATGAATCAAGAAAATATAAAACCCATAAACAAAGATACGGTGCATAAAATATGTTCTGGGCAGGTATGAATTTAAAATATACAACATTTTTTAAATAATTTCAATTAAAGATGCATCCTTCACTAAACTAACTTAGATAGATTTTGGTATAAACAATTTAGGTAACCGCTACTTAAATGTTATGCCTATAGGTTGTTCTTAGCTTAGCGGTTGCTGTGAAAGAGCTTTTAGAAAATTCTCTCGATGCTGGGGCAACAAATGTTGATATTCGTTTTAAGAACTATGGTGTAGATCTTATAGAAGTTTCTGACAATGGTACTGGAGTAACTGAAGATAATATGGCTGCATTAAGTAAGATTTGAGCTTTTAATAGTACCTAATTTATTTAAATAAATATAATTAGATTTACATTATATACATAATATTTAATGCTAATAAGTATTTTTTTACAGCACTACAATATCATACTTCAAAGTTAAATGACTACTCAGATCTACTTGGAGTTACTAGCTTTGGCTTCAGAGGAGAAGCTTTGAGCTCTCTTTGTTCATTGGCAAATCTTACAATTATCACTAGACATCAAACAAGTAGCTATGGTAATTAAACCTTAATTTTTAATTTAATAATAATATCTTATTATTTTATTAAAATATTCTTGCAGCAACTAAAATACAGTATGATAACAAAGGTAATATTTTAAGTAAAACACCATGCTCAAGACAAATAGGAACTACGGTCACATTAACAAATCTGTTTTCCTCTCTACCTGTAAGACAAAAGGAATTTCATAAAAATTCTAAAAGGGAATTTAATAAGATGACTAACTTATTGTATGCATACTGTCTTATATCAAAAGGAGTTAAGTAAGTAGTTTAAGAAGAATTAAATAACTATTATCCAATTTTTATTTCACATTTAGATAACATTTTCAGAATCACTTGCAGTAATCAGACACAATCAAACTCAAAATCAGTTGTAGTAGCAACTACAGGTTCACAATCATATAAAGACAACATAGCATCTGTCTTTGGTCATAAACAAATTCAGAGTTTACTTGAAATTAATACAGAAATTGTATCTAACATCAAAGAAAACATATTTAAGGGCTTATCAGCAGAAGTGAAAGAACATAATGAAACAATTGAAATAGATGATGTTGAAATTGATTTATCTGAAGATTCTAATGATGCTGATGCAAATAAAACTCACAATTATCAGAGTGATAGCTTTTCTTTATCACAAAAATCACAAGGATATAAAAATATTCCAAGCCCAGTTGAATTGGAGGGGTTTATATCTTCATGCGAACATGGAAGTGGAAGGTCTAGTACAGATAGACAATTGTATTATGTCAATTCTAGGCCATGCGAGCCAACAAAAATTATTAAACTAGTCAATGAAACATATAAACAGTATAATTCAAATCAATATCCATTTGTGTTTCTAAATATAATTATAGATAGAGATGCAGTTGATGTCAATGTAACTCCAGATAAGAGAAAAGTATTTCTTACTAAGGAAAAGGCCATTTTGGATGTTGTAAAGGCATCTTTAATAAAACTTTTTGAGAATATCCCTAACACACTAAAATTAAATTCTACTTTTAGTGAAGACCAATCTAAAGTGTTAGTCCCTAATTTAAGCCAACCTAGAATCTTTAATTCCTTTATGCAACAATTTAATAAAAACACAGAAATAATTACTGATTTGTCTGAAATATCTGAAAAGAATAAATCCAATGATTTAAAAAGAAAATTACCAACAAATTTGGACAGTTTTATATCAAAAATAAAGAGAAGTCATGAAACTGATGATCAAAAGAATGATCATGAAATACCAATTAATAATGAACTTAGCGAAGCAAGTTCAAACAGTAATTCTCCCAATGCCACACTAAAACAGGATATAGACTATGTTGAAGCCACCCCATCTTCATCAGAAACATCAAATGATAATGTACAGGATTATAAGAAACATTCAGATTTTATAGAAGTAGTTACTACTAACGGACCCGAAAATAAAGATAATCTAAAAACGAAAGATATAATTTATTTAGAATCTACAGAAAAATTACCAGCAACACAAATTTTAACACTATCAAATGTGATAACAAAAGATTTGCATACAATATACTGCAAAACAAAAGATCCCATTAAGAAAACTTCTAAAGAGAAAATGGAAGAAATAAAAACTTTTGATTATAAAAAAGTGAAAACTGACCACAATGACTTGGGAAAAACATCTAGACCATTTGTTACCTTTAAAACATCTTTGGAACAGGTTAAATGCTTAACTGAAATTTATAACAAGAAAAGCAAAAAGCAATTACCCGAAAGAATAAAATTTAATAGCCGCATTGATCCCATGTTTAATAAAAAATGTGAAGAAGAATTAAATAGGGAAATATCTAAACATTCATTTAAACAGATGCAAGTGATTGGTCAATTTAATTTAGGATTTATCATTACCCGCTTAGATGATGACCTTTTCATCATCGACCAGCATGCTACCGATGAGATTTATAATTTTGAGACCTTACAGAAAACTACTGAACCTACAAGTCAAAAATTGGTTATGTAAGTTTCTATTTCCTGGTTTTAGGAATTTTAAGTTCTAAAATTATTTGATGATTTATAATACATATTTATTTAGTATTGTCTTGGATTAACATAACCTTTACACATTTAAAAAAAAAACTTTTTAACCGGATTAAAGTTATGTATTATTATAAATTTACAATTATTTAGCATAATTTTAAGTCACCGTGACCACGCACGCTGTAAAGCACGCGAAACGTTGGATAAATTTAAAATTATGCTAAATAATTGTAAATTTATAATAATACATAACTTTAATCCGGTTAAAAAGTTTTTTCTTTAAGTACATATTATATCTGTTTCATTAATATTTTCTTGAAATATTTAATGATTTGTAATATTCCTCTAAAGACAAATTTGCGCGCCATTGTGTGTGGCAGAATATGCGAACTTACGATTGTACCACCTTACACATTATTGTACCATATTCTTGCAATAAATTATTATTATGAAAGGACCCAATGAAGATGTATGAAAAACAATGGCTGAGTTTAAAACTAGTAATTAAATTCAGAGCTTTCTTAGCAGGAGCTGTTACCTCAAAAGTTAAATAAGCTCAAAACTGTTCTACCAAACTGATGTTTATGTTTTAAATTTAAGTACAATTATAAAATAAAAATCTATTCTCAAGCATCACACTTGGGGTTAAGTCATTAGACTTATTACAGAAAGGTTATAAAGAAGGTATAGAAATGGTTGGCCTTCAATTAAAAAATATAATTATTTTTTAGTCCTCAACAGCTTGAGCTCACCGGCGTCAATGAGCAAATATTAATGGATAATTTAGACATATTTAAAAAAAACGGATTTACGTTTGATATAGAAGAAAACGCTCCTATAACCAAAAGAGTTAAATTATTAACATTACCAATGTCTAAGAACTGGATATTTGGCAAGGATGATATTGAAGAGCTTTTATTCATGCTAAAGGTTTGAAAATAATTGATAACATTTTGAATCACTAGGTGATTAGTCTTTTACAATAATTATACTCCCTGTATATGTCCTTTTTACACATACTTTTTTGGTTTTACTATGTCATATTAAATATGTATATATGTAATGTTTGTGAGTAGTATTCACAACTAGAAGCCAGGCAGCTATCGTACCCAGGAGTGTAAAATTATATTATATTGGTTATTATGGTTTAAAATTATTGTATCCACCGGTATAATGGCCAGTTTTATTTATTTAAGAAATTATCGTACAAAAAGAACATAATTAAATAGATTTTCTGCCCTTTACAGGAATCTCCATCAGAATACTGCAGGCCTAGCAGAGTAAGAGCCATGTTCGCGTCGCGAGCTTGCAGAAAGTCTGTGATGATAGGCACAGCTCTTAGCAAGGCGGATATGAGACAGTTGGTCGATCACATGGCAGAAATCGACAAGCCCTGGGTAATAATCAGTGCTATCTTATTTATTTATAGAATTATATCAGAAATACAAAATATATACATTCAGTGGAATCTGAATAACTCGAATTTCAAGGGAAATGCAAAAAAATCGACCTAACGAGTTTTCGAATTAACAAGAACTTCGAGATACCTACATATGATTTAACTGTTGAAATTTCGACTTACAGAGGCACGATTTCTGTGTATTTTTCGATTTGTAGAGTCGAATTTAAATAACAATTCAACTTAAGTTTTTTTGTAGTATTACATATTTATTAATTAAACTGTACTCTAAAAAAATATTAATGTATTAATTCAATTCATTGCACGTGTTCAAATAAAGGACAATAGATTAGAAGCCCCGAACCCGTTTATTCACATTGGATTTTATTGCTAATATTTCGGGCAATTCCAAGTACGACGTCATTATATTTTACTAGCTACGAATTACGGAGTCTCCGTTTTGAAATTCGAGTTGTAGAGTATAAATATGTTTTATCAATACTTCATAGAGTATACCTATGTAACATTTTGTTCGAGTTACAAAGTCTAAATAATTCGAGATACCGCGATTTATGGGTTCAGCGGAAGGGAATGGCAATTTTTTCCGACTTACGAGGTTCGAGTTATAAAGATTTTTAGTTATTTTTTTTAAATCTACGATAACCGATTCGGTTGTTTGCCTACGGGCACAGGCCTCCTCCATTTTTCCTTATTGTATACCAATCTTGTCCAGGTCTTTCCAGCCATTTCTATGATGTCATCGGCCCACCTTTAAAATTGCCTACCTCTGTTTCTTTTATGGCCTCTTGGCAGCCAAAATATTACAATTTTGCTCCATTTATCTATCTCATAGTTAGTTCCAAATATCTCCACATAATGCTCTCGGTTTTGTATACTAAAATGTATGATTACTTTGTTAGAAATTCAAAAAAATCTAGCTTAGACTGAATGATTAGTACTTAAACTAACTGAGTTTGATGTTTATCTGTTTAAACTATTTCACATCTTGGTTGATAAAGTGGTTATATTACGATTCTGATCATGTGAAATTAATTTTTTAAGTAAAAATTTTGTAATTATAAAATTAGTTTCCTAATATTCATTATTTGAAAATAGATTATTACTATTCAAAAAGCATTAGTAGTCCGTTAATTACTTAAACTTTATTTCAGAATTGTCCGCACGGGAGGCCAACAATACGCCATTTGGTTAATTTGGCAATGGTGCATACTTGCTAATTCATTTTTATTTACTTTAAATCATGAAGACTAAATTTTTATACATAATGTTTTTATTACTTATGATCAAGATAGTACTGTGATATAAATAAAAAACTTTAACAATTTTAGTCTTTACTTTATATTATACACTTATAGTTTTAAATATATTAAACCCTGTATGAGCAGTTGTAACCATCACTCCAGGTATCTGCTTGTGCCAGTGAAGTTCCTTAATATCTGTCTGTCCTTGATGTATAAAAAGTAGTTGGGGTGGTAAGTTCTGTAATGAAAAAATATGTTAGATTCAATAATGATTAAAGTAAATTAAAAATAATACTTTATAATGATTTAATTATAAAGTATTATATATTAATAGCTTTTTAGCTATTGTGTGTGGTTTTGTTTATGTTCAGTCCTTATTCTTATTAATTTCAAGTGATTGGTGAATCTTTACATAAAATATTGCAAGTAGGGCAGGTAGTTTTATATAAAACAATAATAATAATCATATTGTACTTAGGGTTTCCCAATTTCGAAGAAACTAATATTACTTATGTATTTTAATTCGTAAACTCAAATTCAGGTAGTTCGACCAATGTTTACAACTTTGCATAATTCCTATTGTTTAAATGAATATTCCCACCTTTAATTCCTCATCAACAACTTCATCGTCATCTCGTTCAACAGCCAAGTCCCAAAAGGCTACTTGATTGTCTTCACCGGAAGATGCCAAAACTGAAGCTTCTGTCCAATGCCACTCTACCGAGGTTATTGGTGCTGTATGGTGTTTAAATGTACCGACTGGGGCAGTAGGGAATTGCCTTAAATCCCAAATATGTAAGACTCCATCATCTCCACCTATAAAAGGAAATAGTTTTAATTATATTACAATTTACATACATACAAGGATTATGTGGTATATTTAATTATATTTTCATTAATTTTACTGTTTGGTTGTTTGGTATGTGTTTTATAGTCCAAGGCATCTTGAAATGCTTAAATAAATTTTGGAATGTTAATAAAACATCCAGACACCCAGTAGGCACAGTTAAGAGCCTACTAGGCCTCACAATGTCATTGGTAGACAATTTCAATTTCTATACAGATATACTAACCACTGGCTATAAATGGTTCTTTACTATTCCATGATATTACATTCACGTCGTTTTGGTGAGCATTTTCTGCAGTCAACATGCATGCTTTACTAGGGGCTGCTCTTGTGTCCCATATCCTAATTGTTTTGTCCACTGAACAAGTTGCCAATACATTCCTAAAAACAAAAATTTAACTGATTTAAAATTAATTTAGCCTAAAACTGATATTTATTAAAATAGTACATCAAGATCAATCAATATTTTTATATATAAATAAAAAACCTTTCATTAGGAGACCATTGGATATCTTCAACTGAGCCTGTATGACCAACCAGAGGCCTTTGATCCACTGTCCATGTTCCAGCTTCATTTGGTTTCCATATGTGGATGTCTCTTCTACAATCTCCTGTTGCTAACACCTGTAATTTTATACACTATTTAAAATCTTAATCCTAAATAGAGTTATCATAAGAATTAAATAATATATTCCACTCCATTATAAAACATATCCAGCAACTTACCCCTGGCTCAGTTGGGCACCAATCTAAACCAAAGCCTTCTAGCTGATGGCCATTAAAAGAGTATAAAGGTTTAACAGGATTAGCCACTGTATCAAGATTGTATCTTTCTAGTAATGCTGGTTCATCAACAGCTTGCAATTGCTGTGTTATATTCCATACATCAACTCTCCCCAGTTCAGACCAACTTGCTGCTAACACAGAATTTTTAAAATTAGTTGCCTGGAACAAAAAAGTTGTTGATTATATTGTAGCAACAACAGGCAACAGGGTTGTTGGTATTTACTTTATGGACAAATATGTTATTAATTTCTACATAACTACGAAATATTATGTAAGTGCCTAAGATCTTAAAGGCAAAAATGATTTCTTAAAAGCTTTGTCATCAAGCAATCATGGCATTACATTAAGTTGAGTAATCTAACTCAATGTGTAAGTATTCGTATTAAAAACACATACCCTTATCCTATTGACACAGCCTTGGTTTTTAATGACAGCAAATGTCATTTCTGGTTTCTGTTCTTCATCTTCTTCCTCATCATCGTCATCTTCACTTTCTGATGCTTCATCCTTTCCTTTTGAAGTTTGATGAAGGTTTGACATTTTGAACACTAGAATACTTAACATAAGAGTTATTAGCTTTAAGAAGCATAAGATGAAAAAAAATGTTATACAAAATGTTTATACTTATTAAGGTGTGCGCTTTGTGCTTGTGTACCGGCGACGAGATACGCCGTCATCGGAAATTGATGTCTATCATTTCCTAGATTATCTTGTATAATATCGAAGCTTAGGCACGGAGCTCCGGTCTGGGCCTGGTGCAACATAACATACGCAGACTGGTCACATACCAGCTGCTCATCTTCTTTTAGTTCTTGACCAGGAAGGAATGTTTTGGGACGATCGTCGTCGTCATCTGATTTTTCGTCCATCTCATCATCCTCACTTTCAGAGGAACTTGCTTCCATTGGTTCTTCATTTTCCATTGACATTTCTGAAAATTTTATTTACTACAAAAGTAGTAAAATAACTAATTATTCAGAATATATAAAGTTCAATATATAAAATAAAAGAGCACTTTCCAACACGTGATTGGTAATGTCAAAGTCGAAAATAACTGTTGTCAGTTGTCAGTAATTAATGTCTAATAATCACAATTCACAGTGCAAGTAGAGGTAAATTGGAAAACTTTCAGACTTGACAGCAATGGTTTCACCACAAGTTTGACGTAAAACGTTAATATTATATACACATAAAACTAATAATAAAATAATATACATTGAAATAAATAACTAAACTTAACATAAACTAAAATATATCATTAAAAGGAGTCCCTTTAGGCAAGGTTCCGAAGATACTGGCAGCGTTCCCCCTTTGAATTGCTAGACTAATTCTTTGTCCGAGGTAGCTGCCAGATCTTCGGTCTCCTGTGATGTCGACTAACCTTTTTGAAATTTCTTTAAAAAGCCTTAAAGCGCTAGGACCCCACGGACCAAGGGTCTCGACACCGAATGGGACAAAATCATATTCTGAGCCCAGACCCCTGTATTTGCATGCTTTATTTTTTTCAGCCGCTTCACAAGCCGCACCAGCTCTGTAGTTGGTTCCATGTAGATGGGAAGGGGCCAGCGTGTCTGAACAGGTTGCATCCCATACCAGTACCCGACCCATCTTCCATGGAATCAAACTCATACCGTCCGGTCTCTTGCCATCGTCCCTTGCAATACCACTCGGCTCAAGTAGACTTGGCACGTTGACGGTGGCAAGGGAACGACGTATGATATCGTTAAGTGCGGCATGTCTCGAGAAGCGGCCTGCACTTTTTTGGCATGACAGGCCGTGATGTCCTAACTTGTCGACATCACTGCCACAGGGACATATATGAGGAGCGCAGACCGGAACCCCAAGCCGTAGACAGGTTGCGATTCGAAGCGTGTCAGGCTCAAGAAAAGTTCCTGTATTTGACGATGGGTAAGCGTGAAGCCAGTAGCCGGCCTCATGCGTACCCACGGCCAAAAGCCTAGCACGCGCCGAACCTGTACTACAACTCAAAAGATCGTCAAAAGTCAGTTTGCAGTGTATGTCATCCCAGCTCCTCTGTGAATTTAGAGATAATGGAAAATTTTGACCTGGGCATGCAATCAAGAAAGCGTTTCTAGCTTCTTCCAAGCCAGCAATCTCAAAGTTTGAAGGGGAAGCCCTTAAAATTTTACTTATGAGATTTGCTGAACTATGGACAGAAGATAGAAAGGCTGGCAAAGCGACACTGAAAATTTTGCGAATCCCTAAACCACCATAACGGATGGGTAGGGAAGCTTGGGTCCAAGATTGCTCGTTCAGCTGCATATTAAGAAGTGATTCTAAGCTAATTTTGATTAAGTCGTCTAACGGTGTTAAAAGATCTGGGTGATTCCAAAAGGAGCAGCAACGGAGCACATATGTAAATTTTGGGAGGAAAAGACAGAATTTTAAGATGCAAAGTGCATAATGTGGACTAATTTCAAGGAGACGGTCAGCAGAATTTTGAAATTTAGTAATTGAAGTATGAATATAATCAGAAATAGATTCATTAAAAATTGGAGAACCTAAAAGGTAAAGGGAATTCCTGTTAACTATTTTAATATTTGGAGCCAAAATTTGAAATTTTTTTTTACATCATTTAAATTTAAGTCGCAGTTATTTATGAAAAGTTCGCATTTGTTAAAATTAAGCTCCAAACCAATGGCTTCAAATTTATTTTTGATTAAAAAAAGGTCCGAAAACACAGTATCCACATGACCTCCTAGGGTTCCATCGTCCAAATACCAAACATTGTAATTAGAATTTAGATTTTTGATTATCGGATTTATAGCCAAACTAAAAATTGCAGGCCCAAGGGGATCACCCTGTTGACAACCTACTTCCGAGGAAAGTTCATTAGAACGATATAACAATTTAGTTGGATCAGCGTAACTGAGAAGAAGATAATTGTATATTTCCGGTATATGTTGTTTTATTTCAGTCAGCAGGGTATCCCTATTTACCGAATTAAATGCATTTTTCACATCAATTTTGAGCAACACGTCTGGCTGTTCGTGACCTAGAAAAGAGCGTAGGGCATGGACGGCTGCCTCACACCCTCCTTTCACACCGAAGCCTAACTGTACAGGTTCAAATTCTGAATTTAATTTTGGTAAAATATGTCGAACAGCAATTTTGGAAGCCAGACGTCTTAGTGTTCATCCAACAGCAATTGGTCTCACCCCTCCGTCCTTTTTAGTGAGGGCAATGAGGTTCGCGCCGAAAAGAATGGGAACATAATGATCTGGATGTCTAATTACATCCAGATCCAAGGCTCAAGCCCCAAGCCCGGTCTAAACTCTAAACCCCCATCCACACTCTCTACTAGATGACACGCGAGGGTGTGGATGGGTGCTTGCGTATGTAAGAGTAAGTAAGTATGAGATAAAAGGAAAATTTGTATTTATAACCAGGCCTTTGTGAAAATATATTTAAGTAAGTAAAAATAGAGGAGAACTGTGTGTAAAAAAAATATGAAGGAAAAAAAAACAGTAAAAAGTTATAAATAATATTTTATTAGTTTAATTTACTCATATTACTATATTTCTATATATAATAATGATAAAAAAGGGTGCGTGTACTTATGTACGCGCGTAAGAAGCTATACTTCTTTGGCATTATTAAAAAATCAAAGAAATTGACATTTTTATTTTATAAAGTTGCGTATGTCCTATATATATATATGTAATATACTCTAGGGTTGAATTTCGTCTGTGGTGTTTCAAGATAAATATATATTTATTGGCCTAAAAGTCTAGAAACCAGGCCATAAACTCAAAAAAAAAAAATATCTTACTGCAAAATAAAAATATTAAAAAAAGAAATGGCTTTACGATGTTTAAACTTTGTAAAAACTATTTCAAGGAATAAATCGATAATATCTTTCGTTCGTCATAATTCTTTTAATATTACAGAAAAGGAGCGCGCCATTCCTGCTAAAACATTTAAAACAGAAAATAATGTAACCTACCTAGAAGACCCAGATACTTTTGGAACTATTTCAAAAATACCAATTATTAAAAATGAAATAATTGAAGATAAAGGAGACCTACAAGAAGAAAACTTTCAAAGTAGCCGCCCATTGAAATCGCAACAGTTAACAATAAAACAATATAGTGACATTATCAAACAATATGTACAAAATAAGAGAATAAAAGAAGCTCTAGATGTATTAGAAGTAAGAATGCTTAAAGAAGATAGAGTTAAACCTGAAAATTACATTTATAATATTTTGATTGGTGCATGTGCTGAAGTTGGTTACACAAAGAGAGCCTTCAAATTATATAATGACATGAAAAAGAGGGCACTTAAACCTACAGGAGACACATATACATGTTTATTTGAGGCCTGTATGAACAGTCCTTGGAAAGAAAATGGCCTCAAACTTGCAAGAAATCTAAGAAATCTCATGATAGAGAAAGGTGTTGAACCTAATTTAACAAACTATAATGTAATGATTAAGGCATTTGGCAGATGTGGTGATTTACCTATGGCTTTTAAAATAGTAGATGAAATGATTTCAAAGAAAATAAAGATTAGAGTCCATACTTTCAATCACCTTTTACATGCATGTATCACAGACAAAGAATCGGGATTAAGACATGCTCTTATTGTTTGGAGGAAAATGTTAACACTAAGAGAGAAACCCAACATTTATTCATTCAATCTTATTTTAAAATGTGTAAAAGAATGCAATTTAGGAAGTAAAGAAGATATTCAAGAATTAATAAATATTATTCAAGCAACAATACTTCAAGCTAATAATAAATCTAATAGGCCTCTCCAAATTGACTCAAGTAAAGATAAACATTCAAAAGATGAGATAAAATTATTATCACCCTCATCTGTTAGTAAAGACAATGACAATGAGCTACAAAATTTTTATGATCACAGTGCAAATCAACTATTACCAATACCATTAAATGAAGAGCAAGATAATACAAATCAGAATAAAGAAAACAGTATTACTTTAAGATTTGTTACACAGAACACACCCAGCAAAACTAATCAAAGTGTCCCAAATTTACTGTCACAAACACTACAACTAGAGCAAGTTTCTGGCCTACAAGAGGTAAACAAAGTGCAAGATAAATTTGCTATTGTAGGGGGCCAAGATGATTTTTTAGACCAAATGGCATTTTATTCTGTAAAGCCAGATATTAAAATCTTCACCCAAATGCTAGAAGTTATTGACAATACTATAGAAGCTGAAAATAAAGTTTTATGTACCATTAAGTCAATGAAATTACTGCCCGATGTAGAATTTTACAATATGCTCATTAAAAAAAGGTGTCTAAGATTAGATTATGAAAATGCATTTGTAAGTATTATTTTTCAAAGCGATAAACTAAAAATTCTAACTTGTGACCATCAAGAAAACTTTTTATATTTTTTTGTTACAGGCAGTCAAGGAAATTATTGAAAAAGAGTCCAAAAGAAGGATGAGGCTTCCTAACAAAAAACGCAGATTAAAAGTTAATATAATGACTTATGGCATCCTGGCAATGGCCTGCAAAACAAAAGAAGATGGTGTAAAACTTTTAAATGAGATGAAAGAGAAACAACTTAAGTATGAATTATTTACTTTTTAATAAGTATCCTTTCAAGTGAATATTATGTCTTGATTATTTTTGTTAAAGTTACACAATATTTTGGAATATAATAGATGAAACAATAGGGATATACTATATTTTTATATATACTGTATACTGTTGATATTAATGCAATCTACCTCCGTACCAGACTCAGACTAACACGCCTATATAGTCTGTCTCACTCTATCACGTATCGGCTGCGCTTACGCTACGTCACCGATCTCGTCTGAGAGGGAGAGATGCGTTCTGTCCCGCTCTAACGCGTATTGGCCGGACCTGTTTTCACTTCGCTCAAAGCCCGTGATATAATCTATGTAATAGCTTATTTTAGCGGTTTATAAGTTTTGTATTAGGGAGCGTTCAAGTATTACGTAACGAATTTTGGGGGGTCCTTTTGTAAAACGTTACGATGCGGGGCGGGGATTAAATTACGCGTTATTTTTAATATTATTTTCGACTTTCCAGTACTTTATACCACATAGTGGTAACTTTTAGGTATAGTCACTGGGTGGTCACAAAACGTTTTACTATTGGGTACAGAAAAACGTTACGGCGCATTACATGGGGGGGGTCAATAATCTTCAAAAATTGCGTGACGTAATACTTGAACGCTCCCTTAAAAGGGCAATTGTTGTTAAAATTGTTTCAGAGTTAACATCCAGATTTTAGGCACCCTACTTAGGCATGGGACAGCAAACTCAAAATTTGGATATGTTTTGTATGTAATGGATATAGTAAAACAGGAGAATTTGAAACCCAATGATATATTTATGAAACATTTAGAATTATTCAATGAGAAATGTGAAGCAATAGTCAAAAAGGTTTTAATTTTTTATATTTACAATTATAAATTTATTAAGGCCATTATTTATAAATATAATGTATTTTTCAGTACAAACAAAAACAAGTCAACAGTGTTTTTGTTGATGCATACAATGGATTCAGTAAAAGTTATAGTAAATGGTTAACGGAAGTGAATATTGAGGATACATTGAAAATTGAAGATCCCTGGAAGCAGTTCCAAGAACCTCACCCAGAGACTGTGCAAAGGGAAATCTTTAAAATAGACGAGCCCAAAAGGTTTTATAAAAGAAATCGAAAGTTTGTGCCTCTCATTGTTAAGGTCAATTAAAAATATACTACAATATTAGTTTGTTTTTATTTCAAATAAAAATGCACATTAAATCTTAATATGGTGCAATTTTCTGTTGAGTTCTTCAAACTTCAGAAGCTTACGAATAAAGAAGTCACCATAACGATGAGCCACTTTTGTGTCAGCAATGTGTATCATGTCATTATCAATGTAGAAATCCAACTGAAATAATAAAATTTGATATTTTAATATGGACATTTAATTGCAATATCTTCAAGTACTGTTTAAAAAAAAAATCTGTATAAAACAAATCTTTACACAACAAGTGTTTAACGTTGAATAATTGCAATACTCTAAATATTTTGTAGCATTAAATTCGACAAGGCGTAAGGCTTACCTAAAATTTAATAAATAAGTTGAAGGGGTGTATTACAACATGCAAGACAAGTACATACTAAATTAATTTCAAGTTTTACAGAATTTGAAATTAATTTAGTATACTCATAGATTTGAACAATAGGCACATAAAAGATAATCCTCTATTGAAGCATATAATGTAACTAAAATAATAAATTATGAATTTAGTTTGATGTCGAATGGAAACAAACAGTGTTTTAGTGAATGTAATTGTGATGTCAGAATTATTGATTACCTACTAAGGAATGAATAAATACTTGATGTCACAATTCTTGAAGTGCATTCATTTTATTTGACTGATACCCGTGTTTCATTCCTATCGACCCAGAACAGTCTACTGCAGACCAACCAGGGACAGTTTTCAGTCAGTTGAAAATTTTAAGATTGTAATTTGACGGTTTCACTTCGATAGATTACAATCTAACGAATAATAATACATTAAATTGTAAGCAGTACGTTGAGTTTCAGAATCTTTCGACAGTTCACAATCTCGCGAGATAGATTATAATCTGACGGTATTTACAATTTTACGGTGATATATACAAATCATTATGTTATAATTGAATTACCTCTGAGCCACTCTGGAACTTTCCATCAAGACCACTGGGTCCTTTAGACCACACAACATTCTTCATCTTATGTTTGAAGCAGAGCAAATGTATAGCTAGAGCAGCCTGCTCCCGCGCAGCCTCACGATCTCCGCCTCTCGCCGCTGACATGAAGACAGCTAACTTCGCGAGGGGCAAAGTTGTGTACAACTTCAAGTAAGACCGAATAGTAGGCAACATTTTTTGTTGGCGAACCTTAAAAAGGAGAACTTGTTTTAATCAGGTTTTTTCGCGGTATCACTTAACATCAGGCGAGCCTCCTGCCCGTTTGCTCCCTTTTTATTATTGTACATATAATAAAAAAGAAATGTATTGGTTAAGTAGTTTTACAAACATAAAACATACAAAATTCAAGTCCTTTATTAATATAATGGAAGAAGTACCACAAGTAACTTTCATTTGATGTGTAAATAAATTAAAATATCCATAATTCTTTTATTAATTTACAAGCGCTTTAAACGTAGGTTAACAGATTGTAAAATCGAGCTATTAATTTATCGGCCATTAAATAGAATAGCCAAAATAATGTCCGAATTTTTAATTTTTCAACTATGTTTGCAAAAATATCTTAAAAAATCTACAGTTAAAATAAAATATTGTATAGATGTAGGAATTAGCTTTAGATTAGTTTAATGCAGTGGCAAAATGTAGTCAGGAATATTTCTGGGAATTGATGAGCAAATACAGTCTAAGATATAGAAAAAAACACTTCTATTCTAGTTAACTCATTACAAGATAATAAAAACTACCTCATCCATGAAGACTTGTGTCTGATGCTTAACAGCGTCTCTTCCATAGTTGGAACCGGGCTCAATAGGTGGGGGGCAGGCCGAGAGGAACTTAGGACAAGCCATAGTAAAGCAACTTTCGAATTCACCCAAATCCCCGTACTGCATCTTGAACATCTTCTCGTGGTAGTTCTTCTCGCGTAGCACCTGATAACGATAAAAAATATATGTTTATTATAGAACATAAGATACAGGTATCACTTATTCCACGTCATTAAATTTGAATCTGTAGGCATCACTACTCATCGGCAAAGAAGACAGAGGGTGTAGGCCGAGAGAAAAATCCGGCGTAAAAAACTCTCGGCACTCTTTTAGAATAGCTTATCATCAAACAACACTTATTTTAAAACAAATATCGCAAATTAATTAGAAGTAGCCTGTCTAGCACTACACCCAGGCCAGTGGCCCATAATATTCATGTACATCATATTTTGTAAGTATTGTATAGTTTTAAGACATACCTTACCTTACTTTAAAAGTGGTATACGATTGAGATATTTTTTCCTTAAAATAATGTTTTTTGATAATTCTTTGCTGTAAAAATAATCAAGGATCTAACACGGTACCATAGTTCTCAATAATAATAACTTTATGGGAAAAGTTGATGTAACGAGAATGATGGAGCACAAATTAAAGTTGGAATTTTATTGATAGAAGATTGATATGATTGTGGACTAAGATATCAAAATTTAGAGGCGGCATAAATTGAATAGCCTACGGGCGGCAAATCTATAAATCCGCCACTGCCCAGGCCCTTTTATCAACTAGATAATCGTTAACTTTATAGTAAGCCTTTTTACACAGCTTTTCTTTAGCTTTTATATTATGTCTAACACAAATTTCTTTCCAATCATTTTGTTTCATAACTTACAAAGATATTATTTCGGGGGTCGCGACATATAAAGTGATTGACAAATGATTGTCTATAGTAAACCAATATAAATTGCAATTTGTCTCTATGAAATGTTATTGTCATAAAGAATCCGAATTCTTCGAGAAACTCACACTTAAAAACTCAATGTTTATGCTAATCATATAATAACTTACCTGCTGTATGGACTCATCGACGCACTGTGGATGCAACACCAAACAGATGGCAAGGAGATGGTACATCTGCTCTGTCTGTTTGTTAATCTGGTCGTTTTGGTAGGAACGAGATGAAAACAGCTGTTTCGTACGTTGCATGTAAAGCAGAGCAGAGGAAAGAGTTCGAATGGCATCTGCATAACGACGCATCATCATGTAGGCGAAACCTACATAGTAAGATGTGGATATCTGACAAGCCGGTACATGGGAGTACTGGGACTTTTTGTGTAACTCAATGTTTTCCAACACCTGAAATAAATTTATAAATTTTGCATTATTTTAAGCGAGCTACCGGTGTCAAACTTAAGGAACAGATTATATCTGTGATTGCACATAGTAAAATTTATGTGTATACTATAATATAGTTGTAAGTAAATGGCCAACAGAAATAAGATCTAGCCGAATAGAACTATAATTTTAAAGCACAAATTATACAATAATTTTAATTGAATCGTAATTGTTAGTTACTTTAACCACAGCGTGTGTGTAACACCGCTACAGAAATACATATACAGTGTAAACTGCATGTAACGACCCTAGATTTAACCTAAATCGTCAAAATCACTCGGTTTGTCGCTTTATTGTCCAAGCCAGAAATAAACTCGACTGTCGGTACTCGTCATATGTACCGAATTTTCTAAGAAATCCATTCTTTTTTTTTTTAATTGCGCATGTTTGCATATGCTTTATCACGAAGATGCCTCAATATCGCAAGATATGAATTAAATAAGTAAAAAAATACAACTTAACTACTGGTACAGGACAAAAATAACAGACAACGCAATAGCGTTCAATTACGAATTGTTTTTATTGTAATTACTAACACTAGTCTGAAATAAACTTTATTTTTCTAATACAGATTTTTCTTTCTTTCCTTTTATTTAACGGCAACTGTTTGTAACGTTAAAATAGGCACAGTTCTTTGGGTGTCGTTATATAGAGAGTACACTGTATTCGGGATTTGCTTATCTTCCATACATCTACCTTAATATTGAATGAAAAGCAAGCCTTTCATAATTAAATTATTGATTTAAGATGTCAGCATTCATGACAGAGAAAAATATTTACCTTTATAGCCTGGTAGTAGTCACCAAGCAATGAATGCAAGCGGAGTAATCCCACCAGAGAGAAGTATCCCAACATCTTGTAGAGCGAGTGTCGGCCGAATTCACCAGCCACTGAATCTGGGTCGCCGCCTGCAGCGTACACCTGCAAAAAATGTATATTTGAAATAACATTTGATGCTAATTTTCTTTGGCATTTATGCATTAACCTAACAATTAGTATAAGTTACTTTTAGAAAAAGAATACAATGTAAACTCTTTATAAAGAATTTCAAGGGACTGAGCATTTCTATTCGTTATAGGGAGGGACCAATTCATGTATGGGAATTGGGTTAAACCACATAAGTTTAACTCATTTTTACGTTATAACGAATGACGTTATAAAGAGTTTATACTGTAATTAAGCCACCTTGTCTAATTAAAGTTCTCAGAGTTTGAGTTTCTGGCGAAGATTTAGAAACAAGACTTAGCGCGAACTATATCTTATACATTTTAAACGCACAGCCTATAAAATAAGAATTACTAAAAGGTTCTGAGCTGTTCATTGCAGTCTAGATATTGTAGGGATTCCAGAGTCAGCTAACACCTAAAATTTACGTAATCTACCAAAATATATATTAAAACATTTTTAATACGAAGAATTACCTCAAGTTGACGTTTGATGTTAGACTTGTCTACAAGAGAATGCAAAACATTCAGAATACAAAGAACATTCCAAGCCTTATTATCAGTGTTGAGGGCTTCAATTTCAGCAGGGCTCAGTTTGGAAGTACGAGACCTAAAAAGTTTAATATGTTATATTGGGATTAAAGAATTTGTTTCAACTGTAAGCCTAAAAGATAGACTTTAAGACTAAACCTAAGCAAAAGGCATTTTTTGTATTCGGATAATTCGATGTTTCCTGTGAATATTTTCCTCTACCTTGCTATCTTATATTTACACACCCGAATGTATTTATCAACCTGACTTGTATGTATGTATGTAGTGTGGACTCAGTTTCCGCAATTAGACGCCCATTTTTTCCGTTGGGTGTAAAGTCCTATCTAATTAGGCCAGCCTAGCTAGTCCTTCCAGAAGCTCAGAAGTTTTCAATGAAGAGACAGTGGCCCGTAATTGGCAAAATGTAATGATAGGACATTTTGACATTAATTCTGTTGTGGCTTAGAAGTCACATTGTCACTAGCGGGTTTACTGATGGCAATACCATTTTGGACTACCTGCACTACGCGTTTTGCAACTAATGGTGATGTTGGAGTTCTGTGGATCTTTGGCGATCACACCTAAGTATTTGAGTTTTTCCTTGAGAATTATTTCTATGTTGAAGAGTTTAGGATGTCTGTAGGGCCCAGGAACTCTTCAGTTGATAAATAGGATTACTTTTGTTTATGATCTATTGACAGAATCATGCTCAGTACACCTTCTCTCAATCACTCTGAAGGCCCTCCTTATGAGATAAGTTCCTCCATACTAAGATAGCTTTGTCATCAGCATACCCTACCGTGTAGAGACTGCTAGCATTAAGTTCTGTAATGAGCTCGTTAACTACTAGATACCACAGGGCAATCTGTGCTGATAATACCTTGTGCAGTGGTATTTACAGTGAACTGTATAACTCGTTGTTTTGACTTTCTGTTGATGGCACTTTAAATGTTCCTAGTGCTCTGGTTATGCTATAGAGAAATTAGTTTTGTCAAAGGCTCCTTTTATGTAAATAAATGCTGCAAGTGTCGGCAGCTCTGATTTCAGAGTTACCAATTTGAATTGGTAATGTTGATTTGGACTAGCTGTATGCCTGTTGATTTGGGTGTAAGAATTTAGATAAGGACACCTGGCTCTGTATCTTCAGATAGCCCAGCTTCTCCAGCGTCTTTACAAAGAAACCAGACCCGACCCAGACGTAGGTCCGGCTTTATAATGTAAATATCAATTTTTGAACTTACCTGTATTGAGCAAAAGATTGGAACTGGTACACAAACTCATCAATCAATTCCCACAACCACTGGTCAGGCAATTCTAATGGTACAGGTGTCTCCGCCGACAATATATAGTTGAAGAGATCACAGTAATTGTAGAAAGAAAGAAATCTTTGTTCTGGCTTTGGACCACCTGGGACACGTGCATAAATATCACGGAAGTACAATTCTTTGTAGAGAATCATGAATACCTGAAAAAGTTAACTTTAAGATAAATTATTGAGAAAAATTGTTTTATATCTATAGAAGAGAATAAATTAATTAAAGATGTACGAAATGTACATAAGAATGTGTGTAGTGGGAAACTCATTATGCAGACTGATTGACAGATTGTTGTAACTTATAAGGCACATACACTCAATATTAAAAAATAATATAAGTGAATTAACATAATGTAATGCATGGTGTAGGTATATCTTCAATTTGAATTAACTAAATGAATAAATTTAATTTTGAACACTTACATGATCATTATCAACAATTGATGCTACTTCTTTTTCATCAGGCCATGGAGTACTTTCAAAATGTTTTTCAGTAAGTTTGGGAAAGGTATTCTCATATAGATTCAAAATTTCATATGTTACACCTTCATTTATCATGTTTCTGAAGTAGATAAGGAATTTTTGCACCTGTAATATTGATGTTACATATACAATTTATTCAGAAAAAATATAACATATTATATGAAATCCGATACAGTACAATCTGTGTGAATTGTTCTAGGCAATCTATTATATATAAGTTTAAAGAATATACTTTTAAAATACTTTAAAATACATACCATTTCTGGCATTTGATAATATGATCTGTCATGGTCAAGATCATATTGGGGATCTCCTGTATGGGGTTCATAGTCCCCATGGGATTCATACCCACCCTGTAACAATATATTATTTCAATAAATTTTATAATTTTAAATTTAGAATTACATAGTTATTAAATATTATTATGGAACTAACTTATCTCGATCAACGATCTAAGCTTTTAAAGGCGGTTTTTTCTAAATTAGTTAAGATATTAATATTTTACATATAATATTGCTTCTATTATCAAAATTTAAATATTATTTCCGATGAGAAAGGCCTTGTTAACTGTTAGGGTTTATTTTGGTAAGTTAAAATGATAAATGTTAACATTCACAGTAAGTTGCAACTAACACACAAAACATAGTATTGTCTGCTAGAAATATTACCAAATTTCAAATAAAATAGATAATTTTTTTAGCTAAATACTATTTTCTTAACCTTACAATCACTAAAATATTAGGTTATGTACTGAACAAGAATATGGTGATAGTTCTTACTTCGTTATATTCGTCGCTTGAATACATTTTAATGTCACTTAACTTGGTAGTAATTTATTTTAAACAAACCATATAGGTATCAGTATTTATTTTTAATGTATTTGGAAAACTATAACAAATGAGCCTATTGCCAACAAATTACAAAAGGCATCACAAGGCACAGACAACAAAGGTACTTACTATTTTCTAAGTTTTACCTCGTCTGTGGCAAAAAGTATAGCTGTCACTTTCTAGGAGATTTGTGTGCCATTGACGGCTTATCTACTTATTGCTTTTTATCAATTATCTGAGAGTGAGACTGTATCGCAGCCATAAAACAGGCCACTATTATAGTCATTCATCAAATGAAACCACGGGCATTCTAAAGTAGTTGAAAAACTTTTTAGTGTCTTCTCTCAGCTGGGGATACAAAGTATGAAATATTCCATGCTGTTCTCTTGATTGTAGTACAGTCGACTCTCGATAATTTGAAACTCAAGGGACCAGAGATAAATCAAGTCAAATTATCAAGATAGTTGTAAATTTATAATAATACATAACTTCAATCCGTTCAGAAAAAAAGTTTTTTATTTAAATTATCAAGAGTTCAAAATAACAAGTGTTTGAATAATCACGAGGGGGAGGGGCGACTGAAGGAAATAAGAATTTGATCAAAATTTGTTACTTATTATTTCTATATTCTTATTATGTATTAACAATTATTATAACAATTAACATTTATGTAAACAATTGACAAGTCAGTGTATGTATATAAACAAACGACAGGTATGAGCATGATAAACGCTTCAAATTATAGAGAGTAGTGAAGACCGAAGAATAATACTTTTTCAACTTCAAATTATCGAAGGGATCAATAATTATTGTTTTATTCAAATTATCGAGTATTTTTCAAGGGACCTCAAATTATCGAGAGATTCAAATTATCGAGAGTCGACTGTATTGGATGAACCCACATACTACGGTGTCTTCTACACCTACGCTTGCGTAATAATAGTACAAGTAGCAGTTGTTTCTTCATCGAATTCTATCGTGTAAATGAACTCGCATCAGTATTATTTTGCGGTCGAACACAACTGCTCCAAACAGTCGTAGCCGACTGCATTATGCGGTCGTGTTAAAATTTATTAATATTATGTTTGTATATATTATTATTTTCTAATATTAATAAGTATTGATTTAAAAATTCAATTTAAATCACTTCTGATTATAATTCAGACGCAAATATAAAATTCGCACTTGTATAATGAAAACACGTGTTTTAAATGTAGAAACTCAAAGCATGTGGATAAATATTATAAATATAAATACACAGTGAACCGAGGCGGCGTGCGTGCCAACATGCGCCACTAACTTCATTCTGTTAATTTTGTGTCACGGTGCGCGCGCATCGTAAAATTTCACTCTCATCAATTTTTCATAACGCGCCTAAAGAAGTATAACTTCAATAATCACATTTTTATTTTTTTCTAGTGAGCTTTAGTCCTGCCCTTCGTGCTATATATTGACTGACCACCCCGCGACGGCCCAAGCCAAAGTTCCAGTCTCCAGTCTCGCAGGAGACGGCCTTGCACTAGTCGCGGGAATCCAACCATTCCGGCTGAGCTACGCTCGCCAAAACAGCCCGAGCTGTGCTTTAAAAGCCCTTAGGCCGGGACTCCACCAAAGCGGGAATTTGTGTGGTGTGCTGTATGCTGTGCGAGAAGAGATGTTTTTCAGCTCGGGTGCGAGGCGTTGAGTGTTCAGTACGCATTCTGAGTTCTGACACGAAAGGTCGAAGACGATGTCGCTATTATTACAAAAAAAAAGTATATTCTTTTACTTGAAGAAGAAGAACTACAGTCTGAAGAAGCAGAATTGATAGCTTTATACTACCTAAAGAAAAGAAAACATCGGTTTTGGAGACGAAGTCACTTGAATTACCATACCAGTCATGGAGAATTTTTTACTCTGTTTAATGAGTTAGATGATGAAAGTTTTACCATGTCATACAGACTACCGAGGAATACGGTAACACCACTCACTGCACGCTGCTCACAGCTCTCTGCGTTTTCCAATTACAGAGCATTTTTCGACTCAGTGCCGCACAATGCCGCATAATGCTGAAGCTTAATTGGAACGTGAATTAGTTTTCAAATGCATCAGCAGAGTGCGCTAAGTCAGTGTCGACAAAAAAATGGTCTGAATAGAGTTAGCAACCTCATTAATGTATAAATAATTTGGTAAACAATAATAATTGGTTGAAAACTTTTTACGCTTAATTTAATAATCAAATTATTTCATTAACATTTTTTTACTGAAATAAGAGAAAACCTTTAAAGAATATAAGGTTTTAACAAGCTAAATTAACAGTAAAATATTTAGTTTCATGTAAGAAGTTTACATCATTTACGTTTTGAGTAATATTTTTTAATGATTTCTAAAAAAATCTACGTAAATCTACTAATATGCGTTTCGAAACCATTGCAATTTTTTTAAAGTATAATCCTGTAAAGTAAATTTGTTTACAGATCCGAATTTTAAAATAAAATTGTATTCATATTTTAAATGTGGAATATAAAAAAAGTAACTATTTATACCTTCATCCTATATAATATTAATTTTTTTAGAGTTTGAAATAACTTTAATTATTTTCAAAATCTACGACGAAACGAAAGCCTTACAAATTTTTCAACAATAAATAATATTTACTAACGAAAATTTCGATAAATGCCAACTTAAAGAAAAATACTGGTCAATTTTCTGTCACTGTGTTGGTATTGTTTGCGAGAAGCTCGCGAGAGCATTCGTTTTGAGAGTGCTCAATTGTGCGAAGCGTTGCTGTAGTTGGAACACTCAACGTTGAGCATTATGCCGCAAAATGCGCTCTAGTACTGTAATTGGAAAACGCACGTCTCCACTGCACGTCGAGTCCGCGCACAGCTCACATCTACGCTTCCATCGTGCCATACAAATATTAAACATCTCCGCATAGCGATCTCCATTGAAGCTGAGCGGATGTGTCAATAACACAATTCTTATTGGTTGTTTGAAAAACATCTCCTCTCTGCTCGTCTCCGCTTTGGTGGAGTCCCGGCCTAAGGCTGCGGCCTCGAATTTCGCGGGCAGCGGGGCGGCAGCGGCTGCGGCGCGGGAGCGAGGCGGCCAACGCATACCTGTTCTCGAAACCAGCGGGCAGATCGCGCGGCACTATAGCGGTGTAGTGTTGTGTTCGTGGTTGTGTAGTCGAGATATTTGTTTTTATTCGCGAACGAAATGTCTAAAAAACGGCGACAACATCTTTTTGATTCAAATTTATTCCTAACGCTCGATTTATTGTGGGCAAAAATATGTTATATGCAAAAATATAGTTCCATATGGGTCTCCTTTCAAAGATTTCTGAAATAATTTGCTCTTGCACGTCCGAGGTCATTTTGATACGTCACAAAAAATATGTACAATACTACAATGCATACGCGCAACGCGGGCGGTCACCGCTTGACTGGATTGCGCCGCTCGTTACCCGCGACCGCGCCGCTGCCGCGCCGCTGTTTTCGAGAACCGGTCCATTTGATTGTACGCATAATATCCTGCCGCTCCCGCGCCGCGGCCGCCGCCGCCCCGCTGCCCTCGAAATTCGAGGCCGCAGCCTTAAGGCCAACAGCGAGATTCCATACAAAAAGACAGACATGATACACTAACATATATTCGACTTCGACCATTTGCTCACGTAACGTGACTGACGTATAAAAATGAATATTTTTAGCTATGGATTTCTCGATAAATGAATTATTTTCTAGAAGGTATAATATAGAAGAAGATAGAAGGTTTTATACAGATTACTCTCAATAATTGATTAAACTGTCAAATAGCCAACAACAACATTTAACATTTTCTTCTGTCATTTGTCAGCAATTTTATTGATGAAAAGGAAATAAAAAATTTCAGTAATCATTGATCATTTGGCGTGTCTTTTTAATACTTTAAAGTTAATATTACGAATCTAATTTGTAGCAGGATTTTTGTTAAAGTTAAAAATGTTTACCCGACACGCTACATCTTTGATTATACGCAATGGGTATTTTAATGCTTCAACGCCAATATTCAGACACCTCTCTGTGACCCAGGTGAATAGGGATATCGTGAAGATACAAAGTCCTGAAGATTTCAAAGCTAAAGTTATTAATAGTAAAGTTCCAGTGGTCGTCGATTTTTTCGCTACGTAAGTTGCGTCATATTAAAAACACCTTATCATATTTTATCTATTAGTAATTGAGATTCTATCATAATTTGCATGTTGTAATGTATTTTCAATGTTAGAATATTAGTGTTCATTAATTTGAATTTTGTTTGCAGATGGTGTAATCCCTGTAGGCTTCTTACTCCACGCTTAGAGTCTATAATATCAGAAAATAAAGGAAAAATTGTTTTAGCTAAAGTGGATATTGACGAACAGACAGATCTTGCATTAGACTATGATATTAGTTCTGTACCTGTTCTTGTTGCTATAAAGAACGGTAAAGTACAGGAGCGCTTAGTTGGATTACAAGATACAGATAAACTAAGAAAATGGATTAACCAGTTTACATCTGAGGATTCCGAAGCCAAAGTAAAAACATAATATCTTATTAATACCTCTTATATTCTAACACTGAATAATTCATATTATAATGTTATTGTTGTTACAGTTATTAGTTAAAATAATAGATTTTGAATAAAACAGTTGTTTCATTCTTGTAAACATTGTATTAAATTTCTTGCTCTATTATAAGTAACATCATCTGGTTTATTTGAATCTATTTCATCTGTTTCATTGTCACTGTTTTTACCTTGAGACTCTGTCCAATCATCCATTTGTTTTATTATTTTATTTGCATCATCAAGTAACATTTTCCTTATATTGCCTTGAGATGATTCAAAGTACTCCAATAGAAGGGGCCATGAATTTTCAGGTAAAAGATGTTTTGAAAATTTATTTTTGTAAAGCCAAACTTGTTTAGCTTTCATAAATTTCCAATTTTGCTTGTTATGCTTCCACTGTGACAAATAATTAAGGCATTGCGATTTCAGTTGGTCTTTAGCTGCCAATTCAACTTCAGCCTGTCTCTGTGCATGCCGTTCTTTCTTCATCTGACGTATTGACTTTTTTTGTTTCTTTCCATTTTCTGTAGTTTCTTCAACTGGTGCAACCTGTTTCTTTTTTTTCTTAGGTTTCTTAGGCTTTACTTCTGAACCACTATCAGAGTCATGATCTTCTAAAGGTCTTTTATTACGATAGTCTTCACTTTTGAGGGCAGTTTTCGCATTGTCCTCGATTTCATTAGTAGAGGTATCTACTATTTCATTATCTTTAATTATTTCACTTTGAGTGTTCTTTTCCTTATTTTTCTTAATTTTACGCATTTTTTCTAATGTTATTTATTAACTTTCTTCTACAGGTACAACTAGAGAAAGCTTTTCATTTATTATTTTGATGATATTTAATAAATATTCACCGAATCTTATTATAACCTCTTAGCATGTGAAATGTGAATTATTGTGACATGTGTGTCACTCTGTTGTCGATGATAATTGACATATGATTGTAGCAACTTTGAGCATTGATAATAATTTTTTTTTTTATGGCTCTGGCACGATTTGTGCATTAGCCAGCGTCAAGTATAGGATTTTTTATAATTCGTGCTTGTCTTTAGAAATTCGACCGAGTCATTCATGTACGGTATATGGCACTCGCCCGGTACCGCACAACCCTCCCAAAGGCCGAGAACAAATTTAAATTAAATTAAAACTTGCCCTCGCTCCGGGAATCGAACCCGGTACCTAGCTGCCACTTAATAAGACCGCTAGGCTATGAGGCCCCTATAATAATTATTGTTAACAGCAGAAACTCTATTTCTAATAATTATGGCTGTGCAGATCACAGATTAATAAAGCATTGTACACGTCGCGTCGTGAGTCTGGATCTCCGGGTGACGGGTGTCGATAAGAGTGCATAATGTATATTATACTCGTTTAGCTTCCATGAATCATCAATAATGATCCGTATAGATCCGTATGGTCTGTGTATACCACGTATAAATAAAATTTCACGATATCGTGGCCCGTGGGACAAAAACAAATAGTAAAATGAATGCGATTTCAATGCGTCATTTTCATTTCAGTATTTTATAGCCTGTAGTTTTTTTTTGTGATAGCAACAAAATTGATTACGATTTTTGGCACGTCACAGCCGCGTCATCGTGTCCCCGTGTCTGCTTTTATCATTGGGGATTTAATTTAATCGACATTTAGCATAGTTCAATTTTACACTGTATGCTCACTATTAACTAATATCTGCCACAAATCAATTTAATAAAATGGAACTTTTGAGGCAAGTGTCCAGCACGCAGTTTTTCTTTCCCGCGGCAGCTGTTGCAGTAGTGTTAGTATGTGCGGCTCTCGTATTTTTGTTCGGCTTCCGTACGGCGGAACCGCCACAATTCGACAAGCTGCCTCTAGTCGTAGATGAGAGAAAATCTTCGCAAAAGAAAAAGAAGTTAAAGGAAAAGGTGGGTCTTTTACTTTTTTATTAGTAATTAGAACAGGTGTTAGCTCATTTTATTTTTAACCTTGTTCAGTTGACTATGTGAGTTCTAGCAGTAACACGTTTCTTAATTTAAAACGAAATTGCAAACTATAGTGTAGACAACCATTATTTAGGAAATAACAAGCTCTGTTTACATAAGGTAGCACCATGCTTATACAAACCTGTATTATTTAAAAGGATTTAACACTAGTTTGATTTGTGTATAGGTATTTTCGTAAGCATAAATTATTAATCATGGATATCTGTTATGGTTTAATTCCTTATGTTTTCAGAAATCTTCACCTAATCGCACATCAAGTGATGAAAGTAAGAGCAAAAGTGATATCAAGAAATCTCCAGCAAAGGAAAAGAAGGAAGTCGAAAAACCAAAGCCAAAAGAGAAAGTTGAACCTAAAGCAGCCAAGAAGGAAGTTGTTACTGAAAAAAAGGTAAAAAAGAATAAAGTAGCAGAAGCGGAGAAACCAGCTGATTATGATGATGGTTTATGGCAAGAAGTGCCAAAGAAAAATGATAAGAAGAAAGTAAAGGGCAATGAGAAGGAAAGTCCCGTCAAGAAGAGCAAGAAAAGCAAGGTTAAAGAGAATGGTATTGATACTTCACCAGTTGAAGAATCAGCAGAAGTTCCTGAAGAGACCATCAAGGTGATTAGTGCTGTAGGCCCTGATGTAGACGAAGATGCTGCTAGAGCTTTGCAGGCCCAAGTTGAAGAATTACAAAGAGTTCTGAAGGAGGTAAGTTCTAAAGTGTTTTATACAAGTTTATTTACATAAAATACTCATGATTTCAATTACCATAAATGAAATTATGAATGGATTATTTAACTCCAGGGCTTGGCAGTATTATTCTTGATTGTTTTGATTTGTGTAATATGTGTTTATAAGATTCTATTATATAATATAGGTTACAAGATTTTCAACTTTCTTCTTAGTGCACATGCTGCAAAATAATAACACATAATTTAATATACAAATTTCTGATTAGAATCTTTTAAAAACTAATTTCTGATTTTTTTTTTTAAATTTGAGATAATATAGTGCATGCCTTAAACATTTGAAATAAGAATGAATCTTGGCACTGCACTAATATAATATTATGTTTGTTTTGTTGTATGTAAGTCAGTTATACTTGCTCATATGATGAACGAAAACATTGTGAAGAAACCATGATCAATGATGTGCATGTCTTAGACACATAAATCAACCACGAAGGACAGGATAATAAAAGGCTGAATACCTACCAGCCTTTAAAACAAAATTGTCAATGAAGTAGATGCTGAGAATCGCATGGAAGACAATTTAACATTAGTAGCATCAGTAGATGTATGCATCAGAAAATATAGGTTCATTCCAATATGTTTTTACTATTCAAATAGTGTTCACAACCTATTGTATTCACAACCAGGGCTGTATATTGGTTATTATCATATCCACTAAGATAATAATAACCAATTTTATATAACCCATACATTTACAAACTATTGTACAATCTGTGATGATAGTAGTTTACCAACATACATAATTATGAAATAACCCACACATCCCCATGATAATTATTGCACAGTTGGGAACTTGTTTCATATACACTGCTATTTTTTTAACTGTCTATGATACTTAAAAGTATAATTTTATGCAGGCTGAACGTCGTGACCGTGAACAACTGGTTGCCGAAGAAGAGGAAGACAATGCCCCAGAGGACGAGCTCACGGAAGTTAAGGACCTACGAAGCAACAAGAAAAATGAAAATAAGGAAAAACAAAACAAGAAGAAGGAGGTATATACTTTTATAAACAATGAGAAAATATACATAGTTATAATTAATTTTCTGGTAAAGAAATCCTAATGCGTCAAAATTAATGGTGTTATTATCTTACTTTTAAGTGAATTACGTTGTGGTCAGCGAGAGACTGTATGTAGTGTTGTGTGCTCATGAAAAGTATGATCTTAATTTCACTTTTAAATATTGTATGTCACAAACAGCGGTGCAGTGAGCAGTGGCCTAGTGGCTTCAGCGTGTGTGTCAGGCACAGAAGGCTGATCACCTACTTGCCTATTAGATTACCAAAATGATCATGAAACAGATACAGAAATCTGAGGCCCAGACCTAAAATGATTAGCTCCATTGATTTATTTTATGTCACAAACAGATATATTAAATTGTGCATTTAGGTTTCAGTCTATGTACTTAAATCAAATTATTAGGACTGGGTGAAAAGATAGACTAAACCAAGGCAATGATAACAATCGTAGACCGTAAAACAGCACCATACATACAACTTGTCTCGCACTGCACCAGATACTAACACATAAATCAGAGAATTCGTATTTCGTTGTGTATTATTAATGAGATTATTGTATTGTATTATTTTCAGGCTGTTGTAGCGAAGAGTGTGTCAAAGTCGGAAGAGAACTCCGACTCTGACAAACAGGAAGAGAAGACTGTTCCTGTGTTTGATGAGCTTGGAGGTGAGTGATTTCTTACTAATAATATTACAAACAAGCTTTATTTTATTATTTTGAAAAGGTAACAATTGAAAAACATACTTTTGGAATTTATTATTTTTTTTTGCAAACTGTTACTGTTAGTAATTAAAAGTTTAGTCCGAGAGGAACACGAGGGATAATCTTGACTTCTAGCTTACGTATTATGTATTCGCGAAATTTATCACGTAAATGCTAATGTGGCCTTCCAATCGATTTCAGCATTAAATCGTGCATAGGTATTGTTCAATATACCAAATAATTAAGTAATGAATAAATGAGTAGTTCGATTAATATATGTAATATGTATACAACAAGTTTAGTAACAATAATTTTTGTATATGACAAAAAAAAACAAAGTCCGCTCTTAAATATAATATAGGTTGATTTTTTGGCATCATTTAAGTTTTCCCGTTTCCATAAAAAAAATACAAATTATAAAGTCCCGGCATCAAAGCCCACTCCGAACTTGAAATAAAAGTATATTCACGTAGACAAACAAAGAGAGATCCACATTTCAGAATTGTAGAGCCCAAATAGCTTACATAGCACAAGCAATACGTTAAATGAATAACGTAAAAGAATAATAAGGATATATTTTTATATGGAAAAGGGGCAGCACTTCGTGGGCGTATTTGAAATTAAACGCTGTCTCAAATAGTTTATTTTCGAATAACTATGAATAGTAAATTGTCCGACTTGTAAGGAAAGTCGAGAAGCTGTCAGTGATTAAATCGTATAGGTGTACCTGACGAAATTAACATTTACTTGCTTCGTCTATAGTACTTACGTACATCTGCGTTTACAGATACTTGGTCCGAAGCGAAAGTATCTAAGAAGAGCAAAAAGAAAGCGCGCAAGGATCAGTGAGTCGCCTCACATTGTCAGAGTTAGCTGAATGCCTGCACCACGCTTTTAAACACATTCGATTCCTAGCGACATGACATTTTAAGTTTTCTTTAAGTAAAGAATAACTTTGAAAAAAATGTTCTTTATAATTTTATTATTTATTTTGTATAGCATGATGTTTATAAAGCGTGGTCATTATTAACATTGCATAATATTCATAATACATACGTCCATGTTTTAGTTACATATTTTATGTTATGACATTGTTTTTTTAATAATTTAATAATTGTTTTTTCATTGAAACTTACGATTTTTTAATTTGTGTTATAAGTCATTAAGTGTTTTTCGGAATCTGCAATATTTTTGGGTGTGAATTTGAATTAGTAGTTAAATTATTTATAGGCTGAGATGATTAGTTGATAATCTCACCTCGACTAACATAATTATAAATGATGAAGAATTTTTGGTGCTTCTAGTAGTAAGTGTATCCATTCCATTATGTAACCTAACCTATATTTAAATTGGCCTCTTTCTGCAAACTGAAGATCTCCTAGAACTGCCAAATAGTATGGTTCGGACTTAATAATGATGCCCAGTGATGGAATTTGAAACAATTGTCTAGTCGTATTTAATTTCCATTCATTTTCACTCATGATTATCTTTACAAAATGCAATAAATAAAATGGTTGTATTATATAAAATTAAATGTACAATTCGATACTCATTTTTTTATTTTAGTTGTTCGAAATATGCATCGTCCTTCAAAAATCCATTTTCGAAATCAAATCCCATCTCTGGGTTTGTCTGTGAATTTAGTCCATACATTTCGATCTCTTAAAATTTCTATTCGTTTGAACATGTCTAATGATATTCCATATAAAACGTTGCCGGCATGAAGCGACCATGTTTTATTGCAGATTCCTATTTTGTATACTTAGGTATAAGAGAAATGTATGATCAAGAGGTATATTTGTTACATAAAATCTAATTTCGATATACTGAAATAGTTCGAGTGAGATCATTAGTAATACATTGATAGCTAAGACTACGAATTTTTAAAATAAGTTTATTATAATTGGGGTTGACGGCTGTGTCAATATAGATGATAAAGTTTGGATAAGCCGTGTTGGGTTATTATCTATGTGGAAACACCGGAAGTTTTTTTAATTGCCTAAGCGCCTCTTTCATTCACTCCATAGTGCCTACAATTGATATTGGAACTATATAAATCTTGGTCTACTGCAATCTGAACCAACTGTTTAAGATATTTTTCAATATTAAACAGTAGACTACAGCTTGTGTCAAACTTGCAATAGACAACCGTAGAAATATGTTAAGAGGATTTAAGATGTAAATTTAAATTACACGGATAAGCTATTTTTTAAATAAAAATCTTTATGCTATCTCCTGTATTTATTGCTTATTTATTTCATCATTTATACTCTTTAGTTGCAATACTATAGTTTTAAAGAATTTCTTCATACTTAAGATTTACCATTTATATTGTTATTCCTGTGTTTTATCAAGAGATTTAAAAGGTTTTATTTTTCAGTTATGTTTCTAAAATTGTGCTCATTTAATTTAAGGTGGGTACTTAGGGCCTAAGTTTGCTAGCATATCTTAGGTTAGTTTATGTTTGGTGTGCTCAATTCTTTATTTTACAAATATGAGACAAGAATTGGCACACTGATACTGCTTCACGATTTTATTTTTAATATTTGGGGACATATGATTGAAGAAAAATTCACATTCGATACAAATGTTGATGATATATCTTAATAATGTTACTGTTCATAGGTTCTAAACATTGAATGTGTAATGAATATTTTTTTAAAATCCAATAAAGAGTGATATTGATTAATCGTTTTTCATTTATCCCTTAAAAAGACGATGTCCTGTAAGGCGTCAGTCTGTCATCTTAATAGTAACCAAATTAATTATAGGAAATATATATGAGTGTAATAAAACAAATGTTTAATTAGCAATTTAATTAGTACAAAAATGAGAATTATGTATAAACATCGACTAGACATTTTTAATTATTATTACACAATACGAAAATTTTATAACAACATTAAAGTTAATACTAATTTAAATATTTTTTCCATGAATAAGTGTACAAAAGCACAACCTGGCGTAGGTAGCAGAATTTTAAGTCTTAAGAAATACTGAGATTAAATTTCACATCACGTCGTCAAGAAACTGACAATCTACTCGCGTACTTGTAATTAATTCATCAATTGGGGCATAATAATATCTAAAGGATTCATACCATATTATATACTGATTTATTACATACTTGTTCCTTGCTTACAATGCTATTCATAATATAAAATTTCGATAGTAGTCTCGTTATATCAGTCACCTACTTAACATCTACCCGTAACGTCAGTGTAAGATTATGATACAATAATTTGAGAGAATGAAATAAACTAAATTTTTACAGAATTAGGATAACAACCGCAATTAGCCTACTGTTGAGTGCTTTAGCAACCTACGGCCTGATTATAATTGAGCGTCAACACAACTTGCAGATAATTTTCTTAGTAAACAACACAATTTAACAAGCATGTAATTTGAACAGATTATCATTTGATCATCAATACAAAATTTAGAGTTCAGAATCACTTCTAGTCCCTTTCCCAGTTGACTTTCTATAGGTCGGTGCCGCACTTTTGCTGCGTGGTTTACGTCGCGGTCTGCGACGCATCCGACGTAGTTTGCTGACCTGTGAGGGCGCAGCCTGCGCTCGTCTTGTCTTTGGCTCTATATCTAACTTCAAACGTGCAAACATGTCGTAGTTTGTTATCGTACACATTTTACCTACAACAACAATAATAATAATCAATATACATAATTTAACAGGATTTAATGATTAGGTCCGCAAATAAATGAATATTAATGTAACTTTAATTTACATTACCATTACAATACTCTTCACCGCATTCAGCGCACGATACAACACGAGTTTCCGTTACTCCCGATCTATTCTTTATCTTTCTTATCATATTATTTTTCGCATTTTCCCTCTTCTCTTTCGCTCTTGTTCTTAACTCTGATTTGCCTAATTCAATCAACCTGAAATATTACATTAATGGCACTAGCGACACATTCCACATTCAACAATGTAAACATGCTAACCCTATGAGATTTATGTAGGTATACCGCATAGGCAATCAAAGTTATGTCAAAAATAGTTTAAAATCAATTTCTGCTCTAATGGAGCAGTCTGATTTAATTTATAATTTTCAGAAATCGGCTTTCTTTACATAATAAAACATGTTTCTAGTTTCCGTGTTTTTTTTATAACCCCATTAAAAATCCAGACCTTTACCTGTTGAAATATTCTTCATCAAGTTTTGATTTTGGCCGAACAGACGTAAGCATCCGCCATTCAATGGGAACGGCGCAAAGCTCTTCAAACTTCAGACCTTGCATTTCTACTGGGATAGGATCCATAAAAGTAAACTGTTTCTCTTCATAGCCACGAGTACCTAACTTCTCATAAGCCCGTATCTCTTTTCGGGGTGTTTTTGTTTTATGATCTTCTTTTCTATCTTTAATTTTTATGTCATCAGCTCTAACCTGCACATACAACAATTATTATTATCAACACTAACTTTATTTTTGAATAATTTTATTGTTTTTAATTCCATTATAATATATAAAATGGTAGTTTATAAATCTGTTTCATAACTCATTAAGCAATGCTTTAATAACACAAGTTGTTAAAGTGTGGTATATGTGTACGAGCAGTTTCGTATACCGCTTTATCTAATCTCAGAAATTTGTATTTAACCTTATAATTCGGGGCCCAATGGACCCCGGTAGTATCTACTGTAAACAAACATTCACAACAAAAACATCGCTTCGCTTGTAATGAATAATGTGATCATAAAGTTGCTATTATTAGGTTTGACATTTAGACATTATACTTCTCGTATTAACTCTACTTGTTTTGATTTGTTAAACAAAAATAATTCGTTTATTCACTCACCTTTTCTGGACGTGTCTTAAATTCGGGAACCTTATCCAATACTGCTCTATATTCTTCTGCTGTATTTATAACGACTTTAGACAAATCGAGCATAGGTGCTTCATCTTTCTTTTTATCGAATAACTCATCCAACTTCGACGTCATTATTTGGGAACTGCTTATTATATTCTGAACTGACTGTAACTAAACGCAAGACTATTGATTTTCAAGATTCGAACGTTTCCTTGGAAATTGTGGAATCAATAGAGCATATTTCGCGTACTGCACAAGAGTTTATTTCATAATGCAACTATGTTACTTAGACACTAAAAATAATTTATAAAAATTCTTAAAAGATACAAATTTGATATGTATAATAAAAACATATTGTTCAGTCGTTTAGTGTCATTAATTAACACTTAAATTTTCTTAGGTATTCCTATATCACTGTATTTTAAATTTTTTTCATTAGAGTCATCTTGCCAGAGCCTTCTGCTTCCGTATTTATCGTTTATAAATTTCTGTGACAATGTTATTCGTTTTGTTGGAGACAACTTGTTTAAAGATTTCTGGTCGTATTTCTCATTTTTCGTAATTTGTGATAGAGATATGAACTCTTGCACATTAATCTCATTTTCTTCTTCGTTTCCGTTTTTAGGTTGATCTTGTGAGTTGTGTTTACTTCTCCAATACGATTGACTGAGTGAATTTCTTGGTCTAAAACTAGTTTCCGAGATTTTATCAGACCTTGTCGGTGGACTTGGAGACCGACTATCATCACTAGACTGAGATAAGTACTGCCTTTGTGATTTATGTTTGTGACGCAATTTTCGCTTTTGCGTATAAAATGGATCCTTTTCGCTCTGTTTTTTATACTGGGCTTGTGGTCTGTTTGCACCCCATTTTGGACGGTTTTCTATATCTTTTTTATATCTTTCCTCAGATCTTAACCGTTTGTCTTTCTTTAAAGAATTTCTGTTAATTTCTTGGGGTGCGTTTTCATCAATGTTAGAATATTCTTTATCCACAAACCTCTCATTATCATTTCTAAACCTTTTTTCATCAATATTGTTCTTAGGCAATTCGTCAGTTTGCGTTGCAACATCTTTAGTTCTCAGTTCGCGATATTTTCGAGGAGTTAATACTTTTCCAACGTCCGAGCTTTCACCTGAGTTTACAGAGACGTTAAAATAATTATTATTTAGGTTGTGTGGTACTAATACAGCTAGTTGTATTGTATTTTGTTGGCCGCTTAAAATTTCACCAGAGCCAGCTATGCCAATTGGGACTATATTAACTTGGCTATCGGCCAATTTAAGTGGGGGAACATTGTGAATAAATAAATTTAAATTTCCATTTGTTATGGATCGCGGTGAGTTGTAGGTAGACGTAGGTTGCGATGCAGTGTCTTTCTTTAGGCTGTGGGCGGAGTGAACGTCATATGTTCGGCTAGATTTGGTTGGGCTGACGACTTTTGTAGGGCTGCACCTTACAGATTCATAACATGTTTTACTGCTTTTAACGATATTTATATTGTCTTTGCAAACGGCAGTAGCTTGTTTTATACAGTTAAATCTTTTGTCTTTTTCCTGTTTCGCCTTCTTTTCTGCATCTTCTAGGGCCCTTTTCAACGCGTCCAATTTTCGTTGTTCCAGTTTTTGGCGATCTTCATTTCGTCTTTTTTCTTCTTCTATTCTTATTTTGTCTTCTTCTTGCTGTCTTTTTATTCTCAGCTCTTCAAGTCGTTCTTCCCTTAATCTGTGTTCTTTTTCTTCTTGCTTACGCTTCTCACGCTCCTCTAATTGATTAAGGATAACATTTTGTAATTCTAACGCTTTTAACCTCTTTGTTTCTCTTTGTGCTTTGACTTCCGGCTCTATTGGAACATTTTGTCCTCTGAGATATGATCTAAAAACAAGATATGAAAATATCGTAGTAAGTTAAAGTGACTTTTAAAATAGAATTCTTTTATTTTGAGATATGCAAATTTTTTACCTTCCTTCATCACTCCCATTGTAGGATGATTTATCAAAATCTAAGCCAGAATTAACAGAGCTTCTTTGGTCGATAGCTAATACGTCGGATGAATTATCTATCATATTATTGAGTCCGCGTTCTACCCAAGCCGGGGTACCCTTATTTTGATTTGGCATCTATAATAAGAAAAAATTAAATCTTTAAATGAAAGAATTTCGTTTGTAAGATACCTAATCGACCAGTTGTGTACATATTAGTTGGTATCTTTATTTTAATATACCTGTGGCAGTCTAGCGGTGGGTGCGGTGGGTTCCCAAAGGCGACCTGTCGCGACCCCGCGATCACCCCAACGGGGCCTGCCTTCCTCGGCACCAGAGCTGCGCGCTGACCAAGCTCCATCTCCCATACTTGTATGCTCAGTCGTTAACTTTTTGCTATAATAAAAATGTTTATGATTCTTTCCCACGTTAAGGATAATTTTTTTCATTATAATTTCATTTAAAAAAATGTGAATATATAATCGCGATGTATTACCTGTGGTACTATTGTAATCTGTTACATACCCCTCTCAATTATATTACAACATGATAAAAATGCTACGATAAGGATAATAAGTTTGCTTAGGAAATTAAAACCTTTTGTTTGAAGTCTATTAACCAGACATGGGTACTGACCCCGCTTTGACCTCTTTGTAAATGCCTACCTATTACACTTTTCTTCCTGTTGCCACGCTACTACTACATCCGAATTGAGGTTACGTGTTCCATTGGTTCTTGGATGCATATGATTAACTGTCTCACTCCCGTATCCTGAAGTATCGCCTTCTGGATCCTCGTCGTAGAAAGAGAATCTTTTCGCACTAGTAATATTTCTGTTAAGAATTTCTTTTGTCCTCTTGTCGCTGGTTTTGTTTAAGTCTATGTTGTGTATTGGCGGTAGACTAGGACTTCTTTGCCTCTGGATTGGTTCTGTATATTCACATGTCTGTTTATGCAAATCCAAAGAACTGGCGAATTGGTTACGTACGGTTAAGCGGTTTGTGTAACGCTCACCGGAACCCCAGGGTAAGTAGAGATGTGACATTTCTTCTGGAACGGAAATATCAATGTTAGTGTTTACATTTTTAGTATAAAAAAGGATATATCGAGAATGACTCCACTACCTCCCATGACTAAAGCCGAATTATAATGAGGTACTTTCAGATTTCGTTAAAGAAAAATGTTAAAAATTCCCCTTTACCCCATTAGTCGAGGGTTTTCAGTTTTGTCGATAACGCATGTTGAACCACAATCGGTCATGCACGCTACACCGTAGAAAATAATAGCTAGCTACAGTCTGAAATAGCATAAATTTGAAATTCCAAGTATTCTATCAACGCCGGTCAACGTCTACGTCCTACTTTGAATGATTTGTTGGTTACAAGTTTTCTGTTGGGGAAATATAAACAGCCGACCGACCGACACCTCAAGCTTGGAATTAACTTATTTATTTTCAGGTTTGGACCTCAGATTTCTGTATCTGTTGCATGATAAAATAGGCAAGTAGGTGACCAGCCTCCTGTACCTGACGCACGCCGTCGACATTTTGTGTCTAAGGCAAGCCGGTTTCCTCACGATGTTTTCCTTCACCGTTTGAGCGATTGTTAAATGCGCACATCACACAAAAGAAAGTCAATTGGTGCACAGCCAGGGATCGAACCTACGACTTCAAGGATGAGAGTCGAGAGAGAGTCGCACGCTAAAGCCACTAGGCCAACACTGCTACTATAAACATATCATCTTTGTATAATTTACGAATACATGCTACAGACTGTATTTTGTTTAGTTTATTGCAACCGCAGACGCAGAAATGTGTCCTCCACAGTTCACATGCCTGATTGAGGGTTAACGGGACTTCAAACAGACAATATATCGAAATCTCTATGTCCGTAATCAATTGATGTTTGATTTCCTGACGAATGACAATGAAAACTTCCGTTGCCTAATAATACTTGATTCTATTGCCTATTCACAAAACACAATGTAGCTACTGACGGTGACCACATCATTTTTACTTCCTATGAAAAATAAAAGACATTTAAAACATTAAGAATAGGTATTAACGATTTCATGATCTCTTTATGAACAGAGCGTGGTAACAAAAAGCCGGTTATCGGTTTAGTTTTGATTGTCTTTAAAGTAAATTATCGTGTGTGTGTGTATTTGCTAGTTGGAACATCACTTTACTCCAACCATATGACTTTTATTAACGTTAGATTTTTCATCTGTTATTTTTTAATTACTACAGGTATATTTCTGCTCAATACTTAATAGGGTTTGGAAAGCAAACTCATCTGCGGAGAATTAAAAGTCACATTTTTGCGAGGTTGCATTTACGTTAAAAAATCAGCAGATTTATATCTTTTTTAAAATACACATTTCATAAAAATAACTATAAAGATTCCACAATATGTGAAATGTATAAGTAAACCATATTCGTTTAAATTTTTTTCAGACGACCGAATAATCAATACATACAATGAATGTCCCAGACATTAGACCATCAAGGTTAAAATTGAAAGCATTGACCGCACAGCCTTCACAAAAGTCAATATTTTGGAAGTCTAGTCGTGATTTTTTAATGAACTTTTGTTTTATTCATTCAGAGTTGAATATTTTTAGATATCTTAAGCAAGTAAAATATTACAAAATAATACACAATTTTAATCTTGTCTTATTGACGATTTACTTTATGTTAAATCATATTTTTTTTAAAAGGCCTTTGTAGGTTAAAAGTAAATAATGTCCAGTTGTTGCCCGATATCTTTTTGATTTTATCGTCCCATATTGCATAAGTTTTCTCATTGCTTTTCTTTTACCCAAACGGCCATTCCAATTTATTCTTTATATTATATGTCCAACCGATAATTATACATTAACTAATTCCGAATAACCGATCTAGATTTATTTATTCGGTGCAGGCTTCTGTGCCTATCTGATAAAATTATTATACCACGGGGAAACGAATGTGGGACATCCGGCAGGAAAGTAATGGTTGTAATATTATATTTTCGCTGGATTTTACAATTAGTCTTCAGAGATTATTGTCTGTATTAAATTTTGCATTACGTAAAGAATTCATCGTACCGTTAACATAATATAACAAAAACACTACGGTCAGTGATTATAAGCGCACGAGAGCGTTGCAATAAAATATGCCATTATACGGGCCTCGTTATACGATCTTGCAAATTCTACTTATCATTAAATGTTGGTCTAGTTTAAAATTAATTGCTGAGCGCGTATTGGCGCCATATTAGAATGAACAGTGTTATGATTTAATTACAATCGCGTCTATGCCCAAATGGTGTTCAGCGTATATTATTTTTTTTCGTTTTAGCCTTCCTTGCATTCGAATCCTAGTTCATGCGTGAACATAGAGATTGACCTGGGACTTATATAAAATTATTCAATTGGTTCCTATCCTTTAGAAACGAAAGATTATAAGAATAATTCTGAAGGTCTTAAATTAAATATTTTTACCTATATTCTAGCATGCAAAAGATATATATGTATATATATTAGGTTTTTTAATTAAATTATGCCCATAAAACTTGTAGGTACAATATTTTTTCAGACTATTAAAACATACACATATTGTGGGGATTCATAAAGGAGATTATTTTTTTTCTTACGGATTAGATAAGAATTTGTAATGAAGGAGAAATTACCTGATATGTGATGCCGCTAGCGTGAAGAAGCACTCACCTCTCTCTCGCGCCCACTGCTGTTTCTTCTGCTGGACTAGCGACACCGGCTTGCTGACTGACAACATCGCACTTCACCATACATTACACTTTCTAATGCCCCGTATTGCACACGTTTCCTCCAACCGCAGTTGAGTTACGGTGCACCGGCAAATGTGCGCTCCAGAGTGATTTTTAAAAACGGACTCTCGCGCATCGACGGTCGCACGTCGCGGTTCGTTTCGCGCGTGCATTCATTGTCCGTTGCCGCTGCGTTGATGCACTTGCATTCAAATTCCTATAAAATTACATTTTTTACGACACAACTTGTTTATTCTCAGTTTCGCTCTGAAATGACTATATAGCGTAGGTACCCACTACCAAGTTGTATGCGAACCGCGCCGTACTAAACATTAGACGCTATGCGTGCGAATACAATAATTTCAGTTCATTGTTTCAGCATATCACGTAAAGTTGAACGAAAGCCTCGGAAAAGCCGCTGGTCGATATGGTAGTCATAGAAACGTCTGTTTTCACGTGCTCGTAAGGAAGTGTGGCTTTTTTCTCATTTGCATTTAGGCCACCATGTCTTGACAAGTAAATTGTTATAAAATATTAATTTAACCTACTAACATAGCGTGTTGGCACGGTCTTTTCAAGTAGTACATCTGTACACTAATGATATAGTAAATCATTTTAGAACGTTTCGGTAGAAAGCATTAAATTAAATGATTGTACATATTATTCAATATCATGCGCGATATAATTTTTAATTACAAGACGTTTGAAAGTGCGTTAATTATTATCCGTTAGATATAATATTTACTAATTATGATGCATTTGTTTTTATCCCGTAACCAAAGCAAAATCTTTACGGTTTAATATGTAGATATTTATAATTTTAACTTGTTCAAAAACAGTGAATGGTAAATAATTTTTGCAATGGTTTTCACTTAGAAAACAAATTTATTACTTGAAAGTGATCTAGAGGCTTATAACGGGGTTACACGCTTTTAAGATATTGCGTGTATTCATACATTTAACGCTGTATGCTATTTAGGTACACATTTATATTGCATCTCTTTCACCTAAAATTTGCGAGACATTTTTGTACCTATCAGTCAGATAAGCATAACTGATATGACGATTAACTGCATTTTGAGCGTGTTCACTGATGTAATTATTATCATTGAAATGTATTCCGATAAATTAAATCCTGTATAGTTACTAATAAAGATACTTAAGTCTTTGATATACTTAGTAAAAAATACCGATTGTTTTAATGGAAATGTCCTAATATCATGGATATTCAGCATACTCGATGTTTAAAGGCATGATTTATATGCTATGATTTGACTTAAATTTGAATGAAAATTGAAAGAAGAATTTTATTATTGAAACAATACATGAGTTGACTTATTCTTTATTTCCTTATAAATAATTCTAGCAACAAAATTAGAAGGCGTAGCGAGTTCTAATATCTTCAAGTTTCTTTGAAACCTCGGCGGGCGTCCTTTCGAGGTCGCCGGCGATCGCCTTTTGTTTCGACGGCTCCAGAGAATTAAATTGCTCACACAGGTCTCCGTCAATCACATTCTGAAACAAAATAAATTTTGAATATCTGCTGTGTAATTCTAGATTTGTTTTTATGCATCTGGTAATGTTTTCTACATGGCCATGGCCAAAATAAAGCGCAAAAAGTTGAATAGACTTGAAACGTTTGATTACAAATTATTTATATTTTGAATTTTTTTTGTGTCCTTGTTAGTTACGAATTTACCGACAAAAACACTAAATATCTACCTTTAATAACTAAATTTTTGAAAAAATTATGAGTTAATAAAGAAAATAATTGTTTACTTAGCATATACTAATCTTACGAAACTATAGATAATATTCATATCGTTTTACTTAATTTTCAAAAGTGGAACATGTTACAAAAGCGTAACTGTTTGAAAATGTTTCCGGTATTACGAGAGTATTTCATTTAGGTTAAATGATATTGTAAAATTTGTCGACATTCTGGCTTTAGTTGGATTTTTTCTCTAAACGCGTGCTACAGCGGCCACAAAAAAAACGATAGTATTCATTTTGTAAGAAATTTTTTAAAAGTTGTAAAGTAATTTTTTATAGATTTGTTCGTGCCACTACTAGGGAAGTGAAACACTCCACGTCCCACTCTCGGGCGCATGCGTTCGTGGGCGAAGGGCGGCGACGACACAACGCCGACGCACGCAAATCGCGCCACGACGCTCGCTATACCAACGCTCTAACACATACCGGCCACGGGGCTGGCTTGCTGACTTAAGCGTTGGATATTTCATTTATTTATCAGCAAGAGAAATAACCGGTTTGGCTTAGACAGAAATCTAAAAAACCCTAGCAGTACAGTGCGAGTAACAATGATATGAAAAATAAAATAATAGAATAATTGTAAACGGCTTGACCGATTTTTATCAAATTTTATATGCATATTCAGTAAGTCCGAGAATCGGCTACTATCTATTTTTCATACCCCTAAGTGATAATAAGGGTTGTCCACCCCTAACATTTTATTTTTTAGACAATTTTTTTGTTTTTATTTTTTTATGATACAGCATACAAAAATACATACAACCCCTAATTGTCACCCCTCTACGTTCAACCCCTATTTTTTATTATAGCAGATAGTTATTTTTATTAAACTAAAAAAATGTTTCCTAGAAATAATATACATGACAAGACAACGTTTGTCGGGTCAGCTAGTTTTAATATAAAAATTGAGGTAGTAAGGAGCATACATAAAAATCCTAAACTATGTTATTTGACCAAATATTTAAGTTTAAAAATATTGAGTATTATAGATTTTTATTAATAACAAAATAAATATAGTATAAAACCAACCTTAACTGGATAGTAGTAGCTCCTAAACGACAAATGATCTCTGCCACATAGAGGGGAATTTTCACTTCGCATATGCATTTCCAAGTGTTGGAAGAAATCATGGTCTTCCCTCGAAGTGAAAGGTAAAAGGACTCCCAGGGATCCACTCAAAGTAGCATACAATAGGGCCTCTGAACCTCCAGGAATGAGGGTAGCTCTATGCAGGGTTGTTATAGTCTCCCCAACATGGAAATTTGCCACCATATCTCCCTTTTGAGATGCTCCATTCAGTAATCCTACGAAATTGCTATTATTAATAAATGTCGTTATACAACTTGTGGCAACACATGTCAGGAAATACTTCAGATATATAAAATAATCATATGTGATCATTAGTCTAGCATGTGTGAATTTTAGTGGTATCATCATGTCAACTAAACAAATTCTCATATTTTTTATTATTTTGCCATTCTACTAAATATTGTATGGCGACCATCTTAAGATGTAACATCAAAATTTGGTCTGCTTTTTTATCAATCATAGGCAGTCTCTGTGACTGACTTCACATTACTGTAAATCAAAGATATTTTTATTTACTATATAAATTGTTTTAAATACCAACCTCTATCCCAAAGAGCCTTATTTCCAGTAGGATCCTCATCAACATCATCAGTGACAGAGTGCGGCAACCTCATAATAGCGACATTCCCAAACTTATCCGACATTGCTACTGTGTCATAATCGAGGATACACGTATTGGTTATCCATCTAGGATTTGTATCATCGGCAAATATGATTAACTGGTTCTCCCTTTTCTTGTATTTTACACAGAATATGGATTCTTGCACATCTGATACAAATATTCTTTGCCTATTAGTTTTAAGGTCTACAATTAGGTTAGGAATGTGTCTGTTTTCGCATTTTCTAAGAAGTTTCCGCCGACCGATGTCGTATAAACGAAGCATTCGACCTACTCCAGCTATGAGCCGTCCATTGAAGGCAGCCAATGCTCCGGGGTATTCGTCTACTGGAGTTTTATGAACTAATTCCAATTTACCTGTATTATATATCTGAAACAATATCATTTTATTTGTTTTAAGTCTATTGTTTAATGAATAAGCAAAGTTATTTGACCATCTTAAAAAAAAGGATGCGTGTACTTATGTACGCGCGCAAGAAGTTACACTTCTTTGGCATTATTAAAAATAGTTTTTGATTGCATGCAAATAATTAATTACAATTAAATAATCAAAGACTGGAAAAGGAGTCATTATAGTCAATAAAGTTCAGTTTACATTTGAAAAATAAAAAAATAAATATTTATTATTATTCTCTTACATTAAGTGTAACATAAATTCTATTATTATTTGAATGTTGTTTTTAAATTATGTCCAATGCCGTAGCATCTTCCGCGGGCAACTTCATTCTGTTAATTTTGTGTCACGGTGCGCGCGCATCGTAAAATTTCACTCTCATCAATTTTTCATAACGCGCCTAAAGAAGTATAACTTCAAAAAATCCAATAAAAATATAAAAAACTCTACTAAAGACAATTACCTTATAAACATCAAGGCTGCCCTCGTTACAAGTCCTAGGAGACAGCACCATATCCTTGGCGACTCCAACAACCAAATGAGGAACTGCGTGTTCTCCGTGTACAGCCCAACGCACAATACACACGGACACTGCGGCTTCGTTCTGTTCCAGTTGCACTTTGCACAAGGTGCTCGCCTCGCCGCTGCTCATGTCCACTACGCGGATTTGTGACGCCCACATGCCTATAAAGAAAAGTAAGTTAGCAATGTTCTGATGAGACGTTTATCTAATGTTTATTTAGCAATAAATGTATCTACTGCTTGAATCAAATGATTTACAAAAATCATTTGGGATTAATGCAAAGATTTAATGTCGCCACAATCGATTAGAGTCAGTTTGCTTTATGCATACTGCTCTTGCCCAGAGAATGTGGCAAAGTATATAAGAATTTCGAGATAATGTACAACAATAATTTTGAGAGCTGTTCTAATAAATTTATATTTACCTGCCCCAGCTTTGGGTGAAGAAAATACATTTTCTGGGAGAATGTCAGACAAAAACGCGTCCGCCATTTCGTTGGCCAATTGTTGCTCTTCTGGCCCACCTCCTGCGGCAGCCTCTCGCATCTCTTGGGCCATTTGGACTCTGAAATAAACAATCTCGTTTAAAAAACTACATAATGATGGTATATGTTGTAAGATATAACTTAATAAAATCAGTACTGCAGGAGTATCCACAATTAATTCAGTTACATGTGTATTTTTATCATCAGATAAAATATCCTAGTGAGTTAAATTTTTTTCAGAAATAATTTAAGTACAATTCCATTATATGTATTTCAAAAGTTCAGTTTATTAAGCTTATATTTTCTGGGAGATGTAAGTATTTTTCAATAATATTAACACATACCTTCTCTGTTTTTTCATTTCTTCTGTATAAGAATTATGATCAGTCTCCAAAATAATAATGTGATTGGTGTCTCCATTGATCAAAAATTTCCGTGGAGTATATTCTAGTGGGACATAATTTTGATTAAAGACAGCTCCCAATTTTTCTAAAGCCAAAATTCTCAATGTGTTTGACGAGATAGCGACGATACCCTCGGTACATTGTTCTGTAAAAAAATAAAACAGCTTCGTTATAGAAATATGATAAATTATTTTTGTGTTTGGCGTAAAACGCGCTACGATAGACTTTACAATGAGAAAAGTTGTCTAGTTTGTCCACGGCATGGTTTTGCCACCTTCACGGCCTAAGCGGCTCCAGTTAGGCTATGGAATATGCCGAGTTCCTCACTCAACTGCAAGCAGGAGTTAAGATATGTTCTACGACGTCGTGGTTAACTCACTGTATGGGACAGCTACGTACCACTCTCACTGCCCGCAGCCCGAAAGCCGCGTACAGCAAACACGTCGAATTATTTAAATACATAATTATTGGTTTGGCTTACCTGAACTGAAACCGGCAGCATATTCCAAACATTCGTAGGATAGTGGTGTAAGGTGGAATCTGTTTTGATACTGGTACCCAAGCCATGTTCTAGATGACACAGCCAGCACTGCTTCAGCCGACTGCACTCTAACTTTGAACAACTTCACAGGCCGAGATCCCAGATACCTTGACAAGAAAATTCCATGTTAAGAAAAGTTTATTACAGAATTTGCATTTATGTAAGTGTTTAAAGTCTCTCAGCTCTGGTTAATGTAATCTTCATTTTTATCAGTTGATAAAGGAGCGATAAAGGTTTGTCATCATTGAGGGTAAAATTTCAATTTCATAGTGTTCATAAACTTTCATGTAAAATAGAAGAAAATTAAAAACTCTTATCCATACCTTGTCCTAGTGTCTGCTAAATCTCCGCTGACAGAATCTAGGGTTGTCCTTAATAGTACACCATTGCTTAGACCAATATTCAAGTGTAATGCAGACTTAGCACCGGACTCGAATGGTTGATCAACAATACACAAGGACTCTGGACTTGCAGGTAAGGCCTGCATAGATCTGGGCGAAAGGCAGTCCTAAAACAAAATATTAAGATGTTGTAGTGATCTTATATTAAGTATTACTTTTGGTTTATTTATTTGATATATTCAGATATGTTTAAGAATAACGCATTTTAAGGTTGATGTAATCACATAAATTCAGTGGTGTCCTAATGTCATCATTATAAATCACACTTATTGTATTTAGAATAAAAGTATATTGATACTTACGGCTGGATCTAATGAAATAATTCTAACAGTGTTGTCCGTAAGTCCCACTGCTAAGAACCAGGCTCTCTGTTCTCCTGTAGCGACAGATCCTAGGGCCATGCAGGATACATCGGAGGATAACTTCTTTCTCTCTGTATATTCATTAAGTTGGCCAGTCTAAAAATTTACAAAATATTTAATACATTTTATAGTTATTGTTTTATATACATAACCTTATTCTAATCAGTCTGTATGAAATAATCTTAAAATGGTTTGTCCACGGCATGGTTTTGCCACCTTCACGGCCTGAGCGGCTCCAGTTAGGCTATGGAATATGCCGAGTTCCGCACTCGACTGCAAGCAGGAGTTTGGATATGTTCTACGACGTCGTGGTTAACTCACTGTATGGGACAGCTACGTACCACTCTCACTGCCCGCAGCCCGAAAGCCGCGAACAGCAAACACGTCGATAAGACAAATAAATATTTCAATATGCATTATACTAATACGAAATACTTACAGGGTCCATTTCAAAGTAAACCAGTTCTCCACCAGTCAAAGCAATGACGACTTGTCGTTGGTTAACAGCGCATTTAACGATAGATTTCTTTCCTGGCGCTTTCCATTCATTAACTCTTTTATCTGCGCGGATGTGTCTTATACCATCCGGGTAAACTTGGACTAGAGCGTCGCTGCCGAGAGCGTGACAACTGAGCGTCGGAGTAGTTCCCAGGAAACCGGAATCCGTCACTTCTTCAACAGTCTCGCCGATAGAGAGCACAAGTGTAGCGTTTACGAACGACACAATGATGTAAGAATCATAATCGTCTGTAACCAAAAGAAAAATACAAATAGGACAAGGAAATGTGTCCAAATTGTGAATAAAAAAATCCTCTTGTCGCCAGGCTCCACAGAAGAAACAAGTCCCCGATGCCTACCTTTGTTTTTGAGGAAACCATCTCATTCCTTCAACAGCCGATAGCAGATTCTGAAAATAAAAACCACTGGTGTTTATGTATAACAAACAACCAGGGTTTTATTAGTAACTTGTTGATAATAAGGAGCGTTCATAGATGGTAAGGGGTAGCGTCAGATCATGTCAGTAACACGGACCAAATTTTATAATCATTAGCTCCTATGGTTCCCAGTAGATTGAAAATCGTTTGTATTTTTTTAAATTTTTTTTACTGCCTACATTTTTATTATAGCTTTAACCATTAGACAAGTTGAAGTAGCTTACCATCTTTATGCCTCCGTACAGTCCATACTGCATTTGGGGATCCTGGTAGTTCTGAAACAGCCATCTCGGCCACCTCAAGACCATGTCGCAATGCTCTTATAGAAGATCTTGGGCCACGACCACACGCTAGATACACCTGAGGTGTATCTTCACCAGTTAAATCAGCCACTTGACAAGCTGCAACAATTCATTTTTTGTTAATAAAGTAATACAAAAAACCGTAATTAACAAATAATTTTATGTAATCTCAGATAAAGTATATGTTTTTTCGTCAATGTATTTCAGATGAAACACGGAACAAAGGTTGACATCATTGTGCAATAATTACAAGTGTTTGACAAAATATTAAGTTATCAGATACTTCTTTCACTTTCTTACCTAGAATGGGCGAAAGGGAGTCCAATTCATCAACAAGTACCAAATTTCTCAGAGGTCTTGGTGCAAAGAAGAATGTGTCACCCTCTTCTAAAGGCATAGCAGAACTAAACTCAGGCTCATCATCTTCATCTCCCAAGTGTGCAATTTGATATAAGTAACTGAAAGGAACAAAACCATTTAAGTTTCATTTCTACAAAATAATTTAGTATGATAGAAATTCCTATTTTATATACTATATAATATTATGGCCTATGTATATCTCACATCAGTGTGCACTCACCCCATAAGAAGGGAAGGACCTTGGTTCTGAGATAGTTTATATAGCATGTTGATTATTTTTGAATCATTAGGATGGCCTTATGACTCAAGATAACATGCCTTAGTATGGTGGAGACAAAACTGGGCCAGTTTATTATTAGTGCTACAAGCAAAGTGACTGATTAAAATACTTACTGGTTTCCAAATTCACAAGCAACAAACAGAAATCCTGTCTTCAAAACACACATAGATGTTGCAACAGGTACTGTGTCAAAGTATTTTAGTTTAATTTCAGTTACCATGTCCTCATCAGTTTCTATTGTGATTTTAAATATATCTCCTTGCTCTGTTTGTGCAAGGAAAAAGAACATGGATTTGGTTTTATGAGTGGCAGAGCACACGAAAATCATTCCTCGTTCTGGGTCATCCAAGTCATTCCTGCGTCGGGGGATAGGACATCTGATGTCATGTTGGTCTCCTAAGTTTTTGTAAGTTAAATAGTTTTCTGAACAAATCAATACTCCTGAAGGTCCATCATTACCGCCGGGCACAGTTATGAGGAAGTTAGCATGCTCTTCCAATGGCTCTGAATATTTACGCACAACATGGTTCAATCCCAAATCTAGTTCATAAAATGTAAGCGTCTGTTGTGTTTTCTGTGCTGCTTCACCTAAAAAAAAGTATTTATTAAGTCTAGTTCATACATTTTTTTTGAAATATGTAAATGTTTATGAGAGCATCATACAAAGAGGATTTAACGTCACTGCCAGTCGGAAACACGGACCTCTAATAATCATTTAATGTAATGAAATACAAGAAATTGAACTAGTAAAAAAAATATCTCTCCACAAAGATAAAGCAGTTTATAAAGAAATACAAAGTATAAATACCAGTGGGATCAGAGTCTGCTTCTTCATAATCAATTTCCAAACAGGCAAACATAGGATTTTCAAAGCCCACATCGACACCAACCATGTGATATACCAAAGTGTTAGATTTATGTGCCTCCAGTGGAGATGAAATAGTCAGACGAGCTTCTGCATCTCTGTTTAAAATGTAAACCAACTTTTGCTTCTCAGTTGCACCTAGATTAAAATGGAGCAATTATACTATGTGTAATTAATAGAGATATGTGATAGTTAAAATATTGTATAATAATATTAATTACCTATCATCACTGCTCTCCCTTTAGGATCAATTGCTAAATACTGTCCTGGAACAATTCTCCTACAACCAGATTTACCAAATGTTTCTTGATGTACTTTTTCCAGAATATTTTTAGCTGGTATGTACTCTAATATAACAATTCTTCCAGAATCTGATCCAACCACAATGTAATCTAAAAACAGAAAAAGGTGAGTAACAATCCTCTCACTATAGATATAAAATATTGGCATTAGAAATATTTGTTCCATTACATGATACATCCCAGCGATTAGTGAAATTGCCAAGTGCGACGTGATGGTTATTATCTATGCATCTAGTTATACCACACGCCATTAAAAATTAAAGGCCATGGAGCAAGACAATGCAATACAGGAGGTTAGATACCGGCCGGCATAAAAAAAACCACGTGGTGGTAGAAATTTTACCTTTTGTTCCGCCCGTCAATCTAAATGCCATCATGGAGCGAATAATGCCGAATATTTCAACTTTCATCAAAGTATACACTTTCCCAGTGTTCGGGTCAGGACGCAAGAGTTCCAATATCTTCCCACGCGATATAGCAATCTCTTGCTGCTTGGTGCCAGAGAAATTCCCATGTACGGCATGGGTAATGGCGGAGGAGCCCTGGAGCGTAAGATTGTACAAGAACATCCTAAACCGGTGTTATCCAACCTGAAATAAATATACTATTGAGTGAAATAAATATACTATTGAGTATGTGCTAGGCGTAGTCTAACCTGGTAACAGCCTAATATATTTAGTCGAAATGTAAAGCTCGTAACTAACGAAAGCAGAATAGATTTGTGCTTTTGAATGGGTGAGCATACTTTTATTTAGCACCTTTTAAACGACCACTATAGATATAATAATCAATCGTGGAGATACCCAGTGCAGTTTAGAAATAGAGTTATTAAATTGACAATAATATTACTATAAATTATATTTTAACATACCTTGTAGGAAGAAATCACCGATCGCCGCAATGCGGCTAGATAATTATCCCAAACCTCACTTTGACTAACGACGAGGCCCAAAATGGCCGACAGCAAATAATGTGACGCGAAACTGAATAGTGAATACATTTCGAAGTTAACCCCGCGCAAAGGAACAACCAATCAAAATAGAGTTAAAATAGAAATGGCGCTGACTTTTATAACTTCAGGGTTACCATGTGTAATAAAAAAAATAATAAACGGAAGAACTTTTACTTTTATATATTAACACAAGAGGGCACTTTTTTAAAAATATCTGTTGATTTACCTTCGCTACTTGATAATAGATGACACTTCTTAATATGAGCTAAAAGGCTATCTTACGAATGTTTTGTTAAACTATTCTGATGATACTTCAGTAAGGTGGCACTAGTATACTTTTTATTATGTACCCTAGTGTCTACATAATATATATATTTTAATGAATAACATGTTGCGTGTTACATCTACAGCGTCATTTTCTTTTTATTTAAATATATTTTTATTTTTGAATGGTTGCCTCGTAAAATTACACGTTCCTATGTTCTATTGTATAAACATAATTAAACCTATTTTTCAAGGTCTCACCTTTATACCAGAGAATTCTTACTCCAAATGGATTGTTACGGCTTTCGTGTGATTCAGGAGTATAATTCGTTGCTACATTGAGTGAAATATAACGATTAATGGGAGGTCGCCAAAACGTCGACAAAATACGCTGCCGAATCTGAGGAAAGAAGCTAGTACATACTAATTATAGCAATAATACCTACAGTAAGAATGACATTAAAATTCCCGATAAAACTACAGAAGGAACGGCTACCATGATTCATGTAACAAAAACTTAGTTTTTGGTTGCTTTTTACATTGTACACGGTGAGTAACCTTGGCATTTACTGTATGAGAACACCTGAACTGTTTTGGTGGGATTTTATATTCGTATTTGTATGCATTAAAAGGGCTTTGGTCCATTGTGGTGTCTTTTAATTCTATTTTCTGGCCGCGCGGCTCACATTGTATCTTTTGAGGCGCACCTGAGTATTTGGACCCATTTCACTTTGAGACGCCGCGTTCTTTATTGGATCATCAGTCAACAAGAAACCGAGTGTTTTTTTGGTTAATCGTGCGACTGGATAACGAATACGAGTCACGTTTCGATCTTGAGATAAACATTTATTTAAATCTGGTATTGTATAACGATAGAAATATTATGAGTATTTTTAAATATAACAACTGTTTGCTGCCTCTACATATAATATACCTTTACAAAAAAGCACTATATTTAGTGCACGAATAGTTTTCATGTTAAATTACTTTTAAACGACACAGATTCCATAAAAAAAGATTTAAGGCTTATGTGCGCGATTGTTAAAAAACCTTATATATACTAATTTTAATCATAAGTTAAGTTATAATTTAGACATTAAATAATTGTTTTGTATTGATATCATCCTAATCCACATGACTAATCGTGTATGCTATATTGTTATCAAATGATATATATATCGTATGGTTGAACATTAGAAATGAATGTATAAACGTATAAATATAACGTTAAAAGGAATTATATCGCTTACTAAGATACTGGTGGTATAAATAAAAACAAAAATATATTAAACATTTTGCGGTTGAAGTGCCTGTTCATGAATCACGGCGAGCGTCGACATTCATTGGTGCACGTGCGTTTCACGTTTGAGATTATGAGAAAAATTTTATGCTATGCAGACTGGTCTTGCAAGTACAGCCAATAATTACATCAAGTACCTAGCTGCAAGCGGTTTTAGGCTTAACTTAAATATAGGAGAATAAAATATTGCCATATACAAATCCGTATGGATTTAGGGAAATGTGCATGAATATTTTTAAGACTGACGGCACACTTTTTGATTATAATGCATATTAGGTGTCATATACTACAGTAACCTATAGTTAGTTCTTTTTAGCAATGCACATATAAATAGGCTATAGGCGTTTATTTATTGCTAGCGGATTGTATCAGCTTTGCGAGGCGACATTTATATTTTTTTAAATATTTAAATGAATATAGCCTATGACTGTGGCATTCAATTTGTGACTGAGTTCTTGTATTCCAGGCATTCAAATAGCAACAGAAATGGTGTAAACTGCGCAGTAGATTCAATACTTAGAAGACTAAAGACTTAGAAACGAACAAAACACTGTCGTCCTTATTTCTAAAAACTTACTGTTGTATCTAAAGTATATTTGTCTCTTTTCATCACAATGTAAACACGATTCGATAGAAAGAGCCGAAGGAGTAGGAGTGTAATTAGAGTGATTTATTTTTATTTATTAGACAAAATTCTCAATGCGAAGATCGCCGGGATTAATTAGTGTGGAAAACATAACAAACTTCATAAAAACCGTTGAGTAACACCAAAATTCGGTTTATACCGATTTTGGCGGTTAGTGACAAATTATTATGCAAAGTCCCGAATTAGTATAGATTTATGTTTTAAGCGCCGTAAAATTACATTACTTATAATTCGTTTTAAACAAATTTTATTCATAAATTAGACTTATGTTTCTGGCAGTTATTTCGTTATTAATTTTCTTAAGGCGCTTATATTATTTAAAATTATAATATACTCTTTCTCGTTTTGGTGTTAACAATTATTATAAATTGGTTTATTCATATTAGTTTACCGTCTGCGTTTCAAAATATAGCAGACGAAATTTGTATGGATTTTTTAGTTATTTTATCCCATTAATCCCCGTACGATTTAAACGATTTTGGTATTTGGCCATTTAGATCATTTAAATGATTGATTTACCATAATATGTAGGTATATGTAATATATGAGTCGATTGTTTTATATAGGCGCGTGCCATTGTCTGTTATGTTTTGTGAGACAGTTTCGAGAAACTATGACTATTCTGATTGTTTCATCGAATGTTGATAGAGTCGAATCGTATTGGAATATGACATATAATCAATGAGAATAAATGGAATTATTTAAGTAAACATTATATGTTAATGTGTCAGGACGTTAAATGCGCATATATTACGCAGGAAATTCGAAACGTAGCGAAATCAACTAACGCGTTTCAATATAATTGAGTTCTGTAAAACGATTAAAAAATGCACTATAAAAAACTAAACTAGGCATATGTGAACATACACGATACAACCTTAATTTAAACTTTAGTAAATGGTAATAAAATTGTGCTTTAGTTGAAAAAATTTTTTTTATTAATTTAATAGATGTTAAAAAATCCCCAGCGTGATATTTTTTTCTATGTATTTTATACCAATAAATAAATTTTATTCTAGATCTAGATAAATGAGCGTCCAGTGTCTAGCAGTGAATTTTGTTGCGAGGCTAGACTTAATTATGTACTGCTTTAGCTAAAACAATAAATTCCAGCGACCGCTTTGTGTTATATGTAATATCGATGTGTGATAGAATTAATTTATTACATCTTTAGGTATAAATTTATTGACTGGAAAAGTAAATCTTTTTATTTCGAATGTGACAATGTCAAGAAGATTTTACTTTTTATAAATACAAAGATAATATAGCTAAAAAGCTCGAATGCTATCAACAATGTGTTTATTATATAGTAGGGATAACTTCATAGTTTGACTTTAATTATAAGGCGTGATAAAGCCATAGACATAAACAAAAAAGCATATTACATAAACGCGTAACGATGTCTATGCCCTTTGTCTATAGTCTATAGGAATGTAATATTGCGCACCCTAAATCCCAGTGTAAACATTCCACCCTCACCCACACCAAGCCATGTAACTTAATATTTTGCATTGATCTCCGATAGGGCTGAAGTATTTGACTTTTAATCGTTTTAAATTATTTATAAAACATCTAAATGTTTCAATTTATCGTTGAGATATATTTTGAATAAGCATTAGTATAGGTGGGAATATTTTATATTTTAGAAATCTACGTACAATTTTTGAGATCAAGCAGACCGGATTATCTCTTTATAAACCTAAGACGTTTCTGTTTAAAGTTTCTAATAGGCATAACCCTATTTCTACCCTCAAAATACCGCACGCAGCCCTTCTTTAATAAAACATCTCGATAATGAAAAGTCAGGCAGTCATAGAGGGTGGCGAATTGCCCTCAGCGAGATCAGACGTATGGCCACGCAAAAGTAAGTTTTATGACCTCGACTTTATCATCAAAACTTAATGACACTAAGCCACAGATTGCAATAAATATCTTAATGATATGGAATCAGAAAGTATCTTGTAACTCTTATATAAGAACAGTCGTAAGTGATAATTTCTGGTGCAGGAAACTATAGTTTAATGTTTACAACTTAAAGTGGATTTTGATGAAATTAATTAAAGTTTTAGATTGTTTTTACACGAATACACTTCCTACGCTTTAACATTCATTGCGTTTTATTTGATGCAGCACGTGCGCAGGCCACCTGTCGTTGATTCTGTACTTATAATTTGTTCACCAATTATAATTAAATTGTATAGTAGTCTTTTCGCGGTACATCTGATTTCTAAGCCTACTTTTATGTATCAACCATACTATCCATAGAATTGAAAGCAATCAGTAATTTATGCCGTCTTTATCTAGATTATATTGTTATCCAAGTATTAATGCGAGAACAGCCATTTATATTATTTACTTAAAAAGCTATTTAATTTTTCGTTCTTAACAGTCTTATACACAGCCGATGAATTTATATATAGAATTTTTAAATTCAATGTCTTTGTGGTGTGAGTGCAAGAATAACAATATTAAATCTATATGATTAAAACCCTTTTTTTGGAGGTGTATGGTTAAGTACTGTTTGCGGATGAGCACAGTAATTGATTTTAAATAAAATAATAGATTCTCGTCGCGTTTGATGCAAATGCTCGGCGCCGGATGGACCTCCCAAGCCCTAACGACGGATTGAATCCAAAATGGCGCCTACCTTTATTACTTAACGAACGTGCTGTCATGGTTTTACTTTAAACATTTCCGCTATAAGTAAAAGGAACTTTTCAACTAGAAAATCGTAAAGGACGATGTAAAGGGCGGCATATAAATACAAATAACGCAACTTTAACTAAAATTTCTACAAACTGGAGTGAATTCCGGTACAATGGTTGACCTAAAAAATTACTTTATCATAATCAAATAATGATACGGGTACCTTATCTAACAGCATCAGTATGTTGAATTAAAGTAACTCTTGAGACTGATAAGTAAACTTTACCATGCATGGAAGCTAATGAACATACTCAAAAAGATACACGTTGAATTGATAACCTCCTTTGGTTGTTATTAAAACGCTTTATAAGGGTTTATTACTCTATGCTGGCAAATATCTGTCGTGAAATATTCGACTCGAATGAGATTCCCTATTCTTTAGATCTTCTTCTTCTAGTGCCACTTTATTACTAAAGGTTTACAACATGAATTGCCGGGTATCTTGCGCATTCCCGTACGTTCCGTAACCACGACTTTTTTCTTCTACTATTCTTTATATACACAATTTTAATTTGAAAGAAGTAATTAAAGTCTAAGGCGAATTTAAATACGTTTTCAAGTCATATTGTAAACACGTGATACTTAATAGTCTGTCAACCTTGATAAAAAAAGTGAAGGTCTCAAAACAACTACTTAGTTTGATTGACATTCCTTATACTCCAGTGTGACTCTAATTTCATCTATCTAAGCAAATGATTGTGTATAGAAATTAACGCGCATTCCTTGTGTAATGATATCACGTTCAAAACGTTTCAAATCGTTTGATTGAAGGTCCATGACCGACCCGCACGATCAAATCTTATTAGGCCCGGTAATAAAGGTCATTACAGATGTTTTTTATTAATTTGTGTTATTTTTGGATACCGAATTAAGTAAATATATTAAGTGCACGCAAGATTTCAATGACGGTACGTCCCGTCGTGTGGATATTTGGAACTATGACAAGAAGTTTAAGCAATAGTATGGGTAGGGAATTGTAATAAAATTAAGTTAAAGGCCGGCAACGCACCCACTAAAATGGGTAGTATCGTTTGCTACTTATTTAAAAAAAACGATGTAAAATTTTAAGTTTTTTACCATTCTTTATTACACATGTCATTACTATTACCGTAAATCAAGTGATAAATCCGGGTTCAGACTTAAAATAACGTTTATAACTTTTAATAGATATCTGTATTTATTACCTTTTTAACATCGAGTGCTTTTCAATCGTGGAAGCGTCAAGTTATTAGAATAATTATATAAATTTGCTTTATGTTCAGTACTCTTACCAGGGCCTGATTTAGGGGAGGGAACCGGGGTTACACCCCCGGTGCCTCCACAAAGTAGGGCCCCCACAATAGAGACTTCAGAGAAATATGTTTTTATTCCGACTAGTAAACAACTTTTCTTTTGATATATATTTAAATACTAAAGGAATCTACTTGGTTTTACAGTAAATTATTGATTGAAAAACTCGACTAAAAATTGTTCACTTTATTTGGAAAATAATTTGGTGCCAGCTTCCAGACCTCTAAATCCGGCCCTGACATTATTTATACATTTTACACTTATGCATCCCTCGCACTAGTGAAGATAACATATATGTGCGAAACTACACCCCCGGGTCCCGAGCACCCACTAAAAGCAACTCCGGCTATTACCGACATAGCCTATCGCTATTGCTTTCGCATTCTACATTCTAAATGTGCGTAAGACAATGGTCCAATTGTCATTGGACAATATTGAAAATACAAAATACTTACGTCATGGGTCATTTTGAAAGCTTAAGATTGTACAATTTCTAAAGGAGCAAAGAAAGAAACATTCCGAGCGTCAAAACTACTCAGTTATGCACAATCGTAACTAATTGATCGGATGCTGATCCATTAAGATTGCTCACGAATTCTGTCTAACAATTTGCTCAATTATCTTTTCTCTACTCTGATGTCATCTACCGGGTGTTCAACTAATTGCCGAGTATCTTTGCCGACAGTCGGCATGCCGAATTAGTTTTATGCTGTTTTAATAAAGGCATTTATATTGCCTATTCTTGAATTGAATCTCGCTTTTTTAATATATTTTTATGTTACACATTTCTTATAGCTAACATAAACATTCTGCCTTTTTTTTATAGTACGGGCAGGAAGCTCATCTATGAAGGCCAGCACGAATTGCTGTGTCAGTGTCTCGGGGTGGGCTGCGGGGCGCAGTAGAGAGCTGGAGCACTGAGGCGCGCCAGTAATAACAATTAGTTATGTAAAACATTAAATTATTGTAATTTTATCAATTTTTTTCTGAAATGCATTACTTGGCTTGCGATAATATATATCGTGTAAATCATGTTCTATATACATTTTCGTCATAAAATGAATTCAAAGTGTCAAAAATTGGCTATGTTTGGATTTTTTTCTATCGAGCGAAGTTATTTAAATCGTGTATCGATCTTTCAATGGATACAACTACTCAACTCCACCATATACTTTTTCCATTCCCCCTACTTCAAGAAAAGATGACGAAAAATGGAAAGGAGTTTGGAGTTTGGCGACCGGATAGGTCCTTAAGTGGTACCAGCCGCCCGTGGACACTCTGAATGCTGGAGGTTTCGCAAGTGCGTTACCGACCTATATCAAATTAAAATTCTAAATTTGTAACTGGATTAACTGGTATATTGATTAAAAGTAATTTTCCCTGTATATATGAATATATTTTTGTAGGTAAAAAGTAAAAACCTTAAAACGATTTTTTTAATGTCACTGACCAATTTACTTGGTCTATCTGATTTAATCTTTGCTGAAAATCAATCGACCAAAGCGTTAAGCTAAAAAGATCCGTGGAAAAGGCGACTTTTTAATTTATACGACGGATACAAGCCTGCTTTGAATAGCCTCTTAGCCAATAGAAACTAGATATTGCATCCGATCATTGCGATAAAACATCCATCAAAATGACGGTGACAAATTATACTCTTTCCATGGCATTAATATTAATATAAACGATAACGAAATCCTATCACGACCTACTAGTTACAAAGAGCTATTAACTCCGTCGTATCTCAGAGATCCTGTACCGTATCGGGAATAGTAAATTAGGATATGAGTGCACCTGTGTGGGCCTTCCCAACAATAGGAAAAAAATGTGGGCGCACCTTCAACTAAACGAATTATTACCACTACCTGCGACTTCCTCCCGTTGCCTATACAAAACTTTTAGACGAAATATTCAGTTTCACTATCCATTGCGTGATTTTGAGTTCATGTTGTACACAATTGTTAGCATAGCCGTTAATGGATGGGTAGTTTTAAATGTAATCGTTAAGTTTTTATTTATATTCCTCGGAATATAAGTCAAGTGGTCCCGCCTTCATTCTCAGGTGCATTTTTGTATTGAAGGAACTTGTAAGTTTTTTTATTGTGTTTTAAAAGCCTTCACAGTGTCGTACCTTTAGAGATTTTTCCCAAGATTTAATAAGTCATTTTAGGGTTCAATACGTTGTTTAATATATTTATTATGTTATCAATAATGTTGAATGTTTATTGAATGCATTTGCGGCATTGTGGCTTTGGGTTTCATGACCAAGCTGGACCAAATTTATTTCTGGCTTTTAGGCACAGAATAATTAAAAATGATCAACGAATTTACACCAGAATTATGTCCATCCCATGCCCAAGCAGAAGTTTACATTATTTTTTGTAGTTGCTTTATTCCTAAATAATAAATATTATTTTTAATTTTTCGAGTTATGAATGAAAGTCAAAACACATCTAATAATATCATTAAGAATTAAAGATACGGAACGATATCCGTATCAAAAACTCTGCTTGTCTATACATTTTTGTCAGTCATTTAGAGTCATTATAATTTTCTGGATTATTTTGGAATTTAAATTAGGTTCAAACTTTTTTGAATGACCGTTTAATTTCCGAGGAATGGACGCTTAAATCCTATTAGCTACTATTAGAGACATACGTGCAATAAAAGGTTTTAACAAATTTATTGGTATATGTTTAATAGGCCGACTACGCACTCGTGAGCCCTCTGGAATTAAGACTGTGGGCTATCACTTAACATCAGATGAACTGATTTATAGCAATATATATAAGGTGTTCAAATATATGAAAAAATATGAAGAAGTACACAGTAGGTATAAGATCTGTATTGAAATCCAGAAGGAAGTAGAAGTAGAAGTCAGACTGAACATCGACTTGTCTATAAATGAAACGGATGTATTCCGAGGCCAAAGCCCATTTAGGGTTGTAGCGCTGCTGGATTTTTATAATTTTTACCAGCGCAAATCACAATACGAAATCCATTTTCATTATACTGTTTTGACAAAAGCTCGGTCACCTTTCAACGCAGCGAAAGCACACTTTGACAAAACGTGACGAAATTATCTTTAATTTAATAACAGTTTTATATAACATGAAAATATATACACTTTAAAAAGCATATAAATAATTTAAGATAAAAATATTGACTTTGATTTACGCGAGTACTACGTTTTAATAAAACACCGCCTATTTATTACACTATTACTTTAGATTCCTGATTGATTAAATACGCGAATATATCAAAGTGAAGTTAGAAATATCTTCTATTAAAAATTCATAAAATCGAACTTAATATTATTTTATAGTCATCTAAATTCTTATGATAATTTTGAACAAATATCTATGGAGAAATACGTTTACTAAAAAAGGTGTTTTTTTGTCATAAATAATGTAAACGTATCTAATATCTATTGTAAAGGGGATAACATAGAAATAGTATAAACACCTGCACAGTGATTTTAATATGCAATTTGTAAGCGACACATCAACCAATAACCATCGTTTATAGATGCGCATATTGTTATGTGATAGATCTATGTTATATTTCTAGATGGGTCGTTATGTTTGAGTTTTTGAAATGTCTTGACTTGACTTAATGTCATATAACTTCTAGAAGGGGCAGTCTCAGACTCCAAGTCTTTTCTCCTGTTTGCCTCATCTGTACGACTCCAGGTTTGCTTGGGACGGCCAAGCTTTCACTTTCCTTGCGGGTTCCAATCAAGTGTCTGCTTGGGGATATAATTAGAATTTCTTCGGATTATAGCCTATCCATTTCCGCCGCTTGATCTGCTGGGTAATCGGGATGTCTCCCAAAGTTGCGTTAGAGATCTTCTCGGGCTAGCAGATACTCAGAATATGGCGAAGACAGCGACGGAAATGTAACGTTTAAAAATGAAACAAGTTTACTTCAGATAAATAGAGAACAAGTCATTGCTCTGAAAAAGTTTTACAAATTCTTCGTACGTATAAAAACCTTAATTAAACTTGGTTGTTCTTGTTGCTTGTCAGTTGTCAGTAGCACTACGGGGTGCCCAGTCGGCATTCAGTAACTAGACTACTCTGTCATGTATGATCTTGCTCATTTTGCCATTTAGGAACGTCAATCATTGTTACCTTTGTGGGTGATGAATATAATACGTTTTGGAGCCCATAGAATCTATACTTAGAAACAAAAGTTGGTTTAGAACAAAAATCACATTTGATATCCCATATTTTGTATTTGGCACTACTAAAAAATTTATATATCTGGGGACCAAAACCTTTTTTGGTCTGGGCTTCTGATTTCTGATTCTATTTCATGATTAATCTATTAGGCAAGTAGGTGATCAGCCTCCAGTGCCTGACACACGCCGTTGACTTTTTTGGGTCTAAGGCAAGCCGGTTTCCTCACGAAGTTTTCCTTCACCGTACGAGCGAGTGTTGAATGCACACATAGAAAAAAGTCCATTGGTGCACAGCCGGGGATCGAACCTACGACCTCAGGGATGAGAATCGCACGCTGAAGCCATTAGGCCGACACTGATCTACTAGCCTATTTAATAAGTCATAGTAACAGTATGTATCTTGCTTATACAATAAAATATTGCATACTCCTAGGTGTCTACAAGTCTTATACACTTTAACTTTATGTAAAGTTATGTCAAATTCTTTCCTTTTAAATCGGGTATAAAGCTGTAAAGGTCCAGTTCTGTAGGTCTATGGTTCTCACTAATAGCGGTAGTGTATCGACATCGGTGAGTAATGTCTCTTGTATGTCGCAGCAGGTTGATAAGGAGGCGCCACGGTGTCGCCGACAGTGATAACCTGTGACCAATGTGCTATTTTACCTTCAAAGAATTTTGTTATAACGCAATTTTATTAATTATACGGATGCTATAAACAGAGATGGCTTAGGTATTTATAAGTAATCTAACTAAGACCCCAACATTAACGTAACGATAAATCTATGAAGGTAATGAAGAAATATTTTTCATTTTGCATACTATTATATATATTATAAACAGCCCCGGGGACTCCACAAAAGAGGGACCCACAATAGAAATTTTAGAAAAAGAAATTATTTAAATTCAGACTAGTAAACACTAGTAAACAACTTTTTGTTAAATACTAAATAAATCTAATAAATGATCGATCGCTTCGATTCGAAGTTTCACAATAAATGATCGATCGAAAAACTCGTTTTCCAAATAAAATGTTCATTTTATTTGGAAAATAATTTGGGGCAAGGGGGCCTCCACTCCTGTGTTTGCGAAGCCTCCAGACCTATAAATCCAGCTCTGATACAGGCACAGTATTGCACACTGGCAGACCTCGCAGACTAAATTTACATTAATTAAGAAACAACTAACAACATTGTACCAATAAACCTTTCTTATTTTTTTACCTGTAAGTGTTTTTATATAGAGTATTAAGTTCTGTATTGTATTTTATTTTTTATATTTGGGCTGTATGGAAGAAACTGCTTTTTGCTGAGGGACAGCCCATTTACGTCCATTTCCCTTGTTTTGTGAATATTGATGTCAATAAGATGTTATTGTAATGTGTCATTAATGTCTCATTACTCCATGGCGGGGTAATGAGACTTCAAACAACAATTAAAAATGGCTGTCACGTGTGCTTAGATATTAATAACGCCATACTTCGTTTATACCTATCGTCGTTAATAGAAGAGAAGGCGATATCATTGCGCCAATCAAGCCTTAATTATTGCAGTCATTCTATATCTTCAAGCATTTCAATTACCAGTTCTTGTTCGTTAAAATCTCACATATCAACGCACCTGTGTTTTCTTATTAAACGCAATGATATTAAACCCAATAAGGCGGACGGCATGCGGAGGAAGGCAGTGATTTCTTTTAATAGGGTCCTTAACTTGTGTCGATGGTATATGGTAGCAGCAACTTTCCATCCCGAGTTAGAGGCAAAAACAAATGCCAACCCTTTAGTGGAAGAACGGCTAAATATGGAAAACCGAAATGCGAGGCCCGAGACGACATCGGAAATGGTCAGTGAATTTTTTATAAGCACCATATTTATCCAGGTGTTCGCGTAGCAAATATTTGTTTGCTTGGTAGAAATGTAAGCGAATTACTTTTACAATATTTACGTTTAAAATCAAGCGACGGCATTGGAAAGTCATGAATAATTTATTTTGTAGACAATCGAAACGAACAATAGTTTGAATAATGAAAAGGGACTGAGTTAGTATCGCTTAGCATATATGGCCATAGAAACGTAAATCAAAACATAATGCGCATTGCTGAGCGCGGAATGAGCGCGCTTGCGCCGGCGCCGCTCCGCATAAGGTTGTAAGGCAATGCTCGGTGACGTCACTGGCGATGCGCGCCCCGACACCTGCAGAGTCAATGATCTTTGGTTCGTGTGTGGGCTGAGGCCTTGTTTAAGATAAGAATTCTATGTCAGCCAGGTCATGGAGAATCTGATTTAATTCACCTCATTATAAATTACCTACTTCGTTTGCTCCAGCTTGACACTTTAATTGAATCCATACCTTTGCACTAAGTCATTTTACATTATTAGGTCCTCACATGCTTTGTAAATTAATATGCAAGAACTATTCAAACCCAGAATTAAAAATTCTATACATACCATTATATGGTCCAAAGTCTACATAAAATTTGGACCTTTTAAAACATGATAATTAGAACGCGATTCATGTTTATTAATCAATAATCACTATGCAAGCTTTGCTACAGTGATATAAATTTTATTATGACCTCTCTGCTGTAGATGTTCTATTACTCAATAAGAATTAAATTGGACCAGTTTCGATTTCATCTGTATATAAAATTAAGGTTTTAAGATTGTAAAGATTATTATCGAATTAACATAACAAACATGTTAACTAATCTCCGATATTGTTTATTCGTAGTTCCACTTCATTAACTACGATGTCTAACAAATATTGAAATGGTAGGAAATTTAACAAAGAGGAATTAGCAACACTTGGGTCATTGTGAAGTTCCAAGTAATAGAAGTGTCACAGAGATTCTTAAGCAAATACATGATTCTAAACGGTGAAGTAACAAGAGGCATTCAATAGCACATCGCAATGAAGCGTTACAACCTTATAGCCTATTGTTGACGAACAAACGCAGGAAACAGTAAAGTTGAGTTTCAAAGATTTTGCTCTACGTACAGGTAGGTCGCAGGTGTGTTTCTATACCACTGGAGTTATGAACAAGTCTATAAACAATGAGAAGTACTCAAAGAGTAACCGAATCGGTTTGAAAGGAAGTTGTTCGTACAAGAGTTTTACATTTATGGAAAGAAAGGTTTGAAAAGAAGCAACGGTGTTGGCACAACATTTTAATACAATGTGCGGCTAGTGGAAATGTAAAAAGTTGTGAACGGATACGGTAAAATCAGGGTAATAATATTTGTCACTTAGTAAATTGCTTTCGTTCCCTTGTATGAATGTCTAATGGAATAGAAATCACTAAGCGCGAGTAAAAAATTTAAATGTATGGAAGTTATTCAAAAAACCTCGGCGCTATATGGGGGTGGTTGGAGGTATTCATTGGTGGCAGACAATCAAGGCTATAAATATAGAACCTACCCTGTTTTACTTTCCCCTTCAGGCGGAAGCGTCGCGTTGCTATGGAAACGGCTTTCCATGGCGACGGGCATTGGTCGGAAAATTCAAGATGGCGGCTCCATATCGATCGATGGGGAGAGTTTCCCCACTCCATATTAAAACTGCACTTAACGCCACTTACCCTTTTAGCATTTAAGCCAGTCCGTTATAAAGTCAGGTAGACTTGTTGTTAAGCATTTATGAGCTCAAATATTGACAGATACTTGAATAAGTCATTGTCTTTAACAATGTTCAAGAGTAGCTTATTGTTATCTAATAACAAGTTTCGGCTTTTGTTATTCCAAACAATTATTGCTAAGAATCATCTTTACGAGAGATTTCTATTCTCTTGTAAGCCGGATGGACGTAATTGCAATTTTACACAGCGTTAAAACGGGAAGAATATAACTACAATTTATCTTTAAGTTTTATATTTGAGGTGGCCGGTACTGCGCGTTTAAAGAATTTATAGAATACTGAGATAGATTAAGATAATTATTCTATAGGAATTCATTTTTTAATTACTTTTTCTTTTAGAGAGTACGTCTTTCAAGCGTAGTGCATTTTTATAAAAGTCCCCAACGTTTTGAAGTACTCTTACATATTCTAGTGCTCACAAGTAGAAATCCTAAAGGATGTCACTGAACGGAAGTTAATTCTTAGGAAATAACTTTTAATATATGTCATCACACCCCTAGTTAGTATTTTTTATTAAACCCTCTTCGTTTCAGTTTTATATTATTTAGTACATCAAATAATATCGTTACGGAGTAAAAGATTTTTATAATTAACAGCCCATAGGTCAAATCAAATCAAATCAAAATCATCATATTCATATAGGTAACACAATGTACACTTATGAACGTCAAAAAAAGAAATATATATTAAATACTTTTAATTAATTTTACATTTACTGCCAGTTCTCAAATGAAGGGCGTAGAATGGAAGAGAAGAACAGGCAATAAACTTTTTTTAATCGCCAAGTTTTTTGTTTTACACAATGTTTGTAAGGAGCTGAAACCTCGTTTTATGTTGAATATATTATATTGGTTTTCCTTTCGTATGATAGATGAAGTATACAAACAGGATTGTCCAGACTTATTTCGTATAGGCTCTCGCCTTATCTGGCTAGCTACGATATATTATAAGCCATTATTCAATACGTTATGTACAAGACATAAACACTGACAGAGAGATCAGATCATAAACTCAGTCAAATAAAAACTACACCAAACACAATAAAACAACACCTATAAAAACATCACTCATGAAAGCCAGGTTCTAAACAATTAGATCGATTAAAGTTTTATGCTTTTTGATGTGGTTAATATGTTTTGTGGGCGTGTCCGCGAGTTAAGACAATGATCTATTTTTACGGGAATGCGTAAAGAGGCCACGTGGCTGGCAGCTGCGCTCGCGCACGTGCCATGTATTTATACCGCCCGCCCTTCCTCAGGATACTTATTCTTAATATATGATACAATACCCTTGTTAGTCTCTTATTTTGCCTATCGATCACTACTTTGTATTGGCTAAGTTTAGTTGATTTCTCAGAATTGTGATGGTATTTCATGTTTTATAAGTACTACAACACGTACTTATTAAATCTTCATATAACAATCACTTGACTGAAAGGTTTCTTAGTTTGAAGCTCAATTAAGTACTGGTTATCTTCAATGTTTTTTCCTCCGGATCCTGGATTGACTCCTGAATGCAAACAATACACACACGTAGGATTATTTGAACGGCTAATTACCTAAATTATTACATAAATATTGTTACAATATTTATAAAATGATGATTCAAGTCAAGTCATGTAATTTATTTCAATTAGACCACCTAAAATGGCACTTTTGAACGTCAAATAAAATATGTATAAAGATGATTCTTGTTGCCCCTTCCAAAAAGTTGTTTCGTGTGGAAAAGAATAGGCAAGAAACTCCACACTTACTCTTTCAAAATAGGTTTAAAATATTTTGTATACATTAGTTAAATAACTATATGTGAAGACAATGTACTCCTAGAATAAAACTACTATACTAAAAAAAGTTAGTATACATGTTCCTCATATATTTACAAATATCTTAACCGTAGAATATTATACATTAAAGAGTAATAAAAAAAAACACAATAAAACAGTGTGTGAGATAAAAATAAAATAATTACATTTTGTAAAAAATAACAAAAATATGTAAAATTTCCAATTTAACTTAAGGTTACTTATTGCGAACTCGCGAGCTGTGTAATCGACCCCAAGAAAGACCCCCACCGGGTTTTCCTTAGGGGATACGACCTCTTATAGTTTAAAAAACAGCATAGGTACTCTTCCTTCAAAGGCCGGCAACGTAACCAATAAAAGTAGGCTAGTTTGTGTATTCTATAAAAAAAATTAAAGAGCGTTCTACATTCTTCAAATAATTTCAGTCGTGTCAAGAGTTTTGACCAAGAATTGGGTTACATCAATGAAAAATAACTTAATTTTTATGTGATTCTTTATAACGGAGACTAGTTATCGGTCCAGCTAGAGATGTCATCGAAATATGAACACCCTGGAGGGTTATTAATCTGCTCAATTATTACGAAACTGACGCACACTACTACATATGTCTTCTTTGTCACATCCGTTCATCATAGGGCTGTATCAAACTGAAATTTAAAAACGTGCATTTCAACATAGGAAATATAAAATCGCATATTGCTTAAAATTCAAGTTTGTCTTTAGAAATCAAGTGCGTTATGCACTTGTGTGATATGTCTGAAACCGAACTTTCTAGAAGCATTTTCATTCAGTTTAATCCAGTAATTTTACTTTTTATTTAACGTTTATTTACGTTTCTGTTCTAAATATCATCAGTATATAATTGATAAACGGTAGGTTAATGAACTCTAGTTAGTACGTGTTGACAACCCCAGCGTTAGAGTTTCTCAAATCGTGGACGCAAAGCGTGCGGACAGGTGTGAGCGGCTGCCGCGCATTTTCATATAAAACCAACGTTTCACATATAAAAGGCACTTCCTTTCATCCCACAACCTACCGTCGGGAATGCCCATTAATTTGCCAACACAATATTTTTAGTGCACAGCTCGCGTGTAATATATCGTACCCACGTGTCCCCGTATGTCGTCCGTGGAGCGGCTGCGTCAAATTATTTTCGTTCATGTCACAAGATACTGCGCTCATCTGGACGCTTTTCCTTTAAAAATCACGCCAGTTGTTTGTTTAATCATGGGCACAATATAGCCCGCTTCCGTTGACACGTTAATACTTTGGATGGAAGGACATACAACAGATGGCTCACCTGGGCAATCATCGTGAGCGTCCGAACTGGCGAAATTTAACAGTGTTAAAGGAAATCACAGCAAAAAATAGGAAGGTAATGGGGCTTCAATACGGAAGTGCAATCTGTTCAATTTTGTATTGGTAAATTTTATATAAGCTTTTGAAAGACAGATTAGCGCGTTATATCAATTAAAGATTTAATGCTTGTATATGCAGTTTAATAATTGTATGTTTGGGATGTTTGTATAAGTTTTTGCTTACAGTTTATTGGGTTACACTTAATTGGAGACATTTATAAAGTAAGTATCCACGAACATTTAATTCTGAGCTCGTCTGTATCCTATATGTTAGTTGACTGACGTAGTGCTAGCTACTAATATTTTTTTATACTACCATTGGAACATATTATCGTGATATAATATAAATGTAATGACTACTATTTCGATAACAAATGAGTTACCAATTCGTTTTGCAATGAAATTATATTTTTTTTTTTTTTACTTATAATGGCCTTCTAATGGGTCCGTTCTTTGTAAGGCCAAAATGTTCCTAAGAAGGCCAAACTAACAATTATCATTTATGACAGCCTTTTTTACAGACTAAGTACTCTAATTATTACGAACTTAAAATGGTACATAGTCAGTCTTGAAGTCAGGAATATTTAAAATCAACCATTCCTAAGATTAAAAAATGAATTTATGATAAAACTAGTTTTTCAACCGCAGCTCCGCCCTCGTGAACTTCACGATATCGCGCGCTTTGGAAATAAGCTTATAAACTAAAAAGGATAATAATTTTTATTATTTTAATCACAATCTGAACATAAAAATGAGAGATCCTTTTTATTGAGACCAATACACTCCTCGTGATACCACTTTTGACACTCGCTACATTGCCTCATGTCTTCGATTTTATACTCGCCACATGCGTGGCAGTACCATTTTTTTCTTCACCTTCTGCTTTTCTTTTCAGCAGTTCTTTGGAATCATTTTTATTGATGTTTTTCTTTTTTTGTCGTCGCTTACTTGTACATTTCATTTTTTTCTTCCTCCCGGTACGTATTTCTAACTAAAAACGAAGTGTTCATATTTTCATAGTTCGTAAATGTTCCTAGTGAGACCCATGTACCCTAGCAAGGCCAACCGTCAAATTTTTGATTGGCCTTATAAGGAACCACCGGCTTTTATAGCAACACTATCGATATTTTAACTGAAACCAAAGTAAAATTAATATTTTTTTCTTTAGTATTATAAAAAAATCCATATATGACAATTTACAGTAAAAAGAATATGATAATAATGAGATATTCATATAAAAACTTATCTTTTGCTGAGCGCGCAAATTACAATTTTAATATCGATGACCGAAGTCTACGAAGCGAGGGACCACACTTACAAAATAGCAACGCGAGCGACTCGCCGCCGCGTCTGTGTCCTTGGGTTTGATGGAGCTTTGTGTAAATGGAAGGAATTTGTCATCACATGACTATAACTATGATTTTTTAGTACTTGCCCTCAAGGGAGCATGGCCTTCCATGGTCCACCCACCTTGGATATCATTTCATAAACTGACACATTTTATTAACGTACAATGATAGAACAATTGCAATAGACAGATAATAAACAAAAGACGGTAGCAAATAAATCACGTACAATGTTCAGTTTAGAGTGGATTTCACCTAATGTTTACTTTAGCTAGAGAAAGTTAAATGACAGCGCGCGTTTCAATCGAAAGATTTCTTTTGGTAGATGAAGAATGGAAATGTTTTTTAATCAAATTTACACGTAATTTTTGCGTTAAGAATCGTTCACTTAATGTGTAACAATAATTTAGTGAATAATGTAATATATATATATAAATTTAGATATTGTTTCGCCGATAATAGAAATTAGAAATTGGGTAACACGCGTTATTTATTTCCTAGATGAAAGATGCGTATAGCTTTTTTTTATAGAATAGGGGGCCAATGGGTAAGCTCATCTGATTTTAAGTGAAACCGCCGCCCATGGACACTCTTTACGTTAGAGGTCATCCGAGTGCGTTACGGGCCTTTTATTAAAGGAAAAAATTAAGAAATGGTACGCTCTTTTCTTGAAGGACCCTAAGTCGAATTGGTTCGGAAATTCTTCATTGGTCAGCTGGTTCTACATAGTGTTGGTAGTATTGGATAATGTCTATAAAAGATATACTATAATATAGATAGATAAACGTATCTTTTACAGACATTACCTAATACTAGTAGCAAATATTTTGGTACCATGGCTTCGCTTACAATTCGATGGATTGATAATTTTACGCCGGTTAATGTTTTTACTTCTACTGTCTCTGTTATTCATAAGGCATAGTAAGAAAGACCACTCGTGTAAAGTCATGACGGTGCTCTCAATATTGGACTGGTTTGTGCGCAATCATGTAAAAAATAGTTACCAATAAATCTGTTCCATGCGTGCGAGGATATCACATCGTCGACAACTCGCAACAACTGCTGTCTGTTTGTCACAGCTGCGTCCACCACCTTATTTCCACTGTACAAGCAAAAATCTAAAATTACACGAGTTATAATATGTAACATCCAACTGTTGCTCTGAATATACTGATGAGGCAATATGTATTTGCTCGATTTACAAGTCTAGTTCAAACATTAAACTAGATAAGTAATAATAATAATAATAATAATCTTTATTTTCTTCTCTCACATACATAAGGTTTTTATGATTAAACTAAGATTATAACATTAGGAAGTGTATGTGAGAGACTGGTCTCTGTAACAGGAGACCTGAGTAACAGATAACCAGCCTCTCCACCACCGGACCGGAACGCGTACAATCATGTCATTGTCAAAGGTTACAATAGAAGAAAATAAGTATTAAGTGCTAAAGAAAACATTGTGCAACGGAGTTTTAAAAATAAATTTGGTGTGTGTTTATGTGTGTGTGTGTATGTGTGTGTGTGTATGTGTGTGTGTATGTGTGTATGTCTCTCTCTCTCTAAGTGTGTGTATGCGTGCGTGGGTGTGTGTATATGTGTGGGGAAGTGGGTGAGTTACAGAATGACAGTTATTAGATCCTCTGTTTCATCATAACTCAACGTCTTCAGCCAAGTAGTAACCTTTTTTTTACATTTGTATTTGGGTAGTGGGTAAATGTTAATTTTTTCGTTTAATTTATTATATAAGTAACATTCACATTAACAGTTTTATGTTATGTTATGCATGTATGAAGACTTATCTTCGAATGGGACTTAGGACAAATACATTCTCTTGATGAATTCAGACTGTTGATTAGTGATTGAGCCACGAATGCAGTTATATATACCTACATTTATATTGATATAACTCTTTATTTAGTGGAACACGATAATCTTATTGATGCTGGATCGAATTTAAGTATAATACCTAATACCACATTACGCTACGACTGTATTTTCGCGCTTAAAACGGCGGAGTTCAGCTCATTGCCTTGCAGTTGAAACGGAAAACTTGTTTATAATTTTTGTGAAATAAAAATATTAATCGTTATATTAATAGTTAAATTTAGTCTAAACAGTATAGATAAAATATTTATAGAATTAATTAATTAGTGTTATTGTGAGTTAGTAACTTCTCATCGGTAATGAGTCATTAAGACGACGTGTGCCACTCAGCGTGCCGGCGCGGTGGCAGACGACGCTCACGTGATTTATACATCACACTTGTGACGTACTATAAACAGTACATTGTTCGGGTTCGTTTATTTTGTCTAGAAAAATTGTCCATTTCAAGTCTTAATTCACGCAAGACCGCGTTGCTTATAAAATCGATTGAGCGAAAGTGTAACTAGAGGAGGTAAGCAATTAAAATACAAATACGATCCGGTCTCGTTATTGTAAAGGTTCGAAGTATACACGAGATTTTGATGATACATATTCTCTTGTAGTCAACATTGTTGTAGATTTTTGTAAAGTAGATTTAGAGAAGACAGAAAACGCTATGGCTTTGAGTTTTAAAATGAATGTTAAAGTCAACTAGAATAATTGTAGTAAAAAACAAAACAGAAACGCCTGTATGATCCGCTCTAAAATCGACATTCAAAAGCATAAGCAAGCGCCATATCAATGTACAGGCAATAATTCTACCCCCTTCAAAACATTTGTTTCGTTCAGCTAGTAGATTTAAGATATCCGCAAGAGAGCTTAATGTTCTAGCGAAGTGTCGGCGCGTACGCACGCTCAAGACTCTAGTTCGTTATTAATCACGCCGATCATAATCTCCGGCGTCGGCGCCGCCCTCTGTTTGTATAACCGCGTGGTACAAGTTTAATAATACGGGATAGAAAATTAAGAATCCTTCAATCAACCAACAATCCTTTGATTTTTTTGTTTAGCTTTTACATTGTAAGTTGTACGGAGAGACATTAGATAGGTATTTGATATGTTTATTTTATTAATTTATTTAAATAAGAATAGGGAATTCCACAGGAGTTGTCAAGCAGGTTCAGAAAATCAAGTCCAAAAAGATTAACATAAAAACGCCCACAGCTCAAATTAATGGTAACTTAAACAAAGATTTAGGAGAACTAGGAAAACTAAACATGTTCTAGTAGATAAAGGAATATTTTGTATGTTCTAATAATACCTATGAAGGATTCGACTGACTTTATTATACGACTAAATAAAACAATGGTAGCTTAACCTTTTAGATAATAGTTATGTCAACTGTCATCTGCCACAAATGTATCGAGTCGTCTGTTCTGTGAATTTCATTCCGGGATATGAAAAGCCAAAAGACAGAGATTCTATTATATATTTAGTTTAATAATGAAAATGCCGTTAAAAGAAATAAAAGCTTGATAAAGCTTGAGCCACACTCAATCGATGCACGTGCGTATATTTTCTTAACAAGTCGAATTATTCGCCTCGTTTGCCCACTGGTAATGTAAAGAGTGTTAAAAAGTTTCGAATGTTATTGTTTACGATAAGTGAACTAGATGTTGATGATAGAAGCTTTTAGTGTTATTATTATTATCTATTAGCGTTCAGTGAAAATGAAGCATATATTTTCCAAGAAAAATGTAAAATATTTTCACTCGGACAAGTGATAAATTGCTTCATTTTTATTTTTGTTGCACACTGATTGGGAGTGGCTGTCTTTAAATATTTTTGGAATTATATTATTAGTATTAACTTAAGTTCGCTAGCTTGTATTAGCTAAGGGATCTCACAACTTTAAAATATATATATATATATATATATATCAGTGTAAAATTAAGATAAAAAGTAAATGTTCGATTTTTATCATCACCATAAACCTGGCAGATTTCTTGCTAATAAATATTAATTAAAGATTTAAGTTGGCGCCTAGAAGATATAGTACCGGTGACTGGGTGCTGCTTGGTTCCTTCGAATAAGTAACGCAATACACCGAGGAAATGTTGCCATCGTTAAATGTACACTGCCACAGGGTCTTTTTAAATATGTTTTAATTTTCTTTTTGTTATTTTTTTTACTATTACTATGTAGGTTTAGAAAATTTTAAATACTGCATATTTGATTGTTATGATTACTATTAATGGCAAAATGTGGTTTATGTCTTAAAAATTAAAGAATCTTTGTCGTTATAAATACAACGCATGTCACACTGAGATTTGAACTACGTTTTCGTGCCTTAAGATTGAAAGTCACACTTTATACTACAACACTCATGTAATACATGAATTATATAACCTGCTTTAATTATTTTTATAAGTATCGATACATAGTAAAGATCAAATTAGAGGAAATTCACTGTATTTGTAAAGTGCTAATACAATTTGTACTGATGAAGTGCATATTTGGTTCAAAGAGGGCGAACACTTTGATACAAATTGCTAAATGCATGTCGAATAATTCAATTAAGTCCCTCCACTATGATATCGTCCGTTCTCAATTTGCACTGTTTCTCTTTGTGTTCATTTAATTTTATATACAGCTATTATAAGCACCTTTTCTAACAAAACTAGACAGTTGTTTTAAAAATACTTTTCAAATAAAGCTCAGTTCTTCGGATCTTATGGTTTCTGCTGATTGCGCGTTATCTTTGGGCGTATAATACATTAGGACAAAACCATATTTCATTTTATTAAGGCTTAGAACATTCGTAGTAATTGGCTTAATCGACAATTCTATCTAGAATAAAAATGGCTTGAGCTATTTTTAACAAAATGAAAGTAGAATCTTTAATCGATAACGAGTCAACAGCGCACGTGCATAGGGCTACGAACTCTACGCACATTCTACTGGTCGTTAGACAATGCAATTTAGTTTCTATGGACAATATATGCATTATTCTCTACTATAACATAATTGAACTTGTACCTAAAAAAATATTAATGTAAAATATATTATTGTAAGGTGTTAATTTACCTGGTAAAGTAATATAACATAATTCATGTTGCTTAGTTTAATCGGTTTCCATGAACTTACATATTTTATTACAGAATGCAATAAAGTCACTGTACACTGAAGAATGTGCAGTGTTCTCGGCATTTTATGTTTGGTATACATTGTAAAGCAGTGTTGGCGTAGTGGCTTCATCGTGCGACTCTCATCCCTGAGGGTGTAGGTTCGATCTCCAGCCGTGCACCAATGGACTTTCTATGTGCGCATTTAACATTCGCTCGAACGGTGAAGGAAAACATCGTGAGGAACCGGCTTTCCTGAGACCCAAAAAGTCGACGGCGTGTGTCAGGCACAGGCACACCTACTTGCCTATTAGATTGGCAAATGATCATGTTACAGAAACAGAAATCTGAGGCCCAGACCTAAAGCGCCACTGATTTATTTCATACATTGTATGTGTGTATAGAGAAACGAATAAGGTAACTTAATTTTCGTCTGTGATGATATTAGGCTTTATATTACGCAACGGTTTTCACACCATAATAAAATTTCGCTCCTTTTCGTATTGAGAAAAATGAATTAAGTTTGATTGTGAACGATCAAGAATCCAGTTTCTTAACGATCCGTCTTTATGTTTAGCCATTCGACCATCGACTTTTGTCTTTGAAACAGAAAGTTTAATTCAGAACTTTCTTTCTATGGCAGCCCTACGATAGCGTGGTTTCATTAAGCAACTATTCAATGTAGATATCTCTACCTACGGGAAACCTTTTTATTAAATTGGACGAGGGCGGCAAACAGCTGGCTGACTTGTACGGCCTCGCCCGTATGATTTATTCATGTTGATTTACTTAAATTAATCTAATTTACTTAATTGTATCAACCCTGGAAGAAACCCTATACATAACTTAGGGGTCTTTGTAATACATAGGGATCGTCAAAAATTTAAATATAATATATACCGTGATGACAAAAATATTTTTATTACAATTAATTATTATAACCACCCCTAGCCCTTGGCCTAGATCTTGGCTTCTCTTTAATTTGTTTTGGGTCTAAGACATTTTAATTTTCTCACGATGTTTAACTAGACCGTAGTTCACTCTCCACATTAGAAAAATCCAATAGTGGAAAGACGGAGTTTAACGTTTGAGAGTTTAAACACTAGACCAACAACTTTACAAATTTAGATTTAAACGTGACGAAACAAAAATTTTGAAATAGCATTTATAATTAACACTTAATTAAAATTCTATAGATATTGAAATGCTTGTTGAAATAAAAAGGCTTTATTACTTGACGATAAAGTTGCTTACATGGGGTAAAATATTTTGAGTATTGTGGTCACGTACGCCATAAAGCTGAGTTGCCGGTAAGTGGAAAACTGTGTAAGCGTTCCGAGTCTTCATAATGCACGCATATCGAGATTGGAATCACTTTGATCTTTATAGCATATGAGGTGGTGCACGCGACCACTTCTGCGTTAGTTATTAAAAACCCCGGAGTATTTCCGAGTTCGGAAAGCCATGCATAAACGTTTTTATACCTTTAGAAAACGCGATATCAGCAGACAACAGGCATAGCATATGTAATAGTTATCATAGAGAATAGGGGATGGTGGAAATAATTACGAATAATAACGGATTTTTATTGAACACATTAAAAACATATTTACAAGATTTAAGCATCCTAAGGCTTAAACCTATAAGTTTTCCGACTCCATATCAAACAATACCGACAAACTATTTCTCCCTTTTTTGAGTATTCTTCTGTCTCAAAAACGTTACTTCGAGATGTTTCGATGTGAAAAAACATCGCATTGATAAATTCCTTTCAGTTTCAAAGTTAAGAATACAAAAGTATAGTAAACACTAAAATATATCCACAGATTGTTTTATGTTTTATTCCAAAAACGCCATACGGAGTTATTACGCGGAACCCTTTACCCTGGGGCATGGGGTATGGGCCCGCCCGTTCCATCAGTCGTCATTTGTTCACCCGCCTACCTTTCTCATGTCAATACAAAATTTGCTTTTACATTAATGATCTCCTGTTTATTTAACGAGGCTTTAGTGTTCATTAATTGGGGTTAGGTTTTTGTAAGGTAGACGTTAATTATAGAATCACTTGAGGTGTTAATACTGTATTATATTGTCAAGGTATGAAAATTGAATACGTATACTAACTAAATATCATCTACTACTAATACATCATCAGAGCAGTGTTGGCCTAGTGACAGCTTGCGATTCTCATCCCTGAGGTCGTAGGTTTGATCCCCGGATGTGCACTAATGGACTTTCATTCTATGTGTGCATTTAACATTCGCTCAAACGGTGATGAACATCATCGTGAACTTGCCTTAGACTCAAAAAGTCGACGGCGTGTCAGGCACAAGAGGCTGATCACCTACTTGCCTATAAGAGAAATGATCATGAAACAGATACAGAAATTTGAGGGCCAGACCTAAAAAGGTTCTAGCGGCACTGATTTATTTTATTTTAATATATCTATAAGTGTAGGAGATGTATGTGAGTTCAACTGCTGACTGCAGTCCTAAGCGGCGGGACGTAAAGTTTAGTACCTTTTGGTGTATGAAGCTGAATACTAAAGACAGCGCGTATTGAACTTTTCAACAACTTTTCTATACATCGATAGACGTCTTTAGAAATTGTAAAACCTTTCTCGTTTATTTATGTAGACAATACGTGCCCCAAATAACCATTCAAAGTGAGTTTCGTAAAGAACGTTTATCTCAGAAATAGGCCCTGATTTACTTTCTTTCTTCGTTGTCTTAATTATTTGGACCAGACCCTTAGATGGGCTAATTACTGATCGGATGCTGTCCATAAGAGTAATCGAATATGTTAAGTATTAATTACTTAAAGGAAAAAATCTATTAATGAGAGGATGCACCTAGATCTCTAGATAAGATAATTACGTTAAGTTATTTTATAGTTTGTTATTTATCAACTGATTTAAAACTTAAATATTCAAACCTATAAATATTGGAGAATGTCCGATACTTGGCCTAAGCGTTTAAATCCATTGATTTAAATATGTAATTATATGGAATGAACGATACAGTATAACGACCTAATTTATAAAAAAAATACGCCTAAACTGGTTAAAGAATGTTTTGTTGCTTTTAATTATTTAGAAACTAAAACTGGAGTGTCAAGGACAAAATATTCTACAACTATCAATAAGTTGATAAACATCATAACATAAACTAGCATTTAACATTTTGTTGTAATATTGTAGACTAATTTAAATTCTACTTATAATTGTTATTTATTTATAGCAGAACTCAAAAAACAAGGGAAAGGACCCCCTTAGATTAAATAACATACTACCTTAATGCTTCACTAATACCAAAATAATAATATATCGCTGTCTCCAGCGTAACTTAAGTTCGAATTACAAATAAAAATCAACGAAGTTTTCCCACAAATATCGCGTTTATCAGCCCTGTTTAATGCCGCGTGCGCCTGAAGCGGAAATGTGTTCACGTGCTCCGCCGGAAGTAGAATTTTCGTTGACTCATATTTCAAATATCTATCATTCTTTTAAGTGAATACATAAAACTGCTTTGTATTATGACTTACGCAACATTTTTGTATGTTTATTTTACTTAGAAAGCCTTATTTTTTTAAAGTATTTTAATTTACCTTGGCAAATATTACATAATAGGAAAAGCAAGTAAATAAATTAAATAAATAGTTCCAACTTTATTTATAATATGTTCTGTGGGCTACAACGAACATAGAGTGCGCCGAAATTGGCACTTACCATGTATCTTATAAAATTTGTACGTGGAAAGGGAAACAATCCGGCAGTGCTCCAGTGCTTAGGCCTCAGGGTGCCTGATAATTACGTTAGAAATAAAAGTCAAATCATTTATTTCAACTAGACCACCTAAAATGGCACTTTTGAACGTCAAATAAAATAAACATGATTCTAGTTGCCCCTTCCAAACTGTAGTTTCGCGTGGAGAAGAATGGGCAAGAAACTCCAAACTTACTCTTTTACAATATTTCATATACATTAGTTAAATAATTAAATGTGAAGAAAATGTACTCCTAGAATAAAACTACTTTAGTATAGTAAATACTAAAGTGTAAAGTGTAGAAGTACATAATAAATAAAAGTACTATAAAAAAAAATTGAACTGCGTAGGCTATCAGACATTTTTAATTTTCCGTTGAGTGAACTGACAAAAGGTCAGCTTCATGTCAGTACCTATACTGTTAGTAATAGTTAGTCGTTTTGTAACAATTTTTATCTATTCAATGTTGTTGATATAATTGTAAATAGTTGGTGAATTTGAGTAATCTGTAATGGTAGCTTATTTTGTTAAAAATATAACGAATACCGGAGTAACTAAAAATAAAATATATACATACATTAAAAGTATATATTATTCGTACCCAAACTCAATTAAATGAAAGGACTATAAAGTCAAAGTCTATGTATTTAAATATGTAGATACAAAATCTACAATGTAGAATATTATTTAAATCAAAATGTAAACGAAAATGCATTTACAAGTCACCCTCGTAGATAAAGTATCATCTCACGGATCGACACGTGTCTCGATACCACTCATTGTCACCGACACGAGTCAATATCCCCCAATCATTATTATCTTGTATGTTTATTACCTGAGTATGTAGTAAAGTAAAATAACCTAGCAACGAAAAACATGTGTAGCGCACGAAACGTAAAATATGTTTATTTTTCATAGGTACTATCTTGGATATAAAACAGATTTTTCAAACATTGGTATTGCCGTTAGCGGTGGTCAGTCAGACATAAGCCGGGCTTGGGAGAGGTCTGGGGTTAACCGTAGACTGGCCGGTGGTGCAAGGCTGGGGTCTCGGTCTCGAGTCGCCCGGAACCGCAGGTCTTGATTATGCTCAATGTCGGAAATAAGGCCTATGGGTTGAATGCCTTGGCGAACCCCAAGGGCCCATCTTAAGGGCATGTGGCGCAGGAGAAAGAAACTACATAAGCCGGGTAGAATGGTATATAATAGCAAAGGACAGATCATCATGGCTACATTTGGAGAAGACCTTTGTCGAGAGGCAAGTAATTTGTAATAATAGCAAATATTGTATAAAAGAAAAAAATTGCTCCACCTAGCACACCAAAGGCTTAATTTATTTTTATCGACGACGAAGACCTGCAAGATTTAATGCAATGCATTATGCATTAAAAAAATTCCCTCAGACGTTAGTCAATTGCAAATGTAAAATTGGACGTACTCATAAATATCGCGATATTTCATGTTTTCCATTTTATAAATAGAGTGACGCAAATAAAAAAATTAAAACGAGAAAATGAAATGAATCATGGTTTTCGAAAAATAAACGCACGAGTATATTGCTATATTAAATTGAATTTGGAATTCCAAACCAAAGAGGAGATATCGTACTATGTATATACAGAAAAGGCAATGGTTTTACATAATATGCGCTTTTAAATATATATTTGCTGCTTTATATTATTAACTTTTGAAGTACAAATCTAATTAACCATTTCCCCAAACTTACGTAATATAAATCTTTAGTAGACTTCTTTGTTCTATAATAGGTTTGAGTATTCCTACTATATAATATATGACGCGTCAGCAATATTATCGTGTTCGCTTAATGTACCGTATCGCTAACCCTCGTATCTTCTATGATGGGCTTTCAAGTGCTATGGCGCGAATATCATCCGATTAGCATTAGATAACAAGCATAGCCGTGACCAAACGAACATCTATTCAAGGCTTGTTGTGGCCTGTTTGACATTCTGTAAATAGGTTTTATGACATTGTCAAACATGCCCAGATACTAGATTATAATAATATACCTACAATAACTCTATCTGGGTGGTGGCCTCAGATTGCATCCGTGTCTTTTATAGGCACGTAGGTGAACAACCTTCTGTGTCTGTTGTGATTGGGTCTTAGACGTAATGTACTGAATTAGCACATAGATAAAAAGATCTATAATAAGCGGGGTTTGAACTTGCGTTCAGGGTTTGTTAACCATATAATTAATAGTAGTACTTATATATACATAACATCTCGGGACAAGTTCTTTCTGTATTCTTTTTTATATACAGGTAAAACTCTAAGGATGAGTTTACACTAGATAGGTGTTTAGCACATGTCTGTGATGTCCGGACCATCTTGTGAGTGACGAGCAGGCCAATATTTGTCTAGAGGCAGGATGTTTGCTCCACGAATAACGCTAACGGGCTAAAAGCTAAGATAATATTTAAATTCTAAATCTTCATTCTATGTTAACAAAAAGTTATCGCGATGTCATGGACAAATCAGCCGTTGACCGCTTTTAAAAGATAATATTTTTCAACGTAAGGTAAGTGTTAATGAATCGATATTTATTTATTTTAAGACATACATATTTGGCGCAATATTATCGGCTTAGAATTAAGAAATAACATTTTACTTTTCTTTATATTTGTTAGATAAAAAACCAGTTAAATCATTTTATACCCATACATATTTTCATTTGACCTATAACCTACAGTAATGCTCGACGTAGAAACGTTCATATCTTATCGGACTAACAAAAGTGACATATTGTGCTTATCTGTGACAGTTCTGACTTTTTGTGGAGTTAAATAAAGGCCTATGGATGCTGAATTTATTATCAGCCGGAAGGCGCGCTCTTGACCCCAAAGTGATAAGGAAATATAAATAGTTTACAGATGTTATGTTTGTAGAATTCTCTCTATGATTCAGTTGTTATAAAGTAAGGTTAAGTTTTATGTGATAGTTGGTTATTAATTCGTTGTATACTCAGAAGGTAAGAAAGAGGCCTAATTCTGACCCTGATTTCGATAATGTTTTGTATTCGCTTGTCTAACGTTTGACGTATAATATATCGCGCAGCACAACAACTAGTGGGAAAGTACAAAAATATTTCCATTACAAAAGCGTATCTGATCACTTCCTTAGAAGATAATATTAAATAGAATAACAACAGAACAGGGTGTGATGTTGCGTCAGAGATATTCTTTTAATACCACATAAAGGTATTAGAAATATGTGCTATCGAAGAATTAGGAATGAAATAAGCGATTGCAGGACAATTTTTATTCCCTAACATATAAATAAGTGGACGTAGTGGTATATAGTATTTGATACAGCTTCGTAATACAGCATTGCAGTCTATAGTATATAAAAACTTTAGGTAGGTACTTTGTAATATATTAGAGAATCAACAAACAATACATATTTTTTTTGTAGATAAAACATTGGGAATATATTATGAAAAATAACGTTAAATTTACCATTGCTTATCTTTCGTTATCTTCTAAAGATTTTCAAATCTGTAATATTTTGACACTTCAGTTTTTACAAGTGCAGTCGAGATGTTTGGTGCCAGAAGATAAGAAAAATCCTTTTTTCTAATATTAATTTGTTTTATTTTAAATAAAAACTTATTAACAACTATTACGATATACAAATCAAAATACTTAAAAGGTAGGCCTTTTCATGAGAGCATGATAAAATTTAAATTAGCTCAAGAAAAAGTTTGTTAAAAATATTGTCGACCCTGCCAGGATTCGAACCTGGAATCTTCTGATCCGTAGTCAGACGCGTTATCCGTTGCGCCACAGGGCCGATGCAAGAATTTTTGAAAATGAGGGATAATATCTATATAAATCTCAGAACGAATTATATCATAATATTTTTATTTCAGATTTTACATACTGGGCCGCGATGTAGTTAAGACATTTCGTCATTTAGATTTGATAATGGAGGTCATTTATTGTGAATACATGAAATAAAGCGCAATATTATACATAACTGCCGGATCTCTTTCCGCACCGACTCTACCCACAAATAACAGCTATAAAATCGTTGTTGGACTGTTTTAACCTTGTCGTAACCCTTGTAACGTTGCAGCATTAAAACATTTTACTAATTAATGCAAGAAGTGTGTCGTGTGGAGGTCACGTGTCCTCATTAGTTCGTTTTGAAGCCACGTGGCGCTATTGTATGTACATTTATATGATTTCGTTACAAATATATATATATATATATATACAGGTTCATTGTAGTGAGACATTTTAATTCTGTTTACGCAGTAATGGTCGTAAACCGTGTGATTCTCTAGCAGTGTATAATAGGTAAAAGAAGTTATTTGCTTACTTTGAAATAGTTTTGTTATTTGATATCTATGTGTTGCAATGATATTATGCAGTTTTCAAACATTTATGTAAAACGTGACCTATTTTGTTGTTTTTCGTTTTAAATTGTGGAAAACATTGATGATGTACGGAGTGTTTATTTGGTTTGAGATAGTTAACTTATGTGACATATTTATTAAATATTTATAATTTATCGCAATCAACCATATACAATTTAATGGACGAGTACGATACAACCACAAATATAAATATATGTAATTTATTTTTATGACCTTTAAATTATGATAATATTCACATAATAAAATGTAATGTCTTAGTTTTATATATATTTTTTTGTAAAACAGTTATTACGAACTATAAATTAGTGTGACAAGGTTTCAACACATATCAACCTGTCGACACTACATTCCCCATTTCCCGTGTAAAAATACGTTTATGTAAAATTACATTTCTTATAGAAAATCATTCTGCTATATTCTAGAATATCAATATTTGTTAACATGTATGCATTATTTGTAAATTAATTTAAATTCAAATATCAGGATGCTTAAATAATCAGAAACAACTGTTTAAAATCAAATAAAAGGGTAAAGAAAAGTGGGTTGGCGGTAAGTAGAAGAAGGGCCGCCATCTTGACAGATTGGAATGAAAATCGAAAATGACCTAATATTTACATTATACATACTTATATTAGGGTAATTTTACCTTCTCTTGTCTATGTTTTATTACAACAGTTACGCAAATAACAATACTATAAAATTATTAAGTATAAATTTTATATATATTTCTTTTTTTTGACGATCATAAGTGTACAATGTGTTACCTATATGATTTTTGAATTTGAATTTTAAATGTCATCTCAAGTAAAGTTGCACAGAGTAAAAATATATGCAAAGCAAATACCATACTATAAACACGAGTAAAAATATAGTATATAAGAAGAAATAATTTGGAATATGATATATAAAGGTATGTATAAGATTTATCAGCTTTGCTAAGCCTTTTACACTCGTATAATATATAACCGATATCTCATATTATTCATTCTTGAATTGAATGAATATGTGATTGAGATCTACATAGAGTTCATTAGATGTTAGCTTGTTGGGGAGGCAAATTTGTAGCTAAAATTAAACTTTCATATGTTGAATGTTATTTTGTATAGGAACTATTAAAGCCAGAAGCGTATAGTTGTATTGTATTGATAATATATCGTCTGTCTAAAATATAACAAAAAAAAACAATTTAAACCGAGGTCAATCGGGACCTCAGCAGTATTCTCATGTGTCGAGAAAGTGTGGACTACATAGGTGTCAGAAGACCGGCGAACATTCTCCTTGTCTCCCCTCATCTCTCAAAAGGAATCCTTTGCAATCTCTCACCTACTGTAGACTCATGTGAGCATTGCTACACAACTGAACACTTCTCAATATTATTAATAAATAAAAATATCTTTCAAAGTGTTAAAAGGTCGATCATTGCGTCGACACTTCAAGAGCTTCTCGAAACCATATCAACACATTTGCTATATTTTACACTCATAAGTGTTAAAGATTTTTTGTTTAAAGAATTGGGTATTGGGCAAATTGTGTGGAATATATTGAATAAAAACAAAGCAATTTTTTTTAAGAACTGCTCAAAACATTTCTTATATATTTAAAATTTCGTGTTTTATTTATTTATGAGAGCATAGTATGTGTTCCGGTAGGAATGTATCAAATACCTAAATATTTAGCGAAGTTTAGGTACGAAGTATAAGCCACAGTGGTTTGAGCCCCAAACAATATAATATACAAACAATTTATTATACAACCGTAGGTACCGTAATTACACAAAAGATTAAATTTTATTTTACTGGTGCTGGTATGATACAGTCAAACATATAAATTTATATTGAATGGGATTAGATTTTTGGAATCGTAATAAACCAACCTAATGTAATACAAAGTAATTTTCCTTTCTGTTCTTTAACCACTAAAGTATGTGACGGAATAGCGAAGTAGATTCTTACGAAAATCATTTATAAATAATTTCTAATATTGATTGAAGCGTGAAGTCATTGCGTCGTTTCTGTCAAGCCGTCGAGGTGTGAAGTGCGTGGGTCGTGAGAATCTCAAATATTGAGATTTGGAGTTAACTACAAAGGCCTTGTGTTCTTCTAACTACGAACTGATAGTCTGGTTCCGGTCGTGATAGCGAGCTAGGTTCACGACAAAATATTCCAAATTTGAATTTATTGTCTATACCTACTTTTTTTTTTATGGCTCTGGCACGATTTGTGCATTAGGCAGCGTCAAGTATAGGATTTTTTATAATTCGTGCTTGTCTTTAGAAATTCGACCGTGTCGTTCATGTACGGTTTAGGCACTCGCCCGGTACCGCACAACCCTCCCAAAGGCCGAGAACAAATTTAAATTAAATTAAAACTTGCCCTCGAACCGGGAATCGAACCCGGTACCCCTCACCTAGCTGCCACTTAATAAGACCTCTAGGCTATGAGGCCCCTAAGTATATATGTACCTACTTATTGCTTATTTCCACCGATTTGCTTATCGCTGTGAAGATGAGACAGTAGCTAGAGCTGTGTGACTTCTTTAATTCTTATAAATGAGGGAGTGACAGCGTTTGTTTAAAGACTATAGAAAACTGTTTTGCGTATGTCATATATCATGTGTACTGCCCCACGTTATCGTCTGCCTAAAAACTCTCATAGCGACGTGTTTGATTTTTTATAAGCCAAGATTCAATGATTTCGTTAGTGCAGTTTTTACTTTGCATTTTATAAGAATAAGACACGTACTCGGTCTAAAGTGATTGTAATGATATACAGTCCGTGTGCCATTATATGATATTACTTAGAAGTATGCATTGTGGCGCCGGAAAGTCGGCTCTTAAGGAATTTGAGAATATTGGTAGAATGCGCATACATTGACAGTATATGACACGAGTATCTTTCTTGGAAATTCTATGTACCTATGGCTAGGAATGAGAAACCTAAGCGTTACGTAATTATTGAAGTGAAACTTCTTTATCGGGGTTAGAAAAAAATTTAGTGTAACATTTTTTCGTTACGCGTCACGTTTTTCGGTTACGCGCCATGTTGCTTTTTGAAGCCAAACTTCTTTATCGGCGTTGGAATGAAACTTCTTTATCGACGTATGGGAGAAATTTTGTACCAAATCGTCACGTTTTTCAATGATAGTAATAATTCTATTACAATTAATGAAATTCTATAATAATCTTCGTAGTAATAAGGTAAAATTAAATATTTGTATTTATGTCTATGATAATAAAAGCCTTTTGTTAAACTTTATCTAATTTAACGAATTTCTGTAAAGTTGCATATAAAGGGTTTTTCAACAAGAACTTTGTTTTCTAAAACAAAATAAAACAAAGAATTTAGAGGAAAATGAATAAAATTTTTATTGTATTACAAAGAGAAACGTTTGGCAATTATGAATGAAAAATGATATCTGGCAAATGTCCACCACGACCACGCTGACAGATGTTGATTCTTTCATCAAAATTTTAATCACTTTTTGGCAAAATGGAGGGTCTATTTCGTTAATGACATCACGGATTTTGAGTTTTAAGGCTGCAATCGATTCGATTGGCTCCGTATAGACTCTGTCTTTAACATAGCCCCACAAAAATAATCCAGTGGTGTTAAATCACACGATCTGGCTGGCCACTTAACAGCTGAATTTCGCGAAATTATGCAATAAATTGATCGTTTCATTGGCTGTGTGACATGTGGCACCGTCCTGTTGAAACCACATTTCAGTGATATCCATGTCATCAATAATAGGCCAAAATTTAGTGGTTAACATCTCGCGATACCGTGATCCATTGACTGTTACCGCATTTCCAGCCTCATCTTCGAAAAAAAACGGCCCAATCACGCTTCCAGACCACATAGTGCACCACACAGTAACACGTTGAGTATGCAAAGCCTTCTCAATAATTGCTTTAGGATTTTCAGAAGCCCAAATGCGACAATTTTGTTTGTTGACGTACCCTGACAAATGAAAATGGGCTTCGTCTGAAAAAATGATTTTTTCAGAAAAACCAGCAGGTTGTTCCTGAATGAACTGAGCGAATCTGCGGCGATTTGAATGGTCGATCAGCTTTAATTCCTGCACCAGTTGAATCTTGTAAGGCTTCAAAGCCAAACCCTTTCGCAAAATTCGCCATGTTGTGCTTTTGGATAACCCCAATTGTTGAGAACGTCGTGAAATTGACAAATTTTGATCTTCTTCAACACTGTGGCTCACGGCGGCGATGTTTTCTGTTGAACGACCCGGTCGAACACGTGCTGGTGTTGGCACATTTTGTACCGAGCCTGTCGACTCAAATTTCGCGACCAAATTCTTAACAGCGGTCTCAGAAGGACGATTATGCTGGCCGAAAATATCACGAATTTTACGAAATGTAACTTTAACAGAACCACCATTTTATAGTGGATTTGAATTATTTTAATGCGATTTTCGAGCGAAATTGAATTCATTGTAATAATTGCCAAAGCACCTGCTACGAATACCGCCAAAAACTAAATGTCAAAACTATCACGTTCTCGGTGTTGCCACAATTGAAAAACAAACTTCTTGTTGAAATACCCTTTATGTAGTAGATCATTTTTCGAAAAATAAAATAATAAAGTAGTTTCACTTAGTACACGCACAATTTTTGTTTTTTTGTGTATATGTCATTACAGTTTTGTATAGAAAAGGTATTTGTTATAGTCGATCTGTGAAGTTTTTGAAACCATACATTTACTAAATTATCTTGTCATATAAATATTTAATGTTTTTTATTTGTTTTTCATATTAAATGAAATACATTAATATCGACAAAATATTTATTACAAATTTAAGAGTTTTGTTTACTTAAAATAATAACTTGTTATTATCTGAATGCAACATAGTTATTTCCTTATTCTCGCCAAGTGTTTTGTGCCTGCCTTATTTTACGACTTGATAAATGTAAATAAAGTTATTATATTGACAACAGGTGCACGATAAATCTATGTTCCTAATGACTAATCCTTTAATGAATCAAATTAATTAAAATGGTTGAGTAATCGACTATTTTATAAACATTTATATATTCGACTTATTACTTACTTCTACTATTTATTAGTGGCTCGGCTGTAAACAAATGGACTTTCTTTGTGTGTGCGCATTTAACATTCGCTTGAACGGTGAAGGAAAACATCGTGAGGAGACCGGCTTGCCTTAGACTCAAGTCAAAGTCGACGGCCTGTGTCAGACACAGGAGCCATTAACTACTAACCTATTAGATTGACAAATGATCATGAAAGTTGAAACATATACATAAATCTGATACCTAGACCTAAAGATGTTGTAGCGCACTGATTTATTTATTTTTAAGAGGTAATTTATTAGATAAACGTTTTTATAAAAACAATACCTCGACGTATTTGCCCTTGTAATTCAAAATCATTGTGAAGCAATACGCATAGCAAAAATGTATCTTAATAGGTCATAGGTAGTAGTTGCTAAGTTAACTATAAAAATATAGAGAAGAGAATATCTGGCAACTGCGCTTTTCTATGAATCATCTATGATTTTTGGTAATTAAACTGATATCTTGGTTACTGAAAGGGTAACATATTATTCATAATTGTTGGCCGAATATATATGGTATGGATGATGGAAATAATTCTTAATTTCGATAGCCAATTGAGTCATATGCCTACGCCCTATTAGCAATAAGAAAGCTATAGTCAATGACGTCAATGAGGCCAGTTGCGAGCAATAAGCGACTGGTGATTGTGCCATCATCCCTAATGCATGCACATGTCATTGCATCAGTTTTTCCGCCCTTACAATACTTTGAATACCAATAAAGATTGAACTGCTACTCCGCTCTATAGCGCTTTTGTTAGAGGTCATTGTACAATGGTTGTTTATGTATTGTACATTGTGTAACGCCATATGGAGTATTAGCGGGACACTTGGGACGGGCTGCGGAAAGGATCGCCCCGAATGGGAACAACTGTTAGGTTTGTTAGAATGTTGATTGGTCGCTAGTATTTGCTGAGCGAATAATTTGGCCTAGGGTTTCTGATGTTTTTTTTTTTTTATAGAACGGGGAGCAAACGGGCAGGAGGCTCACCTGATGTTAAGTGATACCGCCGCCCATGGACACTCAATGCCAGAGGGCTCGCGAGTGCGTTGCCGGCCTTTTAAGAATAGGTACGCTCTTTTCTTGAAGGACCCTAAGTCGAATTGGTTCGGAAATACTTCAGTGGGCAGCTGTGTGTTATACTTTAAGCTGTTTGCGAGATAGTTTAGATAGAAGAACTAGGTCTAAGGCATTGAACAAGACGTAGTAGGTGGTAGTAGACATTACGAAGTTTTCAGAGTTGGACAAGTTTGCCTACCTTAATCCAGGTGGATATGATCAAAATCCAATTCCTTTCAAAACGAAATATTCTTAAGGTTAGTTACTATTAAGTGTACAGAAATGAAAATAAATCAGTAGCGTTACAACCTTTTTGGTCTGTGTCTCAGTATACTTTTCATGATCATTTGTCAATCTAATAGGCAAGTAGGTTATCAGCCTCCTGTGCCTGACACACATCGTCGACTTTTTGGGTCTAGGGCAAGCCGGTTTCCTCACGATGTTTTCCTTCACCGTACGTGCAAATGTTGAATGTGCACATGGACATAAAGAATACCGTAATGTAAAAGGAAAAATATTAAACGGAATATGTTATACGACAGTACAAAGCAGGAAATCATAGCAACATAATAATATCATATTGTTAAGTAAGTAAACTTCCGTAACTCCGTAACCGAGCCTCGGCGCCTCGCTAGCTGATTATTTTTCATTAAATGTAATAAGTAATGAATGGTTGTCGTTATGGGTCGTCTAACTATTTTATTGTAAATTATTCCGTTGCCAGCAATCCACATCCATCTACATAATATTGGAAATTACCATACTTTGGCCATTTTACACACCATTGATCTACTGGGTCACAGCGCTAAAACAAACTGTTATATTTTATTATAAATATTATCTTTAAGATGTTGTCATTGGAGAATATTAGAAAATTATTTGATATATCATTTGCATTAATTATATTTAAGAATCAGGTTGATTACCCCAACCTTTTAACCACATTTAAAATTTCGTGTAGATCATATAAATGATGTAGAGGATACACGAAATTTTAAACAACACTCAACTACTTTCTGAAGAACGCATTTTGGCTAAAACTCATCCAGATTGTGCATTCTGATAAACGAGCTGGGTCTGGATATCCATAGTTGCTCCCCTCACACTTTAAAAATTGATTTTTCTTTAGTTTTTATAATCATATTATCTCTTCGTATGTTATATTTGCCTGTAAGTGCTTGTCACATTAAATTTTGTATTTTTTTTTCTTGTACCAAATAAATCAATAAATCTTACATAGAAACTGTAGCAATTATACTTTGCCCAAGGGAACGGCTCAACTTCTTAAGATGCCTCATCAAATTTCCCCATACATTCATAACGTCAACGTAATCAAGTGCTGCACTTGTTCGAGGGGGCCGAATATATTCATTTCGCCCGCAATATTTGTATATTAGAGGTCTCGCCTCGCTACGCTCCCTAGCTACACCCTCACTTGACTCTAGGGATCCAAATATTACTACGAATAGCTCGCCTCGGAAGCTAAGTTTTCGACGACAATTACGCATTTTTAAGTTTTTGCTATGTTGAATTAATTTTTTGTAAGGGTAACACAGCTATCATTGTTTTATTCGTTAATGTTATCTCTCGAAAGAAAATAATAAATTTGGTTCATGGCAATTCTTTGTAAATTTTTACAGTATTGGTTTTTTAATGTTTATAAAAACTAACCTAACCTAACCTAAATAAAATAAATAACGTGACAATGTTTTACTATTTGAGGTTTAGTCATTTATAAATAATACCATTATTGTTATATGCATTGAAGGGACTGATTTTCTCTTTGTATGGAATTTGTTTAACTCATTGAAAATCGCAAACTCATATTAAATCAAAGGATTTTTTGTATGTTTGTTTAACAAAATAAGCTACCATTACACATTACTCCAATGCTATTTACATTTACATCGCAAACAATACACACAGATATATTTACAAAAAGACTAACTATTTCTTACAATATATTAACATAATAGGATAAAGGATAACGTCTATGCTGTTTTATTAATTATTTCCATACATTGTGTCTTAAAACATGCATTGTCAACACGAACGCAATCAACAAAAAGAAATTAAAAAATGGAAGAAAAAGAAATCGAGAATGAAACTAACCAGATTCGATATCAAATAGTAGGGGACAAAGCCAAAAGAAAGGGCCAGAGTAATGAAACCTTAAATCCCTGGTACGCACTCGTAATCCCATGACGAAAAGTTATTTTGTCCAAACTGCCAGTTGGTTGGAGATAATGTGGTTTACTGTTTCATTTCGTGCAAATTGTGTCTACATATTAAAATGTGTTTGTTAAAAATAAACAAATATTAATAATGTTGTCTTTTATTTTACACCAGTCATTATAGACATTCGAAATCGAAAATTTGATAATAATTCCAAAAGTTTTCAAACTTCGGTCAAGTGAATGGTACATTGGGACGACAATAAATCTCATTTTGCAACCTTGTCCGCAGTCCGGAACATTGTTAAAATTGCAATTAAAATAATTTTATGTCTGTATGGTCGTGAAAAAAATTCCAAAAGTTCTGCAAACTTGGGGAAGTTTTCGATATAATATTTCATATCACGTATAAAATTTGCAACCAACCTAAGTGTACGGAACATTTTTTGTTATTTATTTTATTTTCGATATATCTGTCAAATTTGTAGAACTTTTGGAACGTTTTCCTTCAGTTTAATAAAGAACAACATTAATTAAATAATATTCCGTACACTTAAATTGGTTGCAAATTTGACACGTGATGTAAAATAATATATTTAACACCACTCCAACTTTGCAGAACTTTTGGAATTTTGGTCTCAAGAACTAAGCAAATTATCATTTATTGCATTTTTAACAATGTTCCGGACCGCAGAGCAGGTTGCAAAATTTTATACCTAGTTTGTTTTAATACCACTCCCGACCTTACATCAAAATTTGAAAACTTTTGGAATTATAATGAATTAATTGTCTTGACTGACTGGACTATTGTCAAGTCACAGATTCACAATACACAATGAAACATTTTAAACAATTATATAAAAATACCGAATAACATGTTTACCAAAATCATTTTTGTCGTGTTTATATTATAAAACTTGTGTAAGTACGTTGTATGCTCAAAATGATTGTATAGATAAAGATAAAGTAATTAGTGGAAAGATCTTTGTCTATGGCTTACTGGGTCTTCGCATGGGCAACCAAGACCGGTAAACCTTGAAAAATTATATATCTACACCTTCCTCATGAATCGTAAGATATTGGTGAAAATTGGATTCACGCCGGAGGACTTGTTTGTACATAATATTAGCGACTTCGTCTGCGCAGGATTAGTATTTCAAGTAGCTTATATTAGCGTGGCATAGAAACTATTAAATATATTGACTATTTAAAATAAATAATTCCATTATACATTACATATGTGTAACTCTAGCGGTTTTGGCAGCGCACGCCAGAATAGCTCGCAGATGGTAGATTTTTTGCTACTTATAGACAATTCAAACAATATCTTTATAAATTGTAGCCTATGTGTTATTCTGATGTATAAGCTACTACTACTGTAAAGTTTCATTAAAATCCATTCAGTAGTTTAGAGTAACAAACATCTATCCATACTTATAAACTTTTGCGTTTATAATATTAGTACGATAATATTTGGCCATAAGTTGTGTCTTTGTAGGTATTATCAAGCTCTACAACTTTTCTCTAGAACTTAATCATGTTTATGTATTTGTCAAGGTTAAGGCAGCGTTCGTAAGAAACATTTACCTTTTTCTGGTTATAGGGTATGGCACTCACAAATAACGTCGGAATAATAAATAATGTCAAAAATTAATTTACCCAGCCAGTCAGTTTAGTAGATATCGATAAACCCCTACAGCCTCACAAACTTTAGCTCTTTATAGAAGTAGTATAATATAGATTGTCAAAAAAAATTCATGCCACAAACCATTCAAAACAAGCAATTTGATCGAATCAAACATGATCAACAATTTTAGAAAAATCTATGATGTAATCATATATTAAGTTGAGATTTCATTTATAATAATCTAATTATCATAACTAAATACATATATGATTTTAAATGTATTTATTCGAACCGAGTAAACCAAGCAGACACATTAACGAATAATTATGAAATTTCGACACAAGTCGACACCCGCAACAATATTGTCCTAAGAACGAAAATTGTATGTAACAGTTTTGCAACTTTCTACATGCCGTGAGCGATATCTTGGGTCGCCGCTAAGTCGTTAATGTGACTATGGTCCAAGGGCCGTGGGCGACGCACGTGCAGACCTAATGAGACTGGGCCCGGCGGACAGACATCTTCCGATCAATGAGTGGGACGCTTGTTAGTTTTATTACGTTCTATAGAGTGCGAAGTTTTTATATAAAAAATAAATCAGTGGCAACCTTTTTGGCCACTGTTTCATGATCATTTCTCAATTTAATAGGCAAGCGGGTGATTATCCTCCTGTGCCTGACATACGCCGTCGAATATTTGTGTCTAAAGCAAGCCTTTCCTTCGCCGTTAGAGCCATTCGTTCTATGTATTTTATTATTTTAGATGCGCATCTAAATTCTTTCATAGAAAGAAAGTCCATTGATGTACAGCTGGATCGAACCTAAAACCTAAGGTTGAGAGTCGCACGCTGAAGCCACTAGGCCAACACTGTTCACTGCAAAGTTTTTATAGGGGTATAAATAAACAGTACCCAAACATACTTCTAAATATAGGCATGATTTTGGATTTTGGACCGGTAACCAGTAAGGAGTTGCTTTAGTCTACACGCCGACGATTTTTGGTATCTCGCCAAATCGTTGATTTTTACACAATGTTTTCAATTATCGTATGAAGATAATAAATAATACACACGCTCATAAATATAAAAATCGGTGGCACCTTCGAAGTTCGAATGCATAATCTTAAGGTTGAGGATCGCGTGGATACGTGGATTTAAAATGGAATAAAATATTCGCACTTTTTCAGCTCAAACAATTAGTAGGTTGTTCTTTTGTTTATATTGATAACGCCAATACTCAATAGTAATGGAATATAAACAAAAAAAAAATGTATGGAAAGTCCATTTTATTTGTATAATTTAAATAAAAGTTTTAAGACAACGTAAAACAATGAAGCCTGTTCAAGACCACTAGAGCGCGCTCTAGTTTATTTTCTTACATTTTATTTGCTACATTGTATAAAATGTTCGTGAAAATATTTCAAAGAAACATGTAAACCTGTAAAGATTTATAACACCGAGCTTTTATCGTGCTTGTTTTGTATGGCTGTGTTGATATTTTAGAACGCTGCATTCTTAAGTTTTATATTGTAAAAGATATTATTTCGAAAAATAAAAGAATTGTGTACAATAAAAGAGTCCGCAGTCGGTAGGATTCGAACCTACGCTCCCAGAGGGAATCTGATTTCTAGTCAGACGCCTTAACCGCTCGGCCACGACTGCTATACAGAGAAACCCCAAAATTATTGATATGATACATTTAACATATCGAATAGTCTAATTAGTGTAAAATCGAACAATATCTATACTAAGGTTTACTTAGACTCTTCTAAAGATAACAAAAGACTATCAGTTTAAATTAATTTTAGTTAAATAACTAGTACTATAGTAATTATGTATATGAACTGTTATTGTAAATTGTCATTATTTACATACTTTTAACCTTAGAGCCTGAATGGCTACACCACAGTACAAATTAAATTCCTTATAAACTAAATGGCCGTTTTTATTATATTACATCTATCTTTAATATAATTAAAATAAGTGTATGTAAAGTTGTTTTATTCATTTTAGAACCCACTGACTACACGTTTATGCGTAATTAAATCGATATCAGTTTTTTTTCTTTTACCTGACATATATTTAGCATTGCTCGTTTTACCGTCGACATAGTATGTGTCATGTCAAATTGGCTATTTACATTGATTTGTGTTGCCATGTGTAAATAAACGTTGTTAATTACATCGTACACGCATCTCGGCTTGCGCAGAACTTGACTTATTTGCGACATGCATTGCAATTGAAGAAGATAAATTGCTAATCTGATTAAAAACATATGTTTTTTGTCAAGCTTAAAGGGAGATAAGCCCAAATATGTATAAGATAAGAATTTTGTATTATTTGATGTCTTGGTTACGTTTTTAGAAGTGTTAGGTAAAGGTAGTCGAAATTCAGTTCGTCCAATCCATAGTTACATCTAACCACTTACCTTGTTCATAAGAAATCAGTTTAATTTAAAGAGTAGACACTCTTTTATGTTTCTTTCTGACAAATTGCGTTTAGGCTTTGATGAAAAGAGAAAGACGATTTCCCTAGCAAAAAAGTGCAATTAGAAACATTTAGATTTTATGAATAGGGGTTAAAGTATTTTCTAATATCTAGCTTAGGTACAGCAGGTCCTATTAATTACACTGCAAATCCAGGAAACAGAACAGGAAAAATAACTTGAAGGTTCTTAAAGGTATAAATTACAGAGTTATCTATATAAGGAAAACAGAACCTGTTTTACTAATGGTGAACTAAAAATAGTTGCATACAATGATTTCTATATCTTCCAGTATGACACTTTTAAGTGTATATTAAACATATATTTAAAAATAGAACTGTCTTCGACTTTTGCGCTTAGCAACATATTTTGTGATTGAATTTTATTTACATAGATACAAAATTTGAACGCACTTGTTTGTTAATATTTAGAATCACACTGCTTAATACAAAACTACAAACCACAGATTATTATACAGAAATAAGTCAATAATTATACAATTATAAGTAAGGAACCTAAATATATATTCAACTTAGCGAAAATTTTAATATAACTTGGTAAATTTACATATTAATTTGGTAATGAAGTTGCATTATGTGATAACGTTACTCAAAATTCTACCAAATCATTTAAGACAAATTTGCACGCCCTTGTAACGAATTATAATTATTATTCTCTATTTTCGTTATATGGAAACATTTTAAAAATAAATTCTTATTCATTTGTCTATTAAAGCAAACAGTTGCTTTTGTTAACATAGGTATTTCGTTAACAATGGCCGAGGTGACTAGGGCATCACTTCCGTTACACAACTACGTGTTTGTTACTTATTTAGGTCTAGATATCTATATTGATGCAACCAAAGTCAACGATGCCACGTAGACCACGTCATATGTCTACTACAAATGTGACAAGATGTTAATATTATTACGCACTAGATGACCCGGTGAACTTCGTATCACCTACTCATATTTGTCTCAAAACTTAGTACTAAATTTTTTAACAGACCATGGCTCCGGTCTTCCAGTCGTAGAGCACCTTACTTATAAAACTAATGACTATCAGGTAATGCTAATCTTCATTAAACAATTCTGACTAGATTTTGTAACAATTTTCAAGAATATGTTAGTTAAAAAAAAACATATAGGTATCATAATGTACACTTATGACTCATTAAAGAAATACATATTTATGCTTCTAATTTTACATTTACTGCCAGTTCTCAAATCAAGGGCGTAGAACTGAAGAGAAGAACTGGGTTAAACTCTCCGCCACTCTTTTTTATCGCCATTTTTTTTTATACAACGTTTGTAAGGAGCTGCAACCATTACACCATGTTCCACATAACATTTCAAGAAATTATTAATAATAACATAAATTAAAAAAAAACAAAGACTTGTCCTCTGGGGGCCATCCATAGAGTACGTCACACACCTTAATGGGGAGGGAGGGTATCACCGAAGTGTGACATCGTGTGACAAGGGGCATGGGGGGAGGGTCAATACTTTTGTGACGTCACATGTTAAAATTTAAAATACTAAAACGCAAAGTTTGGATGTGAATTAAAAATTTTAAAAATATACGAATTTATCTATATTTATTAATAACTAGCTGACCTGGCTAACTTCGTTCCGCCCTACAACCTTATAATATCGCTGTTACTTTAATTTAACTTATTTTAGGATTTCATTAATGTTAAGTATTACATTAATACAACTTTTTTGCAAATACAGAAATGTTTCATTGCTTGCCATTGCGAAAGAAGAATGGTAGTTTTACACATTAGGCATCTTCTCTCTAGCGTCAATGTGGCGATACTCCATGTTAAGCACTTTCTGATATCCAACATCTTTTGATCAGGAACAAAGCATGGTTATGCATCTCCTCATTCACCTCAAGATCGGAATTTCTTGAACTGACACGAATTCGACGTAAAATGATGCGTAGTTTTGTCAACAGATGGCACCGTATGGTTTTTGCATTCGTAAAATTAATTAATTAATTTATTGTTAGTCGATAACTTGTCCGATATTTTATTGCTTATTCTGCTATTCGGGACGGAAACAAATCCAACAAATCAAAAACCATGACAATCGGTCCAGCCGTTCTCGAGTTATAAGTGTTGTAACAAACACGACTTCCTTTTATAATAATATATAGATAGAGATAGATTTAGCATTCTCGCTATGCGATAATCCCTCATGCAACGTCATTTAACTTCTAGAGCGACGTTGTAATGCAAGTGAGACACTCAAATTCACGAGAATTTTGAATGGTAAGGATTCCAAGATAAATTTTAAAAATGTGTGACGTCACATCAGGAGGGGGGGGGGGGTTATAAAAATGTAACAACCTGTGACAAGGACGGGGGGAGGGGTTCAAAAGTCCTAAAATTCGTGTGACGTACTTTATGGATGGCCCCCTATCAGCAGGAGGCACGTCTTTCGACACTTCGTTACCAGCGCATCCTGAGCTTTTTTGGAGACCTAACACGCAGAGATTCAAAAATGTAGCAAAACTTATCGTGCTATTCGCGTTTCATTTGCTGGACCGATCAAGTAAAGACCCTTGCAGGTCTTATCCAGGCGCAAAGGCTTGCCGAAGACAGGGGGGGGGGGAGATTGCGCTGTCCCTAATACGACCTTTAAAAATGAAGTGAATCTGTGTCTGTCGTTGCAAATAACGTTAGTAGCCCTTCATATTGACTATCCAACCCAAGTTTTGGAGTTTAATAATTTGAGTAGTAAAAAAATCTAAACACGCGGTCGAATTATAAAGGTTTTGCGTCTTATTACGGAAGTGTTATATAACATAATGTGTTATGGCTACGACTGCGACCAATTACAATGGTAATACAACACAAAACAGTGTATTGAAGCTTGTTTTATCATCGTTGTAATAAGAACGTACGCAAAATCGTCGATGACAAACTCGTAAGTGATAAAATAAGTATGTTTTTGAATATATGTACTTAATAAGTGAAATTTAAAGATGAGCTTTGGCACTTCATAATTTCATATATAATTTCATAATTCTGTTTCGGGGACTGTTATGGGTTTGGGAATACACAAAGGAACATCATACTATGAAATCTTAACTCTTTAAAATTATAGGGCCCGTGGCTCATATGAACAAAAGTGGTTGTGAATATTCATGATTTTTTATGAGTGACAAAGTGGGAAAATGAATAAATTATCTATTTGAACAAGTATTATAACATCTACTACAATTAAATTTTATTTAATGCTAATAACCCGGAATTTAAATTTGAAGAATATATACAGTTAGTAAAAACATTGTTCCAACTAACCTAGAAATTCCCAGTATCACATAAGAGCTCTGTCACAGTGCCCAATCCCGTAAATTTGTTATCGGGACCACTATCTAAAGTGGGGCTTAGGGTAACCATTGAGATAACAAAGTAAAAACATGTTAAAAAAGACAATGTTGCGCGTGACGTAAAGATATTTATAAAACTAAGCGTTCTGTGTAATATAATGTTTTTTACTTCTTTATTTTGTGTCTTTGGTCGCATACGCTAATCTGTGGAACAACTAGAGGTTTTTTTGAAAAATTATTATTCGATGCACAAAGCTATTTAAGGCGAGTAAAGATCTAGTATTAAAAACTAAACTGGAATTTACCGTCGCACTTTGTATGCATCGATGCCCCATGCTCCATTGGGATGTTAATGGGGCATATACGTAGAGGAGATATACCACTGCATCTGTTAGAATTGCTTTATCTGTTACTATACTTACCGAGGAGATTCTCGTTTCGGAGGCTACAACACACCGAGTGAGTGTGTTAGTATTGCTCTTGCCAGTTTTAGCTTTCGTGTTGATATTAAGGCCGTAAAAATAATTGATTAAATTTAATCAATTTTCTCATTCCCTGAATAATACATGGCTCATAACAATTTAAGCGGATCTAAGTTTTGAAAGGGCATGCCCCAAGCCCTTGGGAAATATGCCGGTGTTGCCCTTTATACCCTTTAAATATTTAAAAGTCAAGCTTAGTGCGGACTGAGGCGATCGTAAATGAACAGTACAAAATGCTCTAGTAGCTTTCGTGATAGAAAAGTAACGGTAGGTTTTTGTATGGGGAATTTAAGAAGCACTCCTTGGGTGAATTTTGAATTTCGCGAATTCCGAATTCGGTTCTAAGAGCATACCTGCGAGGTTCTCAACAACATGCCATATAAGAGTTGCACGCCGCGAACCAGATAACCTGGACAAGCTGGTTGTTGGCAAGGTGGAAGGTAAGACCGCGGATCTCTAACCCACTGGTGTGACTAAACACGATTCTCACGGGTCTCTCCATAACAGCTGCGCTAAGGGAAGATATAGACCTAACAAAGTGAAGATATCAGTAGCAGGGCAGCAGGCGTCTTACAGCGACGACCTTCAGCAATGAAGAATACGACTGAGAAAAAGCATACCTACGTAGTAAACTTTACGAATGGCATTGAAAGTCAATAATTTACTGTCAAAAACTAAAAGTATCGTATTGACGTATACATGACGAAACGTTATCGTATATCATATCGTTCTCTCTAGTCTAAGTCTAAAACCTTATTGAATTTGAAATCTAATATTCATTCATCTAATATTCAGAGTTTCGTCACTTGTGGCTTATCCAATTTCTTGGTAAGCCTTTCCAATAAGAATGATATTGGTTTCGCGGTTATCATTTTGCTGTGTGTATATGATTGCTTTTGAGGCTTTTATATTAATCGCCTTCAAATTGTATGAAGTTTCGAAAAAGTGCATTTTAATATATAATTCGTTGATATTTTATTGATTTTTGTTATATACATTAACTTTGTTATAATTGTATACCTATATCTAAATAAGATGATACCTACAAGTTAAATACATAGAAGGATACTTTGAAATTCGAGTGAATTGATATTCAGTATACTGTGTAATGTATGTGATATGTAAGTGTGTGATAGGGGTTGAAATGACTTATATAGTACTCGGTTTAAAGAAATATTAATTGTTTTAATTAAAATAAATAAATCAGTGGCGTCTACAACCTCTTTAGGTCTTGGCCTCAGATTTGAATCTGTTTCATGATCATTTTTAAATCTAATAGGCAAGTTGGTGATCAGGCTCCAGTGCATAACACACACTGTCGACTTTTTGGGTCTAAGACATGTCGGTTTCCTCACGATGTTTTCCTTCACCGTTCGAGCGAATGCGCACATAGTAAGAAAGGCCATTGGTGCACAGCCGGGGATTGAACCTACGACCTCAGGTATGAGAGTCGCACGCCAACACTGCTCAACACTGCTCAATTGTATTAATTAAGCGGTATAATATTTTATAACTTAATCAGCGTATTATACAAATAAACTTTGATTTGCCTACTATGATGTTTTTCATGTTATGATAGGTATGTCTTTGTATCCTGATTACATAAACAAAATGATTCTATAATAACTACTACGTATGCTATATAAAACTGTAATTATTATCTCTTTATATGTCAAGTGGTTGTAGTCAAAGCTACACTAAACTCAAGATCCTTTTTTACCATTTAAAAATGTGATTGCCCAATAATTTTGGTCTGTTTGGAAAAAATTATAAGGTTCAATACGATAAAAGGAATAACATGTAAAAGATTACAATAGGTAGGACACATGGTAAGGGAATAAAGGAGAATAATGGCCAAAGAAGTTAACTGAGTGGTGCTCTAGGGCTGGAAGGAGACGCAAAGCACGACATAAGAAGCTTAAGGAAAGCCGAACATATCGCCATTTGGAGGAGGCCTTTGGCGTGAGACAAATTAATTAGTTGTAAAACGATACAATGTATAAAAAAAAATGGAAAGAAAATACTCTAGACTAAGTAGGTACAGCAATAAGGGCTTACTTTAATTTTTAATTTTATGACAATTTGTAACGAAATCAAACCTGCGGTCGGTGCCAATATGGAGTTCAACAATATAGGATTTCATTCTTAACTCATAAGCATATGTTCTAAGAATATCGTGAATTCAGTACAAGTAATTAAGGCGCGGTGCATCCGGTACTTTTTTGGTGCGTACACCTGACTGATAACATGTTATCAATACAAGTAGGTTTGTATATCGACAGACGAAGAGGCACACTTGATACCCTGAAATATTGGATTGCAAATTTGATAATAGCGTCAATCGGTTTTTGTACATAGAAGATATAAAAAATAAATACTTATTAATCCTTTCTACCGTGACATTTTAACAGAGAATCCATGGGAAGCACCCATCTCTATGTTTAACCAGAATATGGGCCAGAATTCACTTAATTATTAACAAAAACATATGCGCTGATGTACCTACCTGCGTTGTAATCTAGATATATATATCTTATCAGCATGCAAATACTACTTAATTTCTGGTAATCCCCTACAAAGGTGAATTAAGATTTCCACATAACTGGAAAAGCAAAGTTTGTTAAATAAATGAGTGACATTCTTAATCAAATATGAGTTTGACTATAAATCAGTCCCATTTAACTGTAGCAACAAAACTCATCAGTCTCATTCCATGACAGCGTAAACACAATTTGTCAGAATAGGACAAAAAAGTACTTCAGTTAAAAACAATTGATTTAGAAGAGTTTTATAAATTGTTTAGTAAATAAATTTGCAATAAAAGTAACTGCAGATTATTGGCTACTTAACGCACATAAATCGTGACTTTAAAATTAAACGCAGCAGAATACTAGTTTATTATTTAATACGGGAAGAACGTTTGATGTTCATTGCCGCTGTCATCAAATCCACTAAACATAATATATAAAGTATTGCTATTTGCAAATATAACGTTGCTTACGCGCACATAGGTATGTCTTATTAAATAGAGCACCGATATCTTATAAACATGATAGAGGGCTTTAAGGATTACAAAGGTTCTTATCAATATTCTTATCAGCGTCAGTGCACACATACTACGCAAGTGCAAACACCTGCTTCACCACCTGTTCCATTGCTATATATTAGAAATTATTATCAATATAATACAACGACCGAGACGGAACTGTATCGCTTTGAGTTCCGCGTATTGATTTTCAATGATTATATGTATTTACTTGATGGCCATACAAGTTGCTTTTTTGCAATCTTCTTTACATTCAACAGAGCTGACGTTACCGTATAAATATAAATTTCATAATAATTCTTGAACGAACCAAGACATTCGTTCGTTCTGGTTTTCGTAGTTAAAGCGCGGCGATCGTCGCCAAGAGAGTATTGCCAGACGCAAGCACTTTCTCAGCATTAATTAGCACAGCATTAACTACATTTATTCAATTAGCATAACACTGTTGTACGCGAGTGTTAATAAATAGTCTAAATTTTATTTTTATATTATTTAAAACATGCCTTTGACCCAGGTAACCTACAATTCTTCCCCAAAGGCAAGTGTTCTGACTCCTAACGCTCCTATCAAATTGAAATATTATTTTTAGTCAATTCGAATTGATTATAGCCAATAATTAAGACGTAGTCGTCAATTGATCTAGACCATACTATGATTAAAAATATAATTATCTCGCTTAATTTACTACTAACTATTAAGACTGAACCATTATAGATATAAACATAGGTACTCTAATGCACTTTAACAAAGCACTTCTGGAAAGGCGTAGGAACGACCTAGTGTGTATTATATCTCAATGTAAAACCAAATTCTCACACCGCCAATCTTCTTATCTATCCAGTACAATAAACTTAATAGTATCCTTAATATTTACCCTAAGCTATTATTCGAAATTAAAACATTAATTAGGTACCAAGTGCCTTTGTTCACCAAACTACGAAGAAACTGAATTGCTAGTTCAAGTATAAGTTTCATTAAACCGTTGGAAGTGCGGAGTACTCTGATGTACAGGTCTCCCTATTATTAGTTCAGGCTCCAATATTTGCTAAAAGAGTAACTTGTTATTGAATAAAGTTTTGGATTTTTAGGAATAATTGAAGTGTTCGCTCTAGGTGAAATAGATAATTTTAGGGAACAGAGGTATTCAAGCACTTCCTTGTAAGTCGCGGAATTTAGCTGTTTTTCACATAAACAGTATGTATCGGACGTACATAAGGACGCACTTGTAATGATAGAAGCCAGTAGTAACACCTGTGTACTTGCGCAGTGGTGTATTGTCTGTAATATGTTAATCATTCACTTCCTTACAGCTGGGGTTTGTCGATCAAGGTATAGCTAAAATATTTCTAGTTTCTTTGCTACACTCAAAATGGCTCTACGACCTTGGTTTGAGTTGGCTGTTTGTATTTTCATTCTTCTTTATATGCGAAGGTAATTCAGTCAAATTAGTAAAAAAAAAATTACGACACACTGCTAAACAATGAAGATGTAAAATTTGTTTAAAAAGGAGTACATGGAACTACTGTGCCGCTTTTCAATCTTGACAAGTTTTCATATTATTCCTAAATGTCATTGGAAATAACAACATACATGTGATTACTATTGGTGTCCATTTGAATGAAGTCAGAAGAGCAATAGATTTAAAATCCGCCAATATATGCTACATTACATATAATTTGTACGGGTACCTAGTCAAATTACCTTTATGTAGAAGAAATGTACAATCATAGAAACATTGTCATAGTAATTGTTTTGATTTTTGTATGAAGAAGCGAATGAATTAGGTTTAATATGCATATGAACGCTAAATGTTTGACCTACTTAAAGACAAATTACTTTTATCTTAATACCCGCGGCCAAAGTTCTATTCTGAATTGATAAGCATAGCGTAAAATCCCTATATCAATAACTTTTTGTAATATTCTTAAAAAAACATAGAATATTATTTTCAAATGTTTAATTCTGAGATAGTCAAATTATCCAGATATAGATCACATAAAAATTACGCTAACTGAATTGGATTTCAAATCTACAGAGACCTTACTACGTATCTTGGAATGACTTTGAGGTGCCAAAACCTAACACAGACACAGCGCACGCTTATAACAACTCTCAAATACATGCGCGCACACTCACATTCACACACACACACATATTCACACATTCAAACATACTTATAAGACTTGTGTTTGTTTAGTTGTCACACTAAGGGTGGGTTGCATCAACAAATTTTGACGGACACGTAACCGTTAAATATGGCGCTAACGAACGTTAAACAAAAAAAGTGTTGATTCACCATCTATGACAGCTTACGTTCGTTAAAAAGTTACGCTTACGTTAACCAGTGCTCGAACCATTGGTAATCGTCAAATTTTGGTTTGTAACTTCGTAGTTCGTACTTTCTAAACTCTGTTTCCTCTGAATTTAATATTAGAGATGGTTTGATTAATAATTATTTTGCAAGGTATGTTAATATTACGATTATTTTTGACTTCATAAAATAAATTGCAAATTTAATATTAAAGATGTCTTATATTTCAGATTATAACTTTTTTATGGCATGGGTGTATGGGTGGTATGGTGAAGGACTAACATATTCTATACTGTTTATATTGCTTATTGCATGCCTTTGGTAAAGAAATAAAATATTTGACAAAAATAATATGCCTTTACTAACTGAATTACAGCCTACAGATTTTATTAATTTAGACCAAAGTTAACTCCATTGACAACAAACAGAAAACTAGTTTTCTCTAAATTTAATTTTATTCTAATATGTGGGATACATAGTTTAATTATTATTATTTTGCAAGGTATGTTAATATTTAGATTATTTTTAACTTCAAAGAAAACAAATCTCAAATTATAATTTTAAAGCTGTCTTATTTTCAGATTATATCCATTTTATGGTATGGATGTGAAATATGGTGAAGGATTAACATATTATATAGCTATTGCATGCTTTTGGTGGAGAACTAAAATGTTTGACAAAAATAATATGCCTTTTTATTACCGAATTATAACATTACATAGTTAAGCCTGCCTATGCACATAAGAATTAATTCATCTTAAAAATCTATTTTTTTACAGTTTTTATTATTTTTTACACTAATTTTATAACATTGATACACACAACTTTAATTATTTTGAAGAGCATTTATACTAAGTTTCAAGCAATTCTGATCATAAACAAGTTATAGTAAGTTTATTTTTATTGTAAAGGTAAATAAGTACCACTTTTCATACATTTTACATAAGAAATGGCAGTTTCATATAATCTTACATCCCTTTAGTATAATTAATAGTAAGTAATTTTTTTTCTTGTAGTTTAAAAATAATTTCATCGTTCTTCCTCTTCTCATTTAGCTGTTGAACACGCACCTCAAAAAGTTCTTTTTCATATTTATTATCTGAAAGGGCATTCAATTCTGCATGAATCGCACTCCATGCCCTCTTTTTTTGCAAATTGTTAGTACTATCTGTCTTTTTATGAAATAATATGTGTTTATGTTTTACTATTAAATTTCTAAATCTGTCCTCTTCTTTTCCAAAATTTACCGAACGTTCTCTGAAAGTCAATGAGTCACGTAAATAAATACACTTCTAACTATATCTCTCAATATAATATATATACTTTGCGCATATACAATTCATGCAATATAATAATAGCTTTATACTTACTTTGGCGAAAAGGTTTCCATTATTTATATTAAAATTAAACACTTTTTAATTATCCTTTCGTACAAAACAATAAACATCGATGTCAAACTTGACAGAATGTTTCAAATGACATTGTTTTTATCAATGTTGTTATTACTAAAAAAAATTCCCATAAAACATTAGGTCAAAATAGCGTTACGCAAACAGGCAACCCCATTAACAATGACGAACTCATTTTTTGACAATGAAGCAACGCTAACAAGTTAACAGACGTTAAAGTTCATACGTGTCTGTCAAATTTTAACGAACGTAAGTTACGATAGCAAATGGTTTGAAACAACCCACCCTTAACCTACTTTTTCTCAAAAAACCGTTTTAAACATGTACCATGTACCACATGACTAATTGTTATCTAGTTACCCACAACATAGGGACTCCCTAGCGTGGGGACTAGCGATATATGAATTTTGTCGCAACCTATTTATCTATCCTATCTTACTAAGGGACATGTCGAATTCTTTAATATTTAAAAGTAATTCACCCGTAATATATGGTATACTCCTAAACCTGGTAAAGTAACGCACATGGTTTATAACCCAAGGAGATATACTGGTAATCAAAACCGATCACCATAACATAAACATTACGAAAGAAACAACATATTTATGGCTACACCTAATACTATTGAGGTGTTTCGGGACTTTAATCTATGAAATGGCTTCACAATATACTATTATCAGCATTACACATGCCTAATTATAAAAGTTACGTAAAGTTTATAGAATTGTACTGATTACGTTATTCTGAGAAGTTCTAAGGTCGACAGCCGGTGCGGGTACACCTGTGCAATCGTATTTGCCTTATCGAGACGATAAAACCAACGCACTCGATTCGATCCGCTTGTGATAATAATAACGGAGTTCTTTGTGGCCTTCGTTTGTTTTTACGTAAGACTACTAGAAACAAAACACTTGACGGACTGCAGTTGGATTAGTATGGAAATAGATGACCAGGCAAGATCGTGTCTTTCCCAATTTTATATTATAGCTGGTCACACTTGCTGAAAAGTAGTAAAGTAAAGTAAAGTAGTGCAATGATCTTAAGAAACTTATAAAATGTTGTTAGTACCTAGATAACTTTACAAAGTAGCTATAAATAAAAATTCCATCGTCCTCTCAGTCAACACTTTCATCATCTTAAAACTAAGTAAGGGATATTAGTTTCGGATCCATAGACAGTGAGGAACTTATAACAATATATCTTACTAGCTTTTGCGCTTCTAATTAAAATTGCGCAATTCTGGCAATGTAGTTTTATGGCAATTAGTGCAAAGTAATTTTATACACAGAAAACAAGCCAAGGTCTGTTTTAAATAATTAAAAATCTTTTATTTGCTCAGTGTATGATACACAATTTCGAAATCATAACTTTAATCAGAATAATAATCCAGTGGCGCTGCAACCTTAAATGGGTCTTAGACCTCAGATTGCTCAATATTTTTTTTATTTTATAGACAAGTATTAGGCGATCAGCCTTTTGTGTCTAGAAACATGTCATCGATCTATGGGTTTAAGACATCCCGCTTTCTTCACAATATTTGTCTACGCCGTCCATAGAGCGCATATAGAAGAAAATTTCATTGGTGCATAGACGTGATTCGAACGCACGACCTCAGGGATAGGGATCACGCATAAGCCTCTTAAATCATCCTATTAAAATACAAGCTCAAATATATAAAATACACTACAGTATAATATTTAAACTTCTTAGAAAAAATTAAATAAGTGGACATCAATCAAGCTAATAATAACAATCTTTGTCGAGATCCGGGCAAGAGTTCCGACTATAATAATAATCAAGTAATACAGGTGTTAATTTACGTATTTAACACGTTACATATGCATTTTTTATTTATTATAATAACTAAATAACAACTAAGTGCTAAAAGCACAGTAATTTTTTTTTTAATCCAACAAATAAGAGATGTCTTCCAGGCCCTCCAAGGGACTCCCCCTTCTAGACTGTATTTTGAGTTATAGAAATACGGAGGAAATCACAGAAATTAAAAAAACTGTGTATATATACCAATTTCCTTGGGAATCAAACTATATAAACTTAAGTAAGGTTTAACCAATTCGTTTCACAAACATTATGCTCAGTATTAAGTAATCACACAAAAAGCAAGATTCAAATTGTATAATATCGTTTTCCTGTAGACAGTCAATGTATACCAATAATATGTTACAACAAATTTAATTCTCTTATCAGCGACACTATCACATGTAATAAATACGTGATTTTTACTTTATTTTATACTAAAATTAAGTATGAAATTTTTCTATTGTCAAATTTGAGCTGGTAACTGAACTCTTTTATAGTTTATACAACAAATTATAGTAAAAACGTTACGTGAAATACTTAAACACAAAAAATGTAAAGTATGTAATAGGAAGTTTATTTTTAAATAGATCCAGAATTTAAAGTCAATTTTCAACGCGTTAAACATCGGCCCTGTGGCGCAACGGATAACGCGTCTGACTACGGATCAGAAGATTCCAGGTTCGAATCCTGGCAGGGTCGCGTGTTATTTTTTTATTTACCTCAATTCACCTACCTTACAATAGCAATTAACCGTATTGTTTAACGCTGACGACATTGAGCTAATGTTTAGCAAACGCTTATAATTTCGTAGTTTCTAAACCAACGAAAAATATTCTCTATTTCTTACTGGTACAGCTCAATTTTCCTCGCTATATACAAAATACTTTTTCATAGGACTTTAAGCTTTATTGTCAATGTCGAAGGTTGATTTTTGAATGGTGTTTAAATAATGTTGAATGTTTAGCACGCAGCTGACCAAATATTGTAGTCGCGATAATTGGCTGTGATGCAATCGCGTGATCTTTGCATCCGTTTATGTCTACTTGACTAGATTTAAACGTTTTTCAATATTCTTGAAGTTAAACATATACTAGCGGCCTGTCCTTTAATTCTAAGTCACCCATCGAACCCCTGGCCTTTAATTTTTAAAATAAATATGGCCTATGATACTGAAAGAATTTTTATAGTCAGTTTTGGTACAAACGTAAAAAATCTTTTCTTTGTAATATAAGTGTAGACAAATACACTAATCTGTTATTATAGATGCCTAAATGTATACTATTTGTAACTGGCAAGAAAAAATAGAATATTCAAAAGCATTAGACGTTAAGTTAAAGTCATCATATTGAAAATTAAAAGCGTCCGTAGATAAAAAAGAAGTAGGAATGTTATTATTTGTTATTGTGTTCAACTGATTTGATATAAAAAAAAATATCTTAAATTTATTTGTCAGAAAAATGTTTTATGTGGTTGCAACTTGCAATACGGATATTTCCTTTCTTAATTATTTATAAAATGTTTACTGTACCTATTCAAAATGTGATTAGTCATATAAATATGCCCATAAAATTCATATCAAAATTCGTCATATTTATCAAGACTTAATTTTATGTAATTTTTAAAGCACCTGCGATTCAGTATAGGTAACTTTTCTTCTCTAAAATTTTAGTCTTATTTTAAAAGGGAGTAAAGAAAAACGATTTGCTATATTGTAATATTTTATATTTTTCTGTTCATGTAGATTATACAAAATCAGTGCGAAATTTAAAAGGAAACATGGAAATCGAAGAACTGTAATAACAATTTGTGACAGGATTATGATATTAGCTGCCAAATATTACTGGCTCTTGAATGAACTGACACTCATTACTATAAAACTATTACACATTGAGAAATACAACCAATGTGATATAAGAATGAGTGCCATTCCCAATATCTATATTTTAACAATATATTTGACCACTAGCAAACATATCCCACGATAACTAAAACTACAACAGTCTAAATCATAATACACCATTTAAGATAATTAAAGCATTTTCACCTTAGTCAATAAATCATAAAAAGGTCTCCAATCTTTATAATTTCTGCTAAATGTTTAATATATTTTTAATTTGATACTATTTACATATTAGTTATGTACATCACGCATATATTTATAAATTAAGGATAGATTATCGCGTCATGTACTCAAACCAATAAACCCATATTCTATGTAGCAACGAAGTTGCCATGCAAAATCACACTCAAAATTTTAACTTAAAATAAAATAATATAGGTAAATCAACTTAAAATCGATTTACATCTTTGATATAAATGGAAGCATCGTTTAAACTTAAGAATAAGAAAATAAGCTGAAAATTTTACGCTATAGACAAGAATTTGTACGAATTTATCGTGCTGTTTCTGATTTCCAATATGAAAGTGACTTAATACAAATGCCGTGAACGACTCAACATAACATTATTTACAAATGTGTTCACAAACATCGCCTAGATTAGTAACTAGTAAAGCTTTTTACATAAAACATTATAACAAAACAAATCGCCACCTCGCAGATGTGTTGGCGGTGATTTTTGCATTGCAATACTAAAGTCTTCTAGATTTCTGCATAATGCCACGAAATTAAGTAATTATTTATTGATCAAAACGAGATCGAACTTAGGATATCATCATGAGATAGACGATTTTCACTGGAACTGATACTTGAGGTTGACGGCGTCAAGGATTGGGCCCATCGAACCGCGCCTCCGAAGTGTATGCACTTCGAGATATAATATTTTCATCTTCATAAATTAATTGTTCTTAATCTAACTTAGCACGACGGCCTGTCCAACTGCTCTTGTTTGTCTGGAGTCTGTAACAAAAGAAAAGTTATATAAGTATCATATAGAAGAAGGTAAATTATAAAGATGAGCCCCTATATTAATTATGATCAATTAACGTTATTACTGATTGAGTATTGCGAGTGTATCGGGTGGCCTATGCACATCCCGCCTGCGTCCGGCCATCTGTCAGCGCATATGTGCTGTGTTTCAACACTGTTTTAATTCATTAGTGTCCGGTCAATAAGCCTATTCTACCCCAATTTGATTCAATTGACACATGCCGTGCCGAGGACACATGTTATAAATTGGTGTAAAAATATTTGATACGGTTTGTTAGTAATCAGAAGCGCTGTGACCAGTACACATATCAGGATTGGTAAGTGTTTGATTACCGTTTCCCGTCTCTGCACATCCGCGGCACAGCTGAGCAACCGCTGCACGTGGGCAAACCCTATTTACGGACATACTGAAGGGAGAGCACACATGTCCCGATCGGGACTTCGCGAGTGAACACGTGAAATCCTTTTATGAGAGGAGCATTGTCGGATAATGAATAGGTACATTGCATTTATTTAGCTATCCGCCACCGGCGGGCGCCGTCACGTGTAGTCACACGCAGCTGTGATGAGACCGTTACCCGCACAATGCCCTCGATCGATCGTATCGATGGAATCCGTGATCGGAGAAATTGATGCACGTGCAAACCCATTTCGCCGTGTTGCATTGTCTACTCGGAGGCTTCTTAAGTTTATGCGTTCGGAGAAACATAAAGGTGATCGTAAAACTTTCACGTGCGCGATTTATGCGTGAGGTTAGGAGACAAAGATATTATTCAGAGGAGCGAGTAAGCGGCGAGCGTGGGCGTGGACACCTGGCGTTAGCGTTGCTTGTCTTGATCGCTGACTGAGACGCGGTGCGTGGGAGGCGGCCAGTGCCTTCAAACCTATTTGTAAGGCATTACTATACCAAGAGTATTAAGAAATCTTTAATGATCCAATATGTTTTATATATTTTAATGCATTATCTACTGCAACATGATTATAAGGCGCTGACAGAGCAAAATGTATAAAATGCGAATAAAAATAGTGTCCTTAAATTATGGGTTATGTTAACCGAATGGGGTGGTAAGCATTGTGTGGTATAAAGGGTGTGTTGCGCCGGATTACACGCCTAGCATTCATTATTATTGGTACTTAACTGCTTATTACGATCGGAGCGAAAAGTCAATTTGGTTGAGCACGTTTGTATTGGCATTTACAGTCGTGAAAGGGTAAATTGAGTAATTGTACATAATATCTGAAATTTTAACTGTTACAAAGGAGATACATGAAATTTTAAGTTGCGATTAACTTGTTTGCAAAGTCCCACGGTCGTGAGGCAGCTGCGGGGAACAATTTACGGGCTTGTTTTGCGATAGTGCCCCGTGGTGTATGATCGTGACCGCGGTTTGTGGCACAGCGATGCCTTCAGAGATATCGTCGTGAAATGCCACATCACGACTACGACGTTACTTTAAATTCCGACACGATTTAAGCTTCGTTTTTTATGTTTTTTTACTTCACCCGTCCGCTTGCTACGTCGTTCATCGCGATACAGAGAAATCGAACCGTGTTCGATGTCCTTGTGAGTTTGATTTTATATTCAAGAATGTGGTTAGATCAGTCGACATTCCGATAGTTCCTTGAGCCGTTGTATTAGTAAATATCGGGTTCGATGAAATAGAGCGCCGTGCGCGATGCCGGCGCCTGCGGCGGTATCGTTACTATGCCGTCGATTATTTTCAAGTAAAATATAGTCATTACATATTATACAGTACTGTTTTTAATAATTTAGCCTACAGCCGAATTAAAAATAGAGTATAGATGGTGAGTTGTAAATTTTACGCAGACAAATGTGAACGTTGTGTACTTTCTTCTTAGATTCTGCGCGGCAGCTTGTGTCTCCTAAATCACGTTTGTTTTGAACATTACCAGCAACTGGCAGTGATTAAAATTTACGTGGCGCGACCAAGTATTAACGAGCACGCATTGCGCCGGGGGCTTGTAGCGAGCCGTACATATAAATCCTTCGATATGCACCTGCTCAGACATCGACCGCGACATAGCAATCTCATTGCGCTGCATTTTAGATATTAAAAGAACGTTTATTGCTTTAACAACTGAGTCATTCTAGAGCTAAAGCAATGAGTGATTTTCTGAATGTAATTATCGTTAGTGTGATCCAAAACGGCGAGACGAGGTAATTAGGAAAACTAGCGAAATGGCAATCACGCAGGTGTAGTGCGGAATGGCAAACCAAGTAGAATAAATACGTGTTGAATATTCAGATTGTGTCAGTACACGGTCGTTTACGCGGCGCCGGCGCAGGTGGCTCATTTCAAGGCTGAAATTCAAAACAGTCACGCACGCGGATAGCGGACTAGATTGACTTCTTGTTTACCTACCTTGCAGTTATTACATCAAAACGGATTCTGAAGTTATTAACTTGCCAACACTAAGAGATGCATAAATTATATTCAGATTGATTATAAAGCCTTGCATTGCAGCTATTTGCTGGCATAAAATTACTCTAATCGCTTCAAGCGATTGAATTGTCGCACGTACATAAATACGCGACCTATTAGCGTCCACTAAGATATATTACGTTTAAAACAATTGTTAACCTACGTCACGTTTTGTTGTGAAACTATCAGCATCTCCGCTTTTACCGTCCCGCGCGGCGCTTGCGAAATACGCAGGTGTGCGCAGCAAAAACACCGACACGACCGATTTCATTAACTTTTTATGCAACATCTATTCGAGCGTTGTGCTAGTTGGAAATTTAAAAAGACTGTTTGTCTTGATGTAAGAAGGCCTCTATTTACCTATACATTACTTACTTACGGTCAAAAGAATTAAAATAACCAAAAATTTAATTGAAATATAAATAAAACTTACCGTATGACTAATTTGTTGTGTTGTTAATGTTACAGGGGATCTCTCAGCGGGAAGAATTGTGTTTGGGGCTGGTCTGGGGCCGAGCGGGCGGCGACGAGGCTTCGGGGGTGAGGTACACGCAGGCGCTAATGCAGCCTCCGCCTCGAATTGACCAACCGCAGGGTGGTTCTCCAAAGCGGTTTGCAAGTCACAAATGTAATCGATCACATGCTGAATTACTTCCAGCTTTGAAATCCGTCGGTTCTTAGGCATGAAGGGGACCAGGTCTTGAAGTTTGGATAGGTACATCTGAATTTCAGCGTTCTCTCCATCCCTGTGCCTCTGAATCCGACCGCTGGCGATTGCAGGTACTGACGCTCCAGTTGCGCACACTGCCGTTATGGCTTTCATCGTGATTGTCACTGCACACGTACACTAATAAACACTGAGACACGTAACGCGTACGTCTGACGGATAGCGAGCGAGGAATGAAGTGATGCGCGGTGCGGCGTCGTATTTATCGGCGTTGGTGGGGAGCGGGGCGGCTACGGGCGGACCAATGGGACTCGGAGGGGCCGGCGAAGCCTGATTTTCCCATGGCGGCGCAGCAGTGGCGTCTGCCTTGCTCTGGGCGGCCCTGGGTAAGGCCGTTGCGCTCATGACACGCACTTTATCCTACGTACTGTTTGTTTTGAGACTTTGTCATTATTTTTGGCACAATTTAGGTTTAAACCTAAATTACGAGTTATGTTTTCATATTATTCTTCTTTTAAATATTTATATTCCTGAGAAGATATATCCTAAACACACTTACACTTATGAAATCTGTTTAAACATTGTATTTTTAAGTAAATGATAATCTAATACGGCTCGACCGATTCTCATGAAATTTTGTGTGCATATTGGGTAAGTCTGAGAATCGGACAACATCTATTTTGCATCCCTCTAAATGTTACGGGTAGTCCACCCCTAAAAAAATTTTTTAATTTTTTGACCAAAACTTTTTGTTTTTATTTTTTTATGAGACAGCATGCCAAAATACATACAAACCTTAATTTTCACCCCTTTACGATTAACCCCTATTCTTTATTATAAATGAAGAAAACATGGCAAAACGACGTTTGCCCGTTCAGCTAGTTATTATATAAAATATTTCTTAAAATTTCGCGGCGCGTTGGGCGTAGGTACTGTTGAGTTTTATAACTTCTTTATATCTCTCTTGATATTATAATTCACAAGTAATTGGTGCGTGACGCCAACCAGACTTATAAATAATATTTTAGAAAACGCATAAGCAGTCACACAAAGGCGACCGGCGATTTATTTTGAACATAAGACGTGGCCGAACAATCAGGTGGGCAGAGGGGGTCGTGTGGGAACAATAGCACTACGTGATGGTATCCACTTGTCGCAACTCACAGGTAACGGAGGCTGAGCTTTTAACTGGCCACACTCACATATTTAAGTGGACAAAATTAAAAAAGGCAACGACTTTATGTGAAGGATTTCAGAAATAATTACTTGTACCGATGTGACTTATAAATAGCATATTAGGATGCGCTAATAATGTATAAAAAGGTAAATTCTTCTTATTTGATAGTTATATTGTATTAGAGTTGAAATGGTTGAAACAATAACGTATATTCTTTATACTAAAGACTTATTTAAAACCTACATATTAATAAACAAGGCCAACTCGTTTTGTGGAATACTAGGAAACTCAATGGAATATGTGTCAAAATTCATACTATGCAAGGTCACTATAAAGACCTTAATATAATATTATTTTCCTACTAAGTATTAGTATTATTACATTATTTTTCTTTTTATGCGACTGAGGCGTAAATAAGCTGCTGTGGTCTCTGGCAGAATGACCAGCACTGTGGATATGTCTGCTCCTCAGCATAATGCTGAGCCAGGGCCAATTACAACCACAGCACACACGCATTACACACTTAAAATGAACCTTGTAGGTACTTTAAGGGAAAAGGGAAAAAAAATTGTTATCTCTCATTATATTTTTTCTTTTTTTTTTCTTTGATTATTGTTATTAGGTGTATTTATGTGTGTGCGTTTTTGTTAGTAATAAATGTCTTAATATGGGTGGAATGTAATAAAACTTTTCGTAATATCAAATTAGAGTATTGATGAACGATCACAGAATACAATTATTGATTAATTAGGAAGTTTCTAAAAAATTCGACCACACAAAGAGGTTTCATTCGAACACAAAAATAAAAAGATAAGCAAAAAGTCACCTTGGAGGTGGGTGAGATCCAGGTAGTGAATTGCTTTATTAAGTCGGCGTATATGCTAAAGGTTTAAAATGCGTTAATTGCTATACCACCTACTCAATTAATGGATTATTAGAAACCATTTTGGGTAATGCTCTAAAATTTTGTAATCAAGCGTGATAATAATCTGTTTTATTATTACGTATGTAGTTTTCTTAATAATTAGAAGCCATTTTAAAGTATAAGTCAATGTCATTGTTAATAATGAGTGATTAATAAATTCTATTTAGTATAACTTCTAAAAGATTGATTTATCTACACTTTTAGTAATGTGATAAGGGGTTGAATCAACAATAAAACAAATGAACAATGGGTTTGATTTCTAAGACACACAATTAAAATCTACAAATTAATATAACATGTGAAAATCTAACAGCAATGTCCATTTCATTATTTATTTATATGAGAACAGTTTCAGTCACTATACTTGCATTTTGAGCAAGTTTTTTATTATTTTTATGTGAAGTAATTCTTCATTGTAGTACTTGTTATCTACATTACCAATATTGATTGTTATTAAGTACAAAGTTGTAGGGATTTGGAAATACTTACTTTTGGTATCATTTAAAGAAAAAACTTTTTAACCGGATTAAAGTTATGTATTACTTACTATAAATTTACAATTATTTAACATAATTTTAAATTTATCCGACGTTTCGCATGCTTTACAGCGTGCGTGGTCATACGTAACTTTAATCCGGTTAAAAACTTTTTTTCTTTAAATGTGTAAAGGTTATGTCAATCAAAGACAATACTTTTGGTATCATTTTCTGAGCTATGTTTATTAAAAAAAATCTTGAATAAAGAACCTGAATTAAGTTTTGACGTTATGACTATAATTTAACAGAAATTATTTTATTCCGTCTGTAATTTGCGTGTCAGGAAGTTCGTTTTTACGATCGCAATCAGCGGTCAGGTAACGTGCGTTTATGAATAACGTGTTTTTGTGGCTACCTAAGAAACTATATTGTTGACAGAGTTATATAAGAGAAAATATATATTGTCACGTATTGGTCTGAAAGCACCTTGCAGTGCAATTTGTTGTGATATTGTTTCAAATGGACAGGTACCATTGTCAAGAGACAAAAGCTTTATATAAAAACACGTTTGTATGTGGAAAGGACACGGTGTTTTTTTGACGGACAAAAAATGATTTGTTCTCGCAGGTGTAAATTGTTTATTATGAATAGTGTGAAAATCTAATAGTTTCACATCACGTTTAAGACTTATATTAATTACTTTTGTGTCACAATTTATTGGTAATAAAATGTTATCTGTTTCATCTACTCATAAATCTCGAGACGTTATCAACTAGATCATTAAGGAAATATTATATAATGTAAAAATGGACATAGACAAGAATCTCGAGCTATAGCGTTCGAATTAAATGAAAAATTCATATATTTTTCCAAATTCTCCTCAACACTTTTTCATTTTCTTACTTTATGAAAAATAATTATGAAATTTCTATAACTTAGTTCTCGTTTGTAGCTATTCGTTTATATATGTGTTCATATATTTCCTTTTTGTTTTTAATTATATAATATGGACTCTTACGGAGACTGAAAACGTGAAAATGTTTTTAAAGAACAAACCACTTTGTCAGCGTTACAGAATTTTAGTACAGAGGCTTTTAATAAACCGAAATAGTATTAATACAAGTGCAATTGCTCAATGTTTATGAACAAAAAGTTATACCAAACAAACTAGTTTGTACGATCCTTTAAATAATTGCTCAATTAACATTGGCTTTAAACACATGTAATTATAATTGACTATGCAAACTAATTCTGTTAACAGTCAATTATTGAGCTCAAACTTATACATACATATATTAATATACTAAAAACAATGAACAGGGTAATAGATTTGTACTTATAACAAGTATTAGATAGACCCTGGGTTAGAACCGGAGAAACCATCCAGAAATGAAACAAAGCGTTACTGACGTTACGTGAACTATATCTCCCGTATATCAAAATCTAATAGAATTGTGTCGAGAGCAGAACATACTTTCCGTGGTCTCCGGGGTGGACTGCGCAATGGCTGCATACAGACGCATCCTGGCCGAGGCTGTTGAGGTGAGTCCAGTGATTTTAAGGTTCGACTGCAGAGAGTCGGTAATGGGCTAAGGCTTAATGGCTTAATAAGCACAAGCTGTGTCTGCCTGTAATTGGGTCTGCACTTAAAGTGGAAAGTATAACCAGCGGCACGTAAGTCTAGCGCTGGCCGATACGTGGAGGGGATTGCTGCGCATGTGTACTGTCGCGCGGGGGACAAAATGCGACTGGAGAGCCAATCGACGCTCTTCATTCCGCTAGCCCCCCTCAGGTACCTTATTTTTTACTTCTGCGCAATAACGGTCAGCGCTAGAGTTTCGTGCCGCTACTTATACCTGTGTAAAGATATGTCAGTGCAAATCTGTTGGCTGACCTATTTTGAATAAATAATACATTTTTAAAGTAACGCTTTGTAATAATAGAACGCGTTGTATGTAATTATAGTATTAGTACTAACAATACTGAATACTTAAGACCGTTTCAGTTTGACCAATTTCTAATAATACACTCTAATTAAGGTGATATCAGACGCGTGACAGGGCGGAGTGCTTACATTCACCCCCGGCGTGGGAGTGCCGAGCGCGTGCCGCTCCCATCACGTGATACACCCTGATTGATCAGCGATATTGTTCCATTCATTTGGTAAATGCACTATGCAATACAATCGTGCATGAATTTCGCGCTTTAATTGGTATGATTGCATTGTGTATCAGTTCTTATAAATCAATATCCTGTTGGCAGCGTCGACAACATTTAATTCCGTCAGCTTGATTTATTAAATATATTGTAACGGTTTTGATTAAACGCACTAATCTCGGGAGTTGATGGTTCGAATTGAAAAAATCCTTTTATGCATTTCTTGATAACATCAGGCTGCGACCAAATTAACGGTCTTGTATTGGTTATACATACGTATCTCAAAATATACTAAGTACAATCAACAGTGCTTCAGTTTTTATGGTTAAGTTTCTATTCCATTTTCAAAAATGTGTCAATTCGAAAAGGTTAGAATTTTCATTACGCATCTCATAAGTATTATGACTAGCCAATATTGGTTTCCCGTTATTACAGCGTATATTTACTGAGTAAATAAGTAAACATCTAGCCCCTGGTCCCACGGGAGGGCGCGAGAAATCCCTTAATACGTGACCTGCAGGTGCGGGCTCATTACGCGCTTTTCCGACGCGTGGCGGCGCGTGCCGACTTTGTTTCGCAGATCGAAGTTCTGTTTGATCAGCTATCGCTATTGATCTATGTTATATTTAATTTATATGACTCATTTTTAATTTTACTTAATTTTTTTATGTAATAGGAGGAAAACGGGCAGTATCTGATGTTAAGTGATCACACACTCACATTGCCAGAGCCCAGAAGGCTCGCAAGTCCTATGCCGGCCTTTTAAGAATTGGTACGCTCTTTTCTTGAAGGATCCTAAGTCGAATTGGTTCGGAAATACTTCACTGGTTTTACATAATGGTGGTGCTCGGTAAAAACTGCCTTAAGAAACGCTAAGTTGTGGAACGACGGACGTCGCGTCGGATACGGATGGTATTTTGTGTTCTGCCTTGACGTCCGATGATGAAACTCAGCAGCAGGTATTAGTCCGAACAACTCAATTGAAGACTCTATGGGTAATGCAATAGAAGATGCAGAGAGACCCCACATCTCTACGCCAAGAGATCAAATCGCACGGAAAGTGACTGGTCGTTGACGGTCATTCATTGAATACGGTCAAGCGGAAAGAGCTGGTACTGGGGACCTCCCGCCCATAGATGAGAACAGTACTCCATGTGGAGCCGAATTAGCGCTTTATAGAGTTGCAAGCGGTGGCCCTGAGTGAAGTACCGTCTCGCCTTGCTGGGCACACCAAGCTTCTTAAGGGCTAATTTAGCCTTCCATTCCAAATGACCGCGATCTGAATCTCATTCAATATGTCAACGCCCAGTATTCCGATGATAGCTGAGGCTTTAAGGAGTGTGTCTTGAAAGCGACGATTCAGAGGCTATAACACGAATTATACTTTAAATAGAAAATTATGTATGGAAAACATAAGAAGCGCTCCATTTGGAATTAAACGGTAGCAAGAGCATGTCATGTTCGAAGAGAATACGTACAGAACGAATTGTATGCTCACATTCGAGCTGTCAAAACTGAAATTACCCCATTAGCGTACCTATACTTGACGTAATTATCGTAAAGTTCGTGTACGTACGTAATGACTTGTGTACGTTAAAGAACTTATGATTTGACATTCACGTAAGAGCGATAAGTATGTGGACCTTACCCTCAGTCGTTTGCTTAAATTTTACTATATATATATATATTATATTTAAATTATTTCTCAAGACATTCAAGTTCAATAGAGGGCTGAAAAATCTTGATCAAGTAGGTACTTTTTTAAATCACTAGTTAACTACTCCGGCATTATATATTTTAGATGACTAGCACCGTCCTTTAGATAATTAGAGAATCTATGATTACAAGTAAATATATGCGATATTTGTTTTGAAATAAGTGGTGTTTGATGATAAGCTATTTTAAAAGAGTACCGAGAGTTTTTTACGCCGGCTTTTTTTCTGGGCCTACACCCTCTGTCTTCTTTGCCGATTAGTAGTAGGTAATGCCTACAGATTCAAATTTAATGACGTGGAATAAGTTATACCTGTATCTTATGTTCCATATTAAACATTTTTTTTTTAATTTTTTATGGACGACGAAGTATGACTGTTCTATAATAATTAGTCATACTCCACCTCACTTTCCCGCGGTTCCGGGTTCACTTTCCCGCGAAACTAAATTTCATTCAGGTAGGCACAGTTCACTTACCATATACATATGTCCAATTGACTAAGGAGGGAATATACTTATGTTACACGACCAGTTGAATAGGTGAATTTCCCATCTGATGATCTGTTATTTACATTCCACAAGCCAATGGAGTCATTCCTCAACCAAAGGTACATTGGCCAGTGGGTCCGATGGGAATGCCTAAGTTCTCGTGTGAATGAGCCGGCGTGGGAAGCGCCGGGTCACAGGTCGCCAGGATAATTACGGGCCAACCGATCGTCTGCGCACGCGTCCCGATCGACGCAAGATTTATTTCCTCATTATAGATGAAATTGATATTATAATCAAGATAAAATTTTGAAAATACACGTTTAATATTAATAGAGAATATGCATAAGGCCTTGGTTGTAATGTAATTTTAAACTAAAATTTGTATTATTGTCGAGAACATTTAAATGAAACCTCAAAAAGGATTTAATGGGGTATTAAATATATTTTTATATAACCCTTACTATAAACCAAGAGACTGCCCAATCAAGTTGAGTTTATGTTTAAGGTTATATGTATTAGCTATTTCTATACACGATCTATTACCGCGATGTTATTTAAAATATTACGATGAATTTTTATATTGACATAGTCTTCTGGTTTTTGGTATATTAAAGGCTATATGGGTCTCGAGGCGTCGAGGTATGTAAATAATGTAAATATATACGTTAAAGAAATTTAATTTAATATTGCCCTTTATATATGTTCCGTTAAATATGAAATTTGTCTTATATAAAATGTTCAATTAAATCCAAAGGAATGATCGTCTATATTTTTACTGACATCATTTCATTGGGTTAAAACATAATCATAAACGATAGGGGCTTTAATTCGTAATAAGTATAAAAGGCATTTAATAATGCAGACGTCCGTTCGTGTGAGGGGGCGACTTACAAAATATATGAAATACAGCAATCGAAGTAATGAAGTTGGGGGTGGTGGGGGGTCACGTGTCGGTCACGTGACAGCGTTAATATTCTGTGAGGGAGGGGTCCTATTGCCATTAAATTGTATTACTATGTAGCTAAAGTAATGCGTTTAAGTTTTTATCTATGTACTATGAAATTGTTTTACATCGAATTACAGTGATTTTGGTTTGGAAAGTAGTGTTATCGAATATAATATTTATACTATTGCATGCTTCAAGACTGACGAAAAACATGTCTTCAAACACACAACATAACAACGCTTTGACTCACAATATATTGCCAACAAAGCAATAATATAGTAAGATGAAGATCTAATAAATAATGGTACTTGCCCTAGTCTGCGTTGCTGCGCAGCAATATACGTATCTTTCAAGTCACGCGAAAACATTGGTCACGCGTTCAAACAAAGAGAATGTATTGCGCAGTCAAAATGAAACTCCCACAGAATTGTTATAAAAACTTTGCTTATTTTCCCACAATCGTTACAATAATGAACGCGGATCAAAGCGGATTGAAGCGGTATAGGGTACAGTATCACGATAAATCCAGCGTTGTAAGAGCCCTGGGTTAAGAATGCAGTAGCATTGATTTATAGGGACGATTAAATTACTGAGCAGCATTGGGGGTCTTCCTACACTGGTGGTGAGGCATATAGGGTGTTTTGACATGGCGTGGGAGCTGTTCCTATTGTTGGAGCACTTAACTCGACTCTGATAAAGGAACTATAGAACCATTAGCCGGATTCGTTTTGCTCATTCGTTTTTGCTGATGAATGGTCATTGGATTATGATACGTAAAGAGATTGTTATGAGCACACTCGTTGCTATTATGTATATCTTGAGTATTGAACGTTAATGCTATGTATTGTAATATATGTATGCATATCTTATTAATACTTTAATGAAGACATTTAATTATGTCTGATAACTAGCTGTTCGCAATACAATGATTCAAAGACTTAAACGATTTATTATCTCACATATTAAGTATAATAACCTTCCATAGTCAACTGTCAATAGTCAATAGTCAGTAGACTATTGACAGTTGTCAGGTTTGGTGAAAAATGTGGCTGTTTATAAAAAAAACCTTAAAGAGTCTTAAAAATTGTTTATTAGTAGTGAGAGAGATGAATATGTAAATGATATGATATAAAATTATGCATTATAAACAGTGGCGCTTTAAATTTCTGTATCAGTTTCGTGATAATTTGTATTGACTAATAGGCAAGAAAGGGTTGCCGTGTGTTAAATGCGCACTTAGACAAAAAGTCTTTTGGTGCAAAGCCGGGGTTTGGACCTACGACCTTAGGGATGAGAGTCGATCTCTGAGCTACTTAGCCAACACTGCTCTTTAAGTAAATTATTAATTTTATTTAGATTTAAAATCCATTTGATTTACGAATTATAAAAATACTTTAGTTTTAATATTAAACGCTTTCCAGTCTAGAAATCCAATACTTGGTCAGAAGAATATAACAATTGTTAATGAGATGAATAACGGTACTTTTAGTACAGTTCAAAAACATTCAAGCGAATTGAAAGCGATCAATATCAAATATTTTTGCATAACAAGAAACGGAAATCGCAATATCGCAACTCAAGAACTGTGGAAAGCATTATTAATTTTCGAGTGGTTATACAATAGTGTACAGTACAATGCAGTGGTGAAAGCCAGGTGTAGTTCGATATCTTGATTATGAGGGTTTTATTTAGACCTCAATTAATCGTGACCCTAATTGTAGATGATGCGATAAGTATTGTTGTCGAGTTGACAGCACTATTGGTCTTTAGCTTTTTTCGTCGACTTCTGGCATCTGTTTGGATATTGTAAGTTTCGCCATCGGTTTTAAATGCATTGTTGATTGTCAATTGTTTCGCATGCTGGTATGTTGAAGTGTTTACTGCGTAATTAAAATTTATGGACGTTGTTAATATTTTGGTAAATTTTTAATTATTTATTTAAGTATTATAATGAATTTAACCAGCCAAAAAGCACACTATTTTTATATCTTCTGTTCTTTTTCAGTCACACTCCTCATTTCACAGTCCAGCGAGTAGGGGATCGGCCTCGAGGTTTGGTGCCCTCCACTCTGCCAGTCACGATGAGCTTTTCTAGATTTTCTGGATCTCTGTTGAGAGACGATTTTTTACTTGTAACGGACTTAGTATGGACACGTTTGTTTCCTTAGCTGCCCAGAGAATCCGTAGCATCCGCCTCCAACACACTACAACTCCAACTATTACATTATACATAAATACTACATTATTTTACCAATTAAATATATGTGTTATATGTATGTATTTTAATTTACGGTAGTCAATAAATATAGCATGATTTTCTCTTACTGGAAAAGTATTGAAATTGAAAATCGCGATTGTCAAGGTGTGCTCAAACCCTCAACTCCCCAGTAAGCCCGCGAGTGACGTATGTGAATCTCAGCATTGAACTTTTCACACACGGGCAGCTGCGGTGTTGCCTGTTAACAGCTGTCGTATGCAAACTCCCTAACTCCCTAATAAACTAACACTTTTTATTACCTAACTATAGCGAAATGGTCGATAGGCGTTTTTAATATCACATATTACAATTATACTATCGTTTAAATCTTAAATCCGCCCAAAAGCGCAAACGCATGGGAACTGTTTCTCGTCATAAAACGTCTTGTTGTTTAAAAAACTCTTCTGTTGCAATACCACATATTAGATATAGAACTTAATTAGCTTTGTTTCTGTCGGAAAATTAACATTATACTAACTTCATATAGTATTTTAACACCATTTGATAGTAAGCTTACTTAAACGTTATTTATGTTCTTTCACGACAAAATTCCGACATATTTAAAGAGAGCTGAGGGACTTAAAAATACAACAAATGTTGTATGTAATCCAAAAGTAGGTACATTTGTTCAGCACATGTGATCGCACAAAGAATCCTTGTGCGAGGCTAGATGCTATATCTGGCTGCACACGTGGCTAAGGGCGGCCCGCCCTATCTTAAGAACGTTATGTATCATTATAATGCCCATTATATATATCTCGTGATTGTACTCTTGTTTACGCAAAAAAATCAACTACGTCAACTATTTTGGAGTCCGCGAAACTTTTATTAGAATCTATTTTTCGTCTGGTATGATTTGTAAAATAAATGCAAACTTCACAAATATCATAGATTTCCTGAGTTTGTTGAAATGTATTATTATTTAACCAGGAGTGAGGACTAATCAGCACGCAACTTCCAACCAACTCCCGGCTATATTATAAATAGATTCCTTTTTCTATGTGCTCCTTAACTCTTTACTTTTTCGCGCTCGTTATTCATTGTATGTCTTCATTACGAAACCAGCATGCCTTAGACCTGAAAATCAGTGATATGTGTAAGATACGGCTGATCATCTACTCGAATTAGGGTCCGTCAAGAAAAGAGCGTACCAATTCTTAAAAGGCCGGCAACGCACTCGCGAGCCCTCTGGCATTGAGAGTGTCCATGGGCGGCGGTATCACTTAACATCAGGTGAGCCTCCTGTCCGTTTGCCCCCTGTTCTTTAAAAAATAATGCACTGCAATCTGAGACTTAGAACACTTAGACTAACGGACAAATATAATTCATATTATTAAAATTTGTTTCCTCATAATTGGAATATCGCTAAGATGTATGAAGATCTCATTTATGCCCTAAGTTCCTGTCAATAGCTCGACCGAGGTGGAGTATTAAAATACAAAGATAATTTTTTTTTAAATTTTAAATCATTAGTATATTATTTTTATCTTACACCCTTTTCTTGACCGCTTTCTTAAGACAGACCCGTCAATTAAACTAGTGATATATTCTATAAAATATAGCGTGCTTACCTCAGGCACGGGCCCTCAGAACGAAGAAAGAACGAACGTCATTTGTCATAATTTTTATTAAACACATTGTAGGTCAGCGTTGCACGTGAATTTTGAGCTCCCCTGGCATTTCGGCAGATTAATGATGGCAACATTATATCAATATTTGCATAAGAAGACAAGAAAGTAACCTATCGGCTGTTACTTTGATGCGTACTTGGACGATAGGCAGAGGAAACTCGACCCTCTTCCAATGAACCAGAATTCAAATTCGTATATTAGTAAGCAGTACATATTCCATTGCAAAATAGACTTTGCTGATAAGAGATTTGACGATGAGATGAAATGTATGTCTCACACATTAAAAATATTCATTGGCTTACACTCTATTGAATTGCTCTTACTATTTAGGGATGTGGCAATTTTTTATTAAAATAAATGTTGGTGAGCCATGCGTATATAAATCGGCGCAATGTTTCTGAAAATCCACATAGTTATACAATCGTGTACTTTTTATATTAAACACTTCTTTATAATGATTACGTAATAATAAGTTTTCAGCCGTTTAAAATCTTCATCAATATAGTAACGTAGCTCGTAGACCGTAGCTACTGCGTAGGCGTTCATTATATAATTACATAGAGTTTGTATATAGGTATAGAACTTTTTAAATTTTTTGATATATGCTTGTTTTAAAATATTCTTAAGGTTATTATAATTTTTTGAACATTTTTAAATTCTTATAAAACGCTGATTTACCTCAAAGTAACAACCCTACAGACAAGTGACGCCTGATTGACGATGTGAAAAATGATGCGATTTATATGCATACACAAAGGGGAAGTCAGAAGACAATTTTATTAGCTGACTGAAAAGAGCCGGTTCAGACCGGATTACGATCAAAACTTTAGACACTTGATTTGGCATTTACGCTTTACTTTGTCGGTTATTAATCTACGTCTAATTTTAATATAAAGGCCGCTGCAATACAGTTTTTAAGATATATCTATAGCTCAAGTATATTGGAGGCATTATAAAATACATAAATCAGGGGTCCGAACCCTTTTTTATGTCTGGGCCTCAGATTTCTGTATACGCAATTAGGTGATCAGCCTCCAGTGCCTGACACACGCCGTCAACTTTTTGGGTCCAAGGCAAGCCGGTTTCCTCAGGATGTTTTCCTTCACCATTCGAGCGAATGTTAAATGCACACATAGAAAGAAAGTGCATAGCCGGGCGTTCACTCGACCTTCTCCCGGACTGTTTATTGCCAGTTCTTCTCTTCCGTTCTACGCCCTTGATTTGAGAACTGACAGTAAATGTAAAGTTATAAGCATTTAATGTATATTTCTTTTTTGACGTTCCTAAGTGTATATTGTGTTACCTATATGAATAAATGATTTTTGACGTTTGGCTTTTGACTGGCTGGACAGATGGAGACTGAGACTCGCGGTAGACCAAAGCGATAGTATTCGACGCAAAACATTTCCCGCCGCTGTTACGCTTCCTCAACTAAGACCTGAGCAGAGCTAGGTCACCTTTCTGGGAGTACCGGAGACCGGAGTCTTACCATCAAACACGTCACTTTTTTCACCGGCAGGGCGAAGAGCAAGCTGCGCCCACTGGTGTCGGGCAACATCCTGCTGCGCACCGAGCCCACTCTCTATAAACTCTACTACTACTAAGAAAATAAAACAGAACAGCAACAAAGGAGACTGGATGAAAAAGGCATAGAATAGACATGACCCCTAATCAAACCTCCTGCGAGATCAGGCTAATATTTAGATTTAGTCGTTAATTTAAAACTATACAACTAATAATTAAAACTCCTTTATTTGTTTAAAAGGTAAATGTCATTATGGTCATTCAAAATTCTTGGCATAGCTGCTAACTTCACGCATATTCTATTTCTTTTTACTTGTAGATTGTCTTATTCGCATCTCGCTCGCGCCGGCTATAATCACACTGATAATGTTGTGTCTCAGGTGCGCGCGCATCGTAAAATTTCACTCTCATCAATTTTTCATAACGCGCCTAAAGAAGTATAACTTCAAAAAGTACCACGCTATATTAACGCATTTGTAAAAGGAATATAAAGATCCATAAAATGAGTCAAAACCTTCCACACTTGTGCTAGTCATAACATTTACAAGCAACAAAACATCTGTATAGTTTTACGATTATCAGAAGCTTCCGCCAACACATTTGGCGATCACCTTTCTTTAGAAAGCTGTAATAGGTAGTTGTAAAACATTTCATAAAGACATGTGCGCCGAAACCATTGCACGTGTTCTGCAAATCTGCGCTCCACATTGCTGTCTATCGACCGCTTCGCATGTGCACTGATAAGACGGAAGTTTTAGGAATCTAAGAATTTAACAGTAATGAGATCTCTGGGAAACGTCAGCTAAGTAGGAAATAAGCCTTTTTAATTACATACATTATACATACCAGGTACTCTTTATTGATATATTTCAATATTACATGCTATTCTAACGGTAATCATAAAATACATATACAGTGTTAGGCGAGTGGTTATGCGTTCAATTATCGACACTCAGATCCTATGTTCAAACACAACTCGCGTTTTAATATATTCATATTGCTAGAACAATTATCTCTATCTCTATTTTTTTAGTAGTTTATTCATAGCAGGTTCTTCAAGAAAAGAGCGTACCAATTCTTAAAAGGCCGGCAACACACTCGGGATGCCAGAGCATTGACAGTGTCCATGGGCGGTGCACTAAGCATGTCTACCTATAAAATAACGATTGAAGGAGATATGTTTTTATGCCTAAAGAAGTATTCCCGTAAGGCATGAAACACACAGCTTGATTTGATTCAATCATAGATAAAAAACGATTAACAAACTTACTATAACAATTTATAATTAATCATTAACAGTATATTATTATTTCTCCAGTTTCGTTGCGAATGTACCTACTATTTTTAACACAAGTACATAAGAGAATTCTGATTGATAAGCATTTAAACAGTAAATGCTCGTGATAATGTGAGTAATAATAATTATTAAAGATTACGATTTTTATTTTATTGTTTCTTTATCGCAAAGACATAAGTGCTTTAAGTGCCATTGCACTCTTTTAACGATTATTTTACAGAACATTACTAATATATTTAATCAAGCTTTTCGATATATTTTCCGCTAAAGCCTTTTGGAATAGAAACAGGTCATGCTTCAATAAACAATTTTAAATGTAAAGGTATATAATAATTCTATTAAACAACCTATTTTGGTGGAGTTGTAGTGTTTTATTGATTTTGCTCTTTAAATGTTATTTATCAAATAAATGACTATTGTTTCAAATCTTCAGCATGTAAAAACTAAGAAAAGCCTACTGGAGGGGCCTTGGCTTTAATTTGCGATCATAATAAATGGATTTTTAAAAACGTCATAACATTAGGATTACTTTTGATGAAATAAAAATAAAATAAAATAAAATTTTATGTAACCACTCATATTAATACTCTCTATCATAATATATATTTTTCCATATGTTAAACCCCGTTTAATAAGTACAAAATGGTGACAGATGGTTCAAGTGCGTAAGTAGCATTATCTACTAAATGAGATTTCGCGCTGATATCATTGTTAAGCTGATATCAAACGATAAGCTCTTATCAGTCGAGTTATTTAAGTAATACAGATTTTAACGGCCTCTATTGGTGTATCCAGTCTGGCCTAGTTACTCTGCAAATGTAACAAAAATAACCAGAAATTAGAGCCTAGAATGTGGTATATCTAAAATTTACTTGAATTATTAGGTTTTAAGAACACTTAAAGAAGTCAACGACACTAGAAGCAAATCAAGATATTTAGTATTTGTTAATTATGATGTTATCACCATCTCATTGCCATTTATCAAAGTCTAATCTGGTTGCACTTATAGTTCTTATATATTTTTAACACAATATAATGGATAGTTTGGACTTTTATAATATTCATAAGTTCCGTGTTTCAAAATGTGAAGTGAAATGAAGAAAATGTAAAGTAAAAATTCTTAGATCTTGATGTTTGCCAGTGTCTTTTTAGCTTTACACAAAGGGAATAAATAAGAAACAAAGAAAATATGACTTTTCTTTATTTATACCACGCTAGTGCTCGTGTCCATACATTTTTACGCTATCATAAATCTCAAATGATTTCATCTTGGACTAATAACAAAGGGTCACTTAAATCATTTAATAGTTTTTTTGTCGTTTGCAAATGAGTCGGAGGTTCTCATGAAGATATCCTGTATCAGGTGAGGAAGACCACGTGCAGCTGCGTAGAGCACACGTGTGCGATTATACGCTGAGCAAAACGTAATGTCCCTGCGATTCGTATATTATTATTGTGAATCTCTTTGTTAAAAGTACCGCCGCGGCTGTAACAAATATGGATTTGATTAATGTTTAAAAAAAGACACAACTATTTTTGTTTTAGAATTCGATATTGAAAATGAATTAAGACAATCATATTTTATGACCGAAAGTAAAATTATTTACATTATTTTAAGACAATTAATTACGTTGAAAATTCATTTTAATTTTACGCAGGTGCCTCGCGTTTGTTGTTATAAACAAAAGATTTTTTTAATGCTCCGTATTTTGTTTCTCTTACTGATTATAACTCGCATAATGTCACAATTAAAACGTTTACTTGTATTATTACATAAACTGAGCTAGAAAACATATTGCAAAGCACGGCTTATCGATTGACAGTATATAGAAACTATGGAAAACCCAAAATAAGTCTTGCCATTATTGTCTCATTTTCTATGGTAGCAATAAAATAATTTTACCTATATTGCAGTACAGTTATGAAATAATGAGTTTGGAAATAGGTTCGTCTGTTCTCACGTCCATCTGGGTACCAGCATTTTGGGAAACGGCTGAATATCTGTGCTGCAGATGTCGGCTTTTTACAAGCTCGGAGTAACAGAAGTTTCGGCAGTTTTTAATTAGGAAAAAAACGCAAGTTTACAATTTCTCTTTTACAAAATAAGTAGGTACCATTGAACCTTTATCGCAAATCGTACTCTGTTTTTGAACTTAGAGTCATTCATTAAGGTAATTAAAATAGTAACATATTTGTTACTTGAGAGAGTAATATAGTATACCATAAAAGTGAGACAACTTTATAAATTTGGTTCAATAATATCGAATATTTGGACTACATTCATTTGAAGCTTTACCCTTGTTTATATTAAATTAATTTTTTATGGTGACTGTAAATAAATATACGTAAAAATCTTGGCAGTTATACATTATTTTTTTATTTATATTTATGGGTTATTAGACAATTATGGCAAAATGGCAGGCACAAATAAAATAATATTTATAATACAATGGCCTACAATACCCTTGGCCGCAGATTACATCCGTTTTTTTAATAATTTTTAGTTTTAAAGGTAAGTAGTTGATCAGAATTCTGCATCTGTTTATTTATTGGGTTTAAAGACGTGCCTGTCTCCTCAGATGTTAGCCTTCACTGTAGGATTAAGTCTCAATTAAACACATTGAAAGAAAAATCCATTTAATCGCACGCTTAAGCTAAGGCCGACTCTGGATGGAACGAACTCCATTAAATAGTTTACCAGGGGCTTCATAGCCTAGCGGTCTTATTAAGTGGTAGCTAGGTGAGGGGTACCGGGCTCGATTCCCGGTTCGAGGGCAAGTTTTATTTTAATTTAAATATGTTCTCGGCCTTTGGGAGGGTTGTGCCGTGTGCGGTACCGGGCGAGTGCTTTAACCGTACATGGAGGACACGGTCGAATTTCTAAAGACAAGCACGAATTATAAAAAAATCCTATACTTGACGCTGGCTAATGCACAAATCGTGCCAGAGCCATTTAAAAAAAATAGTTTACCGAGGAATTACTCAACTGGCTTGCCTCACAAGATCTCTCGGAAAAGAATCTTAATATTTTCAGGTTAGTGATATTTGCCAATCCTAGATCAGAAGATGTTATATTAACTGACATACGTCGCCTAGTGACGGTTGACTGTCGTTCTCGAGTAATCGTTATCGTCTGGCGGCAGCGAGCATGGATATTTTTACCAGGAAAATTTTAATTTTATATTAATTTTACTACGTGTAAAATTTCCCAGAACGTTACAGCAAAACTTTGGGATTTTTTTTTAATTATTTATTATCAATAAAGAAACATGACACTTATATAGAATAATAATTATAGAAATGTCACAGATACAAAAATTTTGTTATGTAAGTATGAGTTATACAACTAAAAAAAAAATAGATTTTGGTAGTATATTTAATACACTTCTTATTGACATCACGTTAATTACAATTCTTTTTTAATCTGAAGCCTCTTATTAAAAGTAATAATAATAAACTTTATTATTATTACTTTTAATTAGTAGTTTCTGTAGTGGGTAAACATAAGTTCATTTTATAATGTATTTATAAAATCTTAGCACCAGTTTAACCAGCCTTACCATCTTAAATACAGTACCTAGATATGCTATGATTTGAATAGTAATTACCCGTTTGAAGGCTCTGAGTGTAATGTATTTTTACGACGACATCCGGCGGACGGTGCTAGTCGTGTCCTGTTTGCATATGAGAATGTCGTGATTTGCAATTTCAATAGATAATTTGAATACAAATATTATATTTTAATAATTATGTGGACGGCCATGACGCAAATTTGAACCAGTGTATATAAAAGATATATCAAAATATATTAAGAATATTGCCTCTTCGACGTGACTACCAAAATACACTTATAGCAAATGTCATTACAATACAGAATCCTGTCGATAAGTTAATAAACTGATAAACCTTAGGGTAGAGTCCATTAGTAACGACTTTGTTTTTGTTTTAATTGTATACATTCTTTACCTTTTTTTAAGTTATAAATGGGCTCCATCCGTATAGTCAGTAATTTTTGCTTATCACTCTGTAGTGCCAGTTGTGGCTGATATATATAATTTTGTTGTGTATAAAACCAATAAAATATATAAACATATATTCGACTTGCTATAGTATTAATTCCAAAGCCCCTTTTGACCCCCGAATATTACAGGTCCTCGGCCTACGGAGGTTTGCTTTTACATACAATATGAAGGAAGAACATAATATGAATGGTTTCAATGTAGATTGTATATATATTTATTATGTATTAGTATTGGTTTTTGGTTTGCTTAGGTGTGTTACAGTAAAACGTTAGTTAAAAAACAAAGTTTGTTCATATAGGTCCCTCTTAAATCAATATAAAAATATAGAAGGTTGTCTATTTACATTTACTTACTCAGTCACTATGTTTAATCAATTTTAAATCTGTCTTGTATGTACGCAAGTATTACCTAAAAATATACATTACTGTAAGATGAAATTCGGGTGGAATCAACTGTGACTGTTTAAAGTAACATTTGTTTTGAAATATTCTTTTAAAATATGAAAGCATAGGTTTTACTAGGCATCGTAATGTGTCTCGAGAATTATTTAAGAGAGTTTGGGATAGTGTTAATATACAACTAACAGGGATGATATAACATTAGGCAAATCGACACTGATGCATCACTATGGGCCATGTGTGAAGATAAATAGCATGTGAGCATCAAATGTGATGCAAACAGTACTGGCATTCAGCGAGCCAGCATGCCACGTGCTGCGCAGACGCCCATGTGGCAGACATTTGCTTACGATCTTATTAAGCTGCCTTTGATTGACTTCTGGTGACGATTATGCATTAAGATTAACAATATAGCAAGCTTCTTATAACATTCATTTATTTTATATCATCAACATAATTGAACACCGAGCTTTGCTTTTTCAAAAACCTTATTTCAATTCATTGGAGGAGCCACTAAAACTCTCAAGCGTACCGAACTTACAAAGCATTTTTTTATTGGAAACGTGCCGGACACCCAAAAAGGGCAGTCATCGCAACCCATGGACATCTACTTTAGTGAGTGCGTTGCCGGACTTTGAGGTATGCTCTCTGTTTAAATTGGATATCGTATCTCCCAGGGAAGACCCCCACCGGGAGTCTATACCACAGTTCGCTAGTTCGCAAGAGAAAGCGTTTTGTGAAGCATTATATTGCATTCTATCACTCGTATAGTCGAACTTTATTCTAAAAAGCATCATGACGTCCATTTTTAACCATACACACGTTTATTAGCAATGAAAAATTACATAATTCGCACATCACAATCTTTGAGATCTCCCTCACGTGCCGTAAGAACGAGGGCTGAATTTCAGATAAAGCACGCAGTGTGAGGAATTTGTTATTCTTTTGTCTTTTAATGGCTGACTCTTTGTAGTTGCCGTCATGTCAAATTATGTCATATCTGATGCGTTGTTACTATTGTCAATGTACACTTCGATTTGCTATTTTTACAAAATAGAAATCTCAAAATACAATTTCACTAATTTACATCTCCACTAATAAAATAAAGAGGAAAGATTTCTGTTTCTAAAAATTATACTTTAGAACTACTGGTACGAACTACAGGAAGGACAACAACAACTGCATCATTATACTTAAATAACAGAGGCAATATTTATTTCAAAATATTTTAATTAATTTTCAAATACGAATCATTTGTCTCCTCGATCATCCAGACTGTTCCACAGACGAAAATCTATTAGAATTTTTTTATTTTTCAAAAAACACAATCCTGTAAAAATTAACTAATAGTAGATCTTTTTTCAGTTTAATTAACGGACAATAAATAAATCGTTGACTAATGTTATCATATATACGTAGTACGTAGTTTCCTTTGAGGAAACCCTTTGGCATACATACGAAATATTACAATTTTATTTTACGAGGAACCAATGACATTCACACATCGATGACGTTATGTTAAACAAACGATCTATTGTTCTAGATGAATAATAAAAATATACTTGTGGCCGTTATCCTCGCTGTTCAAGGCTTTAAAAGAAACTGGTTGACTAAAAAGTAGGTAAATATAAATTTCGCGTTTTATTTAATGTCTTTTTTTAATGTAAGATTGCTGTGTAATATCAGATTTTAAATAGATCTGGTTTGTGTAGGGCTGTCAGGGCCACGTGCGGGTCTGCCCGGGCGCAGGATGGTGTTAGTAAACATGACTACTGATTCTAGTTGCGCAGATGCTACTAAAGACTCACGTTTTTGAGTATACAAATATAATTTGCTTTTTACAACTACAGCTGGCCTGTATTATTCTTTTTAATATGTCATTACACTTAGTAAGTAGATACTAATTAAAGAGTTTTTATTTACTTTCTATAAGTACACTGTACGCACGATTTCTGTTTATTTTTAATTTAAGCGACTTTATATGCAGTTATTACATTTATAATGTGTTTATTTTGGCGTGTATCTTTATGATTTTTATATACTTAAACGAATGGAATTTTTAAATAAATATTCAGATGTATATAATATTTTATTAGATATCTTAAATAAAGATAAAAATAAACATAAAAGTTACCTGTCATTATTAATCACAATCGAAATTTGAATATCGTATTGTTTTGACAGAGGCAGCTGCTGAATTAGCAAGTCGATAAAGGAATCCGGCCCTAACCTCTGACCCGCGATACAGATAATAAATATTTATCGCGATATAATCATACCTAAAGTAGAAAACCTGGCATCCGGAACCGTTGGCATTGATTGAAGACGTGCGTGTTTTGAATACTCGCTTTGGTAACTTGTGTGATAATATTCGCAATATCACATTTAAGTAATTTAGAGTTATACAACGAATCATACAAGGCAAAGCGGCATGTAGAAGGAGACTTGTCCACAGACGCACGTCTTGGTTGAAAGACTTTAGGCAATCGTTTGGTCAAAGCACCAAGGCATTGTTTAGGAGCGCTGCATCCAAAATTAAACTAGCCATGATGAGCATAAAACCATCGCAAGGAGAAAGCTATACAAAAAGGTTGGTCAGAGTCTAGGTGCTGATCAAAAGTCGTTTTTTTTACGTTTAACGTACTAAAAATACATGCGCGGACTTTGCCGTACTATATCTAGCCAAGTTACGTGCCCAGAATAAAGTCTGGTAAGTTCAGACCTTAATCTAGCCTACATGCGTTTTATGAGCGATCATAGTTTCGCAACAAAACTGAGCTGCGAAAGCATTATGAACAAAAATCTTGGTCATTTGTATTTATCGTAAAGTAAATATTACACAACAATAATGTTCCGTATCTTATGAGAACTGGCATGACGCAATTCCGTGATCAGTCCAGCATCGTGACGGCTGTTCGTGGTCCTCCCAGTCGTGACCATCGCACGTGTGACCCCACAGCTGTCCGCCCTCGCCGCGATTTATTGGACATAGTTCTGCATATTTTTGAGTCATAGGTTTCTAGTGAGATAAATATAAGCGATGGTCAAGATATGCACAAGGAAGTGAAGGTTGAAACATATTACGCTTATGTTCCAACAACAGTTGTAGACATTATTATACGTAAACTTGTCATTAGTCACTCGCTATTTTTTGTTTTTTCTTGTTTAATTCGTATGGTCTAGACACAATTTATATATAAATGTGTAGTGCTATATATAGGTATATTATGATTGTACGATTCCTAGGAAAGAAAAATGTTTTATCCATCCATCATTGACAAGTACAATTACGGCCTCCTATTGTTTAAAAACAGAGCATACTCTTCACTCAAAGGCCGGCAACGCTAAAATGGTTGGCTTTAAAAAAAATTGGCGCCAACTAAATACTATCGTGAACGTTTAGAAAGGAGAGCCTTGTCTAGATTTACATAATATTTTTCATATAAAAGACTTAAAACTGACGTAAAATGTTATGCTACTATAAAAATGACGAAATATTCGTTTCAAAGTGCAGGCTGAATGCATTTATATTTGTCGTTTGTATATTATTCACGTAAATAAACATAATAATAAAGTATAAATATCAATCAAGATATTAAAATGATTAAATGATATGTTCAATAAATTGAATATTTATTAGGGGCATTCCGAATTTTATTACCAACATAATATATTTTGTTCATCGAATGTCTGGGTATTTCCGAATTTGATATTTGATCCAAATTTATAAATAGGTCTTAAAACTGACAGTCGATGTTTGTTAGCGTGTGATTTATGAGGTGAGAACAAAGCAATGGATAATTTTATTAGCATTGTGCGAACCTACACAACTGAGATTGCGTGACTTACTAAGAATTCTGTAAATTACGAAACTTTATTATAATTAATCAATATTTTGTAATTTAGATACAACGGTACTGAAAAAATCTATAGTTATATTCCAAAATACGAAAGTGTCATCATTCAAACATTAATCGCCATCTTCGTAGAATAGTAACGGATCTGACAAATAGTAAACTTTACAGGGCAGCCATTTCAAAATACACTCTATTTGTCATTGAAAATCAAATCGATTTGGAAACTGTGAATTATTTAAAACAAAAGAAAATCACATACTTTTTTAAGTAGTCTAAACCTTTAATTGTTGTTTTATTTTTATGTAACGTGTGTGAATAAATAAATAGGATTATTTCAATTTCTTTATTTTATTGAACCAATCCTTCTGACGCATTCGAGTAAAAATAGGAGTAAGGGTACATACATACATATGTACATACCTACCTCTATATTAACCTATCCCTGACATAGACACTCTTGATAACTTAAAACCTCTATAACTCAAAATATTCTGTGTTTCCCTTGGACTTTAACTTATTGAGTTTCTACTGTAATATAATCATGTTAGTTTTTGTCATAACTATTTTAATACATATTCTGTTATTATGAAAATTGGCATACAAGCAAACAAAAGGGTTTGTTTTGAAACAAAATAAAAATAATAACATCAAATTTCACAGTTTTCTAGAAAAATTACGTTTCTATGAAATCCGTCACTTTACTGACTGATTAATTTGAAATTTAAAACACATGGATTTCTTTTTAATGTAGCCGTAATATTTAGTCAATGTATATATGTAATATGATACAAAGTGGATTTGGATTTTTTTCAAATCCGACATTGTTCTACGATCCTGACGATTTATCCGACACATTCATGAAATTCCTTCGGTAGTTATCACACATCTAGACATTTTTTTAAACTACTTCAGTAAAAGCAATAAATTTGGAAAAAGTATTTCACGAAAGTGTCTAGTTCGAAACATGCTAATCTTTTCTAAATTCATAGAGAGCAATTTAAAATAATTATGCATACCGAATCGGCCACCACCTGCAAAAACTTATATTTTCACTCGTAAAAATACGACTTACAGCGTCCTGTCATACAAAACATAATTTATATTATGTTGTCGGATTTTACGTGAAAACCACTTGCACTGTTCAAGACGGCTCTACAAATTTAATACCTATACTTTTGGAATAAGAGGCACGCGAGTGATTTAAAGTTATTTAAATTTTAACTCGTTGACTTTGATGGTTATTTTACAACCCGGCCATAATTACAAGGTTTCCTCTCGTCAATACTAGAACACCGATTGTTTAGGAACAATAAAATTAAACGAATAAAAACTTTATGTGTCCGTTTGAATAACTCTTTGTTGTGGAATCGGTTTCGCGGTGAGTTATTTGAGGTTGAAAACCTATTAAGTGTGAGGAAAGTAGAGATATATTTCCGTGTACTATTTTTATGAGATACAAAACAGTTTTTGTTTATTTAATACTTTTTAAATAAAACATTCTCATAGTCTTAGTTTCTTTTAATTAATTATTAGGTAATAATTAATAAGTAATTAAATCAGCCTTAAGAAACTAATAACTTTAAGATGGGCAAACAATGGTTCAATAAGTACGTTTTTTAAACACAACTTTCCGCAACCTTCAAACTCATTAAACTTCTGTAAATAGTATACAAGTCTCCAGTGACAGTTTTAAACATGTAGGTAATAAGTAAAATGGTGGCATATCAACACTAGTTGCGCAGAATGTAGACGGAATTTACCAAATAATGGGGAATTTAAAACTTATAAATCACCCTTTTTAATAAAGTATTATGTTTTTAGAAAACAATAAATCAATATTGTCATAAAAGTTTTATGCGTTTTAGAACACGTGTCGTTTTAGCTTGTAGTTTAACAAAGGAATGTAGCTACTAATTGGAATACACGTTTCTCACTTAAATCAGCCTTGATATCCTCGAACATCAAAAGTATTTCGCCAGGCTGCAATAATGCCGTATGAACTTCTATGTGATAGCCAATTTCGCAATTCAAATCATGGTACATTCCTGGCCTGTGTACTGTTGTTGTAACTTGGCGCCAATTTAGAATAGTTCAGGTGCAAGGTCACTTCTCAGCATGATGGGAAAACACAAAATTAATTAGAAGTCTCTTGAATACATTAACTTAAATATTTTGAATATATTATAAGATTTAAATAACATGATTTTTTAAATTTAAGCAAATTAGAGCATTATTTCACCGCAATATTTTAGATAAAAATCAAAGAAGAATCTAGACTAAAAACCAAAATGTTCTATTTACATAAAGGCAACTCCATATTGGCATAGGGCAAAAGCTAATTCACTGTGTATGAATTTAATAAACTTAACAACGTCAAGGCAGAATTCAAAATACCATCCGTATCACCTTGTCGTCCGTCGTTCCAGAACTAAGCGTTTCTGAAGGCTATTTCTGCCGCGTACGACCACTATGTGGAACAAGCTGCCCACTGAATGATTTCCGAACCAATTCGACTTAGGGTCCTTTAAGAAACAAGAAAAGAGCGTACCAATTCTTAAAAGGCCGGCAGCGTGCTTGCGAGCCTTCTGGCAGTGCGAGTGACCATGGGCGGCCGTATCACTTAACATCAGGTGTGCCTCCTGCCCGTTTGCCTCCTGTAACAGAAAAAAATAATAATATTAATCATAGAGCAATTATAATTTGATGTTATTTTTAAATAAATTTCGTGTTTTTATATTTATTCTATATGTATTTGAAGATAAAATAAATAAATATGTAAATACAATCTAAAATAGAGGGAGAATTTGTGCACATTTCAGTTTGTTATACATGGTCATATAGTTTAATATCATAAAGATAAATTAAACAACAGTGTGATAAAATTTAAATAAGTTACAAGAAATAATTTGGTGAGCAACGAATCTTACATCATCTGTGGTATGCTTGACATTTCGTCGTGTTGTCATACGCACAGAATAACAAACAGTGATAAAAATTCCTTCGTGATTCTAATCATATTCTGTTACTTTATCACATTTTATGAGTGTCAAGAATATCGTGTTACCTACTGTAATAAATTAACCGTCGAGGTGACGATTTCCACTTATCAGTGATATATCCAATTAGTAAGCGTGTGTCAACACGAAAAAATTAATTGCAAGACGGCTCGAGTTAGCTATGGAGACAATTAAGCCTTTTCTATGTTCATACAATTATAAATAAAATTACGTTAGATGTTACAATGAGGAGTAGTACTCAAGCCATAGAATTTAATACATAACTGAAAAATTAAAGCACTAGGGCCGTATCCGTACCAGCGAGCAAACTGGGGCCTAATTAGCTGCAGTTGAAAGAGAGAGAGATATACAAAATATTAAAATCATAAATATTCACAAAAATGTACACGTTGGTATGTCCAATCCAATTTTTACTACTAGAGATTGATATTTCAACCCATTTCTCATACACTACATTTCAATAACTGGTCGATGGACCAATAGTCAATCTGTTTTTGTAAACCATCTTTGGGGGTATCGATCGATATTTTTGGATTGATGTGTATGAAAATTACAGATCGACGCGTTCTATAAAACTTTGACATTATTTTATATTCGACACATCGAGTTTTGATATTCATCAATCTAAATTTGCGATCTATCCATTTCGACCGATTCAAGATTGTTAAGGTGCTTTTTAATTGTGTAATAGGTATAAGCATTTTATGTTTGGTATTGTTGTAAAGCAGTTTTGGTCTAGTAGCTTTAGCGTGCGACTCTCATCCCTGAGGTCGTAGGTTCATTCCCCGGCTATGCACTAATGGACTTTCTATCGATGTGCGCATTTGACATTCGCTGGAACGGTGAAGGAAACCATCGTGAGAAAACCGGCTTGCCTTAGCCTTACCCATAAAGTCGACGGCGTGTGTTTGGCACGGCACTTTTTGCCTTTAGCAAGTATGTGATCAGCCTCCTGTGCCTACTAGATTGACAAATGACCATGAAGCAGATACAGAAATCAATAAAAAGGTTGTAGCGCCACTGATTTTTGTTTAGGTACCTTCCAGCACTCTCTACTACACACACAAACACACAAAAGTGAGTGTTGCGTAGGTGTGCTTTCTAGGTCGTCTCTCTATCGACTGGCCTGTGTTTCTTTTCCATTTGTGTAGTAATTCTTATAAGACTTCGCGAAACCTTCACAAAAAGCAATAATATATCATTTGAAGTGTCTTCGTCAAAACTTCATAGTACTGTTTCGAAGAAAAATTGTAATTTTATAATTATAAAAAAGAAGCTATCACCTTTGTCAAGCTCAAATTTATCCAACACAAGCAAATTAATAACGTTACTTCTTGATTTTAGTAAAAAGAATTATCAAATTGCGTCGAATGCTAACACGTGCAGTCATACAAGTAAACAATGTGTTTTCATCTTTGTCTGCGGTCAGTTCAATCACCTACTTGTCCATTGTTCTATAAAGACAAGTCTATGTACCTACTACTATTCTATCTGTTTTATTGTTTCAATACTATTCCTTTATCCCGGATAATAACAAAATATAGTAATATTCATGTACGACTTAGGCTAGCCTAAAAACATCACAATTAGTAGTTATTTCAGAAAACAAATTAAATAAAATAAAACTTTGTATCCTCTCTCTCTCTTCTATGTTCTCTTCCATAGTTCGATCTTTTACTCTATGGTAATATCAATTTTTAAACAGATAAGCTATGTTCTTTTACAAAATTCCATTTTTAAATTTTCAGATGGCTATTTGTTTCACGGTTTTAACGTCCTTGATCCTTCACTCGTTGATTCACGGTAATGTCACCTTTGTTATAGACAGTTCCCACGTACATAGAAAGTACGTGATAAATACATTAAAGAAGGATATACTATGACAAAAATGTTAATAATATACGAATATAAGGGCTAGTCTAAGGCTTCCAGAACACATCAGACAGCAAAGTATTCGTTCAATCCGGATTATTGCGAATCCATAGAAACGAATCCAGATAATTACGCATAGATACTATATGTATTTAAATACGCAATTGGCTTCCGCAAATAGTTGCGCAGCTGTGCGTTTGTTTTGGCGCCTTTCCGTCCAAACTTGACCTGTTTTGTGCCAACACAATTCTTCATAACGCCTACATGACCTTCTGAGGAACATCGCAAATAAATGTAATATTAAATAAAAAATTTTGGAAAGTTATACCTTCTTTTCGCGCGTTAGGGAAAAATGATGAGACTGAATTTTTACGATGCACGCGCACACCGTCACAAAAAACCGACACCCGCACACCGTCGCATAAAACCGACACCTTGAAGTTAGCATAGTAAACATTTTATTTTGTAGAATTTTTTTTTTGTGATAATTAAATAAACTTTATTTTACTAGATAATGCGTTATAATAAAACTTTCAATGTATTAAATACCTTTTTTCTATTGTTAGTGTCGTTTTTTCTACAAACATAGAATAAGGCGGAAGACAAAAAATTTAAAAAGATTTCTATCTTGTTACGCCATAGAAGTATAACTTTTAACGCGTGTAGGTACATGTTTGTTACACACACATGTTTTTATTTATTAACATCTTTAGGTTGAAAATTATTTCGAATCCCAATGACTAACTACTGTACTGTTGAAAAATTTGTTTCTACAAAGCGTTGTTTGAAAAAGATTCATTATTCATTTTCCCACAAGTCTTCATAAAATAATTTACAATAAGAATATAATAGTGTAGATAAAACTCATATAAGCATAACGTATTTACTACGTAAAATATACAAACCGCCATAATTTTCTATATAAACGTATCATAACCGGGAGCCCTTTACCGATCTACAGGAACATAATTCACAATAATCTTGACTCAGCAGCGCTTATATTATTATGACAAGCTACCAGTATCGCTAAAACATTATGTTTATCTTTGTGTAGGCATATTATATAGTAGGTATTATGAAAGGGTTTAATTTATATTTTTCGTAAATAAAGTGTAACTTTGTACTACTTTTAAATTGCGATCTTATTCAATTCAGTCTGTCAATTCAATTTACAAACGTGAAAAACAAATAACAATTATTCTGCCAAGACCGAAGCCAGAACTGCCGGGTTTTATGTGCGTTAACAGATGAATTCAACAGAATTTATTATTAACAGAAAAGCAAGAACTAGGTGTATAATATTCTATACCTTCTGCTAATATAGAACATGGTGAAAACAATTGGCGATTAAGAAGGAAGTAGTGAAGAGTTTTCCTCTTCTGTTCTACGCTCTTGATTTGTGTATTGAAAATGAGATTGTGTCATTAAAAAAATTGTTATCGACATGGGTACATTACCTATGTGATATTAATTATATTTTCATTATTATTTCGTATTGTCAATTTAACCTTTGCATAGATTAATAGTAGGATTTACCATATTTACATAAAATATATATTTAAAATCTAATAAGCCATAGATATTCATATAGACGCGTGTATGTATAATGTTTCCATGAATTGTGAATGTGCATCGCGTTGCATGCGCCGGCGCCGGTCACATAACCCCATTCATTGAGACAGTAATGCGACACTCTTGTGTCACCTCTTTAGACTGTTTATATTGCGTCCAAACACTTTATGTAAGTGAAATAATAGATTGGTTTAATTTGGTGAATTTATATGGTGTAGAATATGGTTGCAGGGTAGAATTCACGGAAACTTGGAAGCTCTCATGACACAATGCGAAAAGTTAGCTTGCGACTATCAACTCTGAGGTCGTTAGTTTAATCCCCGTCTGATCTCTAATGGAATTGTCAATATTTGTTTAATTATCCTTGATAAGGAAAACATCGTGAGGAAACCGGCATGTCATAGAATAAATCGACGACTGGCCATCTTTTCTGAAAGAATAAAACAGATACAGAAGTGCCACAGACCGCTTTGAAGGGCTAAGGAATTCCATACAAAGATAACCCAATTAACAAAGCGTTTCTGATGAAGCTATGTTATTATTATTAGCATTGACTATATGTTTATATTATGGACACGGGCCATTGGCTATCAGTTGTCAACATAATTGAGTAATATTGTTCGATGATCATTGAGTATATTTGAATAAAGTCTTGAATTAAATATGCTAATTGGCCTCGACTCTTTACCAGATATAAGAAAACACTAACAGACAAATTCCCGTTATTTATCAATGGAAAATTGTGTAAGTTTATAGTGGTAAGGTTTCGTTCACAGTTGATTTATGCATTTGAAGACATTGGTATCAAAATGTAAGTATATTTTAAACTTTTATATATATATTTTTTTTATAGAACCGGGGGCAAACGGGCAGGAAGCTTACCTGATGTTAAGTGATACCGCCGCCCATGGCCACTCTCAATGCCAGAGGGCTCGCGAGTGCGTTGCCGGCCTTTTAAGAATTGGTACGCTCTTTTCTTGAAGGACCCTATTTTTTATATATTTTTTCCTATTGCATATGTTTGAACCTTTTTGTGTATATTATGTTTTCTATTTTTGGCTTGAACTTTAGTATAATTGTTTTTTGGTATATAATTTATATTAGCTAAATAAATAAATAAGATTCGTATGTATTTAAATAAAATGTAGTCAAATAAAAAAAAATACATTGGATAACAGACTCTTACTAGGCATTTTATAGCTATCCTGAATGCATTTGACAGTATATTTTATGGAGAAAATGGTAAGGTTTGGCGACTGCAAACCGCAACTGTTTCGTGAGTTTCAGTGATTTGAATAGAATGTCTTATGATAAAGAATCCCACTTACACTAGGAACTACAGCCACTTATCATTTCGCTGAACTAGGGTATCTAGGATTACTAGGGACCATAGGATACGAATGGACTGCTCACGGTATTTAATTGGTACTGAATAATAATTTAAAGGTCAATAATAATAATTCCATGGGTGGTATCACTTAGTGGGCCACGCCACTGTTCCCCTGTTCTATAAAATAAGTATTTAAATGACTGATTCTAATGTATTCAAACTAAACTTACTAAGATAATATTTATAACAACATGGTAACCAACACGATGGAATTGTATGGTTAAATAAATAATTGTTTTTATTATTATTACAAAACTGATGTAGATAGGTTTTTGTTTATTTAAAAAGCTACATCGAATTCTCCACACAATTCCTGACGGTACTAAGGTAATGTAGGTGAAAAAGCTATGATTAAAAAGTACAAAAAAACGTTTTCTTAAAATAAACGTCTACAATGAAAGTTTGTACGAATAAAAGCTGTTTCTATTCGTTTAAAACCAATGTAGAGGCAGCCTAACAAGTCAGCTGCGGGTCCATTGATTGGCGAGCGACCTGCGATAACCCGCGAGGCGCCGATGCGTCCGCGTCTCATTCATTCCGTTTAACTAACAGCTGTTTATGTTATAAAGCGATTACTTTTAATTAAACCGTTTATCTACATGCATCTGTATTTCAAATATCATATTGCAACGAACAGATGAGAACAGGCAAGACCTTGGAATATTACAATAAAAAATAAATCAGTGGCACTACATCCTTAGGGCTGGGCCTCAGATTACTGTATCTGCTACATGGTCATTTGTCAATCTAGTAGGCAAGTAGGTGATCAGCTTCCTGTGACTGACACAAGCCGTCGACTTTTTGGGTAAAGCCAGTTTTCTCACGATGTTTTCCTTCACCTTTCGAGCGAATGTTATTGCGCTCATAGAAAAAAAAGCCATTGGTGCACAGCCGGGAATCGAACCTACGACCTCAGGGATGAGAGTCGCACGCTGAAGCTACTAGGCTAACACAGCTTGCAATCTTACAATAACAATTCTAATTTCAATGTGTGAGTGTGACATCAGTGCAACATTGAAATACATACATATGCAGAGGCGCTAACCCTTTAGGCAGTCTGAGTTACTTGCATATTTCCATTAAACCATTTTTTTTTCATGGTCCTACTCCTACGTCGTGCCGGGTCTAAGGCAGGTCATGATTCTGTATTTTAGACCTATTGGCGCATAACGTCACGTTCTTCGATTCTTAACAATTTAGGTTTTAACCTCAGACTTGCTTTAAAGAAAATATTCGTTTAATTGTAGTAGCAGAAATTTGTTTGCCCATAGATCAAAGATGCGAAGGTGGGCGGATGATCTCGTGGATGTGTAGAAAGTGGCAGCACTAAACCAAGAACAGATAACATTGGAAGGAAATGGTGGAGGCACTTACCCTGATGGGATTTACTCTATTAACGGTATCAACCTAACTCTAGTCAGTTTCTAATACTACTAACTCATAAATAGTGAAATATAAATAATCCATTGTAAATTTTAAATTAAATAAAAGCCTTTTTGTTATACACCATCACAGACGCGGGCGTTCATTATAAATTCGAAAGTGTTATATTGGTTTCACTCTTCAACTTTAAAATCGACTATGATTAACTTTAGAGTCTTGGATAGAGAAGCTTTGAAGAAGAATATCTACTGACTGCAGCTCACGGAGGAGCCCATGGGTTCATAAGTTTTAATTTATTTCTAAGAAAGAACGATATTGACACTCCAAAGACATTCGTAAATCGTTAGACGTGATTGCCATTCGGTTGCGAGGGTGGTCACTCACCACTACTTTGGCACTACGGGGCAGTGAAGTTTCACTATTATTACTTTTTTTCAACAACGAGTAACATTACGAATGTGAATAAACGTGCATTTAACGCGTGCCCTGTGGTTATGGTAACATAAATTAAGTCATTATCTCTCAAATCTCTTTAAGCGTGTTCAACAGGTATTTCATTACAATACCCATAAATCTCACGTCAGGCGAAAAAGCGCAACATCAAAAGAGTGGCGGGAAACAATGAATAAACCTAATCAGATTTCGTCAAACAATGAACATTTCGATTAGTTATAGAATTCTGTAAACTGACACCCGCGGGATACTGGGAACTCGACAAAGGCTTTTGTTTCTGCGTTGCGCGCTTTTTTGCGTAGTGACCAATGTGGAACTGGTTTTGCGTATGTGAGTTTTTAAATCTACAGCACAGCCCTGCGATTCTGTAACTCACTTTTCGAACTCACAGAACGGTTTTCGCATCCGCGGCGGTCGCTCTCAAATCAGTCGTAAAGCAGTAATTTTATGATTTGGCATTCTGAAAAGGTGGGAGCTTGTAGTTTATTGTTTATCAGAATGCCAAATCATAAATGACTGCTCACGACTGATTTGAGAGCAACCGCCGATGCAAAAACCGCTGTGTGAGTTCGAAAAGTGAGTTACAGAATCGCAGGGCTGCTCCAGTGCCTAGGCCTCAGGAAGCCTGATGGTTACGTTAGGAAGCGACATCGACCGGCGCGCCGTTACTATTCGTACCCTCAGCGAAAACTAACCTCTCGAAAAGGGCACACATGACACAACTTATATGACTAATTAACGTTTTTAATTGTCCGTTGAGTGAAATGACAAAAGGTCAGCTTTATGTCAGTTCCTATACTGTAACAAATAGTTAGTCTTTTTGTAAATATTTTAATTTGTTACTGTTTAATGTTGCGTGATATAAATGTAAATACTTGCCGCATTGGAGTAATCTGTTATGGTAGCTTATTTTGTTAAATAAATAAGTTCTAGATTACCTATTTAAAAAAAATCTGTGGCGCTACAACCTCTTTAGGTCTTGGCCTCAGATTTCTGAATCTGTTTCATGATCATTTTTAAATCTAATAGGCTAGTAGGTGATCAACCTACAGTGCCTGACACACGCCGTCGACTTTTTGGGTCTAAGACATGTCGGTTTCCTCACGGTGTTTTCCTTCACCGTTCGAGCAAATGTTAAATGCGCACATAGAAAGAAAGCCGGGGATCGAACCTACGACTTCAAGTATGAGAGTCGCACACTAAAGCCATTACGCCAACACTGCTCAATAGACCTATTAGTGGTTGTAATATTTACTTTACAACTAATATAAAAACTTAATACTAGAAGTGTTTCTAGCAAACTTCGTAGCGACCACAAAATGTGATTTTAATGACCGGTATCATATACCGGAACTAATATTAAATCAACCGATAAAGTAATTTCTCAAAGACATTAGAGGCGTAGCTCAGTATACACATAAATTACATTTGACTTTTTGCTCATTTGCCGATGATTCGAGGCCTACACACATGTTTGTGTATTAGAAAATTTACAGCCATTAAATTATCTTTCAAACGATAACTTATTAATCTCTAGATATGATCAAATATATAGCTGTAGTCATATTAATATTATGAATCACAAAAGCCATCATATTGGTACCTACTTACAAATTACCCGTGCAAAATCATGTGGGGCACGCCACATTAGGAGTAATAAAGTTATTGCAGTGTCTTGTCTGAATTTATTAATAATAATAATAATTAAAGATAGATAAATAAAATATTAAAATAAATTTAAAAAGTTTTGGTCTTTTTGGCTATCTTTTAAGCTGGCAGTATTTCTACTCAGTATTGCGATACTTATTCGTTCAGCAACGAAATATTATTATTTCGATGTAGTTTAAAAATATTGTATGATTCATAAATAGTATATTTATTTCAATCAAGAGTGTTGCTTTAGATTTTTTTTGAAACTAACTTTCAGATTTACCTCAATAAATGTTTGAAGCAACTTTAAAGAATGTTGAGTTTCTCTTCTTCAATTCTACAATTCAGACCATCGGTTATTAAATAAATTTATTTCAAAGAAAGAACGATATTGCATCTCCAAGGACGTCACATTCGTTAAATCGTTAGACGTGATTGCGATTCGGTTTCCTACGAGGGTGGTCAGACACCACACTTCCTCTGTCTTACCAAACGTATCTTACGATCATTATGCCTCCTTATAGGGTGTCTACACACCGTGATTCCTTTACCTTTTTATTCATACTCTGTGTCTCGCTCTGCTGCCCTTTGGTGAATGACCGGTGAGATAAAAAGTGAATCACAGGATTCATGGTGTTTTAACACTGATGTTCGGTGCGGTGATTTTAGGGCGTCATTGAGTTAATAAATGGGTGGTACTTTTGATGACACGATAACATTGACAATAATTTTATATAATTTACTAGTAGTTTGGAGTTCTTTTAGACAAAAAAATACTAGTCGTAATTGTTGAATCCTTCGGGTTTTTCAAAATTGGTGAAAAACTATTCGAAGGAATTTCGTTTGACAGGATTAAATTTTTAATATCACATATTCTATATTTTTTGGTTTTAAGGCCTCAGACCGCAGGAAAATGCTAAACCATTAATTTATATTTCAATTTGCATGAAATCGCATCGTTCTACGCAACGTGACATTTATATCGCCCAATCAAAGCGCAATTTCTGCAAATGACGTCCAATTACAGTAAGGCGTCTCGGTATGCGCCAATTAGGCGTCGCTGCGCGCGCACCTGGCTCACGAACGACAGTCACGCGCGAAACTCCAATCTTATTCAAAATCTAAATTGAAATATGAAAGCATTTCTTTATTTAACAAAAGATATCAGACAGAGATTATAACGCGAAGTTAACGTTTTTCAAAACGAAAAATAACATACAAAATACTCTGCCTAGCTATTTCTATTAGCAATGAAGATAAGATTGATAAGTCTTGCATGCGTAATTACCATCTTCGCAGTTCATTTGTTTTATATCAAAAGAATAAGACGCTTGTTGGCTTACATTCTCGCTTTTGTTTAAAATTATTACGAATTGCACTTTATCCATAGTTTTTGGTCGGTTCTAGTACAAATTATATATTGGTAATAAAGCCATAGTTTCAGGCCAAACATTTCCAAGCAGTAATATGCAGAGGTCGGTGGTACTAAAGATATGATGATATACTATAAGATATACTTCAGTATGAAAAATCTTACCACACTTTGTTACGTACATAAGCATTCATTGTATATTAAGAGAAATTATAGTAAACTTGATGAGAAATATTCCAAAAGTTTCAAGCCCGCATGAAGATTGTTAAGCCCCTTCAAAATAATTTCCAACCAGTCGTACCCTTGGAGTAAAGTGTAGTATATCAATTGTACTGTTAAACATTTAAGTGGCGGAAGGGCCGATTACCCGCTGCTAATGAGGAAGCTGTAACTTCGACCGCGTCCGCCTGTCCTATACTGTTTTGCCATAATTTTAGATCGTTGTAACTATGAGTTTAAAAGGGACAGTGGTGGCAATAGCTTATTCAAACAATTATTATACGATGCTAGTTCAACAGTGTGTTTTTCGTAATAATAATAATTAATATTTCTTGCAGAGCCATGTTGGCCTAGTGGTTTCAGTGTGCGATTCTCATCCTGAAGGTCGTAGGTTCTATGCACCAATGGACTTTCTTTTCGACATCGTGAGGAAATACGTTTACCTTAGACCCAAAAAGTTGACGGCGTGTGTCAGGCACAGAAAACATGCTGGTTCTGCTCAATAGGACAATCATAGTCTTGACAAAATCGTGCTGATTTAATTTAACATATTTTGTTTTTTTTATAATACTATAATTATAAACTGTAATTATTTTATTTTTTCTCACACGCTGTTTTATTGTTTTTTTATTAATATTACTCTTTAATGTACAATATTCTATACAGTTTCAAAATTTGTAAATATGTGAGGAACATGTATAACTACTAACAATACAATAATCGGCATATTAATTTGTAAGTAATACTTTGAGCCTATTTTAGTATAGTTAGTATGTGAGTCGACTGAAACGTCACCATATTTTAGAGCTAGAAGACCGGCAGTAGCTTTAGACAGAAGATGAGTAAATGCTTCCAATGGGAAGTCACTCCACATGACAGCACCACAGAAAAAATTATATTATAGCCTTGGGGCTGATTGCAAATAACCGCAGAAAAAAAAAAATAGTATAGGAATTTTATTCTAGGAGTACATTGTCTTCATATATAATTATTTAACTAATGTATACGAAATATTGTAAAACCTTTTTTTTAAATAGTAAGTGTTGAGTTTACCTTTTGGAAGGGGCAACTAGAGTCATCTTTATATTTTGTGTAACATTCAAAAAGGCCATTTTAGGGGGTCTAATTGGAATAAATGATTTGACTGACTGACTGAGGAGGCTTGATCACCTATTATATTGATATATGATCATGAAACAGATACAGAAGTCCAGCCCAGACCTAAAAAGTTGTCGCGCCAATGATTTATATATTTTATTAATATTTCCTAAAAACTTAATATCATATAATATTGCGACGAAGGCGTCAACCACGTCTACACAGCTGGCAACTTCACATTCTTACAACGGTCTGTCATGGTCTAACGGAAGTTAGCGACCCATTGCACTGGGAACTCCTTGACCTTAATCAAGGTACACCTGCCAAAGGCCAAACGAAATGTTCAGCGGTGAATCTTAATATGGGAATAAACTTTTTTATAGGGTTTAACGTTATGCTAAGCAGTTTACTCAATTTTATATATTATTTTTAATGCTCATCGTGTTATAATCGTGTAAGTTGCATATTTTAATACGATTAGATTTGAATAGCTATTAAAGATGGTGTTTTATAAATTGCTATTAATAATTTTTGGTTATGGTGATTAAAGATTGTGTAGGTATAGCTATATAATGTTATCTGGAACATTCTCACAAAATTAATACATACATACATTAAATATTAGTTAGCAATCTTACCATGTAATCAAAACTTTTGTTTTAAGTTTTAAGATTTACTGCAGTCTTCACGGAAAGAAATTTATTTCAACTTCAGTTAAATAAAAAGAGAAAATTTTCAGTTTCTTCTTTCTTTTATCTTCGTTAGAAATGTTCATGAATTGATGACGTAACAATCAATATTTTTTAAATGATGTATAAATATTAATATAAACAGCAGACACACGTTTTTACATTACCACCTAAATATCGATGCCAGTACATATTGGTAGAACCATAAAGTTATTATTTATTATTTTAACTACCGCCCTTTCTCCCGCCAAAATTGCGCGCCAAATGCCACATTTGTCAATGAAGCGGCCAACAATGAATTCATTCACGTAACAGCACCTGTAAAGGGGTTCCCCACACGTGGCAACATATGTGAAGTTACTCTCACCTGGTTTAGGAAATCTCACCCCTCGGCCCTCTGGTTTTGTTTTACAGCACATGTCACTGGCGGCTGCTACCGACAGATGCTAAAATACGTTGATGCATTGTTGACGTGCAATGAGAAATCGATTGAGACGATTCGCGGATTGATATGTTTCCTGGAAAATCAAAGCCAATATCCAAGTTTAGGAATATCTGAAAAGTATTGAATATGCTCCATGTATCGATTATTACTTGGTTATAGTGTCTTTAATTCAGAAGTTCTGGATTCCGGTTGTGCCGTAGGATAGAAAAAGTGTTTTAAATTACTAAACGCTGGTAAAGAGACAGGAATATTTCTGCCCCAGCTCAAAATGACGCATCTGAACAGCCTTCAAACCTGCGTAGCCTTTAAATCGCCGGAAAAAGCACCAAAGAAAATAAAATAACTGCGTGACTAACTGAGCATAAATATGACTCAGCGGTAGTCATAAAAAGACAAAGTGCATACTTTCATGATAACTAGACTATGCGGATTAAGCATTGTTTTTTTCCAATCTATCTTATGTTTTATTAAAGCGGCGTAATGCTTTCTAATAAACGTATTGACAAACTAAAAGGATTTTCATCTCTGACTAAACTGGTATTGTCTGGAACTGGATGTTACCAGATTTTCGTTGCAATTATAACAAATTTCGGCCGGTGCATGCCAGCTTTCATGATTAACCCTAATAATACTAAAAGTAGACAGTTTATGTTGCTAATAATAGTCGACAATAACAAACAGTAGTAACAATGGGTCTCACAGATGTGCTGGCGCCGAGCAGCTGCGCGTGCGCTTCTATTGGGTCAACAAATGGGCACAGCGCATAACGGTACGTATTACCAAATGTACTTCATAATAGTTCATGGAAATCCGTATTACTTATACTGAGTCTTAGAGTGGGATTAAGACTATTACCGGACATGTGTGATGTGCGCTGAACTAACTTGGATGGAATTCTTATTCAGAAATTTAGCGTCGTAACAAGAAAATCTACTCTTTAGCATATTTTGTCTATGTGCGCATTTAACATTTGCTCAAACAAACGGTAAGGAAAACATCGTGAGGAAACCGGCATGCCTTAGATACAAAAAGTCATGTCAGGCACAGGAGGCTGATCAGCTGATACTTGCCTATTAGATTGACAAATGCGATGAGAGAGGTGTTCAAATGTATGTTAAATGAAACTCTTTATTTGGAGCTGGGTGTCAACTGGCTTTAATCGTTTAAAACATGAGCATATAATTAACATAAAATTTAGGATTTGACGCTGGATTAACAAAAAACTAACTGAAAATTCTTAAATCTCAGTGACACTTCTGTAACCTATAAAGAATATAAGTGCAGTATTGGATATTATCGAAAACGAGAATGTTATACATATTACAATTATTTATAAGTGTGAGAAAAACTAATGGGCTGATTTTGGCTTCAAGTGTGCGATGATTGCTAATCTTTGGTTTGCACTTCTAATTATTAACTAAAATGCATAAATGTGAAATAAAACATGTAACTTAAATAATGTTACGTTAAATAACTCGACACTGTTTTTTTTAACATGCAGTACCTTTGTGTACGTTTGTGTATATACATTACTTATATGAGGTTTTTTAAAATGTTTACTGTTTCACATATTCTACGTATATATATGTATAATAGATTTTATTTAACTGTGATAGTTACTATTTCGCATCTTGCATGACACGACGACAGACGATACTAATCGTCAGGGTTTGCAACGAAGTGTGACATGAAGACCGGTTGGTGATCTAGTTACAAGAATCTTTAGTTCGAATTCAATCAGTTGATAATCTTGATGAAATGAATATATTGTTCATTAATATGAATAATAATAAAATGATAATTCATTAGTTCCGGCAAACGTTGTTTTGCCATGTATATTATTTCTAGGAAAAATTTTTTTAGTTCAATAAAAATAACTATTTACTATAATAAAAATAGTTGTTGATCGTAGAGGGGTGAAAGTTAAGGGTTGGATGTATTTTGTAAGTTGTACCATAAAAAAATAAAAACAAAAAAAATTTCTTCAAAATAATAACATTTAGGAGGACGAAAAATAGGTGTCCGATTCGCAGACCTAATCGATATGCTCACAAAATTAACTAGCGAAAATCGGTTGAGCCATTTCGGAGGAGTTTAATTACAAACACCGTCACACGAGAATTTTATATATTAGATGTTATTATTGATAATGTAAATGTGTGTGTAAACCATATTCGCAGTTAGGACTGAATTAGAATTAAACTATCCAAGGTGTAGGTCGACATAAAAAGGTTAGGTTAGTATAATAATTAGGGTCTTACCATCACCCAGGTGCAGAGGCTTGCTGAAGACAGGGAAGAGTAGAGGAAGTTGTGTGGTGTCACTAACACGACTTTCAGAAATGAAGAGACCGACTGAAGAAGATTGGAACAGTTCAACATGGTGATATTTGCATGAGACCTTTTTCGAGAGACACTCTGATTAGGAGTAATAATAGTAAATATTGTGTAAAATAATGAATACAAAATTCTAGCCTTAGCACAGTAATAAAGTATTACCCATACTACATTTAACTACATCAGTCTAATAATAATTAAGCTTTATTTTATCCTTAAAATTTTATAGAAAAATAATAATATTTTTTTCAAGGAGAAGGACTTTCACTGGCTCCATCTCTCTCTATCTTGAGCATTTTTCTTCCAATCTTCTTCAAACTCTTCAGCCCACCGTGTAAGAGGGCGATCTCTATTTCTTTTCCCTGGTGGTCCTTTCAATCTGCCTTTGTTCAAATCAGTCTAGTAAAATATTTTTGGCTCTTTTCATCACAACGTAAAAACAATTTGTCAAATAGAGGGTATTGTATACGACTAATGGATTAGTGTTTGCATAAATAAAAGAGCCACCTGCACATAATAAGGTCTCACGGTGGTTTTGGGTGATTTGTGGAGGATATCCGTGGCCATGGTCGAGTTTTCACGCTCCAAAGGAAGTTCTATTGTACCATGAAATTGACTCGCTTGTTTCAAAATCAATTGATATTAAAGTAGCACCGCCCTAAATGTTATATGGTTATTTCTAAAATAGTACAGGTAATCGAACACAAATAGATTTTTATCAATTATGACAAAATTTATAAAGATTCGTAGATATATTATTATTTATTTACGAGAGAAAAAGAAGAAGAATAAAAAAATTAGAAGAATAAAGAATTTATCCGTATCACCTCGACGTCCGTCGTTCCACAACAGAGCGTTTTCTAAGGCAGTTTTTGCCGCGCACCACCACTATGTGGAACCAGCTGCCCACAGAAGTATTTCCGAACCAATTCGACTTAGGGTCCTTCAAGAAAAGAGCGTACCAATTCCTGAAAGGCCGGCAACGCACTTGCGAGCCTTCTGGCATTGTGAGTGTCCATGGGCGGCGGTATCACTTAACATCAGGTGAGCCTCCTGCCCGTTTGCCTCCTATTACATAAAAAAAAAAAAAAAAAAAGAATGTATAGGTAAAAGAGAAAATGCCCTAGCCCCCAGACTAGGACTCCTTTTGCCACAGGCAGCTGGTCTCTTCCACTTGAGGTAATAAATCCTACATAACACGTACTATTTTATAATTAAACTACAGTTGCACAAGAAGAATACTTGCGATATCAGCATAGGACAGATTTAGAAGATGTTGCTTAAATATTTAAATATTTAAAGATGAAAGAAAAAGCCTCTGAAAGAGAAAAATCGTTGGGCGAAGAAGGTGGGTTGGGTTGTGTATGATGTGGTGTTGTTGGTGTTCGTATGTAAAATGACTATAATATTGCCATTAAGTATAGTCTAACCGGTAGTAGTTTTGTTTTATCGTAGAATTTTGATTGAAGTTGGGTAGCGAAAACGCTTCATATAGGATATCTTAAGAATGGCGCGTTGGGCACACTAAATTTTCAGAATAGAAGACGAACCGCTCCACCCCATACCAAGATGCACTAAGATAGTATCGTCTGTGAAAGCATATCGTTTTAGACATATCGAGTGAGAGGAGATTTGAAAGCCATTGAGAGATTTAGCGAAGACATATATTATTTACATCCGGTTACATGAAAAAAATAAAGAAGCTATAGAAAAAAAAGAAGAGCTATACAATTCACTAACTATACAAAAACCTAAAAGTTATTTAGTCAAAGCAGCCGGGCGTTAAAGTTAAATGATAAATTATTTATTTCTGTAAGTAGGTTTTTACAAACACGTCAAACATTTTTTTTTTAAACTAGATGAGATCGACGTTTCCTATCTGACTACTCTGAGAAGAAACGCCGAAACAAACTCAGAGGTCACAGTCTCTTTTAAAGTCCAGACATAACAAGATTATGTGAAGACCATGTAGATTGCAGTCTGAAATGGTCTTTTGAGGAAAGAACCACACAGATTGAGTGGACCTGTCATCTATATATATAAAAGAAAGTCGTGTTTGTTACAACACTTATAACTCGAGAACGGCTGGACCGATTGCCATGGTTTTTGATTTGTTGGATTTGTTTCCGTCCCGAATAGCAGAATAAGCAATAAAATATCGGATAAGTTATCGAATAACAATAAATTAATTAATTAATTTTACGAATGCAAAAACCATATGGTGCCATCTGTTGACAAAACTACGCATCATTTTACGTCGAATTCGTGTCAGTTCAAGAAATTCCGATCTTGAGGTGAATGAGGAGATGCATAACCATGCTTTGATCCTGATCAAAAGATGTTGGATATCAGAAAGTACTTAACATATGCAGTATCGCCATATTGACGCTAGAGAGAAGATGCCTAACTGCCATTCTTCTTTCGCAATGGCAAGCAATAAAACATTTCTGTATTTGCAAAAAAGTTGTATTAATGTAATACTTAACATAAATGAAATCCTAAAATAAGTTAAATTAAAGTAACAACGATATTATAAGGTTGTAGGGCGGAACGAAGTTAGCCAGGCCAGCTAGTAAATAATAAATATTTAGTTAAGTCAGGGCTTGTAATATCTAAAGAAACTTTAAGTTTAAACCACAATTTATGTAAAAAAGGAATGCTACTCTAAAAGTACACGATTACCACAATTAAATCATTTTATATTCAAACAAACGATAAAAGTCCGAAACGAACGGTCGATCAACACCATAAATAGTACACAAAGCGTTATTTTTCCAACTCCATTAAAACGGTTTGATCAAACAACTGACAGTAAATGTATTTTCAGTACAAACATACGCTGTTTTATTGAGTAGGAAAATTAAGCATGGACGCACGCGCAGTTGGCATCGCGGTGCGCCCCGTGAAAATCGCCTTCGGTTAATTATAGTACTGAAACTAAACAATGCTTCGAATGTGCAATGTGTGTGGCCCGTAATTATGTGGGTCATGAGACAAGAAGTAATAATTCCTGACGTATTTCTAAGATAGATGGCAAATGGGCAGGAGGCTCATATGATGTTACGGCCCTATCCCACCACGAATTGCTGTGTCAGTGTCTCGGGTGGACTGCGCAGTCATGTACAACAATTAGTTATGTAAAACATTAATAAAATGTAATTTTATCAATTTTTTTTTCTGAAATGGATTACTTGGCTTGCGATAAAATATATCGTGTAAATTTCAAAATTATTCAATACACATTTTCATCATAAAATGAACTCAAAGTGTAAAAATTGGCTACGTTTGGATTTTTTTTCTATCAAGCGAAGTTATTTCGTGTATCGATCTTTCAAAAAGATACATAAACTACTCGACTCCACCATATATTTGTTCCATTCGCCCTACTTCATGAAACGATGACATACACTTTAAAGTATTAATATAGAGATTATTTATCGTAGACATGTGAAGTGACATTATGTTACCATGGTTATCATTTTGTAAGATTTTAGTATGTTAAGTCGATATCCTATTTGATAATAAATATTTAGTATAATGATACACTAACAGCAAAAAAAAGAATATTGAGCCAATGTTTTGGAACCTCTAGGATATATTTAATATTATGCTGAAGTAAAAATAAGCATTAAAAATATCCTACCTCGATATTTAAAAAATAAGGTATAAAGAATATTTTCTTGTATGCGATACTTTCATTAATAATATACAATGATTATCTTACAAAACCTTATAGCAATAATAATAACAACGAGCGCATAGACGTCAGAATAAAGCAATTTATACGTTATCTGTTCCTCTAAATTATAAACAAAACACCAATTGTTTATTATATACAGAATTAGATCATTTATCTCTCCTATGCTTTTATTTATTTATTTTATTCACACTATATTAATTAATTATATTAACAATGAACATAAAAACTGAAATAATGATGGCGGCTACTAAGCGCTAAAGCCACCACCTTTCACCGTGGACTACCATTATGTGGAATCAGCTATCCACTGAAGTATTTTCAAACCAATTCGTATTATGGGCCTTCAAGATAAAAGCGTACCATTTCTTAAAAGGCCAGCAGCTCCTGCCCGTTTGTCACTCTAACTTAAAATAGTTGAAGGTCGTATCTCTCAGGGAAGACCCTCACCGGGAGTCAATTCCACAGTTCGCTAGTTCGCAAAAAAAGTGCGTTGTGAAACGGACTGTGGAAGACTTCCAGCCATCAAGGTGATGTTGATGCAATTTTGAATTGATAGGGCTCGTACGGTTTTGAAACGAGGCAGAAGGGATCAACCCAAAAGAATCTTCAGAACACTCACCGTAGTACAGTTTGTATAAAACGCAAAGAGGTTCTATGGTCATATTATTTACGGCTTATTGCAGATTTAATCGAATAAAAAGTTACACGACGAATGGATGACCTACTTATAACTTAACTTTTCAGTTAGAAAAGCTATGAAACGGAAATCTGAAAACTAGAATTTAGTTATATAAATACCTGGTACCTGGTTTGATTTTTTTGTTCGCCTTTTATCAGCTTACACTAACGAAGTATTAAATAAAAAGTAAATAACTACTATAGGCTCTAGGTAGGCTGCTAATTGCGCAACAAACAAGGCGCAGGATTACATCAACGATTCCTATTAATAAATCACACAGTAAGTTATAATAGTGATAACATTTTAAACGCTACAATATAATGAAAAATTAAATACTAAAATTTTAATAAAAGATATATATTTAATAATTTTTCATTTGAATTTGCTAGAAATTTTTAAAATACTGGGAAGAATTTCAAAGAAATTCCCTTTCGGTAAATTCTTCTTATCCACCAGTCGTAGGTTCAATCCCCGACTGTGAACAGATAGAAACATACAGTTAATTGTCTTCAACTTGCGAATTTCCTCCTGAGGTCGTAGGTTCGATCCCCCTTTTTGCGCTACTAGAATTTCTATGGGCCCATTTAACACTCGCTCGTACAGTGAAGGAAAACATCGTGAGCAAACCAGCATGCCTTAACCCCAAGGAGTCGACGGTGTGTGACCAGGCACAGAGGGTGGCACTTACTTTCCTATAAGAAATGATCACGGAACAGATACAGAAATCTGAGGCCCAGACCTAAAAGATTGTAGCGCCATTGGTATATATAAATTCTTCCTAGTGTAGGAAAATTTGGACTATTTCTCAATAAATCATTGAATTATAATCTCTGTATGATAGATCAAAGGTTCTAAGAATATGGCGGGTTTTTAATGTGATACTGTTTCAACAACTGGGCCACTTATGATGCAGGTAATGTATCTGACATGCGCTGGCGCCGTCACCTGCGCGACTTCCCACGGTGACTCATTATATCAGAGCCTTATAATGAACCTAGATTTCCTTTCGTCACTATACACACAACTTCTTTAAGAATAACTTGGCCAAAGTATCAAATTTAATATTTCGAATGGGAATATAATAAATAGGTTCAGTCAAGACTTTTAAATATTTAAAATTTTATTCATGTAAAATATCACAAATCGATAAACACGTCAATATTTTTCCTGAGATTTCAAAGTGATAGTGATCTTGATGTTAAGTTTTAGTTACTTAACAACTGTTTGCTGTTTTACATAGTACGCGATAGGAGTTCATTTATTTAAGACACTAAGAGATTTTGTTTAAGGCAACACTCGTACAATATGTTTCATGTGTGTGTGATGTACTAGGCACACATTAACATTTTTACGGTATTTATAAAAATATAAAATTAATTCCATATAAACACACATTTTATTTCTCGGTAAACAACGAGATAGAGAGAGAGGAATACCTCGTAGCTTTAACCGATGTGAGGTATTATTATAGTTAATACTTTACGAAGGTTACTTATCGTTTTTCTTATCAAAATCAACGTTCAAATATTTTAATACATTCGTCACACATCCTAGGTTTCAAAGGATACGAACTAGATTGATAAAAAAACAATTGACATAATTGTTACGTACACCTGCCGCAATTCCCACGATTTCTTCTGTTTATAGCGAGCTCAATGATAATTATGGGAATATTTTACTTTCTTTATCTTGATCATAAGAAAACGAATAAACATTACCTGTCGAGAATAAAAATAATGTTTTTGCGTGATTTCATCGTTTTAATTACGTCTGATTGACAGATTTCTCTTCATTACTCAACTTCTAGGTCACCTTAATTAACAACGTGCAACGTGGTGTGTACTGAAATTTTACAAGTTTTTTTTTACACTAAGTACTGTTATATGATAAAGAACGAATAAATTAAAAAGTACTGGACTGATTTAAAATTCTTTCACCATTAGAAAGCTACCTTACCTCTTAAAATAAAGATAAAAAATCAATGGCGCTACAACCTCTTTAGGCCTCATTTCTGAATCTGTTTCAGGATCATTTTAAAATCTTATAGGCAAGTAGGTGATCAGTGCACACACGCCGTCGACATTTCGGGTCTAAGACATGCCGGTTTCCTCACAATGTTTTCTTTCACCGTTCGAGCAAATGTTACATGTGCACATAGAAAGAAAGTCCATTGGTGCACAGCCGGGGATCGAACCTACGACCTCAGGCATGAGAGTCGCACGCTGAAGCCACTAGGTCAACACTGCTCTATCTTATCACTTAGTATTTTTTTTTTAAATCTAACTCTGTCTATGTCTGAACGAGGACGGGACAGTCCGCTTGTTTAAAACATTTGTAATAAAAGTTTATATTGGAGATATTCTTCATTTTTGTAATAAGCCTATGTTAAATACTGCGCAATTTACACGATTTTAATAGATACTCAACATGACTAAAGACATGCAAGTTAATCAAGTTAATTGTATACAAGAGAAGTACACAGTCGTTAAAGATGTTATATTTTGATGTTAAATAGCCATTTTTAGTAATGAAAACCCGTATAACTTAAGAAACAGAAGCCAGTCACATAATTTTAATCTGAACCCCGAGGCATAGAATATATATATACATATATATGTGTATATATATATATATATAGTGTGTGTAAAATTAAAGAAATATTTTTATTTATTTATTTATTTACACTTTATGATATGATATAAAAATTAACAAAATTACATGATAAGGAGAGGCAACTGACGGCCTTATGGCTTTCGAGCGATCTCTTCCAGGCAACCACTGTAAGAAAAGAAAAAAAAATGTATTAAATTATATAAGGTACGCAAGAAGTCCAAAAATACATGTAATAGATAGTTGTTCAGAAAAAGAAACTGTACAGGAACAAAAATCAAACTCAACTAATAAAGGATACATGAAAAAAAAATGATAATAATAATAAAAAGTGCACATGAATCATTATAATTTAATTTAAGATCAGATATTATTAAGATTTAGCCATTAGTATAGATATATACCCATTTTGTCTGCCGTTATTTGAAATTGTATTTTTACTAATTCCTTTTAAAACAATGAAAAAATGTTTAATGCTATTTTAATAATCAATTCGTCGGCATATCAAACTTTACCACGAGAGTTGTCGATTTTGGTTCAAAAAAATTATTAAAGATTCATGACGAAAATAAAATAAAGAAATTAATTCCAATCTGCACCAAATACGAACAAATCCGTGTAACCTCTAAGCTCAGATTATATATTAATATGATTTACAATACACATATACTAGTTCCGCTGATCAGCTCAGAAGCTCGCAGAGATTTCCTCAAGCACTACACCTGTCCACCGTTCCCACACATTGGTTACACAATAAATGCGTTTTTTATTCATTCGCAATATTTTTTAGAGCCTCAACACAGGATGCTTCTTAACGAGTTTTAAATTAGTCTAGACGTATTAAAATCATAGCTTAGAAATAGAAAGTTATAATTTATTGGTTGATTAATAATACTAAATAGATCGAATTTATGTTAGTTAGTGCCTGTGACTTTGAGATAAGTTACGCACCACGGAGTGGTTTATTACGAAATTCTAATATCATTCACGGAGAACTTTGAAAAAGATGGAGGATGAAATGGATGGATGTAACTACAATAGATTTTGTTATTTGATAATAATGGAAAATACTATTAATAACATAATTTATCAAGTCTCTTTCTATGTATTTTTGTTTTAACAAAATTATTTCGTTTCTCTAAAAATGCTAGTTGTTCCGGCGATTATATTATTATATATAAAACAAAAACAAACATTTTGCAAACCTACGCTATCTTTAGAGTCAAGAAACACAGACACACAGATTTTACTATAATTTTATGTAGATTGAATTTATTAGACAAAAAATCTAGGCTAGCTATTAACTAGATTTCTTTTTTATGTCTTTAGCATAGTCTAGCAAGCTACTTAATTAGATATTACATAACAAATTTCACATAATTCAACTTTCATAATCCACAATTTCGGCCGATGACCGCGCATGTCATTTTATGATGCAAATGGTGACGTGCACTTAAGCGGTATACGTGCATAATTTTCTTAAACTCATTACACAGATTCAGAACAAGTAGCGGTGACAGACTTACACCTGTCCGTGGTTCCCACGCCGGACGTTGCGGCAACTCAGGGTTGACAGCTTTTGCAAGATTTGGTAATGGCGATGACTATATTTGCTAGAAGCTGACCCCAGCAATAGATGATAAAAGATCAGCCTAGGTTCAAAGATTTTTACGAACCGTATTAGCGGCCTTGAAGGTAGTTGAAGGACGGCACTACGACACACAATTGCACCGAACATTGTAGAGGTTGGCATTTTCTTCTAAGTAACACGTAAAAAGTACAAGTGCAAAAATATGTGTCTGACAACTCTCCACTGACACCAAAGAGTACAAACAATGGTTACATTACGAAATACGATACTCAATCCAATATGAGCCTTTTAGATCTTATTTGATACAAACGTCTTACGTCTAATATCGAACAGATATGGTTGACAAGAGAAAAGTTCTCTATGACGTTTTTGATCATCATCTGACAAGTAGAAACATATTGTAATGTACTTTGATAAATGTAACAATCTCCGCTATAAGCTTTGAAACCAGTTCCCTGCTTATTGTTCGCGTATTTGATTTCTTTATATGTTCCCTTGTTATTTCAAAAGGCTTCTTCTTGACTACTTCAGCAACTAATCAATCACACGGTTCGCATGAATCGTGTTGTATGTTGTACATAAAAACAGTTATTACAAAATAGTCTTCTTCTTCTCTTAGTGCCTATTCATTACTGGAGGTTGGTCATCACTCTCATGAAGCGTGTTTTGTCCTGTGGTAGATGCAGCAACTTTTCCGCAGTCGCTATACCCGTCCACTCCCTAATGTTGCTAAGCCATCATATCTTCCTTCTACCAACACGCCGTTTACACTGGAATTTAATAATAATAATCAGTGGTGCTACAACCACGCTCAAACCAGCTCACGATGTTTTCCTTCGCCGTTCGAGCAAATGTTAAATGCGCACATAGAAACAATGTCTATTGGTGCACAGCCGGGGATCGAACCTACGACCTCAGGGATGAGAGTCGCACGCTGAAGCCACTAGGCCAACACTGATTTTACCCATTATAATTAATTGAAGGAGTTGGTAGGTCATGGCGCAACACGTGGCCCAGGTACCCAACTTTCCGTTGCTTAATGTTCTGCCTTAGATTTTTCGACATTAACTAATCTAAGTACATATAATATTAACTATATTGTACCAACCCTGATAAGGACATGGAGTAGCCTCGAATCTTGTCCTCGTCCAATCTCTTCGTTTACTTGTTTTTCAAGCCAAGTTTTTGCTATCACTCCGATAAAAAGATAATTACAATATTTTTCGATTACATTTAAATTTACTTGAACTTGTTTACACTGTATTTAAACGCACTTAATTTTATCAATTCAGTTACAAAGTATATGTGTCTAGTCTATATTTGTAGTTTAAGTAATGTCTTATCGAATCATCAGTATGCATTATTAAAATTTATAACGAAGGCGAAAACGAAACGAAGGGAATCTTTGGTATATAAGCCAAAACACGATGCAGACTTTAGGCCAAATGATAAGGACAACATATTTCTAAATGCTATAAGCATTTAAAATATTTGATCTGATCCAACTTCAAGCGTTTCTTGCAAACAAAACTTTTATTCGTTTCAATTAGCAAGTACCGTTAGTGAATACCGTATTTACTGGTTTCGCATTGACATTCAGGTTTACAGAATGATCTCAGGGTGCCTCGAAGATAAATTGTAAGGAAATTATAATATCCTGCTATTAACCACGTGTGGTCGGATATTGATTTGGGAATGTTTTGTGTTTTTCGTAAACACCAATTACTTTTGTAATTACTACTTTTTGACGGCCTCCCAAGGAGACTTCAGCTGTAAACTGAAGATCCATTTATCTTACTTCCTGGAAGGCCTCTTAATGACGTGAAATTATTTTGGCATAAATTTTTGTTTTTTTTAATTATCAAACAAAGTTCAATAGAAGTTTTACACTCTACACAAGTTACCAATAACGAAATTTTTATCATTATGAATTTATATATTTCTTATAATACAGTGTAATAAAACATTAAAAACTGACTGCCTGGTCTGATCAGCGTTCTGTGTCTGACATACGCTGTCAACTTATTGGGTGTAGGGCATGCCGGTTTCCTTCACCGTACGAGCAAGTGTTAAAGGGGTCCATAAAAAGTATATTGGAAAACCGGGCACCGAACCTACGACCTCAGGAGGAGAGTCATACGCTGAAGCAGTGCTCTAATAAAGCATATCTTCAAATAAATCTTTCGCTATATGGTTAACAGAATATTTAATGGATAGAAATGTCTATCATAATAAATACTTTGCTATACGCACCTCAACAATGTGACTGACGTTTAAACAAATAAAGCAATGAGAAACCGTTCCAGTCGATACACATAAGTTTCCTTTAAGATCTTGAGACCAACTTGTCTGAACTTGAAACCGCAATTGGATAACCAGTAACCACTCACCCGTGGGTCATGAATCGCTGTATCCGCGTGGTCCTGTCGCACAATGTATTAGCGACAGGACTATCAAATTTATCATAAGATCCGTGTAGAACCTTTAAAATCGAAACCTTAGTCTATAATTTGCAACTGCACTTGAAGTTGAGACGCCACAACATTATTTTCTGTAATATTAGTTTAAATTTGATTATGGAGTATGGGGTTGGTAGTCGTAACAGAATGACCTCATTAATAGCAGAAAATAACTGTCTTATAAGACAAAACATAGCAACATAGCTCCAAAAAAGGTCTTTACAAGGAAACTAATATTTTCAGAGCCATGCTTTAAAGATTTCGATATTATTGGCTCTATGTAGACATTTGCTTTTCTTTGAGCTGGATTGAAGAAATTGTAACATTGAACGAACCACGAATGAAGAAACGTTTAGGATTGCTAGGAGGAATATGAGATATTTTTATAGGTATTTTCTTGTATAGGTTTCATGGCCCAGAGGTTAACTTTATCCTTTTGTCTGCAGGTGTGCTGTGACGTTGCCGACCCTGAGAAACTACACAAAGTGAACAATCTCACGCCTCCAACAAACCAGTTTATGCATAAAACCGTGCAAGTGCCGTAAATGCTTCATGATGGTTCTGAAGCTAGACCACAATGTTAACTAAACTCCATTAAAATGTAATTGAGACGATTTCCTTCAAATTTTGAGAATTGCACGAAACCTTACCGTGTCGGTTGCTTTTACAACGTAAATTGTTAAGGTAATTAACCTTAGTTTTCACAATCTAGACACGCTGTAAGTGAAAATACATTTTAGATGATTCATTAGATTTCCGGTAAATTATGGAAAACTTTCGACCAATGTAGCTCAATATTGGGGACTCTGCACCCGGAAGTCCAGCGTTAGTAGATCCCTAGTGGTTGTGTTGGTTGGTAGAAGTGGCGGAGCAGGTTATATTTGTTTTTGGTCGTTGTGTGGTTGTAGGAAATGTGTTATAACAAGAAAACTTCACAGTAGGATCGTACGTTGGTAGGTGGTGGGCATGTGAGGTTCGTTGAATTAATGTATTTTATGGAGAAGTGTGGTCGAAGTAGTAGTTTTGTTGCAGTACAGAACCATATATTAAGTAAAGCCTTGATATAACCAAAACAAAACACGTCGAACATCCTTCGGGTTTTTTGTAGTCGTAAACAGTGATTATAAAGTTACTATATATGTAATTACGTATATATATGTTGAGGCTGGTACAGATTCATACAATGTTATGTTTAATTATATTAAAAATCTTAAGAAAAGAATGAACGTTATTTTGTTGTATGTGGATAAAAGGTATTTTTAATACACCAGAAGCATTTAAGAATATTATAAGCATAGTCTTGAACTGCGTTAAATCTAATTTTACACAATAAAATTGAATTAAAAAATATAGCCATACAAATTATCCTATGCAGGAATCTTCAAAAATCGCGCTCTTCAATTCTGAAGGTCGTGTTAGTGGCGCCGAACAACTTCCTCCACTCTCCCCTGTCTTCGACAAGGGCAATTCACTAATAACATCAAGGAAAAGTATAACATAAATTATGAATTAGTTTGAAGATATTACAAGATCATTATAAAATAACATATCCACTTACTAAAACTCTTTATTATGTATTTATTTTTTACGTATGATACCATAGTGCAAATAGAAAGCAGTCCCCATAAAATCGTTTAAGTTAATTTATCATTAATATTCGACAGGTCAGGTGTGTGATTTTCAAATGTTTCACACGATTAAATCATTAATGAATCAAAGTTTATATGAAATTAGCATGAAATACGTCACACTCCGTGTGAATAAGGGAAGTCAGGAAGGCAGGAGCGTTGACGCGTGTAATCTATTCCAATTTTCATGGTAAAGTGCACATTTGAATTTGGAATTTTGAAAATCTCTTTATTGTTTATTACATGTTACTGTTATGTTCAACACATATATTGCAATTATATTCTTAAAAGGCCGACAACGTATTCTGGAAATGTGAATAGCTTAGAGATTTCACTTAACAGAGAATATTTGCTTGTAAATAGATCATATATTTTAAAGGATTATGAAATATTATATTAGAATATGGGTCCGCTAAATATAATTTATGTTGTTCGCTGCGTGCTTGTTATCTTGCTCTTCAAGTTTCCTAAAATTATACATATTGAGTACAGAATAGAAGTGTGCCCGGTTCTTTATAATATTAATTTATTTAACGACACTTACAAGTCAAGTTATTATAAATATCGTCTTGAAAATTTTATTTTACAGTTTTATTATTTAGAATTTCATTATTATTTAAATCGACTAGAAATCATTTTTAAACACCTTTTAATATAAGCAAAACAAGATAACAAATCTAACTTCTATTTTCAACTCGAATCATTAAAACAAGGTGCCATAGACATGTAACTTCTTTTTTATTGCTCGTAATAAACCTATTTACATCTATGGTCAGTCTATTATCTATGGGCGTTTCAATGACAGGTTTACAGTGTATCAAATTACAGTGTTTCAAGGTATCGTGTTAAAAGACGCCGGCGGTAAGACGATACAGGGCCAGCCGGTGGGCGAACGGTCAGTGCATACGTCGTGATATGAACTCCGCTCTGCTGGACAGACGGACAGACCGCCGGGACAAGTACAAAATATAAATATAGTGTATAGCATTATTATCCGCGTTTTTATTTATTATGAGTCAAACTCAGCATTAGTCACAGGCGTTATTATATCCCTTAAAGTCGCTTTAGACTTATGACAGATTTTAGATGTGTTTATCACTAATTATAATAAATAAAATAATAAAAACATGAGTGGCGCTACAACCTCTTTAAGTCTTGGCCTCAGATTTCTGAATCTGTTTCATGATCATTTTTAAATGTAATTGGTAGATAGGTACAGGACAGCGCCTGGAGGCTGATCACTGGACACACGCCTTCGACTTTTTGGGTCTAAGACATGTCGGTTTCCTCACGATGTTTTTCCTTCACCGTTCGAGCAAATGTTACATGCGCACATAGAAAGAAAGTCCATTGGTGCACAGCCGGGGATCGAACCTACGACCTCAGGTATGAGAGTCGCACGCTGAAGCCACTTGGCCAACAGCTCAATTATTATAATAAATACTTATAAACTTACGAGTACGATTAGTATGTCAACATTATGTTAGTTTATTTTTACATTGTACTTTCGGTTTATAAATTATTTAATATACGTAGGGGGCGTACTTTTAAAGTTAAAACTATTCCCCTTAATGATTGCATTTAATAATCTATCTCTTTTCATCATAGCATCACAATTTGCCAAGAAGAGAAAAAAACGAAAGAGATTTTTAGTTAAAGGCTGTACTGATTGCATTGGACTGATTTAGTTTCTTTAAATAAGGTAGTGTACATAATACAATATAACAACTGTTTGGTGTGTAAACTGTAAAACATTTTGCCAGAATATGACAGCATTCTGATGCAAATGTTGGCGCCGATCATGGAGTCAAGTTACTTTCTAGACTGTTCATGCGGAAGTCAACGTTTTTCGATAATTTTAATTTGTAGTATAAAAGCTCAACTATCCTAAAACTAACTAACTATTATAAAGGTTCAAGTTATTTCTTATATCTCGGGCAAAACCTGCATTTTATTAAATGTTTATTACAACATAAATAACTTCAATTAAACAGCTTTAATCAAGTTTGTAATAAAATCAGACGTCAATAGACAATTTTAATTTCGTAACCGTAATAAATGTCAAAGAAACAGCTACTACATTTCTGAATAGCTAATTATTACCTGCAAACTTCGTTCAGTAGGAAATACGGAAAAAATTGCACAAAGAAGACCTGCTGCAGAAAAGGGAACAGCGAAAGTTTCTCATTTTTGAGGCAGACATTTTGCGTCGCAGATGTATGTATGAGAAGTCGAGGGTCGATGAACTTATTAAAACATTAATCTAAAGCATATGTATAGGCCTAGGAAGTGCAGGAAAGTTTGCTTGTATACCTTTAGTAGGAAGACACCTAAAACAAATGAATTATTCTTTAATAGGGAATTTATAGCGGTCTAAACTTTTTGCATATTACTTTAATATTCAGTGAGCTATTTGAAAAGATGGGTGCATGTCACCGCAGATCTTCCTTAAAAAAATAAAAATATACGCGAAATAATGTTCTAACTCGGTTTATATATATTACACAGTATTATGTTTTATTCTAGGAAGGCAAGTCCCGAGAATGAAACGTTTGAGTTTATAGAGATTGGCCGTTAACCGAGACATAATTAGCGGATCTCGTCAGAAACAGTCGTTACAAATTATTTCCTTATTAACGTCAGCCCTTCTTCCTGTTGTAAACCACACATTTAATGCTCAATAAGTGTTTAAATTAAAAAAAAAAACGCTCGCATTTAAGTACAGTGTTAACTCTTTATAACGAATTTCTAGGCACCGAGCATTTTTTTCGTTATAGAGAGTATTCGTTTTAGGAAGATAAGAGAAAAAAAAACAAATTTAACCAATTACAATAATTTCTAATTTTATTGCTATCAACTAACTGCTGTTTACTAGGCCTGACGTGTTTTGCTATGCCAATATTTGTTTTATATTTTTTGAGTATTTTGTCTGGCCAGTTTGACAGTTTGTTTACGAATAATGGCACACGTGTTGATGCAATTAACAATAACAAAGGAGAGACGGCTCTTTATGACCTCAGGTGTCTTTCTTAGAAATTCGGCACCTCAATAGATTAGCTCTGTAATCTGATTATAAAAACAATTACACTTAAGTATGAAAATATTTCTTCGTAATAGAAAATGCCTGTTGCGTTATAAAGGGTGTATAAATGTATGGGGTTTCCTTCAGGGTTTACTTCAATGGGGGGTACTTCAGATCTAGTTTCGATATTATATTTGTAAATATTTTACTTTTGTGTCTACGGTAAATTGGATTGCCTAATTTCTACTACGATGATTTAAAATCAACTAACATTTTTAAAATGCGTATATAAATAGAAACATAAATATATATTGTTTGATTCGCCTTGATATGTATATAAGTGTTTGACAATAAATATATTTTTAAGTATTAAATAGGAACGAAATTTTTGGCACAACACAAAGCTGTCAATCTTGTATAGGAAATACTAATTAACTTTTTGGCACTGGACTCGACATGATTTACACTTGTTTCCCACCTGTGATAATTGGATATCATTATAAATTAACACTAGATTGACTTTGTGGGTTTGGTTCTTTTTATTTAATAGCCTTCAGCGATAACATGTACTGATTGCTGATAGGCCCTTATCCTAATATTCAGAGACTGTCAAAACGTGGATTTTGACATGAGTTATGGTTTATATTGTCTCGTTGCTGAATCTCATCTTAAAATACTGCTACGATGACAATGATCACAAGATGGAGGAAATCGCTAAGGATCATGACAAGTGGAAAATGATTTTGGAGGGCTTACAGCCATATATCGTAAGAGTTTTTATAGAACAAAAAGCAGGAGGTAATAAGAGTATGAGAATTCGGGGTATCACGATAGCAGGTGCAGTTCTTGACGTGCGAGCTACTCGATTTATTAATTAAAAAAAAATGTTTTGAAGAATTTATATTGCCTGTTTCCAACTGTTGAATTCAATTTTACGAATATCAAGGATTAAAGTACTAGTCTGCTCTGTATACTTGTAAAGAGTTTAAAAATCCAGTTTTCAAATTAAATAAACCATAACACTGTTATTCATAGAATTTTGAATAAAAGCCTTTTTTAATATATCCAGGATAAATAATGAATAGAAAATGGTTTAAATGTTTAATAAGTAACGATAAAATACAGAAATAAACACACAGAAGGCTAGTACTTTTGTAATTATAATTAATTCAATCGAACTGAATAATTTATTTAATGTTTTCTACCTCCGTTTAGTTCAATGGCGCCAAGCTTAGGTCAATACAATTTGAATTTTTATGGCTTCCTATGGGCCTTAATAATAAGTTGAAATATTTAAGTTAATACAAATTACAACACGAGATAAGAGCTGACTTCTGGTGTTATCTTCTCTTCTCTCGATATCAGCGATGCTGCACCATGTTACATAGGAACCATAACGACTTCAATCATTAGATTATCAATGCGTGTTGGTTCCACGAAAATGTAAATGCGTGCTCCTATTTCACCATGCCTCGTGCTGATAGAGGACAAATGTTTGTTTTTAATTTATGTTATTATTATTAATTAAATATTAATAACTTAATATGTCATGTGGATCATGGTGTAATGGTTGGAGCTCCTTACAAACATTGTGTAAAACAAAAAACTTGGCGATTAAAAAGAGTGGCGGAGAGTTTATTGCCAGTTGTTCTTTTCCGTTCTACGCCCAATATTTGAGAACTGGCAGTTTATGTAAAATTAGAAGCATTTAATGTATATTTCTTTTTTGACGTCCATAAGTGTTCGTTGTGTTACCTATATGAAAAAATTACTTTCATTGATTGATTATTTAACTCGCATTAGCGCTCCCTAACAATTAATCCCTTATAATCAAATGTAGTTCTTTAAATATCTTTAAAATTGGGACTACGTCCAACTCAATATTGACAACGGACTATTGAAGTTTAGTAGTAAGCATACTGATCAAATAAACCAATCTTCGACACGGTATTTTAATATTTATAATTGGGGATTTATTTAAATATATGTGCATATTTCACGCCATATTCTTAGCGGCCAACTTACGTGGCGTCATGTATGCGGCTCAAATATAGAATGGATCGAACAAAAAAAACAAAACATGATCACGAACATTCGCTTGTTATAAAGTAGATACATGTTAAACGATGTCTACAAATAAAAAAATACCAGGAAAACAGCCTTTTGCGACGTGGACTAGACGTGGCAACCCTGACGCGTAAAAAACAAAAAAATATTACCGTTGGATGATTATGGCAAGTATGGTGCAGTAAATTATTGGTTGGCTCGACTTGATAGCCAAAAACGGTTCTGATGATCGGTAGAACGATTGGAAGATAGCCTGCGGCCATATAGAGCTAAACAGGTTGTATAGTAACATACTATTTTATTATATATTAATTCCCACACACGATACCTAACGAAGTAGAGATCACGAAAATTGTTTATATACTGAATTCACATTTTATACTTATCGCAATTCTTAGTACAAACAATTTTCAATACAAAAGAAACGATTGATTTTTGTATAAAGCGCTCTGTGGTCATCTCAGGAACTAGACACAAGCACGTAAATGCAAGCGTGACCTCTTCAACTATAATCGTTATATTTCAGTCAATTTACAAAATACTAGAATATATATATAAACATTCCTCAATAAACATACTATCTATTAGTAAAACAACAAATAAATCCCATATGTAGTTTTCGAGTTTATCGAATTCATACAGGACAAGCGCAATCTTAATTTTGCAATATGTGTGTTTATAATTTGATAATATCAATGGCGGGAGCAAAAGCGAAAACATTAATTAGCAAAACCAAGTACTGTGCGGTACTGAAGAAACTCCATTTAAAATTATAACAGCGTTTTTATCACCCATAAAATTACATTTTAATCCCATTTAATGGTTAAATAAAGACATCAAAGATCTTAAAAGCCTTAGGAATATGATAATTAACGCCACAACTATCAGTGTTTTTAATTACACTGTAAAAGTTACAATGTTGCCAGTAATTAAATAAAAAGCTTCTTTAATGCCCATTGCAAATATATGAGATATATGTATTTTTATTACAATTTGAGCATTGTTAATGTTGCCATAACTCTAATCATAATATGTTACAAGTTATAAAACTTGACAACTATACTCTTGTGAGCAAAATGCTTTGGTTTGTTCAATAGGTGTGTAAAGCAAAAAAACATTTCTGAGGACACAGAGCAAAGTAAAATAACTGTTCATATGTTTCCGGAATTGCAGGTTATCGGGAAATCTTCAAGGCAAGTAGCTGATGTCTGATACCACAAATGGTATGACACAACTGTTCATACGTCGTGCCCTTACATGGGCCCTCGTTATTGGTACGTTGCTTTTATCTTGAGACCAGCTGTGCCAAAATGTAAAAAGGAATCGGAACTCGTGTATATATTTAATTGCAAGTACTTGCCAACATTCCAGCATCGAATACGATTGGTAAAAAACTGAATTTTATTTAATAATTGTTTGTATTAGTAGTTTAACAATTAACACAAACGTTACAGAGGACCTCTCGAAAGCAATTTGATGCCTTTGATGCATATCAAAGAAAACAAACGTACGGACTATGGTTTCGTGGGTTCATGGCCCATTAACATACAACATATAACATTTTTAAAGTTATATAATGATAACACAAACTTAATTCATTAGATAATACAGATTGGTTGATGTACTAACAATAATTTTTTAAAGGCGAATTTAGTAAATAAAGTACAAGAATTATGTGTGGAGACTTTAATAGCATAGCCTGCATTTTACTTCTGCACTCTCCACTTGAACGAAGCACAGTAGAGTACTTTATCATAAATATAAATCTATGTATGTCGTATAGAAATTATACAAGAGAAATTACGCGGTATCTCGTTTTTACATGAGCGGAAAATTACCAAGAGAGATGTAACAAATATAAACTCTTATGTTCACAGGAAAAACGCATTCTTCTGCACCAATGCCTTGACATAGTCTTCTTTATGAACGCCTAGATTGCCCAGATCAAGTTTAGGTTTCTGTCCCTAGACGGAGAACAGGACATACTACTCTTTTCTCTGTTAACCATCACACAACACAGCCAAATTAGGTATCTCTTAGTTAAATGTATTTAATAATTTTTATCGTCCCTTTTGTAAATTTTTGAACCTTTTTGTAGGTTAATATTATGTATTTCATCTCTGGCTATATTTTTAGTATAATTGTTTGTTATATTTTTCGTTAGCTGTACGAAATAAATAATTAAATAATACAAATCAAAATAACTTTTTTCGTAACGCCCACATAAAAAGAATATGCCCAGTATAATGGTTTATGTCCTCAATTCCACTTTTAATAATAAAATTGAAGCCTTTCTCAAAAATAGCCAAATGTTTTATATTTATAGCTGCCTAAATAAAACAAATAATAAAATAATTAATCATGAAATCTATTAATAACAATAAGATGGTTCATTCGTATAATTTATTATCCTAGTTTTTGATACTAACCAATAACTGTTTATATATATATATATTCTCTTAACAAGAATTTTATTTTTATTCCCAAGATGTTTATACCGTACTAACTACTAACCTAACCTATCTACGAAGAACATAGACCTAGTTACATTGAATTTATTAAGATTACCTGCGACAGATATAAGAAGATCTCGACTAATACTGTTAGCATTTGTTAGTCAACATTACGTGAGAAGCTTTAAAACGATTGCGTAAGCCTTATCAGTATTCATCTGTTTACTCAGTGTGACATGATTTAAAAATAGAAATAATCAGTAGTTACGAAAACTTTGTTGCGATGCTTGAATATTCTTGTATAATGTACATTTAGTATTAATCCTTCGGAACCTAAAGGGACTCCTTTGTATAATTTATTTTAGTTTATGTTAAGGTTAGTTATTTATTTCAATGTATATTATTATGTTTTTCTTGTATTATATTAAAACTATTATATTTAGTACATCATAATGTCATATGTACATTTTATCACGAGCTCATAACAAAACAAAATACACCGAATATTGAATAGTAGTTCACTACGTGCGTATTTTTTTATACAGGGGCAAATGGCCGGATGCTCATCTGATGTTAAGTGATACCACCGACGCCCATGGACACTCAATGCCAGAGGGCCAGTGAGTGCCGGCCTTTTAATAATTGTTACACTCTTTTCTTGAAGGACCCTAAGTCGAATTGGTTCGGAAGTACTTGATTGGGTAGCTGGTTCCACATAGTCGTGGTGCACTAGAAACGCTGAGTTGTGGAACTACGGACTTTCGTATTCTGCCTCGAAGTCCGATGATGAATCTCACTTGCATGTATTAATCTGAACAACTAAGCGTATGCATTTTTTAAGTCATATTTCCTATTAACCTTGCTAGCATTAGTACAGATTGTACCTATGTAATTGAAGATTGATATATTGTCGTTTATTTATGTCTTGTCTACACATACATTACTGATTTTTTGAATAGTAAACAAATACGAACGTATGTACCATATTAATTTCTTCTATTTATATAGTCACGACTTTTTTCCGAAGGGGTAGGCAGAGACTACGGATCTCTACTTACTACGGTCTTGACATACTAAAGGTACCTCTCTCGCTTCATCCATGGGAAATTTGAACTTGTCCCTTCTATAGTACCCTAGTACCTCTTGGATTTGGTTCAGGTGTATGAAACTCGACTTTACCATCCACCATCCACGGCCGTCGGCCTTGTATATCCTACTTGTAAGCCGCTTTTCATTCCACATGGCCAAACCACTATATTACTGAAACTAATCAATTACCCAATTTCATTCTTATCTAAGAAGCAACATAACATAATAAATAAGGAACGTTTTTCGTTCTAATATTATCATTTTACGATGATAATTATACAGTGAAATATCCGTATTAGTATATGAATAGAAATATGGACAACCTTGTCGCAGCCTCCATAGCTCAGGGGTTAGAGCACTGGTCTTGTAAACCAGGGGTCGAGAGTTCAAATCTCTCTGGAGGCAGACCAATTACTTTTTTTTTTTTTCTAAAACTAATTATGTAGTCCCATTTATTTTAATGTGGTTAAAAATCTATTCTATTTAAAAAAAATATGTTAATTTTAAAATAAGTGGTTGAAATATTTAGACAATATTATACAATTACCTTTGTATACCTGTAACTTGTAAAATACTTAATGACTTATTTCTTAAAAATATAAAAAGAACGGGAGATCTAAACCGAGTGAGCCCCATTTTGTTAGACAATTTCGTCTTTCAAACATCCACTTTGCTCTGAGCAACGCTTAGTGATAGATTTTCGCGCAGGTTACATCCCCTACGAAACCATCACAGCCTGCATCATCATAATGCGACGCTTTCCGCCCTGTCTCCGGGGACTTTCCTCAGGATAAAGGAACCAAAGAGGTTCAGCATGTGATCCCGACAGTTGAACTGGTTAGAACTCCCGGTGTTAAGGTTACAATCTGGCTATATTTACTTATTTAAAAGAAAAACTTTGTAAGCGCGTTTTAAGTTTGAAAAAATATTTGCGTGAAAAGAACACTTATTCTTACTTTTTTATTTTTATTTAAATTAAACCTTCTATTTTTAAAGCAAACGCATCATTCAAAAGTTTAACTATAGGAAATAACATTGTTTTCTTTAATGTTTAAAACATATTATATCAAAATTGACGTCGCCAGTAAACAACGCCATCTATTGACAGTTTTTCACACTATAACCTCGTAACTATCGAAGGTCGTTATTAATTACATTTAACATTTAATTTTAATTTATTTCAAATTTCATTATCTATGCTATTGAAATAAAATGTTCAACTTATTTTTGAAAGTTCTGCACTTGCCAAGTAAACTACATACTATTACATATTACTACATACAAAGGCTGTGTTTTCTATGAGCTTGGAAAAAGTTTGCAAGAATGTTATCTTGACAATCTATTCAACGTTCCTTTTCAGTCATTAAATTATTAAATACAAAAGAGCACATTTCTCGCATGATTACGCGGTCAAGATAACAAAAGAAATCAAATCGTAACTCTATCAATTAGCTGTAAACCCAACTTTGCTGTTAAAGGTACAAAGTTTTGAATAGTTTGTTATGTCCGTGATTCGTAATGATAACACGTATATGAGAAAGTATACTCTGGCACTATGAAATAAGGTGCAATTTATATTGGATCGATCGAGATGCGCCGACGCAGGTGTGCGGCCGCCTGGTCGTCGCCGTGGCTAGTGGCTCTCGGATATGGTATTTCATTAATTTGCCGGAGCTGACCATAATGATACATAACTTCTATACAAAGGAATCTTTTCACAGATTCATCCTTTGTAGAATGTAAATTTCTCTTTTCTTAATAAGTTGACTAATCGGGTCCCAAAATGTGTTAAATTAGTCAATTTTAAGGTCATGAATAACTTTTGCGATTTACGTAGTATAGTAGTTTTGTGAACTAATAAGTAGATTTGGAAAAGTCTTCAATCAATAGGTATTTTTGGGCGTCATATTTTATTGTTAATAAAATTACTATTATATTAGGTTAGCAAGTAGTACTACTAAAATCGATAATCGGTGTTTAATCAATGTACTTTAGAAAGTTCTACTGGATAATAGAATGCGTTTCTTTTAAAATAATTTATTATACTTTCATGCAGCGTGCATAGAAAGGGAGACATCATCTGATACTTTCACAGTATGGTACAGTATACATATTTCCTCCTAACATTTAAATTGATAATTTGTATAAAATAAATTGCAAAGTATGTACATAATATGTATTTCCAATCCGTTTACAAACACGCATCGGAAATAATTGCGTTAGAAATTATTTCAGGCGCTTCTTAGTTCACATGAGGGATAATATTTTAATGAAAAATTCCTAAAATTTAAATCAGTGCAAGATTGATATAATTTTATAAATGCATGACAATATAAATTATTAATGACGCCATCTAGAATATGGAAACAAATACTAGATGTAAAAATGTTATACTCAAAAATTATATGTCGTATTAAAATATAATTAATTACTAAATGTGCTCTGTGATAAAAATGCCGTCTCTATAATCTTATGTACCTGGCGAAATAATAATTATTTTGTATTTCAACGGATCTCCTTGCATATGCTTCTTTTCCCACAAGTTTTTAAATGTAAAATAATTATCTCTTGATAATAAACGTACACATCACAATACGTTATAGTTTGCCTTATGTAAAATTTAGTCCAAAAAAGGTTCGTCTAAATACAGACTAAGCCAGACTGCATTCCTGAGGCGGCCGATGGCGGAACTTCGAGCTTCTTATACCAAATACCAAGTTTTTGCACAAACCAATCAACGTGGAAAAACCCAAACTTAGCAGACAAGAAACAAATTCTTGGGTCCATAGCCAACATGAAATTTAGGTGAATAATATTAAAATTCGTTAGCTAAACTTTATAAGGTTTTAATAAAATTATAAAGAAGTAAATATAAACAATATTGAATATTATTGAAGGACATAACCTTGTCGTAGCCGAATTATCACCTACATGATTGAAACTAGTCCACAGGTAAAAACAAAAAGACAAAAAGCGATGAAAAAATCGTCACACGTTGAACTGATCCTTGCCCTGCCCGGGTAAATGCACACGAGCGGCAACCCAACATAGCCAGAATTCTTAAAATATTTGCTTTTTACTAACATCGCTTGTCTATTGCTTCAATTGTCTACAGGGTAAAAGGGTCAAAGGTTTCCGGTTCTCATTTCGAAAATCGGTGCTAATTGATTAATATGAAAGAAAATGCACTTTATAATAAATTACCGTTAATTGAGTTACTGTTATACTTAAAGTAAATATAATTATTGTATGTATTTTTTTTTCTGAGACTTCATGGAACATTACGCTTTAGCCTAACTTAAGACTAATAAGTAATTTAAGTCTAACCTAATTTACTAGTAAGGATATTTAACATAAAATGTCCAATAACACTACTTACAGTCTCTATTAAGTGGAAGACACTCTGTTCTTGTGTTCTATTTTTCCACTTACCAATGTTTAGCACTAACTCGTAAGACTAACGTACAATCACACTAATTCACTAATTCAAATGGTTTTTTCCTTTTTAATCTTCTCACTAGGCCCGTGTTGTAAAGAGGTTGAACAGACTCGAAATTCTACATAAATGTAAAATATATGTTTCGAAAAAACCTAAGCTTTATAAAAACACAATCTAGAAGGTGTTTAATGAGATTTTGTATACGCCTTTAAAATTCTGTTACAATTTCATTATCTTAATTTGTGAACTGCCTTGCGATTCTGTAACTCACTTTTCGAACTCTCACAGCGGTTTTCGAAGCGGCGGTCGCGCTCAAATCAGTCGTGAAGCAGTCATTTTATGATTTGGTATTCTGATAAACATTAAACTACACGCTCCCTTCGCTTGTCAAGACGTAATGTGAAATTGCTTAACAGATTACCACGAGATTCCAAAAATGACGTGAGTGACGAAGGGAGGCTTGTTAGTGCGAGGTGAACTCACGGATTAACAGAATCGCACGGCTGAACTCCCAACGAAATTAGGAGAAAATGATCATAATAATATCAGATAAAACTCTTGAGCCTATTTACATTGCGAGATCCGATTTGCCTTTTTGCACATAAAGTTGACCGGCATTTTTAATCATAACCACGCAGTTATATAAATAAAACATACAAATTTAAAAGTCCAGAAAAAACAGAAGCCCAGAGGCATTTCAAAAATGTCCATTATATTCGGGAGTCGATATTAAATTGCCGGCCAAATTGGCGGATCTGAACGCAGGTAGCCGCGTAAATTGCTTAGCCAGTAGCTACTTAAGACAGAAAATAATCACCTTCATACAATGTTGTTTTTTAAATGATTAAGCACTTAGTTTTATTTTGACATTAAATTCTAAGTAGGAGGCAATTTAGTCACTGTCTGTAATTATTTTATTCCGCATCTTTTGTTTTATAAGTAAGGTTATAAAAGCTATACTGTAATAATTATTTGTTTGACAATTGTCCTAATCAGTAAATAAACACTGTTTTGTTCTATTTGTTTTTAAATTATTATAATCATTCGCGCGTTAGTTTTGCTCAGAGTAACAGGGTTGTATTCCATTGCTATTAATTTTTAAGTGTTAACGTATTATATACTGTCAAATGTTTAATTCTGAAGAGATGAATTCAACACATACTCACTCTGCAATCCAAGAAGTGTCTTGATCTCCGAAACTAGAAACTTCTCTCCCGCCAATACATACATAATATCTATAATTTATTGAAAGATGCATATTTTTGACGTATGTCAAAACGTACGGAATCAAAATCTCGCTTCGTCTTGACTCTGCATAGAAAGAAATCGTTGTTTACTTGAAACTGGCATAAAGTTGAAGCTGTTGCCAAAAAGTTAAAAAAAAAGAAAAAAAAAAAAGAATTCGTTCTTTGGTCATTCCGAGGCAGAACTTTATCTCAAAAGCGTTATTGAGTAATCAATTTCAAGGTTGACAATTGACGAATGCGTTTTTGACTACAAACAAGATAAAAAGTAAATTTGTGTATTCTAGAAATTTTTATTAGATACCGTTTAAATTAAACTCAGTTAGCGGTGTATAATTTGTAAAACGTTAGAATCTTAGAAGCAAGGTGTACTGCAATCGGTGTAAGGAATGTAGAGGCAGGTGACAGGACGAACATGCCTCGGTCCGCGGCTTTACACCTCAAATCACGTATATTAAGGACTTTGACCGGCCACAGATCTTTTTATTATTCTAATTTTTGTTTATGGTTATATATTGTCTGTCTAATGGTTGAAATTTCAAATTTCGAACTTCATGAAGATAGGTAGGTCTAAGAAATAATAGATAGACGAGAAAGCAATATTTTATAATAGATAATCGGAATCCAACTTTTTAGGTTGTGTTTCCATATATGCATTGCTCAGTTAAATAAGAATAAAAAATAAATTCAAACTAATTCAGTTTTAAAAAAGTTTTAACCACTTTCTGTTATGTTGTATTTATCTTTTTTATGATTTTTCCGCTTTCCAATCTATCTAGCTTATATCTTTCAGCATCTTATGGTATAAAATTAAACGTGATATTTTTCCGATGGAAGCTATGAGCAAGTCAACTCCAGATTCAATAACTCTATGGTCGTCGTAATTGTAGACAAGTTCGTATATGGAAACAGGATTAAAAAGTACCACGACAGGTGGTGCCTATATCTAATACATGAGCCACAGTAATATGTTAGATTTGACAAGGCTTACGTGGCTTTAGATTGGTTATAAATTAATGTTAAACTACTAGATTTTTAGTGTAGTATGGAATAACTTATAACTTACGTACTGGACTTGGAAACTTGCGAGAGCTCATCATTATTTACTTACATATTTTGTAGCCTATCAACCCGAAAAAAATTGCTTCGCTAGTAATCGAATGCACGATTACATATGTGTTGACCCCTCAGCCATGGAGGTGATAAGGCGTATACTATTAAAATTATAATATTTAATGTCAAAGGAAAATTTTAGCAAAGACTATGAATGGACAAATTGCTCATTATCTTTTATATAAATTCGTTTTGTCATTTTGCTTCGCTTGACGTACATTATGCAAATATAGTCTTTGGTTTGCCCCTGTGACAATGCACCATAAGATTTATCTCTTAATTTATTACTAAGCTTCTTAAGAATATTTGACCTCTTATTTGACGCAAACCTATACTATTCTACTAAGGCGGTTGAGGGAAAGTTATTGTATCAAATAGCAAATCTGACCCTCAACCATCTAACCCATGTCCAATTCAAATATTCTATAATTAATAAACACAGTGTACTGAAAAACTCATTTTACTCATCTTAGCTTCCTGGGCCCCGGGGCGTAAGTCGCCGGGGAGGTAGGCCCACTAGCAATAAAAAAAACTATACTAGCTAGACTTAAAAATACATATAATTGTTATTTACGTATAATATTACAGATTTACAGCAAATAAAGCTCTTGTCAGTTACAGTTATAGGCCTCAGATTCTGCTCTGGTATATTTTTTTCAGACAAGACGTAATAAATTTTCTGTGCCTGACACATGTTGTCAACATCTGAATTAAAGAAAAGCAAGTTTCCTTACGATGTTTTACTTCATATTACAAGCGTATGGGCACTTAGAAAAGTCATTGGTGCCAAGCGGGAACCTATGACTTGGGATGGGACTCACCTTCCAGTCATTACGCCAACTGCTCTTTCCAACTAAAAAAACAAGACATAAATGGCTCACTTAAAAAGCTACAAAAACCAATTTGATAAATGAAACTAAAATATGTTATGGTTGTTACAGTGAAAAGCAATATCGAAATCATTAACATATGATAGATAACACTTATTAGTTATTCAATACATCCAATACGCCACTTAATCCAACGATATTTTTATTGAGCATTTTCCACAGAGCACAATAGTTTAAAATACAGCCGCGTCTTGATTTCCGTCGTTTGATGTCATTAGATAATTAATGTGAATTGTATGTGGGTGTCTAGCACCTGCTCGCATATAACTCAGGGCTGTGCTAGAAAAGGTTGTATAAAAAATAGTATCAGAAATCATGTTTTACTTTGATTCAATTGTTATTATTACTTGAGCGTCGTTAGTGAGCCAATTCAATAATTAGAGTGAACATTACCTCCAAATAAAGAACAATAATTAAAATGCAATGCAATAATCGTGAATAAAACCTTGATTGATTTAATAAAGCCTTGTATGTATCTTTAGGTAACTAAAAATTAAGGTCCCACTACCTTCGTCGCATAAAATTTCGAATTAAGTGTGTTAAAAATCTTCCTTCTTCCTCTATACAAAATCAGTCGTTTGAGCATTATGAAAGATCTCAATTCAAATTACAAGTTATTTACATAACTCAAATATTATGACTGATTTTTTAAACATTTGAATTATATCTGATTTGTCCGACTTGTCAGATTATGCGGTTTTTGGTAATTATTTTGACTTGTGTACCACTTAAAAAAACAAATGAAGGATTTCGTTATTTATTAACATCATCATTTCTCAAGCGGTGAATCGTGACTTGGGGGGGTCGAGTTAGTTTTAAAAGGGGGTCGCAGCCTGTTGAAAAATAATAACTACAAACTACATACGTACAAAAGATTCGTTAAAAATAGTACGCTATGTAGTGACGGGGACGCAATACTGTTTTACTTTTTTTTGGCTTTTTCGTGAGTCGTGACGTAAAAATGGTGGATGACTTGACTGAAATGAAAGACGTCACCAAAAACTATGTGGTTCCTCCCTGAAACGTTTATTGGTTGTTATGTTTGCCACTATTCATCAATCAAATAATCATCTCAACAAATATCAAAAATTAGTTATTATTTCCCAATTCCATGACATACCTACGTACTATGCCCGTGATGTGTGAACTTGCAGCAAATATATATTTAGAACCATTATTTTTCATCACGTTCATAAGTGTACATTGTAGCTGTATAATATTGATCTTACCTGGTTTTTCATTTCCCAAACTAGAATTTTCCGAATATTACCAAAATTTTATCTTAAAATGTGGCCATGACAACTAAGTTTTGATAAACAAGCTCCATGATTTGGCACATTTTAATAACATATAATTTAAAAAAATATTATCTTTGTCTCACCTTAACCTTGCTATAGTGACAAACGTGACTATAGTGACGCAATCTGATTGAAGTTTTAGACAAGATAATAGGGGTTAGACTGTGGTTTCCGATTTTTCGATAAATATAACGGTAAATCATTTATTTAATAGCAACTACGTCACGTCACCGTTACTTAACATGACAGTAATATTCCTTACACTAACATCTTTATCTTAATCTTAATATATTTAGAAGCACGAGATTTCACCATGAGACCTAAGACTGCATTTTTTACCAAATCATTGGCCTAAATGAGTTTTCTGCTTCATTATTATCGAAATAAAAATAACAAAGTACAAAAAAATACACGATATGGTATAAATTTGCCTGAAATAAAATTTAAATAGCGTTAAGAAATTAGACATTCGTGTTTTAAGAATATTTTTATTAGTTTATTCCCGCGATTAAACTGTAATAAAATCATTAGGTTACGTTGACTGAGACAGCCCTGTACCAAGTAGTTTGTAATAATTACAGAATGAAGTCTCTAACACGATTCTAATAGGAAACGCCTCGGAATGGCCGCACGCCATCTGCTGTGTTGCTCCAATCACAACTATGCACCTTTCCAACATTACAGTACCTACAATTTCATTCATTTTTTTATTAATTTATGCAATGACTCAGAGATTTTAATAATCAATGAATAGTGGCAATTTGTAAAGATCCATACCTCCAACGCGACGGGCGGATACATTTCCGTCTTTGGTAGATTTTTAAAGAATTATACGAAATGTTTTTGGTATTACACAAAGCATTTTTTTAAGTGGTTAGTCTTTGAAAGAACTAGGACTAATAAAGGAGTATGAAGCAAGCAAAATGCCTAAGCTACTATTTACTTCAAAAATGATGAGAAACTATCTTTGTATAATTGTACGAGTATAGGAATCAAATGTTTCTGAAAATGGATATTGCTGTGGCTTTTAGATCTGTCAATTTTCTTATTTATTGGATAGTGGGTGGGTGTTAACGAAGTAGATTTTTCTAATAAATTAAAGCACGTTTTGTTTGCCCTACACTTTATCAGCGCTAGGTTAGTCTACTAATTTACATAAATTATTTCTTATATATGTATAATGTTTCATGTGCGCTATATGATTTAGGAAAGTACCTGTCACACAATTTTCGGTTTCAAGACCCGCTGGTTTCATCAAGATATTTAAACAGATAGAATAAAATATATGTAGATGCACAGTCGGGGTTCCAAACCTCCACCTATCACACTTGGTTAACGCTAGTTCACCTCCGATTATAGTCTTCCTTTTTTATGAATCGTACATACGGACGCAGCTGGTTTTGTGTGTGCAAATTGTGCTTTTACCAAACCATACTGCACCGGCTCCGAGTCTTCGTCAACTTCTGTCTTCGCCGTATTCTGGGTATCTACTGGCCCTTGAAAATATAATAAACGAGCAACTTTGAAATAGCTGCGAGAAACACCGATAAGCCAGCGGATCAAGCGACGCAAGTAGAAGTGGATAGACCATAAACTCCGAAGAGATTCCAATTATATCCCAAAGCAAATACCCAAAGCAGAAGTTTGGCTGTTCCAAACAAACCGGGCGTCGTACAGACAGACTTGGAGCGAGGCGAACGCGATGGAGACTTACTGTGGACGGCCTCTGCACCATCTAGGGGTTATATGGCATTAAGTCAAGGTAAGTAAGTCAAGCCATATAAAACAGACAGTAGTGTCGGCCAAGCGGCTTGAAAGTGTGACTCACGTACCTGAGGTCGTAAGTGTAGACCCCTGGCTGCACACTGCAATTGATTTTTCTATCTTTTTGCGCGTTTAACGCGTGTAAGATATAGAGAAATATATCGTGATTAAACTGGCTTTCCTTAAAGTAAAAAGACGACGGCGTGTGTCAGGTACCGCAGGTTGATCACCTTCTTGTCTATTTAAAATAACCACGAGACAGATAAAGAAATCTGAGGCAAGGGTTGTAGCGAGATTTTAAACGATATAAAATTAAGGGCATTATTAAAGCTGGGGCCGCAGAGCAGACAGAAAATAATAAACGGCACAAATATAAGAGTCTTTCCTCCAATTTCGATTTTATTCCCTTTGGAGTAGAGACTCTTGGGCCGTGGGGTTCAAGTGCACAGGCGCTAATTAAAGATACAAGTTGGCAACTGGTACATAGTACCGGTGACCCCAGAGCTGGTGCTTTCCTGGCTCAACGAATAAGTATCGCAATACAGTGAGGAAATGCTGCCAGCGTTAAAGGTACACTGCCACAGGGACCAAACTTTTTAAATTTGTTTTGATTTTCTTTTTAAGAAAATTGAAAATACTGTATACTTGATTATAAAAATAAATATATTTATAATAAATAGGGCATTATTTAATTTTCTTTTACAGAAAGTAAACGAAAAGATGAAAGAGCTTAAGATGCGATCAAAGTTAGATATGCAAGAGGCCACCTGTGCAAACGTAGGATGCTCTGTGTTCGTAGTCAATATTGACATAGATCGAGATACTCATCTGTGGAACAACAATATTATTTTAAAGAGGTAAAAGGTTTCAATGAAATTTAAACAGAGTTTGTGACTATATTTTTGTTATCTACGAATGCAAACCAGGATATTAAATGGTACACATTCTCGACCAGTGTGACCATTGACTGCTCCAATGGCCTCAGTTGCTAAGGCCGAGGAAGTTGTATATATTTGTTAGCGTGCTTCAGGATATGACGTTATCGTACTGGTACTGTATGCGAGATGAAGAAAATCAGCTCAAAAGCACAAAAAAATAATGTTATTTTTTATTTTTTATATTTTTGCATTGATACACTCAACTCTGGGGTACAAAATCAAGCGATACATCGGCATAGGGCAAATCCGAAGACAATTTCGACAAGCTTTTATATTTTTTATAGGTAAAACGCACATAAATTGTGCGTGATTTGCTGGTTCAATTCATCTTCAGTTGTAGGCGCATATTTTTTGCTACTTGTAATAAACCAAAGTATATATAGTATTTACATAGTTTAACCGTTCATATAAATTCATATTTATCTCCTATCAGACCTATAGTAAATTTAACATTTTAAAAATTAATACTTTAGAGTTTAGACTCTCGACGAAAACAATATGATTTATTGCTACTACATGACATCTCAAATAAAATTAATTGCAGCTCTCTTCTAGAAAAGTTGCCCTTCCTTGTTCCTGCCTACCAGACTCGTAATCGTGCTTTGTTTCATGTTCCTCACATTAACACTAAGTATGCAAGAAACTCAGTTTTATATCGCGCAGCCCGGACATACAACGACCAATATTTAAGCCTTGTCTTGTTTAATCTATAGCGGAATATGCTTAAAGGAGTATTAAGCATATCCATAGCGCAAAATCACCTGCATCATGAGCATACCCTACATACACACCTTCACGTATGGTAAGTACACTCACTCAATTTTACATATCACAGCCAAATTAGGTACTTATTACTTAGTTGATTGTATTGAATAATTTTTATTTGTTTGTTTGATTTTGTAAATTTTTGTAGTAAAATGAAATACATAATGATCTCTGGCTATATTTTCAGTGTAACTGTTTGTTATCATATATAATTTATGTTAGCTGTAGGATTACGTAATAAATAAATAAAATAATTGAATAATGTCAATCTTACTAAAATATGGTAAAGTTTTAATTTTAATGCCTATATTTATGGACGCTTGTTAATTAGGAGCATTGTTCAGATTACGTAATAACGAAATATCAAATAATACGTAGATATGGTAACAGAAAAATGTTGATAACCAAATATCAGCTATAACGTTTTGTCATAATGAGTTAGCAAATATCAACTTAATATTAAAGATTTTATTATTTAAAAAGATAAGTAAGTTGTTGTTGTCACGCTGACAAAAACGATTCGTTGTTAAATATATTAGGTTAATTAACACAACAAATTCGTTCATGATTTCAAGAAAGTTCTTAAGTTTTAACCCACAGTCACCTCACACTATTAAATACTTAGACAATATTTCAGTAAAGATTGAAAATGATATGATATGATTGTATAGATAAAATGGAGAACGTGTATATACGTATTATATTGTATGTTGTATTTTTTTTTATACACATATATTGTAGCTATATTAGGTTCAAGCGTCTATAGGCCGTGGTTAAGTCACTTTAAAATGTTAAGTGTTAATTTTACATTTTTGTTAGTATAAAAATCATTAATTGTCGAATGATCTTACTTAGACAACATCCAGCTTATCAGCCGTTATTCTATAATCGAGGTGGAAATGCAATACGTATGCCGCCAAATGTAGCAGAGGTATGAAGTCCCGACTCATACCAGAATCTCTGCTGCTTAGAATCTGGGTGAGATTTACCCACTGAACTAGCTCTGATGGTTTCTAAGGTGCGTTAGCTCTGGAATCGCTCTACAAGGGATTATTAAACCTAGATCTGTCAAACTTCAATACGTATGCCAAAATTGATTGATAGATAACTTGGTTATGGACGGTCAGAGCCTATCTGAAGTCTGAATCTTCATCTTATTGACTGTACTTTTAATATGTTTATACTGGGATTCCCTGCAAAAGCTAACAAAGTTCCGAAGACGCTAAATCTCGGTGTGATGCGGAGGGCACGTCTTCAAATAATTGGTCAATCTTCGCGAATGCAAACTCCATTAGAGATCACTTGTTTGCTTAACACAGTTGGACTAATGTGTTACTGAAAAATAAAAGAAACTTCCAGTCAGCACGATATCAAAAATAATTAATCATACATTAGTATATATTTATAATAATATATTATTAACAGTAAATAAAAGTGTTGTAATCGTCTTTCAGATCATAGCGGATAATAATCTTTTAACACTTAACGACTCATTAACTATTTCGAAGAAATGAATCTTGATATAATAATATTATAAAATCGCCATTTTGAAATACTCAAGTGCGTCAGATTAAGATATATAATATGATTCTTCTTTATGTCTTAGACGTGCTGTCTTATAATCTGACGTCGCGGTTGCCTAATCACATAATTAAAAAATTAAAAATTTAATCATTGAACTTATTTGTTCAACAAAAAAACAAAACTAAAGTTGTTCCAGTATAAAATTTGTATTTATTATAAAATAATTAAAAAAAAATTCTTAACACATAACATTTCACTTTTCATAATTAATTATTTCAGTAATTGATCAATTAACGCAATCTGTAACGAGAAATCATTAAAATATTTTACAATATTTTTTTTTAAACGAATAACGTGTTTTTTAATTATTGGAGATAAGCCTTCAACTTCATAAGTTTTCGGCAATTGATCACCAGCAAACCAGATCATTTCGAACATTCCGTCGACTTTTCCATCCATTGTCCGTTGGTAGAAGATTAGTAATTTTTGCGTTATGGGCTCCATAAGCATGCAATGAATCTTATGCGTATCACTTGCTGGAGTAACTATGATTGATAGGGTGGCAAGTTGCACGCATCGTAATTCCGGATACTCAAGTAAAATAGTTGTGATTTATCTTTCACCTTGTAGGTCTTATTGAAGATGGCAATCCTTACTTAATTGAAATCGTCTAACTTTTTCAACCCATACAAGTGGCAAGTAAAATACTGTATGATGAAGAATAAGTGGAGTTTCTTGCCCATTCTTCTCCACACGAAACTGCCTTTTGGAAGGGGCAACTAGAATCTTCTTTATATATTTTTTTTTTTGACGTTCAAAAGTGCCATTTTAGATGGTCTAATTGAAATAAATGATTTGACTTTGACTTCGACTTTGCACATTATGCTCCGTTGATCCCAAATCCAGAAATGCTTTTTAGAAAATTTATGAATTCATCAGAAATTGCAAAGGTTTATTTATGCCTCGTCAGTACAATGCATAGAAAGAAAAGCGAAGCGGAGCGGAGCGAAATTTTCGATTTATTTTGTAGAGAGCGGATGTCGATGTGCATTGCCAACACCAAGATCCATCCAGACTTCTACTGATACTTCTAGGTGTTTCATATTCACTAACACGATGACCATTGTATCAGAAGTTCTGATAGTTATAGTAGAATGTTCATTTTATTGGCAAGCAATAAATGCTATGCTATCTTCGTATCCGTTTCTTCGTGATCAGGGCACGATAATTCATAATTAATGATGCGTGTCACTTGATTATCAGTAACAAAACATTCATACCGCATATCATGTATAATGAAAATTTCCTTACTGCCGATTATCGTTGCCATCTCCTGATCAGCCCATTGATCGATCAAAAACTTGACAACAGCTTCCTTAAACTGTATATTTTTCACGTCTTTCGTAAAAACTGCTGTTCTTGTTTGTTCAGGACCGGAAGTGTGGAATTCCTTGTCGTCTACACTACCTAGAAGAAAATGCTTAAATGAATAGAGGGTATGAAGTAGCGATCAAATACAAGGGCAATTATACTAGCATTATTGACAAGGCATTGCAATAGCTTCTTTGACACGCCTCCAAAACTTCGGGGCATTAAAAAAAAGAAGCCAACAAATATAGAAGGTCAACTTAGGATGGCGATTGGTCCATTACTTCGATTTGTTTCTCTAGTCAGTACGACTTAGCAGTCTTGTTTAAAGAACCATCTAAATGGCATAGCGATAACGGCATTGGAGTTATGGGAAAACTAAGTACTTTATCCCAGTCTATACTCGTGTCAAGATAGCTAATTACCGACCGAATAAATCCCGCTACTATTTATCTTCCACCAATTTTCATTTTTATTTTCTTCTTGAGGCTTGCAAAAGTCAGCACCGTATTTCTTTTAATGGCTGATGAAACCTGTCTACATTTAAATTGCATTCCTTTCTGTCTGATCCTTTATCATTGGCCATATATATATATGGGCCTAAAAAAATAAAATAAATCAGTGGCGCTACAACCTCTTTAGGTCTTGGCCTCAGATGTCTGAATCTGTTTCATGATCATTTTTAAATCTAATAGGCAAGTGATCACCTATCAGCCTTCAGTGCCTGACACACGCCGTCGACTTTTTGGGCATGGACATGTCAGTTTCCTCACGATGTTTTCCTTCACCGTTCGAGCAAATGTTAAATGTGCACATAGAAAGAATGTCCATTGGTGCACAGCCGGCGAACGAACCTACGACCTCAGGTATGAGAGTCGCATGCTGAAGCCAGTAGGCCAACACTGCTCAAGTGTGAACTAGCAGTTTCTAAAATTTGTGAAGTTTATGCAGACTGTTAAAATACGGAAAGTTGCATATCATCGAGACGACTTGTTGCAGCTTATAATGATGGGAAAATATCAAGGCATTAGACAGGCTGGTAGAACGAAGGAGACGTGGTTGTGGAACGTACGGAAGTGGACCGGCATCACATCCGCCTAGGAGCTGTTTAGACTAGCGCAAGATACCTGGTAATTTATGGTTGTTACCAGCCAACCTTTAGTAATAAAGTGGCAACTGAAGAAAAGATAAATTTGTGCAAACAAACTCTTTAGATGCCTGTGTTTAAGATTAAGCCACAATAATTTACCACGTCATTCACTAGTAGTATTAAATCCTTCGGGTATTAGTAATACATATATCAATACAAAGTGTATGTCGCATTGGTAATTATTACTTTCACTTTAATATGGAATTCTGCACCCGTATTGTGTAACTGCCGATAGCGACACCGACAACTATTCCGATCTCAATAATGAGTTTTTGTACTGCGCGATCTCAAGGTGACATTAACGCTACAGATAATCAGAAAACAATATAGAAAGTCCATACAAAATGTCTCAATAATAGTAAGGACGCAGTTCCTAAAATTACCTTCAAAAACCTTACCTCCTTAACAAACTCTAAAGAGTTGCTGTTTAAGCCTCAATATGGCTAGCTTTCCTATCACTATTGAGAGTTAGAATACCAACGAGTATAGGACTACCTCAAGGGCACCGGCAACGCACTTGGAAATCTCCTGGTGCATTATCAGGGCGGAGATAATCACTTAACTTAGTGAACCGCCTGCTCTTTTGTCTACTGGCTTGAAAGTCAACTTTCAAGTTGATACGAAAAAAAACATTATTGATGAAACCAAATTCGTCGTGAAATATTTGTGTCATGATTAGCATGCCATATATAACACGAGATATATATACTCTATGTTGTCTAGATTTTAATACAAATTTGCTAAATATATTGAGATATTACGTAATTTGCACATAAAAGCGTGTTCCTATCCAATGTTATAATTAAGACATAAGCAAAGCGTGAAAATCTTTGTTTTCACAGGGCATACTTATTATAAAATATTTTGGAAATAAATATATTACTCAGGAATAAAGTACATTATTATTTCGGCATAATAATATATAATGCCATATATAATGGTACCATTACATTACATATTCTTTGATAGACGAAAATACAATATCATATTTATGTTATAGGTAAAAAGATAAACCATAATAGATATAAATGGTTTTCTATATTCCAAGATAAGCGGCTTTGAATATGACTGACAATAGACACAAAGATGAACGCGAGTGACAATTTACACTGAACATCGTTTCTTATTAAAAATATATGGCTTAGCATAGCAAAGGAAAAACATACTTTTACATAACGTAGTATTGTGCTTACTCTAATCCCTTTATATAAATAATAAATAAATATATTATCTTCTGTGAAAGATTTAAGGTAAAAGTCATTGAAGCTAAACGTTCACTCAAGGGCTCGTGTTATATCTCGATAGAATATTGATATAACGACAAGATATGGCGAACATTTTATTACTAATGAATTTGTTATGTAGAAATTAGACTACGCTGTTTCGTCTGCCATCTAATTGTAATTAATTAGTAATTCTACTCAGCCAAAAATCTCAAGTTAAACGTTTTACTGACTTCGTTTTATCTTCTTCGTAATACGTCACAAATCAAGGAGGCCCTATAATTAGATGGATCTAAAAAGTGCCCATGCCTAGAGCGATACGAACACCGATTAGTGTCATTATAAAAATCGGCAAATGGTCAAAACACCTGCGGGACGGTTCGTCCATTGTTGTGAAATAAATGAAATTAGACACCGAAGACGGACACGGTCGACGGTGTCTTTCATTTTTTATTGATACACTTGTTATTTAAAGAGGATATAATAATTATACCATATAAAAGATTTTTCTACATCTTAATGAATACTTGAAATGGAACAGGGCAACACTTTTTTATTATTCGATAGAGAGATAAAGATAGAGATAAAGATGCTTATTTCAAATACTAAGCAAGTTTTAAATTAAAAATTAATTCCATAGTAGGTACACAGCATTGTACCACTACTAAAACTAAGCCACAGAGACCATTTTATTGTATTGCTAAAGTTATTATATAGAGCAGTGTTGGCCTAGTGTCTTCAGCGTGCGACTCTCATACCTGAAGTCGTAGGTTCCATCCCCGGCAGTGTACCAATGGACTTTATTTCTATGTGTGTATTAACATTTGCTCGAACGGTGAAAGAAAACATCGTGAGGAAACCGACATGTCTAGATCCAAAAAGCCGACGGCGTGTGTCAGGCACTGGAGGCTGATCACCTACTTGCCTATTAGATTTAAAAATGATCATGAAACAGATTCAGAAATCTAAGGCCTAGACCTAAAGAGGTTTTTGTCCACTGATTTATGAATTTTTAAGTTATTATATTACGTCACATTAGTTCTGTTAGTCTATTAAAAAATAACGGATCAGTAACCATTAATATTTATTTCTAAAAATTAATAACTTACCCGAATGTTACCGTTATAATGTCATAATTATTGCGATTAAAACGATTTAAGTATTAACGAGAAGTGTATTATTAATTTTAATATATAAAACATTACAAAATATTAATTAATTCAATTGTACAGATGTTTTAAGTTTTTATTTAAACGATAAAACAAATTCTATAAAATAAAGTAGTTTGTGGCATCACCAAATCTAATAGGAAGTAACAAGTTATATGTTATCTTTCGATAAGGCGCATTGAATGAAAATAATAATTTAAGTAGATATTTTTTTTTATTACAAATTATATACAAATTACTTTAAAATGTGCTCATAATTGACAAAATCAGTACCCTATGAATAAACCTTATTATTAAAATCATTGTCCATAAATATTACGTCAAACTGTCGGGTACAGGAGTATATTTCAATCCAGAATCATTTAGTGGGGCCACCACCCATGAATCTTCTGGAATAAGACCAGATTTTAACAACTTGACCGCGGCTGCGACATTCGCACCACTAGTGTAGCCAACATATAAACCCTCCTTTTCGCCAATAAGCTTCTTGTACTCCACCGCGTCTTCATCAGTCACACTCAGAGTTCCGTCCATTGTTTCAAACTTGAACAAGTTTGGGATGCACCCATAACCAGAACCCTGTAGCAAATGCAATGGTTTCGTGATCGGGGTCCCCTTAATAGGCTGCGATCCTTCAGGTTCCACGACAAAGCACTTGATGTTCGGGTTCTTCTCCTTCAAATACCTCGATGTACCCGCGAAGGTACCGGCCGTTCCAACCGTGGCGATGAAGGCATCGATATGGTGCCCACTCTGTCTCCAAATCTCAGGACCTGTTGTAAGGTAGTGAGAGTTTGCATTATCGTCATTGTTGAATTGGTTAACATAGTACGCACCGATCTCTTCAGCAATTTTTAAGCCTTCATCTTCAGCAGCTTTGACGTCATTTATGGTAACATTACCATAGGTACCCTCCACCTGGGGTATCCTAATACATTTAGCGCCGAGAGCTTCCATGTGAATAGCTCGTTGCACACTGTTACCTTTCGACATAGTTACGGTAAGTGGGTGACCGTAAATAGCACACACGATTGCGAGACCACATCCTTGATTTCCGGAGGTCACTTCTAACACAGGTTGTCCAGGTTTAAGCAGGCCTTTGGCACGAGCTTCTTGAATCATGTGCAAAGCGGATCTACATTTGATGGATGCTCCAGGATTCATGAATTCACATTTTACTAAAATTCGTCCTGGTCCGGGATGCAGGCGATCGAGGGCGAGTAGAGGGGTCTCTCCGATGAGGTCCAGTGCGGACGTCTTGATTTCGTTAGGGACTCCGTTCACTTTAGCCATTTCGATATTTTATTTATCTTGTCTATTCTGTATTGTGACCCAATCAATACTGAATAATGTTACCGTTCTCGCCCGCTTTAAGTGCTCGATTGTCGTGCGTTCGTGTGACGTTTCGCGAGCCGATAGCTTCGGATGGGTTGCAAAGGCACGTGGAGAAGTGTTAATGAAAACATAAATGGAACAACTAACAATGCAGTCAATGTTGAGATAAGCAGATGCAAACATAATCGATAACAATAACGATATTGTTACCAACTGGTCATATAATGGTCAGTATCGGAATTTTATCAGCATCTTTTACAATAATAGTTCTTTAGTCTTAATTAAGTTATAGAGGTCACGAAAGTTACAATATTTTAAAATTATTAATTCTGGTATATATATTTACATCGTTATACATTTATTTATATGTATATATATTATTTATATTTATTTTTGTGGTAGGATACCAATTTAATACACAAAATAATCAGAAGATTTTATAGCCGACGCTTACCATGAACAACAAAAAATAAATTAGTAGTCTTAATCGATACAATTAATTATTTAATGCAAATGAAATATACGAAATAAGTTTTTGGAGCTAATCATATCAGGAAGAACTGTGTACGTATGATTATTTTATCAATTTAGACGTAATATATTTTAAATGCGTAGTTACTTCAGGCACCTTCAGGTGTCAATCTACACACCATATAAGTATGGAAAACATAGAACAAAAATTATATTTAAATTGTAAATTGTGCTATGGAAAATTTTGTTAAACAAAGTACGAAACAGCATTAAAAAACAGAATATTAAATCTATTTCTAATGCGTTTCTAATTCTGAGAAATAAAAAAAATTGCAGATTTCGTTCCAAAACTTGAAAAAAATTCTGTGACATTGAAGTAGATAGATATAACAATTATAATATATAAAAATTAATGAATAAAAGAAAACAATAATTAACCTTAAGGTATAATAACTAAAATATATTATTATTATTATATTTATAACAATTTATAAATATGATATTGAAAGGAACATGATGCATACTGATTTTGTGAGATTACCATAGAGGCCTGTGAAGTAATTTAATAGAGGTCCAGATGATTCCACTCATCAGTGAAATGTTCTGTGTACTACTCTACATCTATAAAGAAACGAACCGCTGCGAACATTTTACGCTGATTAACTCTTTACCTACATACTTTCAATAATAATAATTAAAAGTGGATAAATAGATAACTAAAATATGTACATGTAAGTTTGTGGCCTTTAATGCTAAATGTTAATATTTGTAGGTTTATGCGAATTTAGCCTTATATTATTAAAGTAACAGTAACACAATGATTGATATTGTTAAGATAAAGTTACGTAAAATATCACTCAAATTTGATATTCAGATATTTATCTGACTGATATTATTGCTTCGAGCTGATAGAAATGTTAAATGATATTAAACCAAATTTCGTCTGGACCTTCGTCTGCTTGTACTTATAAAAATATGATTTTATATGATGTTGGATTAACAAATGTGTGTGTTAAACAATATAAAATATAAACAATGTTATGTAACCTTAATAAATAAACAAATAAAACGAAAACGAATTTCCGTATAGATATCGTTTTAAGATACTACCTATACTTATTTTGCTTATTGTTTCGTGTCACAAAAATATTAAACATAATATTAAAACAAATAAATGGCGCCAAAACTCGTTATATATCAATGCGCATGGGCTAATGCTATCTGCCACAGATTGTAAAAAATAAATACTAATTGACTAGATTATTCGATAGTTCAACACTATGTAGAAATTCATCTTTCGCCAATCCATACGTTATTTCTAATTAAGTCGGATTGTATTATAAAATTAAAATGCATTAGCTTATTAATATATTCTTCCATCTTTGAACTCAGGAACCTTGACTATCTAACCATAAACGAGCATGGGGGAACAAAAAATATTTGACTACGTGTGATGAATTGAATTTATCTTTATAAATATTCAGATAATAATCCAGTATCTACGTGTTGACCTTATGTCACAACAATAATGTGATATGAACTAGCTGTTGACTGCAGCTTCACTTCTGTTTGGTCTTAATAATAGAGATTTATTTTGGCTTAAAGATCCAGTTACCAGGCCACAAGGAAAAGTTAATTTAAGTACTAACGACAAAAATTAAGGGCTTACGGCTACAAAATATAATAGAAAAGTACATATTTAAATTTTCAACTATCCTTTTATATCTCTAAGGGATAAGCCTGGGCTGTTTGGCAGTATGAAAAATAAGGTGTTTTATAAGAGTAATCTGTATTAAAGAAATCTCTAAAAGTTATGTAGTAATGTTACTTATAAATAATCATTTTTCACAACATAACATACCTATATATTGATTTTTATACATCAATCACGAAACAAAACAGTCAGATTAGTCGAATCGACAATGACGCAGCATGCTTGTAAACAATACGCCTCCTTTCTAATTCCTCTACTTCTCTCAAATGTTGGAATTTAATTAGAGTGGAGACTGTTTTTGATGGAATAATAAATATGTTTTTGTGTAATTTAAGAATTATAATAAACAAGTAAAACTTGACGTTGGTTTACGTGTTTTCAGGCATAGTACGTCTTAGGGACTGGGGGTTTAGTCAGGATGCCTTAACAGTAGGGTATGTAGAAGAAAAATTCAATTTGTATAAAAATTTGTCGACACGAACTGTCATTTTCATACATGTCTAAGCCCCCTGGTGCGACGCAATTTTACAAAGAGAATCGTTTTGGCGGGTTTTTGAAATTATGGATGTGTAGTTTAAATTTTTAATGCTAATACTTAACAAAATGAAAAAAATGCCATTTGTTCTATAGTCACTAATAGAGAATAATCTATAATGATTTTAAAAATCTTGTCAAATGGCCTATTTAACCGCTTCGGGACTGACGCATTTAATTGCATAATTACATAGTTTGATAAAGTATTAGACGATGACAAATGACATAATACATCTGTCTAAAATATTTGCATGAAAGTATTTAGTTTTACTCGCAACCATGAAGCCGTAAATTGTTTCCAAAAGAGGTTTCATAAACATTGATCGTGTAAGTTTTTCTTGACTGTGCAAAAATAATTTATAAATAAAATATACCTATAACAAATGTTCATATTATTACCCTAACTATTTTTAAAATAATACATGTTACACTTTGTTTACTTAAAAAATGTACACACAAAACGCCAATTCATCGTGATTCGGGGATTTTTGATTTATTTTAAATGTGTTGATTTAATGTGGTTGGTTTGCAATTACTTTATACGAAAAGTAGTTTTTGTGGTACTTCGTTCATTCATATTCTTCATCATTTACGTCACCGGTAATAACTAGAATGTGAATTTATTTGTAATACAGGGTAAACCGCGTTAATCAGAGTCAAATTTGAAAGTCCCTCTCTATGTAAAACAAGTGAATGTGCAAAAGGAAATAATAAACGTTTAACCTACTATGTTATTTAATTATGAATTCGAAATTATATATTTATCAATTTATTATGTCTTACACTTACTAAGTTACGCGTTCTTATTTAATTCAGCAAATCAATTTTTAAAAAAATTCAACATTCATTGATAAACCCCTAAACTGATAAATTTTAATGAAATAAATGACTTAACAATTTATATGCGTATACAAACATCTTTCGCGTCTTCATCTCATTCATCTAACAAACTAAAATCTAAATAAGCAGGTACTCCGTTGTTCCAGAATTTCGACTACATAATATACTTCAGACGTCATGCTAAGTCGGAACCGTTTTGGCGTCAAGAACAATTACAATAATAGTGGAATGTACCTTTCACCCTTAAAAGCTTTTAAAAATTGCTAACACAATCATTAATCGCATTATGAGCATATCAAACATGCAAATTACGTATCATGTTTGCACCAAATGGCAAACATGGCTGTGCAAATAGCTGTCAGTTGTCACCCCTCACAAGCCGTAACAAGTGGCAATTTTGTTTAACAATGCAATTTGTGAACAGAAAAATGGACTCAGCACTTATTGCATTAAAAACTATATTTAAATGCATAGAATGAACTCTATTTCTATATTAATAAAGGTGATAGGAGATTTTTCGAATAGGTCCGTATGTCGTCTAAGGCACATGTCAACATTGGTCTATTGTTAACAAATAAAAGTACAATTGCGTACAATGCTAGTCATCATTATAGTATGAATGGTGCCAAATGTCAGCAATTTGATAATTGATGTAAAAAATACTTGGAAATAACTTTTCAATGATGGTTCATAATTGCGAGTATTTTGGATTAAGTGTTAATGATTTACATTCTTAAACGGTACTCCTGTTGGAGCATGGGACGTATTTACTCATCATTTGGCTTATAACGTATTTTCCATTTTTTATAGAAATATCATATTACTTGTATTTTTTATAAGAGTATTATAGTTGAGCAGTGCTGGCCAAGTGGCTTCAGCGTGCGATTCTTATACCTGAGGTCGAAGGTTCTATCCCCGACCAATGGACTTTCTTTATATGTGCGCATTTAACATTAATGCTTGAACGGTGAAGGAAAACATCGTGAGAAAACCGACAAGTCTTAGACCTAAAAAGTCGACGGCGTGGGTCAGGCACTGGAGGCTGATTACCTAATTACCTATTAGATTTAAAAATGATCATGAAACAGATCCAGAAATCTGAGGCCAAGAAGGAAGACCTAAAGAGGTTGTAGCGCCACTGATTTATTTTTTATTTTATAATATTACAGTGTCGCAATAAATGGCTAAAACCACTTCAAACGATTAGTCCGTATACCGTTCATTAGTAAAGTGAAGTCGATAAAACTCACTTATAAACAGGTTTGAGAAAATATCGGGCAAAATCGTTTCACTGAAAATCAGATCTAAATATCGCGTTCCCACGCCGTACGCACACCTGCAAGACTCAAGACAATACAAGTCTACATTCCACTAGTGCCTAAGCCTCTAAACCTTTTTGGTAGCATGGTGGCACAATGAAATATTTGATTAATAAGATTTTATTTGTTTATTCATAGCGTTTCGAAAAGCCTTCATTTTAAAGAAAAAACTAAAAAGAGGATTAAATTTGAGGCACATAATTTATATTAGCGAAGCAATATATGTTACGCTCGAGTTCCATATTGAAAAACTAGGCGTAGGGAATTGTTTGTTACAAGTTATATTTTTTCTATTAAACAAATATCTGTATCTTTAGTAAATGCGCTTATAGTATTGGTTATATGAATGGGATTGTCTATACAGATAGTAATCACGCCCAATGATTCGTTTTCATTCTTAAGAAAACACTTGGTCAATAATATACTTTCGACAAATATTTCCGATCCAGGAGATATCTACAACCAAAATATTCTTTCGGAAAATAGCCTCCAGAAGCGCCCGCGCATCCTGGGCTTTGTAACTTTAACATCAACAGCGATACCGATTCCAACGTTTATGAATTTAGTTGTCACCATATCCGTACCGCTGATGTCCTTGGCATCGCAAGGAACAAAACCTAATTATTGGGATCGGCTGGCTGGGAAGGGCTGTCGGTAACGCTATTGGAAGTTGCAGTGTAAGATTCCCTGTTCAACATATGATAGCACAAACAAATGAACAAGTTTCAATTCGAGTTACTAATTATACTTAAGATATAATGTTAATGTTTTTTAAATTTTATTTTATTATTGTGATAAAATAAACAAAATTACTAAAATTTTTATTAAGAAAATATTTAGCACAAAATACAATATGTAGACAACAATTATTTTTTCAAATTAGGACGATACCTTTAGTTTATAAATATACAGTACACATTACAATAAAATTTAGTTTCCTAAAAACACTTTGTATCTGGTTATTATTTTTTATATACAACTATTAAATTCTAATAAAATAGTTTGAGCCCTCAAGTGAAATTCCATTTCATTAAATTTAGTAACCAATATTTATTAGATCACATTTAATCACATACAGAAATTTGTATACCTACCTAAAGTATATACTACTGTTTTATGTTATAAACGTTTAAAACACAATAACTTCCTTGCTAATTTTGTTTTCTCTTCATGTAATAATTATTTAATTTAACTAGCAGCCTCATCAAAAATCAGTCCAGCCCTTTAGAACGAGTTTAATTACAAACATGAACAGAATATGTATATATTAAAAGATGTTATTGTAACCTAAGATTTATAATAATTTTCATACAGCTCTTTGAAAAGTTTCATTCGTTTTGGGTATAACTCTTGTTTGTTTGTCAAATCTTTATCAATTTTTAAATATGTCAATCCAGTTTCGGCCACAGGCTCCCATATACAAGGTAGCGTCTTGTCTGTATTCGGTGTAGGATTTCTGTAAGATAGAATAATTTATTTTTAGAATAAGAGAGTAGTCAGAAACGAAACAATAGACAGTCTTGAACTAAGCAAGTAACATTGACGCAGTGTGAGCATTATAATTTTTATTATTAAGATTACAATATTGAATAATTCCCTGTTTTATTGTATATATGTCACCGTAAAATTGTAAACACCGTTAGATTGTAATCTATCTCGCGAGATTATAAACTGTCGAAAGATTGTGAACCTCAACGAACTGCTTACAATTTAACGTATTATTATTCGGTATTTATATGAAATTGTTGGAAAGTAAAATTAATCTGTAATTGACCAAAGAAGTTTGAATGATAACTAAGTTAATGTAGTACAATCTACCGAATAATAATACGTTAAATTGTAAGCAATAAGCTGAGGTTCACAATCTTTCGACAGTTTATAATCTCGCGAGATAGATAACAATCTAACGGTGTTTACAATTTTACGTTAACATATATATCATATTTTTATTGAGCAAACTCTCAAACCAGAACTTGAGCTCAATTAAACACAAATCTAATAAACATTTATTAATGCAACTATAATTTCTATTTGAGCTTTATATAAATTTAAGAAATTTGTAGTTGTATTGGTGTCATGTACAAGAACATTTCTTTCACATATATTATTTCTTCATTTTTTTACTTAGTTTCCTTTAATTTTGGTTCATTTAAAAAAACTCACCCAAATTTAGCAAAATTAGTCCACATAGTACATAGTCTCTCCTTCACTAATATATCTGTTTCTGATAAAGGATCTTTCAGGATTTTACTCTTCACAAGGTAACCCCCATCATCCCCATGGCATGCACCTTCTCTATCAATCTTCATTTTCTTTTTTAAATAATTTAAACTTCCATCATACGCAAACTCATACAAGTAAACTGGTGAATTGTGTTTTGCAATTAACATTGTGGAGACATAAACACCACCAAGAAAATCTACATCTGAGAAGAAATCAATTGCAAAGGAATCAACATCCTTGTAATTTTTTTCACCCTCCATATAAACACATTTCAGTTGTGTTTCCATCTCAACCTTTTGTGTTGCATCAATCTCAAAAGGAAGGTGGGATAAAAAGTTTTTCTCCTCAGTCAGTTTTTCTAAAATAGGTCCACCGTGAGTTACCATCAAAAGACCTTCTCGGTCACAAAAACCAGCCATATATGGAACTTTATTAAACTCTCCCTGCACTAATAAATTATATGTTGACTTAGTTAGGAAAGTCTCCCAATCACCTTCTTCTTCAACAGTTGGTACAAAACCAAAATGAATACCTCCTCTCCATTTATCTAAAGCCAATACAAGCATAGAATTACGAATCAACTCATCAAGTGGCATCCCTTTGAGGTACTCTAATAATTCTTTGCTATTATTAGTAATTTTTTTCTTTAATATTGGTATCATTTGGGCTAGATCCTTAACTTTCTGGTTTGTTGTTTGCGCCCAGTGCAATAAGGAGGATCCTGACTGAGCTATTGCTTTATGAAATAAGCCTTTAGCGATAGGTGAAAGCATTAAATATTCAACAGATGCACCACCAGCACTGATACCAAAAATGGTTATATTTCCAGGATCTCCACCAAAGCTTTTGATGTTTTGATTAATCCATTTTAGAGCTTGCACTTGATCCTTAAGACCCATATTTCCTGGGGCATCTTTAGTACCCAAACATAGAAATCCTAATATACCTAAACGGTAATTTAAAGATACAACAACCACATCTTTTTCAACTAAATAGTCAGCTCCATGAATAGAGTCATCTGTTCCATTACCAAACACAAAGCCACCTCCATGGAAAAATACCATCACAGGTAGAGCCACACCATCAGTAGGAAGTTTAGGAGTATACACATTTAAATATAAACAATCTTCATCACCAACAACATTCATTGTCTCTTTGTCAAACTGGGCACAAATGTTGCAATCTTTTGTAGCATCACGGACCCCTTCCCAAGAGTCTGGGGCTAAAGGTGGCTGAAAAATTCAAAATAAATATAATAAGACACAATACTGTACATACAACACAATAACAATTTAAACTACAAAAAAATATAATTTGTCCAATAATTATATCCATGGATAATTTTCTTTACATTTTTTAAGTTGTCATTACAACAAAATTAATGTAACAAGATTTAAGCTAAAGACCTATTTAACTTATAGAGGCTACTTACAGAAAATCTTAGCTCATTTATTGGAGGTTTAGCATATGGTATACTTTTAAATGTGTAAAACTTGGTCCCATTATCACTTTCACTTAATAACCCTTGTAATTTTCCTTGTGATGTTTCTACAATCGGATTAGACATCTTGGTGATAAAAATATTGTAATAAATCGTCGGGCACTGCCAAGTCTGAAAAAAATATTAATAACGTTTTATAACACTTAAGAAAGCTTTTTTTATTAACTCACGACCTGTAAGTTATTTCATGACTAACTAATTAGTGTTTTTTTACATTCAACTTTCAGATTAAAATCTTGAAATAACATTAAATACAAACGATTGAATTCCTATATATTCGCCAAAATTGGATACAACATCCCTTGCTTAATTGTTCTGTTCTGACGGTGAAAGCTCTAAGTAGCAAAAGCCGAAGGGCCACCAGAGTCCAGCCTAGGGATGTGAAAAAAATAATCGATTTTTATACGCGATTTTTATATTAATTATATTAGAAAATCAACTAGGTAGATTTTTCATCTGCCACATCCCGACATTATGTCTGGTCTTTTATAACCCGGATCTCGAACTATTAGAGATATACGATATATATCGATGTTTACAATGCGATACATTTAATATTAAATAAGATGTATTGATATACCTACTCGATGTATTAATGTTTTTTTATAAAACATCGAAAGGATGATAAAACCAGTTAATTTTACAAAAACTCAAGTTTGAATGGAACACTATACTTAAAAGTAAAACAAATTTATTTAGCAGCACAAGGTTACATACAATAAAAAGACAACAAAAATACTGCAATGTGCTACAGAGGCATACACTCAGCATCTATCAAATTTCACCTAAAATCGATCAAAACGAGATTAGGTTAATTTCGATTTAGATTATTCTTAAACGTTAATTTGTGTTTATAATTTATATTGTTTATTTTTAATTAATAAAACCATGAAAAATAAAATATTTAAGATGTTTATTTTGAAATGAATTCAAAAATTAGGAAAACATCGATTAATAAACAAATCGATTATTTTTTTAAGAAAAATCGATTATTTTTTTAAAGAAAAATCGATTATGTATTAATCGTTTTTTATGCAGAATGTCACATCCCTAGTTCAGCGCTTAGATAAGGCTGCAGGGCCAAAGCGGGCTGTCAGAAGGTCAACTTGTCACCGTCATACACCAGACTGCCACAGAATATAGCAGCTTGGATTTATGAAAACAAATAAATGTAAATCTGTGGGATTTTTTGTTTTGATACCGTGACCATAAAATTTCAAGAACAGCATTAGGAAGAATCAACAATATATATTATGACACTGTCACCAAGGTCATCTGACATTCTCAAGTAAAAAAAAGTGCGTGCGTACAAAGTACACAATATGTCAGAAGTGAAACTTCTTTGTAAATTAATTATTACTAAGGTAAAAGCTCCAATAGATGATCATGTACCAGTATATGATCACTCCATGTATTTGTAAATCAATATTTACACTGTTTACACACTGTATACGTGCTAATGATATAATAAATAAATAAAAAATATGCGTTTACTGCACAAGACGCTATGCGACAGAATTGCCATCTAAAGTTCTAATATGTAACTACTAAACCTAAACGAATACATCAACCTCTCTCTCAATCTTTCTCACTATAGCTCTCTCCCACCTCTCGCTCCATGGCACTATGCGTGATGCGACGTTCGCTCTATCTCACTCTCTCTCTCTCGATCTTCCTCACTTGCTTGCTCTCTACTCTCGCTCCATGGCTATTTGCTTCATTCTATTTTCGCCCTTTCTTACTCTCTCTCAATCGCTCTCTCCCTTTTCTTCGACAAAAACGCTGCACATCTTTGTTACGCTAATTTTATTATTATTGCGTTTCATCCGTAAAAATGTTACCCTCATTTCTCTCATTATTCGCCTAAAAAAAGTTTCACTTCATAAATAATGTATACAAATAAGGTTCTACAGTTTTGAGAAGTACTAGAATTTGAGACATCACGAGAGCGGAGAAGGCCCGAGAGTTCTTTTCGAAACCGTATCGAATGATTATAATACATATTATATCTAATTATTATAGCTTCTTAGTCTAAATTACCTTGGTGTGATGCTAATGAAATTATATACAACCGCAACAAACTGTTTTTTGACTGGAAAAAATTCCTAACAATTCGAAATTAAGATAAAGGTAATTAAATTCGCAATAAAATTCACATATTTTCTTGGTCAAATTAATTCTTTAAATATCTTATTTAACTACTAGCTAGCGAGTTGATTGAATTTATTTAAAGCCTTATATCAGAAATACAAAATATATACATTATAACTATTGTTTTTGATTGAATATCGATCTTTAAATTACTGTCTAGAGATTCAATTAACTCTCTGATTAAATACTTTACTGCGACATATTATATATCTGATAGATTTAAATGAAGAGTCTGCACAGATGCAAAGCACAAGCTTATGTCAAAACGTCAGAAGTCAATTAATAGCATTAGTTATTTACTAGAACTGATGTAAACTTGCTTTAATTAAACAAACTTATAACCATGGATTTATATCGATTTATACGATATAAATCCATGCTTGTAACAGATGCAAATTGCGATGCAATTTTAATGTGGGATTAAATTAAGGGATACAATACTCCATTCATTAAATATTAAGTAAATATATGATTAAATATCACATCAGTTGTTTTAGATTTTTAAAATTCTTTTGAATTACTTAACCTTTTATGATGTACATTTTTTATTATTTGATTACTATATTTCGAAGAAAACGCTTTTCTTATTTAATGATACACATTAATATTAAGCTAAGCTTTACAACTTATTACTCTATTACATAAACTATGCGTTTGAAGTTGCGAAAAATAGCATCGATCGATTATGTTCAAACCATTTGTGTATAGTTTCTTTCTACAACTAATTTATTTTATTTATGTACCTATGTATTTACACTTCTTTACGTTTATAGAATATATATCATAAAAATATATAGTAGGGTAATTCCGGGGGAGAAGGCCCTAGTACCTATAAAACTGTATTATGAAGGAATTATGATGAATAAAGCAGTGAATTCGTATAGAACATAAACTTTATTTATTATTCTTATCAAATATTAACGATACACCACTTTAGACAACGCTAACAATATAATTTTAAACTTTAAAAAAAAACTAGGACTGGCCCATCTCTCACCGAGTGCCCGGGGGAGATGGCCATAGTGTTCGGGGCGAGATGGCCAGTACTTTTTTTACCCTTGAGATCTTTTAACTCCTTTTTTTTCTTATTGTCGCAGTGAGAACACATGTCATCAAACTCGGTCCAATTTTCGTGCACCCAGAGCATACAAATACTGCATTGTATCCAATCTTCAAATCTTTATTCTAGAAATATGTCAGAGGTAATATAGGCGAATTTTTGTGACATATAAACCACTGAACCTGGAGGCAGCCCATCTTCAAATTCAGGTTTCTTCCTGTGCCCTTTCATAATGCATGCAGGAGGTATAAAATTACCTGGCATTGCAGCAACCAATTACCGTGATCGTTTCTCCTTTTTTTGTAGACGTTGACATAGCTACCTATAAGCTTTGGAACCTTTTTCAGCCAACACGTGACCTGGTCTATTATTTAGTTGCAACCCAGACTCGTCCATATTGTAAATATGGCCAAGTTTATTTATTAGGTCATTATCACTGAGAATCCTCTCAAGCATTTCAAAATAGGCATTAACTTCTGCTTTATTCATCCCTTGACTTCTAGCATATGACACCCCTTCTGATTTCCTTAATGAAATATCGGAATTCCTTTTTAAAAACATGTGCACCCAATCATAGCCCGCCTTCTCAGGTTCTATGTTAAATCTGTGTTTAATTCCTAATTGCTCAGCAAACGTGAATGAAATTGTTCTTAAATCATCAATAGTCCAAGGAAAGCCTCTCAATTGCATGTCTTTTATATGCTTGCTTAGTCTTTTTTCGTTTTCTGTACCTAAGGTTGACGATAGTCCCATAGGTCCCTTTATGTAATTGTTTTGTTTCAACCTTCTTTCTAGTGTTTTTCTTGGAATATGATAGACAAAAGAGGCCCTATAAATCGTCATTTTCCACCACCACTTTGTACTTCTGCCATTGCAGTTTTTAAGTTTTCTTCGCTCCAGGTACCTCGTCCAGTAGCGGCTTTTCGTAAGTATTTATTAGGCATCTGTAGATAATATTAAATATTAAAGATAAATTTAAATCTGGGCATACAATTTTATGGCCATCTCTCCCGAAAATACTATGGCCATCTAACCCTATTGACCGTTCTTTACGCAGATATCGCGAAAATGTGTCAACCCCTTAGTTTAGATCTAACATGATAATGAAAAACAAAGTCAAATTACTTACTTTTTCCTATTTTTTTTTGCAAAACAATTCACTGTCACTTGTTGCCGGTGCCGACATGAATAGAAATAAATAAAAAGTATTGACATCTATGAATTAATACTCGAACTTTTTTATATTGGCCATCTCTCCCGTACGGCCATCTCCCCCGGAATTACCCTATATAATAAAAAGCAAATACATAGCATAATACATAAAAATTATAAGGGATGCCACGGGCGGCCTTATCGCTAACAAGCGATATCTTCCAGGCACTCATAGTAAGGAAAAAACTAAAAAAAGAAATATGATGGGTAAAGTGCAAGAAGCGCAAACGAAATCTTATAAAAACCTTTATCTAAAATAATACAAAAAAAATTAATAAAATAAAAATTAAAAAGCTCACGGATTCATGTTGATGAGAACAATTCTTTGTTAGTTTGTTTATCTCTTATCATTAGAACAGCATACATAATATTATCTATATCTCGATATATATCAACGAATATTTTATGAAATCATTGTAATTGGTGGAGCGCGATTTCTATCCAGCATTCCGTGGGACTGAGATAGCCGGATGCGCACCTGTGTTGCCGTGAGAACAACGATTTATCCTTGTAAAACACATCGAACATTATATAGGTGTGGGATCAAAGGAATTTAGGCTTTATAACCCCTAAATAAGAGCTTGTGAAAGAGGTTTGGAATTAGCGGTAAAGCCTTTACAATGTGGGCTGTTTGTTGTGTTATTTTGTACGATTTGAACATCCGCGTAAGACTATTTACTACACGATACCGCAACTTTTTATTTATGTTGTGACCATGTCTTAATATTTTTTTAAGTACTGCAAGTTGAACATACAATCACTTCTTATCTATACGTGACATAACAGTCTTGTTTCAGTCCGCACGCAGCGTTTTTTACGTTCAAACAAATTATTAAAATAAGGTATAATAACTATGTTCTTATTTAAAAGGGAACAATAATAATAACCTTTTATTTCAGATACTTTTATACTTAAACTATCTATCTATCATCTCATTCTTTTTAGGTATCTGTGTGCCGTGTTTTTTGCAAAACCCTCCTCAAAATCCCGCCATTCCTGTCTGCTCTGTGCTGCTGTTTAGTCTTTCTACCTTCTAAATTGACTTACTCTTTTGCGTTAATTGTACCGTGGGCTTCAATGAAATTTTATTTTGATGTGCGCATTAAACATTCGCTCGTACGTTGAAGATACGTCGTGAGGACGTATCTGTGTCAAACCCAAAAAGTCGACCGAGCACAATGCACAAGTTATAATTTTGTGCATTTTTTCTTTGTCTGCTCTATTTGACAAGGATACCATATCAAAAATATCACAACAATCTTCTTTCGCAAATAAAATGGCTAATACTGTTATAATTATTTAACATCATTTATAGAATTTATCTCCCAGAAAATATATACATACATTATAGTCACCATGTTGTTGCACGTGTTTCTGAATAATTCAGATGTTTGCGAAATTCGGTTCGTACTTAGCCGTGTGAACCCAGTCGCATTATATCTTTTACTATAAATTGAAAAGGGTTTTTACAGCTTCTTTTAAATATTTTAAAACAAGAAATTTTCAATGAAATCCTACGGGTATGTTGTATCATTGCGTGTTAATTTACTTTACATACTTGTACACACATACAATGGAGCAATGAATATTTCTGCGTCTGTTTCATTGATATAGTTATAAGGACAAGGAAGTGATCTGCTTTATTTTCCTACTTTATATAAAAAGCTAACATCTGCAAATATTTTTGTATAAAAAAAAATTCCTACGCACAGAATTGAGATTTTTCATTGAAATTTTTACGCAGTCGTTAGCGGTCTGGTTATAAGAACGCACAGTGCACCACAAAGCACAGAGGCGGTAATAAAAGCATTATCCAACTCACGCTAATAATTACTATTTACTTTGGTCTTGACGCTTGCTAATGCACAAACCGTGCCAGAGCCATAAAGAGAAAAAAAAAATACTTGGAAGGAAAGTTCCTTATGTATAGTGCTATTTTATTGCATATTACTGAAGTAAAAGAATGCCGTAGAGTTATTAAAACTATAATAATGAATATTAGTATTTCTGCTTTCTATACAATATTTTTATAGGCTAACGCTATCATATTGTATGTCAATTAAATGTTAAAAGGTAGTTTAAACAATGGTGCGATCGACTTGTTTATATGTCATTGTGGCTGAAAAAGAAACGAGCCATAAATCGTGATACGCACGCGAGCTTGTTGTACATGTACGAGTACAATAGTAGTTAGTGACCTTAATATATCGATATTTTTGAATCGGAGTGCATGTATTTGTATTTAGGACCAATTTACATGGTTTAACAATAATAGTGATTCCTTATATCCAAAGACAAAAAGACTTCTTATGCATGCGCTTTAATTGTTTTATCTCCCCTCACCCCGCCACTACCAGAATTTCGGGGGAAAACCATCCATTAAACGTTTGCTAGGTCCATACAACATACCCGATTCAGGAATTAGCTGTAATGTCTAGTTTCCAATCCTTCAAACTTCATTTCGATAATTGTAGTTTTTCAATTAAAACGCATATCGCTTTTTTAAGCGTATAACCGAGATTACTATACACTCTTGCAGTGCTTTACCATAAAAATTTACAATTCACTATGATGATATGATTTTGTATCGTGTTACAATTAATGCTACGTAGAAGAATAAAATTTTGGTCACCTATTTATAATACAAAGAACCAACAGGCAACAAGCAAGAGTTGGTTATTCCGAATAAAGATCTGTATGTGTGAGTATCTGAGTAAATGCTGCGCGCGCAGGTGTGTCCGAGACTGGCCGGCGCCGGCTACATTCCATCGGCGGTCATAGCGCGGCGCCGAGAGCGTACTTGACAGTTATGGGCACAGATTCAGTAATTTCTAATAAAGCTCCATTGTTGAATCTTAATTGTATTGCTCCATGCAGTATTAAAATCAATTTATTACTTATATATTTTATTCTGATTTTTATGTTTGCTAATTATTTAAATAACGTAGATTAACTAACGTATATAAAACATTGTTTGGTTACCGTCACTGCTCCTCACTCAATAGTCCATGCTAAAATATAATTATATAATCATAATTCACATCACCATAGTGTAATAACTTAAAATGATCATTTGCTTTTTGGACAAGTAACGCCATCTAGGTGGGAGTAGATATGAAAATGTTTAATTATATAATTTGGTCCATACTTGATGCACGTTGCATTTCGCGAGGGAGTCCGCTTCGTAGTTATTCTATCAGCCAAAAGGTGACGCTTTATTGTTCAAAATTGGGTTGATTTATTTGATTATATTTTTATGTATTTCCAAATATATATATATATTTACTTCATAAGTATCGTAATTTTAAATAAAATATATTAGACGTATCTAGGTTAAATAATATAGTTTTATTTTCAACTTAAATGGCAACACAGAAAACGCATGGACTTCGAGCTCGTCAAGTTTTTTCGTAGCAATTTATTGAATTTTCTGAGTAGCCGGCTACGAAAGTTCTAGATTTTCGATTTTTATAATTTGACTTTTCCCGTCAAGCAAAAGTAAAATTATCGTTGCAAGAAATGGCAAACGCAATGAAACGCCTTATTCCTCTTTTGGACCGTGTTCTCATTAAAAGGGCTGAAGCAATAACTAAAACCGCTGGTGGTATTGTTATACCAGAAAAAGCGCAATCTAAAGTGCTTCACGGAGAAGTAGTTGCCGTGGGACCCGGAGCAAGAAAAGAAAATGGTGAATTTGTTCCTGTACTAGTGAAAGTAGGCGACCGAGTTCTTTTACCGGAATACGGAGGCACCAAAGTTTCGCTGGAAAGCGACGAGAAGGAATACCACCTTTTTAGAGAATCTGATATTTTGGCCAAAATTGAGAATTAAATTTAGATAGCTTTAGTTTCGCTTCGAATTACATTTTTGGTTAGATTTAGTTCATAGTAGGTAGTGGATGTGTATGCTGTGGTTGTGTAATGTTCAATTCAGTGGAATTGTGAAACTTACTGTTATCTCTGCATTTATTATAATATTGTTATAAATTATGGTGTATTATTTAAATGTCCCTTAACCTAAATAGATGTATGAATTTAGAGGTTAATTTGAACCTGATTAGATTCAATATTACACAATCTTTTCTTAAATTGCTTAAATAAAACAAAATAATACTAAATATATTGTATTAACATAGATCTACACTGACAAACATGATGATTAACCTGTCAAAATAATTATTGTGTATCACAGTCTACAGATCTTTTTGTACAATTTCTTGCTTACTCAATATGGCATAAAATTAAATAATACTGGCAAATTTAAACAGCATAGTCCTCAATTAAAAAAGGCACATATAAATGGCTAATATTTGTGATTATATAACTACTGTAATGAAATAGCTGTACGCCTAACTGCTGCAGAAAATGCTGGATTAGGGTCTGGAGTTTCTGTGAGAAGTTGGACTGAAGTCCACCTACCATCTTCATTTGATTGCCGCAAAGCTTCCATTGTAGCCTGTACTCTCTGCCCATCTTCAAATGTTGCAGCTGATCTCACAGGTTCTTTTATCCAGTCCATTTGCTCTTTGACTGGTAAAAAGGCTTCCTTTAATGCACTTATCAATTTGCAAAGTCCTTTTATGTATGGCTTTGGTATGACGCTAGATGTGCAACTTAAATCTTCAATATCTACATAGATTACATCTTCCTTATCTTGTGTTCTTTTACTTTCTTCTTCACCAGCTTTAACAGCAGTTTTATGCAATTTTCCATGCAAATCGCCACCTCGTACCACCAAATATCCTCTTTTACTGTAAACATAAATCTCTTGATGAAAACACACACCAGGCAGATGGTTGTTTAATGTTGCAGTAACTAATAACCCTTTATCCATTTGTAATTGGAATGTACAAAAGTCAGGTGCAGTTACCTTTCTTATACCATTAATTTTCATAGTCTCTTGCACAAATGTTCTGAGAATACCATGAACTTTTACAACCTTTTGACCACTTAAATATGAAACTAAATCTATTACATGGCTTCCAACTAACGTAAGTGTTCCTCCTCCCATTGTATCATCACATAACCAGTTGTATGTGTCTCCCAAGAGAGATCCCATTTGTACTCTCACATCTATTAAAGTTAGTTCACCTGGATTTCCAAGGTAACCATCTGCTATACATTTCCTCATATGGGTAAAAGCCGGCAAAAATCGCAGAGAATGGTTTATAATGGAGATTAGAGTTGGGTAATACTGGGCAGCACGCACCATTTTTAGGGCCTCAGCCTGGCAAAGACCAGCTGGTTTATCACACACTACATGCTTCCCAATACCAAGTGCTTTAACTGATATCTGAGCATGTAGATTAGGGGCACATACTATAAATACCAAGTTTACATTTTTCTTTAATAAAACATCGTCAATTTTGTTTGTAAAAAAAGATATTTTAAGTTCTTTTGCAGCATTTTCGGCTTCTTGAAGTGTCACACCCCAGATAGCTTCAACAGGAAAACCCTTTTCACGAAGGAATGGCACTAATACTTTGGCCACTGCGCCCGTTCCGAATACACCTATCCCAGGCAACATTATTTAAATTCCTATGCCACAATATTCATTCATTACTACTATCATTCATCGAATAATTATAATCATTGATACAGAACGCATTAATTGCAATAAATTAAAATTCTCTACAAATTATACAAAGTACAAACAATTATTGTTTTTTTAATGGTTAATGCCACTGTCAAGCTTCAAATGTCTTCGATATTTGACATAGGTGTTTGGCGTCAGTACTCAGTGTCAGTGGTCTAAGACTGCCTACTGCCATGTCAATTTAAGAATCTAAGTAGAAACTAATTCCTTTTTTTGTTTTGAAAAATGTGATGAAATACTAAAATTTAAAAATTTTTTTGATGGTTACATAAAAGAGGTCATTATTTTCATTAATATCTTCCTCACAGATTATACAGGTTATTGATAAAGGTCTTTTGATTTTATTATTTGAATCGTCTGAACAAAATGTTGTATTTTATTATTTCAAAATAATTTCAAGGCTAATTAATAGTTATACGTTTAAAAATAAATATTACTCATGTAAGTGGTAGAAAGAATAATATTTGTTAAGAAACCATTAGGGCATAGCCGTAAGTCAAAGTGGATGGCGCTTAAAATGAACAGAGCGGGTAAACTCCATTTCATGATGTGTTACACCTGGATCTGTAGGGATGTCGCTATTAAAATTAATTAATTAATTCTAACCATTAATAAGACGAAAGTTGCCTTTAGGAGATACAAACACCTTATTTAAAGTTGATGCACAATTTAAAATGCTCAAGGCTCAATCTTAAGCCATAGGGGAAATGAAAATACAATTCAAGCGGTTTTTTAAAGGAAGTGAGAAATCTCTTAGTCGTGATCTCCGTGAATATAATTTATGTTCATCGAATATATCATTATATGAATATCCCAATGTAATAGTTATCAACAAATGGACCGGATATAGTTATAACATTTAGAAAAAAGATAAAACAAAAAAGGAGGATTCCGACTTTAGGACTTTTTTTGTAAAAGTATTAATTACATTTCTGTTGTTATACAAATATTAGTACTTGTTACATGTGAATGTTATTGATTAAAATAAACTGCTAGTATATACTAAGTTTTAAAACTGAAGAGGGAGGACCCTCCTTCCGTGCTGGTTTAATATTACGTACGAAGTCGTGTAGACGAACCCAAGGTCAACATTATTGTATAAATATATTATTTTATTCATAGTAAACAGTTAAATTTAAAAATTGTATTAAGAATATATGACAACCCTAGCAACATCCTATAAATTGCCGCAATCTTCACACCTCGGCTGGAAGTTGACTGGTACTTGATCACTTCCACAATTAGGATTGAATGACGTAAATGAAAAAAAAAAATGCCTGGTGACAATGTGAATTGAAATTGTAGAACGGACATTATTAAAGTAAGTTTGGCTGAAAGAAAATAGGAAGATATTGTTAATACTCATACGTGGTAAAATAGATTAATTGTAATAAACCAAAACCGAAGTTATTAGGCTTAAAGAAGTTTATTTTATTCTCATAAAAAAACAACTACAGACTTTACAGCGTATACTCACTGGCGAAAAACAAATACGTCTACGATGTATATTAATGTTATACAATTTTTGCTACCAAACTAATTATCAAAGTAGTTTTTTCTTCTTTGAGTGATACATTTTTATTATTTGTCAAAAAGTCTACTCAGAAGTCCCGAATAAACTCAGACTATCACAGAGGTAGCGCTTATTTTAATTATTAGAAGCAAAGTAAGTGGTGTGTGTAGCACGTGGTGTCAAAAAGTATTGAATTCCACGGATGTGACCCCGCGTACCGAACTGTCAATCGTTTTGTGATGAGAAATTAGTTACGTAAATCGTAAACCATCAAGTAGATTGTATACATTTAATATTATTTATAAGTTCTAAAATAATGCTTAATAAATGCAAGAAAATATGACGTCACAAATTTCACACACACATCAATTATATTAGAACATAGTAATTACAAATTAGCAAATATAATCACAAACAAACGAAATCTAAATAGACATTTAAACCACATTAAGAGCGCAATAAACGAAATAACGGTAAGAAAGAACATTGTTGTGTATTTTGTGAATGTTAGATATAAATTGTTAGAGCGAGATACGCTATTAAATGTAGCAGATAAGCGAGCTGTAAGTAAATAGGATATATTAATTAAACATTTATGATTTGTAGGAATTATTCATTATCATCAGCCTCTTTATTTGGTTAATTTCTCTCCAGTACGCCCTGCACTGGTCTCTATGTATCCACTGGGAGCCAACCTCCTTGACGCGGTGGGCCGCCGCGCGCTTTTTGTTCTTCCGAGGTCTCCATTCAAGGAGCCTACGTAGAAATTATTATACAACGACAATTAAGCGAGAAATATATTATACAAAAATGTCTTGTTTTTCGTTTGTCGGGCTAAAACTCGAGAATGGCTGGACCGATTTAGCTAATTATGATCTTGAAATATTTGTGGAAGTTTTTGGTTGGAAACAGAAATAAGTAAAGATGAATACTAAAAACGACAGTTGAAATTTCTAATAAATCTGTTTCTTTTACCAGGGAAATATTAATATATGTCACGTGCTTGTTATATATTTATAGATACCTTCAAAATTAATCATAGCATTAAGTCATATTATGAGGTCCGATCTCTTTGGTCTGTTTTTTACATCTTGTATTACACATATTATATAATATATTATTCGAAATAAGAAACGCAAAGAACAGTGAATCTAGCGTTGGTATATAATTTGTGTATTTAAAAAAAACCAGTGGAGCTACAACTTTCGCGTCACATTTCTGTGTCCGTTGCGTGATCATTTTTCTTGGGTGGAAAATGGGTGATCAGCTTTGCCTGAGACACGCCGTCGACTTTTTTCGTCTAAGCCATGCCGGTTTCCTTAACAAGATTCCTTCATCGCACGACCTAGTGTTAAATGCGCACATAAACAGAAATGTTTTTGAAAGCCGGGGTTTGAATCTACGACCTCAGGAATGAGAGGGGTACGCTTAAGCCAACACAGCTCTTCTAATTATAAATAATAAAATAGATAACATACTCGTACATTTAATTTGTCCTTCTTTCTAACAATGAAACGGTAAGTGCAAATAAAGTAGTGAATAATATTTTGTTTCAAAATTAACGTATTGGCTATCATGGAATAAAATTTTACAAGCCCAATAAAATATAATCCTGAAATTCGGGCGGGGCTTACATCAGCGCCGCCCAAAACGCCGCCCGCCCTGCGCCGACGCATCTTGAATTATACACGGTACTCATCACGAAGGAACAACACCCCTTAATGACTTGATTGTGTAGTGAAGTGATTTTTGTGAAATGCCACGTAAAAGAGTACACAAATCGCCCTCGTTTGATAAGAAAGATGATGATGACGATGATTTCTTCTTTGATGATACACAGTCAAGTTCCGGTATGTATAATATTCATATATTTTCATATGCCATAGTTATTTAATAATAATAGCGTTCAATATACTTCAATTAATCTACTGCTTAGTTAAATCATATCCCGTATTTCTTTTAGCAAAGACGTTTATTTATATATTTTAGTCAGTTACTATTTATATTATTATTTAGACGTTTATTATTATAGATGGTAATTATCATTGAGATTGAACATTAAAATTTACTGTGTTGCACATTAATTAGTCAGTTAATTTTTATTTAACCTTGCTTTTAAATATTCTGTAAAATAATTTTTAAATTTCAACAATAATTAAAATCTAATATTTTTAAAGGACGTGTACAATACATTAGGTTTAGGTTTAAAGACTTTATTTCTCAAAAAATAAAAAATAACATTATTAATCTTAAATATCAAATATGAAACTATAAAAACTCTTATTTAGTAAAGTGTTTTTAATTATTAATATTCCGGTCCGGACATACGTATTCTATTTTTAAACACATGCAAAAATGAATGGATAAAGATTAATTTGTTTTATTTTATTGCAACAGGGAGAAGTGGCCAGGAACCTCAACACAGGAACGCAGCTAATGCCAGGGAACGAGCTCGAATGCGAGTATTATCCAAGGCATTCTGCCGGTAAGATTCTATCTTATCCTATATTTGATTTTAATTGTATTAAAAACGAATTGAATGTATAATTAAAAGCAAATTATAATTTAAATTTTATTCAAGTTGACGCTAACTTAAACAACTTTTGGTTTTAATTTAAATAATTTTTCGGTAACGAAAGTGGGAAGTTGAAACCGAATAAACTAGAACGTAGAAAATTTATAAACAAACCATTATTTAACGAATATTTTAAAGAAATAAGTAGACGTAGTATTCATGATTTTTTAGTAAAATAATAACCAAAATGTTCAACAGTTTAAAACGAATTAGATTTACAGTTCTCCGTAAAAAAACTTCTGTTACATTTAAAAAAAAAATCTGTGAAACATTTGTCTTTAATATTTTATTGTAATTAGTTCTTTAAACGAAAACCGACGGAGTTAGCAAAAGTACCCAATGTAACAAATTTTCCGATGAATATTGATAGTAAAATACAATATACCAAGAAGATTTATAATTAAATTGTTCAGAATTATTTCAGAAATCCTAAACTACACGTTAATTCTTACGTTGTCGGGTAAATACAAAAAAATATCTAATAAAATCTAAACCATTCTCAAACTCAACTTCAACACATTAAACTTGATTAATTCATCAGAATAGCCGTTTAGAAGGAATTTAATTACAAACATACACACAGAAGATTTATGTTTACAAAATTAATCTTATTTGAGTAAGTTTAAGAAAATGAATCTTATCGATTTCTTTTGTTTTTTAAACGCATTATTGTAGCAATGTTTTTTATTACATCAGATTAAAAACAACGTTACCCTGGGTTCCGGCAGACACCAAGCTATCGAAGCTGGATACTTTGCGACTAGCTGCGTCGTATATAGCTCATTTACGAGCACTGCTCCACGAGCCACGCTCACAGCATACACCGCCGCATCCGTTAAGTTTGGTAAGTATTTAAATTGCCTCTGAAGAATTGTTGGGTCTACTACCTGCGGCTGAATTCCACTATCATCGACGCAGGCGGCAGAATGCCAAACTCCATCCTCTGCATGTCGACGCCTGGCGTTCCTAAGGTACTTTTAAGGTGTTTTCTGCCACGCACCAGCTCTTTGTTGAACCAGCTGCCAGTGGAGGTATTTCCGAAGCATTACGACTTAGGGGCCTTCAAGAAAAGAACGTACCATGAAAGTCGGCAACATACCCGCTAGCCCTGAAGGAGTCCATGGGCGATTGGTGGTTATCACTTAATTCACAACCAGATATCGTAACAGGGCCATAAAACTATATATTATATATTGGTTATTATGTATCGAAATTATCGTATCCACCAGGATATTGACCAGCTTTGTATACCCATAGAAAATTATCAAACAATACAATAGTAGTTTACCATTTCGTTATAAAATTATCCCACAAGAACGATGTTAGTATGGCTAAAAATATTTCCCTAGTGTTATTTTACGCTCTTCGTCTACCTAACAACCTTGGTTATTGATATATCTAGTTTATATTTACCTATATAATCTAGATATAGGTGCCTCGACCTCAGATTGAATTTTCCTATGCATCCAGCAAAGATAAGATAAGATAGCATAACCTACTTGATATTTTAGTCTGGGAAACAAGCCGATTTCAGGTCAGGTCAGGAAGTCATATACCTTGGGATTTCTTTCATTTGTTTTTTTTTTGTAATTGTTATTAATTTAAATTTGAATTCGAACTTCGTACCGAATAAAAATTAAAGTACAATTTCTCTAAACAAGACTAATAGACCGCTGATCGAGTAATTGTTGATAATTTATTACCTGTCGTCGAGTCTAGCATTTATAAAGTGACAATAAATAACTAGCTTTGCCAAACGCCATCGGGACTAAATTCTGTCAACGGAAGATTAGAGGCACGTTCCGCGAAGCGATTGATCAATGGTAGGATTAGTTTTTATATAAACACCAATTTTGGTTTAAGTTTTTACTCGTTCATCGTTTAAATTTATGGATTTTGTGGTTATGGTTGCCGACCATAGATTTAGGAAAACTGTCATATTGAATAAAACTTTTATACCGAAGGCGTTTTTTTCGTTACTGTATGCTGCTTTTTCTTCATTTATTTAAGAATATTATTTTTGCCCACAATAAACATGTAATTAAATTAAAAACAAGTAAAGGCGTTATATCTACATTTCTACCAGATAACCCATGCTAAAACAGAGCTAAGATTAACAGAGACGTGGAAAAAAATCATAAATATATAAAGTTATATAAATTCCTTCACCGTTACAAGGATACGTAAAAGGATGCGATGTTTGAATCGACGCATTTGTTATTTTATTTTTATCATACAAAAACATCTTTTACTTATAAGAAATAGAACTTCAGTCCTTGAGAACTTCAATATAAATATTTGTAATAAGTCCATAAGGTAGGAGTTATAATGTTATGTCCCTTCTGTCGAGGCCAATCACAATTTTAATGATTTCAACTCCGCTTTTAAATCTGTCTAAAACAGCTGATAGATTGATCCTATTATTTTTTTAAATAACTTTCTACAATTTTCTAGAGCCTTTTATATCTTTTAATATGTCAATAAATAATGGTCTATATAGATGAATAAAGGGTAGAAAAACATTTCAAAACGTGGTATCGAACAAAGATAGAAACAAAAAGATAACAATAACAAACAGTCGTTTGCGCGCGCGCTGACCAAAAGTTTGCAGCTGTTACTGGTATAAATAAAATTTATCTCCGGACGTTAAGAGATGCTCAACTTTTATTGTTCCTTGCCTTGAGGTTTTAAACAAAAGTGTAGCCGGAAAAAACATTACGATTGATTTGACAGTATTAAACGAAATTTGTTTACAACTTTTAGTTAGCTGGGTTACATTCCTTTATGTGTAGCCAAGAAATCTCAATTGAGGCTCAATCGGAGATAGGGAAGTGCTTATACTGACATTAAGGTATGTTAGTGAATGTTGGGTGTACGGTACGGGTCATCTGGGTGGTTTAAATAAAAGAGGATTTGATATTTACTCCATATTAACCACTCGCGTACAGCAATAGAATATATGCGCAAAAATTAATATGAAAATAATGCTTATTGCTATGAAACGTAATGTGGAAGGGTGTTCCTGCGTCTGGCTATACTCTCGGGGCGTAACTCCGATGATTAAGGTTATCGCCACGTTTATAAAACTAAGGAAACCTGAGTGAGCAAAATGTACAGCCTTGGTTCATACAGTTTGGCAGATACAGATTAAAAGTAGAATAAATGCCGTGGAAATGAGAGTGTTAAGAAGTATGTGTGTACTAATAAAGGGATATGTGAGGATACGAAAGGGAATGTTTAGATGGTGTGGCCATGTAGAACGGATAAATGAGAAGCGGTTTACAAGTATATATAAGGCAACCGTGGATAGTCGCCAAAAAAATAAAAACATTTGAAAATTGTAGGCCTCGACAGACGTGACGAAAAATTATAATATTATTATAACCAGCGGCACGTAAGTCTAGCGCTGGCCGATACGTGGAGGGGATTGCTGCGCATGTGTACTGTCGCGCGGGGGACAAAATGCGACTGGAGAGCTAATCGACGCTCTTCGGTCGGTCAGCGCTAGAGTTTCGTGCCGCGACTTATATTTATATTGAAGTTCTCAAGGTCCAGGTTCCCGATGAGCATGCATGGTCATGAAAGTGGACGAAGCGAGAGATGTCAGGACCGTAGCAAACGGAGCTCTGCCTACCCCTTTGGGAAAAAGGTAGAATAAATAAAAATCTAAATTATAGTTTTTGCATCGAGAAAGCGCGCAAAAATATGGAATAAATAAAACTAATAATAAATTGTATTGTTTAACAAGAATTAAATTTAAAACTTCAATCTATAATTTTTATTTATTTATTTAAGATTTATTTATTTAAGATTTATTCATAAAACTGTACCAGTATACCATTCTCTAACACGAGTAATCTTTCTTATTATAAAAGGAAGTCCCTTAATGCGGTGCAATGAGATTATTTTGTTATAAATATTAATAAATCCTATTTATTTCAAATCAATCATTACCTACAATATACAATTTACATTTATAATAATTGTATGTACATTTCTTATTCCTCGATGTAACATTTTTCAGACAAAATAACAATAATTAAAGCAACAAATATATACGTAATGAGTGATATAATTTATTTTCCTTTCCCATTCGGTTCGTTTCAAGTGTGTAATGCGTGTGTAGTGTGGTTGTCATTGGCCCTGGCTCATCATTATCCACAGCGCTGGTCATTCTGCCAGAGACCACAGCAGTTAGTTTAAGGTCTCCTCCAGCTTTTTACAAACCTCTGCATGTATGGTATTCTTTTCCTGTTTCTAAATATTCTTTCTTACTTTTCCCGGGCACCCTCCCCTTCTTCTTCTTGCTCCTTCCCATATAGTTGTTTTTAAAATCTATATTTTATTAGTGAAACACTGCTTCTTCTATTTAGGGCTTTACGTTACATGTCTTTTGTAAAAAGTTTGTTTTGAAGGGATTTAATATTTTAAGTCTACGGCAATATAAATAATCAAGCTTATGCAAGACACGTCTTATAAAATTCTACATTCCTATCGATTTTCCTAATGTAAATACACATATGCATTTATCATCTATTGAAAATATGTTAATGACATAGTTTATGGTTTTGGTTGTTCATAAATTCATAAAAATAGGTCGGACACATGTTTATTTGTTTATGGAAGGGTCAAACAAGTGTTTTTCACACTTATGATATCCGATGGCACTGTGTGAGGTCCCTACGAATATTATTTATTGTTTATACCACATAAAGAAAATATAACTCAAACCCTTTGATATAGATATCCTTCATTTATATAAAGGAAGAGAAAGGAATTTATATGTTTTATGTGTAGTGTCACGGTAAGAACGAAGAAGTTAGGTATATATTTATTTATATCCACATAAATATTCTGTCTCTACACTTATTACTAATACGAAAGAACTATGTACACAATAATTCTACAAAAAAGGGTGCGTATACTTATGTATGCGCGTAAGAAGTTATATCATTTATTTGGCATTATTAAAAATAGTTTTTGATTACATGCAAATAATTAATTACCATTAAATAATCAAAGACTGGAAAAGGAGTCATTATAGTCAATAAAGTTCAGTTTACATTTGAAAAATTAAATAAATAATTATTTATTATTATTCTCTTACATTAAATGTAACATAAATTCTATTATTATTCGAATGTTATTTTAAATTATGTCCAATGCCGTAGCATCTTCCGTGGGCAACTTCAATCTGTTAATTTTGTGTAACGGTGCGCGCGCATCGCACTCTCATCAATTTTTCATAACGCGCCTAAAGAAGTATAACTTCAAAAATATATACCTACATACTATAACTAACAACTTATAGCTACTAACAAGCAGCTTGTGTGAACGCAGCCGGAGTAAAAACGAATAGGTCTACCTCGATAGAAATCTTATTATTTAAATATTATGAAACAATTTTGTTTTAAAGATTTGTTTTGTTTCAGGCTTGGCCATTTACATTTCAAAATGGGGGCGCGCTCAGCTGCACAATTTCGCAAAGATGGAATCTAAATAACGAAAACACAAACCGAAGTTCCCAAAGAGATGTCGGCGAGGAAAATTATCAACAGGACTTTTCGGAAAATGATTATGAAGAGAGAAATTACGATGAAGCGGCAGAACCTTCGTATTCTAATTCATATTGTAATTATGGATATAAGGAGAATTATTATGAAACGAGAAACACATATTCTTCGGATGTTATGCATAATATTTAAATTGTATAGAAAATATATATTCAAAGGACCTAAGCTAAGATTTCTTATAGCAACAGATTTTTTATTACGTAAATTTAAAGTAAAGATGAAGGTTTATATATCAAAAATCTATGAAGTGTAAAATAAAACCTCTTCCTGCCATCTGTGCACATAGAGTACGATTCTAAAACTGACTTATGACTCCCGAATGTCAAAAACCAATACATTTTTGCCAACAGTATCAACGGAAATCCACTAAGTCTCGATTATGTTAACTTGAAAAATTCTGGGTGGAATTGCAATAAGGAAAAGCGAAAACGGGAAAAAATACAGCGTTTAACGAAAGAATAACGATACTATTTGCATTTATGTAGTTTACGGTGATCGATAGAGAGATAGAATCGATAGAATGAATAAACTAAAAATGATCATATGTAAAATAAATAATATATGTATTAATTTGTTAAATTGTTTTCTTTGCGTCCAAGTAATTTCTGTCAAAAACAAATGATGTTTGATGATGAATTTTAGTTTATGTTTCACTGCTTCTCTTATGAGACTGAGAACGTAGTGATATAACACCATGAATCATTTATATAATTCGTTAAATTTGCACGCTAAACGCTGATTCTTTCTAAGAAGTAGAATCAAACTGATGGAAATATCAACTAAGGCCAGCGATTTGCTATAATAATGCGTTTACTGATCTCTCGGCTGAGATAATTATCTTCATGTAGTGATTACAAATTAAATTCTATCCATGTTTGGCACCTAGCCAAAGCATTTAGCGAGTATAATTTTAAAATCGGAAACAATATTTTTTCGGTTATTAAGAGATGATAACTGCCCTGTTCTTTGCTGTTATACGTAAAAAATCTTATAAATTACCGTATGGATGTGAGAATAATCTTTAGTACATAGTATGTATGTACTACATAAAATCACGTAATTGATAATACCAATTACTACTTCTGCTAATTGGTTTGGGACGAAAATAATGTTATTTGATATTTAGAAAATCAAAGGTGTCCAAACGTTTGCGCTTATTTCACAAAACGGCATCAAAGTGGTAACCTGATAGTTTCCCGAGGATCTGACAAAACAAACCGAAATAGTCCGCAAAAAATATCACACGTCGGAACTTTTTAATTTTGTTAGAGACAAAGCGATTTAGTAATAACTTTATATTATAAGCTGACCCGGCAAACGTTATATTGCCAATTGAAGATTATTACAGTACTAATATCGCTATTATCGCAGTGTTGGCCTAGTTGGCCTAGTGGCGTGCGACTCTCATCCCCCATTTGATCCCCGGCTGTGCACCAATGGACATTGTTTCTATGTGCGCATTTAACATTCGCTCGAACGGTGAAGGAAAACATCGTGAGGAAACCGACATGTCTTAGACCCAAAAAGTCAACTGCGTGTGTCAGGCACATAAGGCTGATCACCTACTTGCCTATTAGACTGAAAAATGATCATGAAACAGATTCAGAAATCTGAGGCCCAGACCTAAAGAGGTTGTAGCGCCACCCATTTTATTAATCAGAAATAAAGTGTCATCCACCCATGTTGGGGTATAAATACATAATATAAAAATAGTTCACAGTCAAGCCGTTTCGGAGGAGTTTGATTACAAACACTGAGAATTTTACATATTTTTAAGGATAAATGCGATTCTTTACTTCCCATTTACATTTACCGTGTAGCTATAAGTAGGTTTATAATTTTAAATACAACGTTTGCAATTGTTTACAATTAAATGCGTTAAAGTACTGGTAAGTACCTCTGTAAAGCAATCTTTGGATATCTAATTAATCCATTGTTACATTAAAAATAGATTTAAATAGAAAAATAAGTGGAAATTACGGATTAAGGATCAATAATATTCATGACGTATATCACTTTGTTTTGTACTAAATTTAGGGTTTATATTCAACATTTATATGAAAATGATTGATTACTTCGGTACTTAAAATACTTTTAGTAGGTACATTTTTTTTAGTGCTTACTTAAGTATATGAGTGATACTTAAGAGAGTAATATTAAGGGGCTGCTAACATTTTAATAATTAGCAGTAATAAGTTGTGTAAGTATTCATACAAAGCGTTGAAGTTGGCTTTTAAAATTTCTTTAGAGCGTGGAAGCGTAGTTTTAATCCAGCTATGTAGTTTTAATAGGAAAACCCTTATTCATATAAGTACAGAATGATTATGAAGGTGAATAAATCACAGAAGACAATCTCGTACGTATAAAGAAGATAAAAATACAAGAGTCCTTTTGATTTTGTTTGGAGACACTCTTGGGCCGTGGAACACTCTTGGGTTCTATTGCACAGGTGATAACTAAAGATTTAAGTTGGCGGTTGGTAGATAGTTCTGGTAACTCCAGACCTGGTAATTTCCACTATCAGCGAATAAGTATCACAATTGAGGAAATGCTGCCAGCATTAAAAGTACACTGCCACAGGGACCAACTTTTTAGATTTGTTTTAGTATTTTATTTATTTTTAATTATTGTTATAATTACTATGTAGGTTAAGTAAGAGTGTAAAATATAATCTGATTAAGCTTAAGATAATTAATATACATTTAATTTAAGATAATTATTTCGAACTCGACGCCGAGAAGCCGAGGCTTGAATAAACAATTACTAATGAGATCGGAGCTGTCCACAAAAAAAAATATTATTTAGATTGGTTAGGTTAGAGTTAGTATATGAATATTTATATATTTTTATTTAATATATTAGGAAATACAGACGAGTAGGTATCGATAATTTCAAAAAAATTCGGAACCCTATAATCCATCAACACGAAATTAGGTTAATTTCAATGTTGATTATTCTATAACTTTAAATTTCAAAAATGAGGAAATAATCGATAAATAAATAAAACGATTATTAACAATCGATAAATTAAAAACACGATTTTTTTAAGTGAACGTCACATCACTTATAACCAATAGAAAAGTAGAAAATGGCGGATTGTTTACAAATTTTAATACATTACACAAAACTTTAAATTTTTTATAAAAAATTTTTATAAAAATTTAGACGCGTTTCCGGAGCAAAACTCACTTAGAGGTGTTCCAATGAAGGTCCCCCGGACACTCCTAGATAATTATTAGTATCGTCAAAAAAGTGCGGTGGTATTCAACACTGTTACCGCCATGATAATTATAACTGAAACCTAAAAATAGCAAAGCGGATCATCATGTGCAGGCTCATTGTAAGTCTAATTTATTATAAAACACGTTTGCCTTTAAAACTAAGGCACATCTCAAGCTGACTGACACTGTGCAGCGACATCTATTATCTGCAAACACGAAACAAGACAGGACGACGTCAACTCTGAAACGCGCCGACAAGATACTCCGACCGCTAAGGATATATACTTCTCGACCGTAGTCACTGGGGCCTTCGTTCTATGCTTAGACTATGTCTACTACTACTAGATAATCTACGACTACTGTCGGGAATCCTGTCTTTTGTATACGGCCACATGGATATGATATGTAATGTAGAGTCTATGGCGACGTCAACTTTTTTTTCTATCAAATTATATTATAGGTTTTAATTCAGTGTAAAAAAAATCTCATCCAAGGGTCCATCCATTTGATGCAAGTAAAGTTTATTTCTATGTGATATGGTGAGGCTGAGGGTGAAATAAAACATATTGTCTGGTGAATGTTATATCAGTTGACATAAATATATTTAATCATAATAATATTATGCCAGAGCACACAAATGAGTTAAGAACTAATAAATCATGATTGTAACTTAAGCGAGGCAACATTTTGGTAAATTTCATTAAATAATTACGCTAAAATTAACTACAGCGATGATTCCCTAATTCACGCTTACACCACAGATAATGAATACAGTAAGGACAATAGAAACCTGTCAATTTTAGATATGACAAAATAGTTTTTTAATCTTGACTGAATCATAAAACAAATAGTAAATTAATATAATTTTTTTTTTTGAGGGGCCTCATAGCCTAGCGGTCTTATTAAGTGGCAGCTAGGTGAGGAAGTACCGGCTTCAATTCCCGGTTCGAGGACAAGTTTTAATTTAATAAATTTGTTCTCGGCCTTTGGGAGGGTTGTGCGGTACCGGGCGAGTGCCTAAACCGTAGATGGAGGACACGGTCGAATTTCTAAAGACAAGCACGAATTATAAAAAATTCTATACTTGACGCTGACGCAAAAATCGTGCCAGAGCCATAACAAAAAACACAGACAGTCTTTTGTCTTCTTATGTATAAGTATAAGTACATACATAAGAAGACAAAAGATGGAGAGTTTTCAATGTCCTTACTGTTCACAATACCTATCTCCAGCATTACAATAAATATTATAGTTACGCAATGTTTATACAATGTCAATATAAAAACTATTGTAAGGAATACACTAGGATAATATCATACAAATTATTGCTTTATAGCTACAAAATCTAATTTCTGGGTACAAACATTTTCTAAAAATCTAATTTTGTCTATAGGTATACGATACACTGCAACCTTTTTGGTCTGTATAAAAAAATTAGGTCTACAATTAAGGATATTTTTGAATTTCGAATACATTTTGTGCAATGTTAATATTGGCTCAAAGAACGATCGATAGTACTATAAGGGCTCGGCCGACGTGTTTTTCTACAGATACAAAATCTAGCATTATCTAGACTCTACATTCTACACTATAGTATATAGATATGGGTACAATCTATCGATACGGAAACTTTACAATGTTCTATTTAAAAAAGCCAAATACCAAATAAAAACGCATTAAATTATTCCTGAATTTAAAACTATAAAATGTTCCGTTTAGTTCGTTAAAGCTAGAATTAGACTTCAAATAATAGTCTAACTAAAAGCTTTTGTTAAACATTTTCAATGTAACACATTTGGGCTTTCCACGTATGACAAAGCAAGACTGGTTCAAGATTAAAGTAATAATGAAACAGCCATGCGACATGGTACTATTTTCTACTATAAAATTAATTCTATAGTGTTAAATATAATTTTTGTGTACAATGTAATTTTGGGGCCAAAGGCCTTCTCTTCCGGTCACAGATTAAATATTTCGGAAACACAAACCAAATATACCCTGTGTTATTTTTGCATAAGTGGAAAAGTCCGCATAACACAATTTTAGCTGAGTCATGAACGATATATGCAAAATAATTTCAACCTTCACGACTCATCAATGAACCTACAAAATGAAATTAGCTTGTCAATATCAATCCTTGCCTCTATAGTTACGATCATTTCATCAAACTGACTAATGAGCCAAGAGCCCTACAATGACAGAGTATTAAACGTAACGTAACTGTATTAGTATTTGACATTTGAGTTCGCGCTAAATCTCGACTATGAATTTTCCCCTAAGAATTTAGAGTTCATATGCAAAACGAAACGTTTAATACTTTGAAAAACACACGGTAGAGCTACTGTTGCGTTACTATGGTAACAACCCATAACCATGGTAACCCTAGACACGCCACGAACGCTATCCGTCGCCATTTTGATTCAAATTTCTAATTATTTTTCATCCAGCGCAGGCTTAATCTAAGTTTTACTGCCCAAAAAAAAGCACAGACAGTTGAATTTCATTCACACCATCAAACATCCTGTATTATCAAATCCGATAGTATACTCGCATAAAAATATAAATAAAGTATTATTTCTACCATGTTTTTGGCAGTCTCCTAGCTTTAAATATCCTATTTTATATCTAATGCTTAGTATGTTTAAATCATTATTTATAAGTGATAATTATTTTTTTAATAACATATAGCTGTCAATCCATTCAGACGCTTTAAGCAATTTAAGATATTTCGCATGGAAATCTCCAACGACAACCTAAGATTAGCAAAGAATTTTTGATTTAATTAAATAATACACAATTTCACTCTGCGATTACATACACACAATAAATAAATTATTCACTACATAATTGTGACAGGGAATACATTGTATTTATTAATGTTAATTATTGCTATACCGTACTAAATAAGATTTATATTTGAAAAATTTAAATTATATTCCCTGTAGAACGTGTTGTAATGAAAGAGAGCAATTACAATTGAGATTGTAAGACAAATGTTTTTTGTTACTGACAGTAACAGTTTAATTTATATCGTATCGTATTGCTATATTGTATCATAATACGATACGACATTCTTGATACTATTTCTGTCTGTGGTATCTATGGAAATTAATTAAAAATATCTTAAACGTATGTATAATTTCGTATACCGTATTTGGTGGTGACGTATAATAAAATAAATAGTCAAGGAATGAAGAATACGCTCTCCGTAAAATCGTTAATGAGCAGGGCTATTATGTATCTCAGTTGAAAACTTTTTGATAACGAAATATGTATGTTGAACTACGATGAACATATTGGTTGTCATAAGGGTCAAACTTGGACGACGCAATCCAACCACTGGTTTTTAAACTTTATAGAGTATAATAACTTTATATTATACTAAATATCACAAAAAGCAAATAACGTCATTAAAAATAGTGATATGAGATGGCGTTATTGTTAAAACTCACAGAATTTCCACAAAGAGTTGTAAGTCTCTGAATCACTGAAATAAAAAATAGCCCTGCTGTACCTTGACACAAACATGTTTAAGGAATCTTAATCATAACTTTGTTTTCGTTTCACTATATCTAATATGTAGCTGCCATATAGAAATGTCGATATAGTTTAATTTCAGAAAAATGATTTTGTGCGTTGTTAAAAAGGATTGTATAATTTCATTACTTAACATTATCGTCAAACTACAATACTTAGTGTACAAAATCAAGACATTAGTATTCTGTAAATAATTATATAACTTATTATGTATATGCTATTGACATTTCCAAGTAAAATATAGTAAAACGAATCATATTTATTCTGTAAATCTAAATAAACCATACATAAAACTCAGTAGATTCAGTCCGCCACTAAATTACACATAAAATAATTTACAATTCATTATAAATTAATATTAACGTTATAAATTCATACTGCGAAATTATTTACAAATGTAAAGACAATACCGGAATAAATATTCTATCTCGTAAATTAAAAATTATATCGATAAGTCGTATGGATACGACAAATGTGTCGTATAGAAACAAAATCCGCCAGATCCAGTTTTGGGGAAAAATAAGCTTTTGTAGTCTATGGATTCAGTATCTTGAGCTCTATGGTCCAATAATATATATAATCTTTCAAACCCAGTTAAATCCTAGTTAATTCACGTACTTTTTTTGCGTTTCATTTCAAAACACGCCAGATCTTTGACAAGACAACATCAAAAGCCGCTAGATCCACCTCAGCCAATCAGAGAAAAGCATTTTGACAGAAAACCGTCATGGCGTTACTAAATATAGTAATGGCCGCTCATGCATTTGCTTGTGATTTCGTGCCGGCTATATCGTGAATTTTCATCAAAAAAATGTCCGATTTACTAAAAAAAATAGAATCAGTTCTTCCGGAACATGCAAGGAAGCGAGGGGTCAACAAAAGTAACTGGAAAAGTGAGAAAAAACGATGTGAGCGGTGAGTGAAACTTCCATAGGATTTGCTATACAGAGTGTTACAGGATGTGTACTTATTATGGTTCCAAAGATAGTATTTTAAGACAAGCAGAATCAAAGTAATAGAGTCCCATTTGGCACCCTTCGTGTATGGAACCCTAAAAACGGATTCGTGTCTAATTTATGTATTGTTTATTTTCAGATATTCTGCGAAAAAACTGCCATCTTTCCCAAAATGTAAGCACAAAACGAATTCTACTTTTAAATGCCTTACACTAAAAACGCAAGATGTTGCTCGGTTTCACCAGAATTTCTACAAATTGAACAACAAAGTCAGCCAAGACAACTTTATACTAAAACATTGCCGTCTCTCCAAATGCCACAGAAAAAGGCTCAAAGATCAGTCTAGAGGACCAAAGAATTTAAGTGCAGAATACTATGTCACAATTAAAAATCCTCACAAACAGGTCAGGGTATGCAAAAGTGCTTTTATTAAAATATTACAAGTGGGGAAAGATAGAGTTACAGGCATTCTACAGAGATCTTATAAAGATGGAGGCAGTGTTGCTAAAGAGAATCGAGGTGGAAACCACAAAAAAGATCGATATGCGCAGAGGCAAAGAAGTGTAATGACATTTATTGAGTCCATAGAAGCAGCTGAACCTCATTACTGCAGGGCCAAATCGTCTGTAAGACTGTACTTGCCACCTGAATTAAATATTAAAAAGCTGTGGAAAATGTATGAAGAGCAAGTTGCAAGTACCCCCTATCTAAAGGTAAAACAGTCATTTTTCAGACAAATCTTTAACCGCAAGTACAATGTTGGTTTTGGTTCTCCCTTGAAAGATACTTGCTCCAGATGTTTTGAATTAAAACGGAAAATAGAAACTACTAACGGCCAAGAGAAACAGATTTACATAACCCAAAAAAGGTTACATAGCATGAAAGCCAAAGCCTTTTATGACTTGTTAAGAAAGGAAGAACATGATACCATATCACTGTCATTCGATTGCCAAAAAAACAGCGCGCTGCCTAAACTGCCCGACCAAGCGGCTTACTTTAGTAGGCAGTTCAATATGAGCAATTTTACAGTTGTTATTGGTAGTTCTAAATCTGCTTTAGATAACGTACGAACTTATTACTGGTGTGAGAATGAGCATGCAAAATCTTCATCTGAAATCGCAAGTGCAGTATTCGACACATTGATCAGCTTGGATATCCCAAGCGATAAAACAAGAGTAAGACTGTTTGCTGACGGTTGCGGCGGTCAGAATAAGAATACAATTTTAGTGGGCATGTGCATGAAATGGTTGTATTCAAACGCACCACCACACGTAAAAAAACTTGAAATTATATTCCCCATGGTTGGACATTCGTTCTTACCGCCCGACAGGGTATTCGCGAAAATTGAAAAGGAAGTAAAGAAGATGTCAGTCATATGCGACCCACAAATGTATGTAAATTTATTTACAAAACACGCAACTATTGTGAAACATTTGGGTGTGGATGTTGAAGTGTATGACTGGAAGAACGAAGTGACTAATGTATGTAAACCTCCTGGCAGCTGGCATTTCAAATTTAATTCTTGCAAACGATTTATACTGCACAAAGGACGCCAGAATGTAAGCGTACAAGGAGAGGAAAACTACAGAAGCGAATGTACTCAGCCAAAATATGTGACTAAGAAAGGAAGACGTTGCGCGGAATTGGAACCTGTAATAAGACGAAAGGGGAATAAAATTAATATAAAAAAAATTGCTGATGTCTCGAACCTGTTATCGAAGCACTTTGGCGAAGACTGGAGAACTATTGAGAGTTTAGCTTACTATAGGGACATTGAACTTAATAATGACAATTCCGAAGAACGTGAAGATCTAGTATGCGTACCGCTTGAAGAAAGTGACAATTGTATTTGATACAATATTTGCGATATTAATTAAAGTTCAGATTTATAATTTTTGGTAGTTTTACTTTCTCTTAATCTGTAATTTTAGAACACCCTGTAAGTTGACAATGACCTAGCGTAGTTGGCATCGATCTCCGCCACATCCATTTCTGTCAGAAACAAACTCCGTCAGATCCGTGTGTCATTATCAATAACCGCCAAATCCAATTTTTTCAGTTGGTTATTAGTTCAGTATCCTTGTAATCTTCAATTGTTTATTATAAGGTCATTTAAATTAGTCAAGTAATATTTTTCTCCTTATTTAAAAAAATAACAGTTAAATGTAACTGTTACCAGCAAAAAAAAATGTATACTGTAAAATTCACCTTTCTGGATCTGGCGGATTTTAATTCTATACGACACAAATATAATCTGTCGTACAATATATGGTGTCTGTCGTACGGTATATAAAAGTTGCCAGAAACGTTAGTATTAAAAATCAAATTATTGCTTAATTATTCCAGCTGTCTACAACCACTTAAGTATTGCTTATACGTATTAAGATTCGTACAACATAACTACCTTCCTGAAAATATGCTGATAGAGTTCGATGTCGTCCTTTTTCTTACCAGTGTTGCCTCAACTGAAAATTATGATGTATAAACAAATGTCAATATAAATTAAGTTAAAAGGGTAAAAAAAGGTGCGTGTACTTATTTATGAACGCGCGTAAGAAGTGATACTTCTTTGGCATTATTAAAAATAGTTTTTGGTTGCATGCAAATAATTAATTACAATTAAATAATCAAAGACTGGAAAAGGAGTCATGAAAGTCAATAAAGTTCAGTTTACATTTAAAAATTAAATAAATAAATATTTATTATTATTCTCTTACATTAAGTGTAACATAAATTCTATTATTATTCGAATGTTGTTTTTAAATTATGTCCAATGCTGTAGCATCTTCCGTAGGCAACTTAATTCTGTTAATTTTGTGTCACGGTGCGCGCGCATTGTAATATTTCACTCTCATCAATTTTTCATAACGCGCCTAAAGAAGTATAACTTCAAAAAGTAACATGCGCAATCATAGAGCACTTAGGTTTTATTAAAGTGTAAGAAGTAATGTTAATTCACGTTTTGGAGAATAATGGGACAAATTCAATAGGAAAATAGAGGCAAAAATTTTTTGCCTCTATTTTCCTATAAATGTTAGCGATTCTTAGTCTCAATTCGAGGTTTTTCTTCACCGTAAAAGCCAATGTTGAATTACTTAGAAAACTAGGCTAATAAGTATATTTTTTAGCTATATTTATTTGGTAGAACCCTCCCAAAGCAGTGAAACCAACTCTTACAGAATGTTCCCCTAGGGCCAACAAACTGCAAACACTCCTAAATATCGAAAAGCCCCTAAAGCTTTTGTTGTACATTCAATTTCAGAGATAATTTTAAATATGAATTAAATTATACAAGTAAGTACATAGTATTAAATAGCTGTTATGTAGATTTTGGAGAATTATAACTTTTTAATATTACGTATATATCTGTTATAGCCATGTATTTGATTTGGTTATAGATAGTGCGTATTTTTTAAGAAAAAAAAGGAAAAAAAAATACCTACCCTTTAATTAAGTACCCCCTAAATAAATGTAAAAAACATCTGAAAATTGCCCTTAAATTTGGGGAGAAACCCTCCAAGTTGGTATCACTGTCTCAAAAGGGTTTTAAACGAAAGCAATACAAAGGCTCCAAGCGAAAGTGGAGACGTTTTCGTCCGTTAAGAGTATGCTTATGAGACGTGACGTGTGTGACGTGTAAAATGTACATTGTATGGTAATACGATTGACGTCAAATTATCTAGTCGCCATAACTATGGGATTTTCTATCGTGACGTTCTGTCAATCCACGTCAATGTGACGACAGTGTAACTGACGTTTTGTGACGTCAGACTATTGTATTGCATAAATAATAGATTACACATATAGAGATAGATTAAACAATCTAATATATAGATTTTGAACTTGTGAAAAATTTAACAATGTAATTAAGAAATATAACAATAATTTAAAAATACGTATATATAAAAAAATGTTTTAATCAGTCTGTGCCTGAATTTTATTTTGTCCTACCCTCCTTAAACAGCTATTAAGAGATATATTTCTTAATATAATTACTGAATTTACAATAACTATTTTATCTGCTTATTTTTATTTGATAAGTAATGAAATGAGGGTATATCATTAATTTGTAAAAGTACTAACTGGTAGAATCCTGAGGTGTGAGGGGCCGTTTAAGCGTATGCTGGATGACCGTTAACCAGCCAGCTCGGTCCTCATGAGTGGCTGCAGCAAGGCAGAATGTCCGCTCCGGAGTCACCAGATAGAAGGGGAACCTCGCCTCTTTACAACCGTTGCCTGTGTTCGATACTTTGATGTGGTACCCAGTCGACTCGTGACCTGGAATTATTAATTAAAAAATAAGGTCAGCAACACACTGGCGAGCCGTAGAGTGAGTGTCACATAAGTTCTTTTCTCAGTCATATTCTTTATTGCTGAGGGTCGCGTCACTGTACAATCCTTCCTTCTACAATCTCTACATTTATTCTTTGTTATGGGGAGACCCGTGAATATTGTGACTTGGCCTCACCAGTGGGTTGGGGATTTGCGGCATTTTGCCTTCAAGACAACGAGTCCAGGTTATCTGGTTCGCGTCAGACGATATGCAAGAACTCTTTGGTAGCATGTCGTTGAGATTATAAAGGACGTTACTTCGTCTATTTCATAGTAGTTGGTAACCCAACATCTCTACAATCGGAAGCAAAATCAAGACCACCAACTAAAGCATTTTACAGATGTGGGGATTGAGACAAAATTACTTTTCGACAAGCGTTACCAAGTAGAATGGTCACGTGACAAAGCTACTGAACTCTCTTTCCCATACAAATTTTAGTAGAGTTTAGCGTGTGTTACGCCTGGAGAAAAGTGCATTTGGCTCAAGCAGGTGTTCTTCAAATGTTATTTATATTAAGCCAATTTTGATATAAATTCTAGCTACACTGACAGCTGTCACTGAAATGACATTTAACAGCTGTCAATTAAAGACAATACGAGTAATATACATACCGATAAATATCTCTCCCTTCGGGTAGGCGTCTAGTGGTTCGTCGTGGTACATCAGTTTCCTGTTGTCCAACGTGAACCATCTTCTTCTATGGACATCTGAAGTCCTGGGTCCGGTCTTCCAAAGCCAGCCTTCACGAGCGAAGTCTTTCGGTAGACGTAGGAGCAGGTCTGATTGTGGTGTTGAGGGAAAAGCCACTTGTAAAAGGTGGAGTTTAGCGCATCGGATGGCAGTGTACCTAAAAAATTAAAAATATACTTAATTTTTTTTTTTAATTTTAGATCTCGCTTACTAATAACTCAACAAAAAAAAGTGTGTGTGTGTCAGCTACGACGCACGATTGGAGTTTACTCCTTACGAACGATAAAATGGCGATAATGTTCTGTGGCTGTCGACCATATTTTCATACTAAAGGTGGTAAGAATATATGTTTTTATAATATAAATGTTTGTAGTAGTAATAAAACGTACCTACATCATCTATGCCCAAATAGGATTTTCTTTCTGTGACCAAAGTTACCTTTATAGTAAAAGAAGAATAAGAATGAACAATCTTTTTAGTTTTAATTTCACTGACCACTAGCGTGCCATAGAGTTTTGTCAATAGACAAAACTCTATGGCACGCTAGACAATCTACTTTTATTTTTTACACCTGTCAACACTGACAATGTTGTAACGTGGCTGTCAAAACGTGAATTCAAAATAGAAAAGTCTGTGTAATGTATTCCATCTCATTCTTTTACACGTTCAATCCATTTGTCTCTTTCTACATAACGCCTCAACTATTCGTGTTACACATACGCCTCAACTTTTCGTGTTACACTTGATTTTACTCCTCATAAAATTTCCGTACCGGGCCTTATAACTCAAATCGTTTCTTAAGGAGTAAACTCCAAAAACCCGTTAAAATATATACGTATACGCAATATAAAATAATAATTTGTTTAGCGCTAACGTAATGTATTGACAACTTAACTACTAACAATTAACAATACTTATAATGTAATCAAATAATGGTGAACAATAATGAATGGTATCTACAAATGATCGCATTCCCATTACTTGTTATATAAGAACGTTATTCGTTTGTAAAAATACCGGTAACGGTATTTAAATCAGATTAGTCGATAAACATATTTTATTTCGTGTTTCTATATATTATAAATATATATAGGAAATATTTGTGTTTGTTAACTCAAAAACTACTGGACTATATAGACAATGTTGCTAGTTTTAGTTCTAAAATATTTTTGAATGTTCAGCCGTCTTTTAATATGCAAAAAAACAGTGTATTTTTGTAATGTACTAAAACGACATACTGGGTGATTTTTTTATAATTTTAATTGCAAGTAATATTAAAAATACGAACCAGCAATTAATAACTTCGGCATCCTCATGATACACGTAGATGTGTCGAGTTGAGCCTTCCTTCATAAATGTGAGCTGCATAGAATTCATGTGACCAATCTTCGCTGGGGCGAAAGAAACATTTAGTTCAGACAACTTTAGGATTCCCTTGGGTTCCTTGTTTTCTTTTACGTGGTACCTATAAAGAAAAGAATATAATGGCAATGAGGGAATGTTATTTTTAAAGGAGAAAGACGTTACTCCGCTCGTTGTATTTTAATAGTATATTGTATCACCCGATTTCGTAACTATTTCAATAAACTAAAAAATGTTGTGTTTCAAAGTATCAAAGGTGTTTAAGTGTTTTCTATCTATCTCTACCCTCACGCCTACGCCTGCGGGAAAAAGCGATGCGAACTTATTCCGAAGGCGTAGGCAATGACAACGGATCTCAACTTGCTCCAGTTCTGCCATACTTTCATTCACTATGAATGCTCGTCGTTTATGGGTAGTAATATATACTTATAAGATGTTCTATACTCCTTTAATAGTCGTGTTTAGTAATAATAGTTTGTTACGAATATAGTTGGCACTTGTTCTAAATTTCTTAATAATACTTAATTTGATCTGATCTTTGGTATTGTACAAGCAATAACAGAGATCAAAACAAACTCATCTTACCTGCCGCTGAAAAAACGTTAATTAGTTTACAATATTTTAAGCTTTGTGATTGATCGAAGCATGCTATTGATAATGAAAGCTGACGAGGGCATGAGTTGGATAATATAGACTTATCAATAATCTCGCATTTCGGAGAGAGTTGTTAGAGTTCGTTTAATTACCGGTATTCATGGTTTGAATAGGCCTTTTCGTACTTTAAAAGGCAAACGAATCCTAAAATTACTTTATATATGTTTAAGAACTCTTCCTGACATATTTTGTTCACAATGCTATAAATTTTGAATCGTCAATACTCATCTTACCTCAAACGATAGTTTTTGAGTCGTAGCCGATTGAATAAACGGCCAAGACAACCCGTTGCACCAGAACAAGCGTCAGTAGGGCGCTGATACCTAGGAACCATTCCGTTGTTTGAAATTCTTATAGAAGAGCGTGCAAAGGACAGGGTTGATTTTAGACGCGTTTAAACGGATTTCACGTATTGACCGTGATTGGTGTATCTCAAGGTCATGGTGACGTCGAGTCCACCAATCACGAACAAGAACGTCATTTCGCCCGCGTGTCGATTCCGAGCATTCGATGCGTTTAGTACCGGTTTTAGCAAACCGTTTCGGTTTTATGCGTATAGCCAATATCGATTTCCCCTAAAAAATACCGTCATTTAAAGTACACTAATAACCGATTTCTATAACCCGGATGTATATATAAAAAAAAACATTTATTTATATCAACTATGCAAATATCAAGGCTCTAATAATAAATCGTTAACAGTTGTTTAAAATTGCCTTTTTACGATTGCGTAGGCTCTGGTGACGTCAATAGATTTTCCTTCCACCCGAGAAAATTCTAAAGGCGATGTTTTATACGTGCCTCGGTAACCGTGGACGATAATTGTTGTAAAATTTTCACCTGGTTACAATAACGGCGTTACGTAGAGTAAATATCGGCGATGACGCCTTGAAACGTGGAATTTTTTGTCGTGACGTTGGTATTCTGTAGGTAGGAAAACTAATTAGGTATGAGATATCGTAATCTCTTATCGCGCTGGCAATTCGGTAAACAATGTTTGCTGTTTGTTGACATTGGCTGGTAACAGATAAAATAATGATATAGATAAATATTTCATCATATAATGAAATGATGTATAGAGACGATTACGAAAGTATAAAGATTGTTTGGTTTTGGTTTTAATGTTATATTAAATTTGACTTTTAACAGAATTAAAAAACAATGGAAGTATGCACGTGTTTTTCCGCATGAATTAACAAATTTCCGTAAATACATATTACTGTTGTATGTTGGAACGTAGGAATTAGTTAAAAATTGGTATTATAGCTATTAAAATTCTGTTTAATTTTAATTAACTATTATTTTTAAATATGATATGCTGTATGTGAATGACAATGAAACATGCATTTTAAATGATTTTTTGAAATTACGGAAAGTATGAAGGCCATGCTGAATTAAATGCCATTTTAAATGTAAAATAACCTTTCATTTAAGATTATTGTAGCGCACTTAACAATAATGTATACTTATATATTCCTTTGGCCCTAACTAACAATCTGTCAAACCATACTCAGGATCGTTAATTAACAGTTAAGTAAAGATTTAATACCATGATCCAATTAGAAACTAAAAAGATCAATATATTAAATCATTCGTTAACTAATCAGCCATTGTCGTAGCTCGTTCTTTAGATATATGTACTTATAATCGACGAGTCACGGCTGTCCCATAAGCTTAACTTACTTTAAAGTGTCCTCGTTTTCATTTAGAACGAACTTCCTTAGTTGATATCTGCTGTCTTCCTTTCCCCTCTTCATCAGAAAACCTTCCATGGAGCCAGAGAGGTAGCTTTGGCGCTCTGGATGACAAAATTCTTCTCGCTCGTATTTAGCACGAATCCACTGTTCTATGAGTACCCTGAAAAATTGTTCTTCTTCTTTTAGTCACGAAAATAGTCATAGTTTTTCATCCGGCAAGCGCACCAATTTTTTTATTAAATTACCAAATTACGCTTAACGACATATACTTCCTTTTATAATCAGTAACCCTTATTTAAAAAGAAAAAAAAAACAGTATTAACTAAAGTCTTCTTCTGTTTACTCTATGATAAAAAAGAGACAGATCACTTTAGTTTAAACGGTGCAATGAGACTTTTTTTGTATAGAGCTGTGTACATATCCAACTTTACCATCATTGACGTGTACAATGCAAAAATAGTAATGTTCTATGAAAACAAAATGAATATAATTATTCAAAGGTTAACTCAAATTTGCAATTATTCATTCAAAACTTATTAATTCGGGTTTTGGACTTGCGTAAAAGCATTGGCATTGTATAAACTTAATAGGAAGGTAGCGCGCTAGAAAATTGAAGATTTAGAACGAACTGTGGAAACTCTTCGTCAGTAATTTGCAGAATATTAAAATGTATTGAAAACCTTGTTATTAAGATCTAAGTTTTCCACAATTGTAACAAATTATCAACACTCAATATGGCACATTTTTAACTGATATACGTATCGGTTAAAAACATCGTTTTCAATACCCTTAACTTCTTTTTTCGGTTGTCTTTTGTTTCGTGAAAGTGAAAAGGAGGTTCTTAAACAAGGTTAAGTGTTTTAAAAATACAAAATATATACAAGTGTTCTTTTTAAACGACTTCAAGACCGTTGCAGGTTTATTTATATAAATCAACAAACTTACAAGTGCAATTTATTAACTTTCAATTTTTTTTTTCGTTTTTTTTAATACTCACTGAGGATCACTCTTAGCGGGTCGTCTGTAGCAGGGCGGTACCCGATCCTCATACTTGTTCCTCGCTGCAACATTACCAACTTCCTTCATACGATGAACTTGTGAGTCCTCCCATCGGTCCAGCTCCAAGTGTTTGACCTTACTAATATGAGCGCCCATACCACGATGTATGCTGGCACATCTCATGCATATGAAGATACCGAGGTTGTATGATGCCCAGTCTGGATCTGAAATATTGAAGACAAGTGTTAAATTACGTAGGGACAAATCCAGTTGGTCGCGACCGCTCCAAAACAAATATATAGCGATAGTTCCTATAAATAAATATACAATTTGTTTTTTTCTCGGGGTTTAGGGTGATAGGTGACCACGGACTTATGTGTATGACACACGCCGCCGACTTTTCTGTCAAGTCAAAGCTCGATTTCCTTACTTTCGTCTTAAATTTATAAAGTTTAAATCGTTTTTTTTTTAATTGAAGTCCTCGTGGTTTATATCTGCCATTTTTATTTAGGTACGCTGTGAGATTACAAAATCTAGGCACTTCTTTACAATTTACTCGTAACATATATTATTATTAATAATTGAATTAAAGACGTTAACGTCGTAAAGAGAAGATTCAATCACGTAAATGAATACGTAATAAGATGCAGAGTCAAATCCTGCTTAAATTATTAAACTTTATTAATAACAAAATATGGTTGTGACAAAATTGGTCTGACACTAGTCCCCATACAAGAGAGTTGTGTAATTAAGGCAGGGATTTAAAACAAATGAAATATCATAAAAATAAAAATGTAATGTGTGTGTCTTAATGTTAAATATAAACAAAATCGTGTATGGCTGTGTGTGGGTGAGAGATGTTATAAGCTTATATTATTACTAAAAACTGTTTTAAATTTATATTTGATTACATCTACAATCAAATTATGTATCAATGATTTATTTCGGGTAAACATGCGGGGTGTCAAGGGGTTCTTGATGAATTTTTGGAGGGTGAAACAGACACATTAGATTAGTCTATAGAACGCATATCTGATTTCTTTTTAAATTTAATAAATTTTGTAAATTTTAGCTGATACATTATGTATAAAATACCCATTGGTACTACAATATTTTTAGGTCTGGGCCTCAGATTTCTGTATCGGTCTCATGATCATATTTTGTCAATCTAATAGGCAAGGTCAGCCTCCAGTGTCTGACACGCCGTCGACTTTTAGGGTCTAAGGCAATCGATGTTTTCCATCACCGTTCGAGCGTCTGTTAAAAGCGCAGATAGACAGAAAGTCCATTGGTGCACAGCTAGGGATCGAACCTACGACTTCAAGGATAAGCAATTCGCAACCTGAACCCACTAGGCCAACACTAAATAAACACTAGGAAAATTTTATAATTAGCGAATTGCATTTACATAAATTTAACTTGTTTACATATTATTAAGTCATTAAGTGTTATTCGAGATCAGCAATTAAATAACACGTGTAACAAGAATGTAATAAGCAATTTTGTTATTCTGCAAATCATCAAATATTTGTTATAACTTCATTATAAATAAATTATTAGCATTTTTAGCAACCATAGACAACAATATAATCTATACTGATATTAAGAGAAAATATTTGCTTTTTCGCATTTAATTGGTTAGACTACTGGACCGATTTAATAAAAAACTTTTATTATTAGAACCCTACGTTATCCCTGATGAACATAGACTATAGAATATTAGGGTTAAAAAGTTAGAGCTCCGTGTGAAAATAAAATGTGAAAGTAATAAATATTGCGTACTCTGCGAAAACTATTGACAATAGAGCAAAGTGATGTACAGTTTTATAGAAGACATTAATATCTACAAAAACGTCTGCGATACGATGTCTAACAAAAAAAATATATTTTTGCGTTTAATTGTCTATTTCTCGATACTATAGAACATCGAACTTCGACCGAATCAATGCGGATGGAACCGTAGACCACAGCTAGTATTACATAATTGTATTTTTAATTTTTGATAATGGAAATTATTAATATTGATTATTCGATGGCGCCACAGCCCTTTATGGGTTTTTGTATAATATGCCTTCTCTGCCTGGCACGCGTCTTGAATTTATGTATGAAATGTTTCGTCCTCTAATGTCCATATTCTAATTATTGTTATTTATATTAGTCTTTGGCGGTGTCAAATATGTCAATCTTCATACAGAACAAATGGTTTGACAGCTCTTGAAACTAGGGTTAAGTTTGATTGACGTTCTAGTACACAGGGTGTAGACATGCCGGTTTTATCACGATAGACAGCATACTTCACTTAATTATTAAAAAGTTAATACTTAAAAGTAAACTCGTATAATAATTTATAGGAATGAATTATTCTCAATTGCAACTTAACGTTTCATTTTACGTAAATAATTAAGCTTACGTAAATAATGTGTTTGTAGCAATTAATTCAGATAAATTGTTGAGGTCTTTCACCTCGAAATTCACACATCATGAAATAAGTAACTTTTTACAAGTTCATTTTCGCGGTCTGTTTAAATTGCGTTAATTATCAAGTCCAAAAAAATTACCAACGGAAAACGGTTTTATTGAGTCGCAATTAAATATCTAAATGAATAATAAAGGTGAAAATCTTTGGAAATCAATATCTTAAAATCCGAAGAAAGGAATTGTAATATGATAACTCGAGCCTTATACGAATATTTTGACAGTACTAAGTACGAACGGACACTCCCAAATGTTAAAATTCGATAACAATTTGACAGATGTGAGTCTCTACTCTCTTGGCACTTTGTGAAGACATGCAGATTAATATTTAAATGCCTGAATGCATCCAGACATTTCAATAAAAATTCTTTATCGGATATAAACGAGAATTTACTACATTATTTACATAACTCGACGTTTCGAGGGCCTTTGAGCAGACAGCGAGAGCTTGCGGTTTATTAAAATGTGTACTAACGCCCGAACCCAATAACCTATCTCAATCTCAATCTTTTGACCATCTGAGATAGTAGGTAATCTTAACCCAAATGTTGTAACATGTGTGCCAATAACCAATCGACGGATTGTAATAGCCATCTGTCGACACATGCTATCTAGGTATGGGAGGTCGTATCGGTGTCTGTGGATAGACCTTTGTATGAAAATGACAGTTGACGAAAGCTCGATTTCAACAGTTAATTATTTTAGCTTACACCAGTTTTTTAAATAATTAAAAAAACTGTTTGTTATGTTTTAAACATACACATGTATATTTTAATGTTATTTGTACGGTTTTATTTACTTTATTTGGTTTACATTGATTATCAAAATATTATGAGTGTAAACTCGGTAAAATGAAACGACAAAGAGCATTTTATCCGTCGCGAAAAATGGATTTTCTTCGTAGGGTTTGGTTATTGGGATGCAAATAGGAGATCGATCGACTGACACGGTCTGATCTCAGATTGAATCAGATTTCAATATGAGATTGTGGATTAATTAAGTATTCGCGGAAACCAAAGATAATTTTATACAGCTACTTAGGGGTAAGATTCAAAAACGATTCTTAGCTCAAAGCCTAATTTTCGTACGTCAAAAATGTGTTTGTATAATTTCTGAACCTCACCCTAGTAACCTTAGATTAGAGTTCTAGGGTAAAATTCGAATGGAGAGTTAGGTTAAGGTTCATTTTAGTTACTAGGTACTTTAGTAATGTCTTAGATTATGTAACACATAACAAACGTCAATAGCACAGAAATACAGTACAATAGAAATAATTAAATATAAAGGGAGGCCAATGGCGGCCTTATCGATTTCGAGCGATCTCTTACAGGCAACGGTGAGAAGTTTTTTCGCACATGAAAAAGAAAAGGCACATGAAACACAATAAATTCAGTTAGGTCATGGACAGGTAATGCTTGTACAGCAGAGATTTCAAGGAAGTTAGAGAAGAAGCTAATCGGAAAGGGACGGCCAGTGAATTCCATAGCCTCACTCCAGGGAGCTTAATTATTCATTAAAATGTCAAAAACGTATTGAATTTAACGCTGTCCGTGAGCACAAGTCTGAATAATATCCATAAACTACAGCTACGGGGACTTACCGAACCAATATCTGTGGTTAGTCATACCGACAATCTTAACGGTAATCTCAATAAGTAGATATGATTTCAATGACGAACCATTAATGGTGGAGTAGTAGTCATAGCGATATCATTATTTTCACTTACATTCTTAAAACAAAATGTTTTGTTATACTTGAATTAGTTTAGACAAAAAACTAGAGCAGGAGAATCGGGCCCCCCTGCAGGCATATTGCGACGTATAACTTAGTACAAACAGTTTGACAAAGAATACGTAGAAAAATAGAGTACGCAAGCCACAATAATTAATCGATTTGCTTAATCATTTTTTTATATAATATATTAATGTTTTGTTTCTCTACCCAGGCAGCCTCTGAATCTCTTTCATACAGAGGTATGAGTCTAGGTGTCAAACCTATAATAGAGAGGAATCGGTAACCTGACATTCTCTGGTAGGTACGACTACCTCAATACTACCTTCCTTCTCTACCTACCTTCAATAATATTTCAATTAAATTCTGTACGAAGACAGTTTATGATCTAGCTCTGTTTGGAGAGGTTTTCGCGCTCCTTTGATTAGCATGGTTTATTTCATAGAGGTATTGCAAGATACCAGAAGTTACACAGCTAATGAATAAGGCCAAATGATACTCCTCTAAAAGACGTTCAATCTCCCATCATTTGAAACTATGAATCACGTAAATATTGACAATAGAAATTAGGGACGCAACGACGACTTACTCTGTTATTGTACCACGAGATCTCAAGGTTGCGACATTAGCGCGCTTCATCGAACTTGCATATAAAAATATGGGAATCGGTATTACTGGATGTTAAGGCAATTCTTTAAACAAAATATCGGTAAAGTCTGTACACGTGTCAAATTTCCGGTTTCAAATACGATCCAATATTCTAAACGCTTCTAAAACTTGTTTACGTGTAGTTGTTGTTTTAGGTTATAAATTGTGTTATTAGTTTATAGAGATCTATTGGTTACTGTTTGTTTATCAATTCATATCACAATGGACTTGATAAGAACGGTGAAAAAGAAAACGTTCCACGACACGATTGGGGGAAGTCCTATCACATGAAGGGAATATGGTATTTTAAGGCAAATAAGTATTCAAGATACCATCGAGGCCGTTGCATTGAAGAAACAAAACAATTTATTTATTCTCGCTTTGTTGATACTATGCGTCAAGGTATCGGACATTGAATATTATAAATAAATATTCGTTAATGGAATAATCGTAATAACCTTGTACTAATCGTTGTTATTGTAACAAATTACACTGTATTCATTAAACCACGTGAAAAGTTAGCAGCTAGCTCACGCTAAACTCCGCGGTGGTTCTCCAAAAATAGGCGCTCCCGTCGAGTGTTTATTTAGTAATCAGTTAAAATTCTAAATACACAGGTTGCATTGAGCGATGAAGAAAATAGCCATCACATGTTTACGCGCCAACGTCACGCACAGTGACGCACACAAGCGTCCGTGGCCTCTTCAATGTGTTCAGAGACGTCGTAAATAGCAATGTTTTGGTCGTAACAGCTGTGGGTGGATCTTCTCGGACGTTCGAACAGCGAATTACGATCGTTAATCGACACGAAATCGATATTTATATATTATATTGGTTGAATTGCGGGATGGATGCATTGGTCCGTTTATTATATTGTTGTATCATGCGACTTCTGCAATACAAAGAGGCCCCTCGGGGGTGGTTTTCTGCGATATTGTGGGCTACTCGGTGTAGCGTTAGGGAGTTGCGTGGATCTGGTTAGCGGTGCGCCTTCTTCAGTTCTTATATCATTTTCACACGTGTATATTCTTTCTATATCATATTTTCATAAGTGTGTCATTGTCCTCATTTTAACACGAGTGATGTTTGAGAGCAAATCTAAAATTAAAATAAAAAGCGACCCAACCAGCGAGCACACTTAAAACCAAAATTAAATGATTTCGCCAGAAATCGTACTCAAAACAGCCGAAGAAAACATGTAAAACGGACATGAAAATGTGTGTTTTCAATTGCTGATAATTATCTTTTAAACAGGTTATAACCAGTTGAAACTCTACAATAGAGATAGTGAAATATCCACACTTTTAAATGTTACTTTAATATCGGCACAAGTCTACTAAAGGTCAATAAACTATACCAAGATTAATATATATATATGGATTTTTTATTCAGTTTGAACTTTATTGCTTTATAAAATTACCTTTATTACTCATAAGAATGTGCCCATTTATGGCTGATATACGCCTGATACGATTTTTTACAGTTATTACAAAATGTGATATAGCTTTGCCAGGCTTAAGTCTCCGCGAGTATATTAAAACATTAAAACCTTTTTATCGGCCATAATCAAAAATACTTTACATAATTTATATCATTCGATGTTTGGACTTGTGATCAGTCGAGTCAGAGCCTTTCGCCGGCCACAAATGCTGAGTTTAATACTATTAATATAGACATAATAATATGTCTGTCTATGTCTAATATTGCTTGTTCAGAAACTAATCGAAGCGCGACTCTATGCGTCAAATGGTCATTGGATTTTGACGGATGGCGGTTGCATCCCAACGAGTAACGACAGTCTTTAGACATCCAATTAATTATCTTTTTATATTTATAATAATATGAAGAACCGTTTAACTTAGCTACAACATTTAAATACTCATTAGTTAAATAATGATTTTAAATCACAGCTGGAAATTAATTATTGTTCGAATGTATATTTTGTGGAGATTTAAATGGCTTATACTTGGAATCGTTAATTAACTCTAAATGAACCACACCGAGTAAGATATAATATATGTATTTATCACACCACATCATATATAATTTGCTACGGTATAAGTTACAATCTATACATTTTAAAATATGTCAATTAGGGTAAACATAAAATTTACGAAAAATTATAAAAATACACTTCCAAAAAAGAGTAGAAAAATGCACTTAGTAATTAGTTATTTAAAGATTCTTATATATCGTATATTTCGGATTAGGTACCTGGCAGGTGCTTAGCATTGCTTTTTTTGAAATAAATAAGCCCAAATACAAAGATACCAACCTATGAATAAGTAGCGTTCCGTTGTATTTTGTACCGGGCGGGACCCGCGTTACCTTTAGTGCTATTTATCTTTCTGACATATTTGACAATTGTACGGCAGATTTTTTTCCTGCCGCAATCTGTGCTCAAGCAACATGTCGGATAGCCCATCCCGGGATACTCTCATATCAGTCTCCAGCTCCAGAGAGCACCTGGTTCTTTCGAAAATTGGATAGTCAACAAGTAAATGAATTACTGTTTAGTCGGTGCTTTCGTCACAGTCGTACGCGGGGCTTGTCTTCAGTTTGAATCTATGTAAATAGTGTCCAAAAGCCCCGTGGCCAGTCGCAAAGAAAAAAAAATTTAATGCATATATTTTTTTGTAATCGTTTGTTAGTAATTATTAACGTCACAGGACATATTTTACCATTCTGCGAAAATTTATGTAAAAATATATCGAATATTTACGAACTTTCATTGATAAAGTATTGTAATTAAGAATTAAAATATGCGAACGTTAATCGATTTGCTTAATTAATGTCATAACGAAATTGATAACTTACATCCGATAATGTCACAGAATAAATATAAATCCGTTTTTTAATTAATTACTTTAGCATGAAGGTTTTATATTACCTTTTTAATTTATTATTAGATAGATTATTCGAAATTTAAAACACAGGGCTCCAAACATCGCTGTTTACGTTATATAACTCTATCTTTCAAAACCGGTTTTATTCGAAATATTATATTATGTTTTATTCTAATATATTTTATTCTAAATTTAAATAAAATATTAAAGCGAATAAGACATAACATAGGATGAAATTGTGTCAGGTTCCGGGCTGGCAGAGTTCGAAGAAAGTGGAAATCTCGAAAGTATACTATGTTCGTCATTGACAAACCAATTTAGTCTCTATTACTATAGAATGTATCTTTTGATAATTAAAGCTTGTTATTTGTATGTAATATTAAGAGAAACTAATACGACTGACCAAGTATCACAAAGGCAATAACGTCTCTGACGCCAAGCTTGGTGAACCAAGCTGGAGATGATCAGAGATGAAAGAAGCAGCGGTCGAAGGAGGATTAAGAAAAAAATACTAAGTATGTTTACTTTTAAATAACTTATTCCAAAGTAGAAACCAAAATTTGTATATATATTTTAAAATATATAGATCGTAACTTATACTGTATATTATATTATTTATTATTATTATTCATTAAGAGTTAACGGCTACAACTCTTAATGAACGACGTCGAGTATAGACCTTTTAAATAAGTTCACAAACGATATAATCGAAAGATAAAAAAGAAAATAGAAAATAAAGCAATAAATCTCTACTAAAATCTAAAATGCTTCACACACAAAAACTGGATCAACGTTTACGGAAAAGTAGATCAAATTGCTACAATCCCAAATATGGTAAAAATTGTTAAGCAAATCATTTGACTCATGCTAGATACAGCTGATTACTTTCTTATCAAACATATTTTGAACCACGTGATTGGTATATATGGATTATAAGTTTGGTGTCATTAACAATACAAATAATTGTTACGTGATAGAAATATTTCTGAAGAGAGTGAAATGTAGTTAATTGACCAACGAGAAAGAATGTACCTAATTAGGTACTAAACTCTATAATTTCAAACTTATTTGTATAAAAACAAGAGCCAAGGAATTTTTTTTGCTAATTCTAATGTACTCTAAGTGTCTACCTACTTTCACTTTTAAATGGAATTCTTGGAACGTTCTATACCTGAGTCATACTTTTCGCGGAATTTTTAAAGGTTTTTATGGCATTAGCGGCCCGCCCCTAACTTCACATCGGTTTCGCACACAATATTTTATAAATAACTGGTATTTATTAAAAAAAATAATTGTGTCTCTACTGCATTTATTAAACGTATATTATCTACATAAAAATATGTTTGTTAAACAATATGAGGAAAATCCGCTATTAACGAAAAAGCTCAAGAAAGGTGAAGCGTTGATAAGAATAATAAAATATCGGTGATGTATCATGTTGTATGAATCACGATTTGTTATTGAGGTGTTATGGAAAGTCTATGCGAAACAATTGGTGGAGTGACGGTGGAGGCTTTAATGTACATACTTACTACGACTTCATCTGTCTAGAATTAGAACAATATTAGCCCATGTCCTTCGACAAGTTATTATCTAGTAGATACCTTCGTTAAAATGGTAAAGCTTTTAATGTTTTAATTGGCAAAACAATTTTTTGATATTAGGAGTAAATTAATACAACGGAACGTCTCAAACAGAATATTAACCATTTCGCTACGTATAGGTATCAATTTACATTAAGCGTTCCTTCTACGGAATTATAACCGGAAACTATTTGCTCTGCCGCATAAACCAACGATAACATATGACTTCTTCTCATTCAGAATAGTAATCTATCTTACCAGTTGATGTTGACGATTTGTTTTCAATGAATGCATTTTACTTTGGGGTCACTGAACTCCAGAGCATGGACGCACTTACGCCCCCCGCCTATACACCATCCCATGGAAATACCACGCTTTTACAAGGCGAAATGAATCATTATTAAACACTCAACATACCCTCGGCACCACAATCTGCACACACTTGATTTCCGGGTTTCTTAAGCAATTCCTGTAATATTTTTTCGTTGTGATCAACCATCGTGGAACTTTTGCATCAATGATTAAAGACACGCTGTAGCGTTTGTCGCTACCAGAAAGTCGAACACACGCTTTGAACGCGTTCTTTGCCACTGCGCGAGGCCGGAGGCCGAAGGGGCGACGAGCGAGCGAGACTACGACTGCGGCTCGAGCCGAGAGACGCGACGAATTAGTTCACAGCGCTTTTCCGTCAGCAACATTGTCCCCACTTCACTCACACCTTTTAAAAAGAAGTTAGACAGAGAGAGACAGAAACAGAGGTCTAGTTTCAATACATGAATGAAATCAGTGAGTAGTTGATAATACGTATTTGTGCAGACGTAGTTGATGTCTCGTAAAATTGTCATTGTGTGTGTTTGGCGTAGTACGTGATATACGTAATACAAGCGCCGCCGTCGTCTCGCGTAAATACTAAAATACTATCCAAGCACCTATATATTCAGTCTGGCGCTAGACAGACGCAGTGCTCGCAAAACTAGAATATATAATAGATATTCAATAGATTTGTTTTTATATTTTTGTTAGGTTTTATATCTTAAAATGAGAATGAAAAAATGAGCGAAATGTGATAATAAAAAGTATAAAGTAATAAACCTTTTAATGTTACTTTATTAGGATAAAAATTGAAGGAGTACCGAAGTTTTTATTAAATTGTGATTAGTCACATACACAAGAATTCGATAACTTTCAAAAGAATCTAATAATGCATACATCCGTATATGTAATTGTAATAATATAATTCAAATATAACTGTTGTACATACTAGTACTGAATTATGTTAATAATGTAATCAATTATTCTCGTTTACATTCAATAAATATAATTTCTTAAAATGTTATTACGTGTGAAAACCAAAGACAATGTTCAATCCATACCTACTATAATTTTATATAACAATATGTAAACATTATAAATAATCTACCTTGTGTCGATCAGGTTAAAAAAGTCGTTTTATATAATATACTAGCAGACCGGCCAAGCTTTGCTGTGGCTAAGGATTTTTTTATATTACATAGTAGCAAACTATTCAAGGGAAACGGTAGGAGAACACCAGCCATGGGGACCACCATGCTTTTTTGGTGGTTATGCCATTAAATTGTAGCTTATGTGAAACGTTGGTACTTAAAACACAGCGCCATCTGTTAGAATTGTGACTATCAAATAATAAACAAATATTTTGCAAGAAAATAATATTGCGGGTATAAATTGAGATGTAAGCTATCCTATCTTTTAAGTTGGATCAAACTACGCACGGTGTGCAAATTTGATTGATATCGGTTCGGTAGTTTAGGAGTCCATCGCGGACAAACAACGTGACACGTAATTTATATATATTAAGATTAAGATTTGAAGCCACGTTGTTTTGCACTTTTGGCGCAATAAATTTAAACGACGCTGTAATTAGATATTGCCCGACCAAATAATAATAAATTACAAAAATTAATATGTAGTCTGTGAATGTAATCATGACAGATAAACAATTTAATTTATACTGCCTACAATAACATTCAAACTGCAATTAAATTAAAATGTACCGTTCAACTCTGTGGTTTGTCATATACGTTCTGCCGAAAGCTGTATTATACCTAGTCTGTCTGAGAGAGATGGCTAAGCTAAGAGTTTGCAAATAAATGTGATAAAAATTGTTATTAGATTGAAAGCGAATAAAATTTTATTTCTTATACAGTTTAAATACATCAAATCAAAATGGGTCGACGATCAATAAATACCACCAAGAGTGGTAAATACATGAATCCCACGGATCAAGCTCGTAAGTATTTAAGCATCTCTTAATTCAGTTGGTTATAAACAAATTATTAAACTTATTTAAATTGTGTTTAAGGCAAGGAAGCCCGAAAGAAGGAACTAAAGAAGAATAAACGACAACGACAAATGGTCAGGGCAGCAGTGCTCAAAATGAAAGATCCGACACAGATTCTTGATGAGCTACAAAAAATCGATGAAATGGGTACTTAATAGTATTATTCAAAAGCTTTAACGTCAATATAGATACTAATGTGTTATCTAAATTGACTTGTACATAATTTTATTGTATGTGTACTTAAAATAAACTCGACCACCATAGTGAGATTGATGTGAAGAGATTAATTGTATTGTAATTCTCATTGTTTATCCACCATCATATACATGACGTTTTTAATATGACTATAAATTCTTAACAGATTATATGTAATATAAAAATATTAATTTAACTTACAGAATATAATGTATTACAACCCTCGCCGCTGAATGAAAAAGTGTTGAAAGAGAAGAGAAAAAAGTTAAAAGAAACATTTGATAGGGTGTTAAAGATGTATGTAAGTAATCATGACAGGTTCATTCCTAGTTAATTGAATAAACATATTTACATGTTTATATAGTACAGATGGTCCTAACTCTTATGTGTCATACTGGAAAGTGAGGAGAATCTTAATTGTATTTGAAGGGTCTCTTCTCTATTTAGATGTTAACTCCAATTTTAACAGTCCTTTTACAATTTCTCTTGTTAATTAGAAGAAAACATTTACAAATACTATATTCAGTATTTTTTCTTTGTGTTTGTAGTACAAGGATGATCCAGAAAAGTGGGTTGACTTAAAACGTCAAGAAGTGGAGTATGAGAAAAGAAGAGCTCATTTGATATCTTATTATGAATCTGTAAAACATGCACAAGCAGTGCAAGTTGATGATATTCCTTTGCCAACATTACAGGTAAATTGTATTTGATATAGTTTTAAGTATAGTTCATATAAATTCTGTATTTAAATGGAGGCAGTAAAATATATAATAATCACTATTGTGTATATCATATATTTTCAAGTCAAGTACTTTCAGGGATCCTACAAACATTACTTTTTATTTTTATGTGTTGGTAAGCATTAAGTTTCTCTTTAAGTAAATAATAACTATGTAGTAAAAGAGTTTTGTTTACAAACCAATTTTGTGTAAAATTTAATTATGTAATAAATATAGCTTCACACCTATAATAAAATTGAAGTCTTGAACTTTCTAAGCTTATTTAGTCTAAGGGGCAAAGAGGAATGAGACACAGATAGTTTCGAGATATATTTTGATTATAATAAATATACCTCAAAAATCATAATCACCATAATAATGGTGAATTACAATATCTTAATATATTATATAATATCTTAAACCATTTACATTAAAAGAAAACCCTTTTTTACCGGATTGAAGTTATGTATTATTATAAATATACAATTATTTTGCATAATTTTAAATTTTTACATTATTTCAGGTCCCTGATAACTTGATTTATGGAAACTTGCCATTACAAATACCACTTCCAGCTGATACATTACACCCAAGTGTACCAATGAAACCAATTCTAAAGAAGGATTCTGCATATAAAGTATGTATTTATTTTATACTACTGGTTCAAAGCAAGCCACAGACAATTTTTTATATTTATTATGTCATAGAAGCTATGTAATGCAATTAAAAATATCTACTACTATATTGATGCAATGGGGATTAATTTGTACCTCATTGCAATATATGAAATCCATTTACATGGATAACATTCTTCTTATATGGAAATAACGATAAAAACAAACACTTTACTAAATGATGGATTAAATTTCCATCAGGACAATTGTTATGGGTAATATGTCGTAGAAAACTCATCACATGCAAAAGTGTTGAATTACTAATGTAATGAATATAGAAATGGTTCTTCCTTGGCTTGCTTGGGGTCTCCCATTAATTAAATAAATAAATGTAGCCTTTATTGAAAATCTTGTTAAGTTACATTTTATCTTATTTCTACTTAGTTATTAACAAAATTTAGTTAAAGTTATAATATTAGTAATAATATATAAGTAATAATAGATAAGTAAATATTATCAAATTATTTCCTATTAGACACCGGTTTCTTGATCGTCTTGCTTTTCAGCATAGGCCTCCCCAAGTGTTCTCCACAAAGATCTATCTCTTGCTTTCCTCATCCATGTCGCTCCTGCCACCTTTTTAATATCATCTTCCCATCTATGATGTCTACCTTTACTTCTCGTTTTATGTCTATGGCACCATTCCATAACTTCTTTGGTCCATTTTTCCGTATTACTTCTTATCAAATGCCCAGCCCATTTCCATTTTAGTTGTTTGATTCGGTATTTTATGTCTAAAATTTTAGTTTGTTTCCTTATTGTTGTTAATCGAACTTTCTCTTTTAGTTTTATGTTAAGTATACTTCTTTCCATTAGGTGTTGACAAGTTTCTAGCGATTCAATATTTTTGCATCTTGGTCTAGGGTCCCATTAAGGGAGTAACCTCCCTTAGCGACCAAGATGCATGCCCAAGATTTAATCTATTTGGAATTGAATAGTAAAGTGGACTATAAAAAAAAAAACTATTATTTTTTTCCACTCTCAGTCACATAGATGATAAGTGGAAGTTATTTATATAGTTCCAGAGATATAGGAAGTATTCTTAACACTTGTTGTGTCAATATTTTATTTTAGTGAATAATAGTTATTATGACAATAGTTAATTGTTTGGGGATTATAATATTTACATAATGAAAATCTTTTAGTGAAAACATTAACATTACATACCTACTTTATCAAGACTTCTCAAACTAGTATTATCTTCTATTAACATAACTTTTAGACATTTAAAGAAAACACTTTTTTAACGGATTAAATGTAAAAGTTATGCTATGTATGTAAAATTTAAAATTATGTAAATTAATTATATTTAGTTTCAATCCATTAAACAAACTTTTCAGGAAAGACCAGCTGGAGTAGAGCCTCCAGGTGTTCCCCCAGGTCCACCACCCGATTATGGTTTATTACTCGCTGAGGCTGTCAAGTTAAGCATATCTGAGAAGAAGACCATACGTTTCTCTGATGTAGCTGATGACGGACCACCGGGCATTAATGTAAGTGATCTCTAAGCTCTAGCATATCTTAGATTAAAAAGTGCGTGCGAACAAAGTACACATGGCAGAAGTGAAACTTCTTTGGCAAACTAATTTTTAAGTTTTGTTCATATTTATACAAATCTAAGACTTAGAGGGAGGGTAAAAGAAAGATATGTTAGGAATTCAATGAATTTAATTGTCATTAAAATATTAAGTGTCAAGAATTAATACAAATTATAATTTTTTTTTTACCTTTTAATTAAAAATTCGTCATTTGAGATTTCAATAAATTATTTTGCATAAAATATAAAATACTAATATTACATAAATTCTCTTTACGAAATTTTAATTTTTAAAATATAATCTATTAGGTCATTCGCCCTTCTCACTCTCTCTCAATCGATCTCAATCGCTCTCTCCCTTTTCTTCGACAAAAACGCTGCACATCTTCGTGACGCTAATATTACATATTATTATTGTGTTTCATCCGTAAAAAAATTACCCTCATTAGATCACTAAAGAAGTTTCACTTCAAAAACAAGAGCTGACTCTTGTATGTCAAAAGCGAATTGGATTTTGACATAAGGTAGCCATAGCTTGCATTGTCTTGTTTCTGAATCTTACCGTAAGGTTTCTGTGTGTGTTTAAGCGAATTTTTAGTTTAGAGAAACTACATGGCTAAGAAATGCAACAGGGTTGTCGTAGGAATTAAATGTTAGATTGTATGGACAACATGTCACACAGCAACAACTTAAAGCTTGAGCCTATTATTGGTTAAGGATATTATTTACAATGCGTTTTGTGTTGCTTAATTTCAACTAAGGATGCATCGATACGCCTGCCGATACTCTTTATAGAAATATCGTCGATACCGATACCAACGCTTATTGAATTGAAATTAAATTATAAAAATATATCAAGTTTGGTTAAAGTTTTTAATAAATATTAATAAAAAAAATTACAAACAGTCACAAACTTTGAATAAGATTAAAGGTCTAGATATAAAATTAAGAATTTAGAGTAATAATTATATTAAAATAATAATTAAAATTAACATTGATAAAATGTTTGTAATTCTGCATTTAATTTAATTTGGTATGGAACAAATACTACGCGCGGTAGCAGTTAAAAGCCAACTAGTGTCTGGCGAAATGGATTGGAGTGAGAGAGACAACCAACTAAATAAAACGCGGGGAATCCCCGGCCATAGATAGTCCGTACCTCGTTTGCAACGAACTATATCAAACAAGATGCGCGTTTACATTACTTTTTTCAAGCGCGAAATTTGAAAAGTATATTTTTATCAAGTACATATTTGCCAATATATCGGCAAACCCACAGTATCGCCGATATATGCGTATCGGATGTATCCTTAATTTTAACCAAATACGTATTTTTACTACCAAACGAACAAAGGTGAGTAATTTCAATGTTTTAGGGAGTTTGACATAGAGGATATGGAGATTGTCTAACCAAACATTTATCAATCATCGACGCAGCATTGACTACTCTCTTCTTGTAGACATCTCTAAATTTGTTGTTTCTGTCAGTATTTTAAAAAAAGCTTGATTAGTTGCCATATTTTAATAAATTCTTTAAACTATTTGGTTATATAGTTGATACAAAAACGGCAGACAGAAGATGTCGACGGTGAAGCAATGGATGAGGATAGTCCACCCAGCCCAATCCCTCCAGGTGCCCAAAACGCTACTGGTATCGCTGATGCCCCTGGGGTGCCTGGAGCCCCCGGCGCTGCGGCTGCTCCAAAGCCCACATCACTACAGCAACGAATGTTGGCTCTCTCGGGGCAGAATATCGACGACTTTATGAAAGAGATGGAAGAGGTTCACCGAAAGAGAGAGAGGGATAGAGCTGCGGATTTGAATGCACGGTATATACATTTAAAAAAAATTCGTTCTATACAATACATTTTTAGTATAATATTTGCGTGTATTAGGTTATTTTCTGGTGCTGGAATATCCTCGGGGTCTGGAAAGCACGTAAAGACATGCTGCTCTTTTGATACAACGGCCTTTGTGGTCTAGAGACTGATTATTTTGGGGTTTTAAATGAGAAATAATATGCTCCCTATTAATTTTAATTTTCTCACATTATGGCAGTTTTCTTTTTCTGAATTTTACCAATGAATTCAGTAGATATGTCGACACAAAGATAATGGTTTCATTATCAATTAAGATTTAATATGCTTATCCCTTTGTTTTCTTTTGATGTCTTTGTTTATTTTTTATCGCGTTTAGTTTCCCTACCTTTTACTTGAGACTAGCGTGATATATATAAAGTGAAAACTATTGCCATAGAAAAAAAATATAATTAAAAACAAAGGAGTTTTTTTTTTCCTTTTAGTACTGAGGTATCGTTTCAAGCAACATTTACGTGAACTAATTATTAACTTTTTATTTAGATATTTTTTTGATGTTGATTTTGTAATTTTTTTAACAGTTTGAGTGCACTTAAGCGGACTAAAGGCGGTCGCGATAGTGACTCTGACAGTGAGCCCGAGAACTCAGTCGACGTGGAGCCACCAGGGGTAGAAGTACGGCCCATGATTCCTCCACCGTTAATGCCAGGTACGGCTTCCTGTAAATTTACGATCCAGATCAAAACTGGCGCCACTGCCTAAGTCTTGACAGATCTTTGTATTCTTAATTCTTCAGATTTATGGGCCTAAGGTCTGTATTCTAATTCATATCTTAAGTCACGATCTCGTCATGAGCGCTGCAACAGCTCTTAATAATACATTTAAGGGTTTTGCGAGCGAGTCTTAATTGCGCACATAGAAATAAAAACCCTTTAATCCAGCCGTGAATTGAACGCACGACCTCAGGGTTGACCAACACTGTTCTGCTGCTAAAAAAAGAGTAATATAATAATAAAAAAAGAGTACTACTATGTTAGCTTTTTGTACTTAAAGTCTATCCCCACGGTTAATCTGAGCTAGATATATCCTAAAACTTAAGTATAAAATGGTACATTAAATTCTATATTTTATTTATTGGTTTACAGCCTTTCAAATTAATACTAATTTTATTTTGGACTAAGCTAACTATTAGTGGTAGTAGTAATTCTTCCTGTAGTTCTCTCTGTAGCTCTCTCTTAAGTGCTCCTTACAAACGTTGTGTAAAAAGACATGGCGATTAAAAAGAGTGGCGGAGAGTTTAATGCCAGTTCTTCTCTTCCGTTCTACGCCCTTGATTTGAGAACTGGCACTAAATGTAAAATTAGAAGCATTAATATGTATTTCTTTACTGACAAGTCATAAGTGTACAATGTGTTACCTATATGATTAAGGGTCGATTCGACCAAACAAGAGTAAATCTTAATCTTAGAATAAATCGTCAGTTAATCGAGAGTAAATCAATTTTACGTTTTACCATCTACAAATTCTAAGAATAGTGGGCCTATTCGGGAATTGCTACTATACCGCCGTTTCGCACGGATTAACAGCTATTCCTAGAATAATTTAATGGCGTCAGTCAGTCCAATCAGCTGATTTCTGTCATTTCACAAATATGTATTCTGTGTTTTAATTTCAAGTCAACGCAACGCACTAAATTAATAGTCTGGCATTGTATAATGAAACGTTTAAACAATTTATTATTTATTTTTGGATTTTTTATTTTCTATAATATTAGAATGAAATTCAACTAGGCTCAACAGAAGTTCCTTTTTAGACGAAAGCCTCAAACAAACAACAAATAAAAACTTTTTGTTGTCGTTTGACACCTGTTAAAAGCAACATTTTCACACTATAATACGGCAAAATCGAGTTGACATGATGTATGCTCTTACACTGTCCCGTTGTAGAACAACATTTATTTGCCGAGTTTAATTTTTTAGTTCACCATTCTCTTGCTATTCGCGCATTGTTATTCCTAGCGCAATTATACTATCGATTACGTGGAAAAACGACTATGGATTTACTCGAGATTAAAATCATGGAATAGATTATTCTTGGTATAGTTACTCGTGTATAAATTGAAGTTTGGTCGAATCGACCCTAAATGATTTTTGAATTTGAATTTTGTAACTTAGTTTAATTTTGCAAAAATATATTTTTCTAACTTTATAATAATTCTTCATTCAAAACGACTGTTACAGGTCTACGTCCCCCAATGCTTCGAGTGCCCCCCGGTGCACCTCCTGGTGTCCCACCTGGGGTGCCTCCAGCGCCCCCCGGTCTGCCACTTGTGTTGCCCCCTGGACCCCCACCCGGTCTACCCGGTCGGCCGTTACGTCCCCCTGGGCCTCCCCCCGGTGCGCCTCCGCGACTCATGAGACCATTAGTGCCCCCACCACCTCATGTATCAGTACTGACGGCTGCCCCACAACTGATTCAGAAGAAGGATGCGCCACAGAGTAAGTATTAGAGCTAATGTCACAGATAATATTAGCATTAGTGACGTCATCACGTCAATTAACTTACAATCTTTTCAATGCAATAACTATTCGTTAGTCTTATGAAAAATACGCAAAAGTTATTAATTAAATTATTAAAATGTAATGAGGAAAATAGTGTTGTGTTATTTTTTTTTTAATTTTCATATATTTTTTACAATCGGTTGTCGGTCTGATTACGGCGCGTTTGTGAACCACGCTTTGCGTTTGGGAATAATCGTCGACTACAATTATTATTGACATTTTTTTTATTTGATAACTTATAATATATAGTATGCAACGAAGTGTTAATAAATAAATATAGGTAGTTAGATATAGAATAAAAACATATTTGGCGGCTGTTATTGCAATATATTATAATTGACCGTTCGACATTATCATTGTTTAAGTAACATTCATATTCAATTTCTGACGTACGTCCCGTACAGAAATTTTGATTTTGATACACGGACCTCGTAGTTAGCCTAAATCTCATTTTTTGAATATCATCCCAAGATTCCGAGGTGTGAACATCCTGTACCTTGGATGAGCACATATAGCTGTCAAGCTGTTCTCATATGTCAAGTTGGACACAAAACTCAACTCAAAAAAAAAAAACTAAAAAATTAACCATATTAATTAGGGTATTTTTCACTATATTAGATATTCATATTATTATATATCTACTTTCCAGGTGCAACAATAAGTGCTAAGCCCCAAATCCGGAATTTATCAGCGGATGTCACGCGATTTGTGCCTTCAGCGTTGCGTGTCAAACGTGAAGATAAAAGGACGAAGACCGAGCTTAAGGCGACAATACATAGGACTGAAATGCCAAAACAAGTGCCAACCAAAGATGACGCTTATATGCAGTTCATGAAGGAAATGGAAGGACTATTATAGAATTAAATAAATATTATAAGAGTTTTGACTTTTATTTTTATTTATGGGGAATTGGGTTACTGTTGTTCTTATTATGTGGGGGTTGACCTAACAACAACCAGGCAGTGCATACATGTATCTAAACAATGTGTGAGTGTGGGCTGAGAGGTAAAATATATAGATGATTGAACCTTACTACAACTATACTAGCTTCAGTAACAATAGCTAATTCTATAGAATTGTGATGTATAAATAATAATTATTAAGGGTTACTTTAAACTTATAAAGCCGTATTTGAAATTGATAATTTCAGGATATCAATTAAATGTAATTAACCGAGAATTTTACAAATGAAGGTACCGTCGTTCGTTCGGTACGTTCATAATAGGGTTCCGGTAAGTCATACCTGCCCAACTCGTTTAAAGCTATTAAATAGGTAGATCAATTAAAACAACTTTTTTGTTGGATTAACTTTTCAATTAAATCGATTGTATTTTAAGAATTCAATTGTTATACGATAAACAACAGACAACAGTTTTCAATCGCTAACCATTTTTTCTATAGACCAGCAAAAATAGTTAATTGTCATAATGACATCGATCACTTAATTAGAGTTTATAATGTTAACATACATATAGGTATGTTATTTAAAGCTGGCGGCTTCAACACATTTACACTTTGTGCTTGTGTAGTGTCTGTGAATAAGCGCGAGACGTGATGTCAAAGTCTGTCAAACTGAAATACAATCACAAATACATCATGAAAAGACTGTCCGTCTCTCTCGCGCTCGGTCAAGCTTATGAGTATAAAAGAGACAGTTATTGTTTTTCTTTTGCTACTGTTTATGTTGATCTTTATTATACATGTTGATCTTTTTTCAAACATTACCAGGGCAATCTCGTGAAATGGTGCACAATGTTTTTAATTATTTTAAGCATCTTAATAAAAACAGTTTAATTAAAAAATGTTATATTTCATTTGACATCAGATAGTGAAAGCTGATTTGATTTTTTTTTTGATTTGTTGAAAGCTGGGTTCACCACCATACTCATGAATCAAAGCAACACTCCAAACAATGGAAAATATCTGGATCACCTACTCCGAAAACGGCTAAGGTCGTTTTGTCGACCTACAAAGTCATGGCTAGATGGAGCGTATGTCGAAAAATTTAAAATTATTTACACGAACTACTCTTTCAAGTTCTTGGTCTGGCTTAGAACTTTTGGATCCACCCTCGTATGCACCTAATATTTATATGTATTTGACACATTTTTATTTATTTACAACTCACCCAACCTTACTAAAACCAGAGTGGACTAAAATATTTAGCTAGGCAAAAAAATCATATTTTGAAACATACTGTATGTATTGCATTAGTGTGAGTACTGTGAACCCGCCAGCTTTCGATAACCGACCTATACAATGTATAAAGTATAAATACGGAAGATGTTTTCTTTCACACAAAAATCTAGAGCGTGAACTTAACCTAGAACCATATGTTTTGCTTTTTCCTGTCCAGGTTCCGCCCTTGCTTTCATAGCTGCCGATAGAATCTTGCAAGCTTGTAAATGTTATCTGTGATTCATCAATTACATTTTTTTAGATTAAAACAGGCTGGTATTGACTGTTTGATAAGAATAATAACATACTCATATCTACAAGGAACTAAACAAACAGATTTTTCTAGAAGTAATTTTATCCATTTTGGAATCTTATCAAAAAAGATGTATTGCTAGTGGCTTTTGATAGTGTTATAACATAATATTTATTTTTAATTAGTCACGAATCCACATTTTGTATTTTTTTTTAAATTAATTCTATCTGTCAAATTTATAATTACTCTGACGAAAATAAAAACAACCAACGTTGAATTCATTCTAAATAAGAGGAAAACAATTTATTTCGATATGGTATATTAAAATTTTTATACAAAAAGTATCGTAATTATAGCAATAAGTAATGATGTAATCTTTAATACATTTATATTTACTTAAATAATTTAAAACGATACGCATTACATTCTTTGTTATTAAATATAATGAATGAAATATTAAAATTATCTTTTATCTTAATACTTGATACATTCTTCTCTTTGATGATAATCTTGAATCATATGGACGTATTACTATCACAAATAGACATTGGATCATAAAATGTAATGTTTACTAGCGTTGAGTTGCCTACAAATTAGATATTTATTCATTTACCAACGATTGATATCAATAGGTAATAGTTGTACTATTTCCTCGTCAATATACGAAATGAAATAAACTTAAACGTGTGCTATCTCTTGACATTATATGAGATTTGATTTGGTGGTCGATTGATTTAGTTTTTGATTTTATTTCGATAGAAAAATTCTACTCTATAACAATAATATACGCTTTGGTGTATATTTCCTTATGGTACGAGTAGTTCCACTTCGAAACACGGCATGAATGAGCGCTGTTTAGGATTGATTCAGGACACGAAACAGTCCTACGGCAGACAGTTATATAAAGGCCGGCAACGCACTTGCGAGCCTTCTGGTATTGTGAGTGTCCATGGGCGGCGATATCACCTAACATCAGATGAGCCTCCTGCCCGTTTGCCTCCTATTACATAAAAAAAAATAAGGTTTTGTACTTTTTGCTCCATATAAAGCTATATCTATACATATTATATTAAATCTACCCTCGTGGTGCAGCTCCGGCTCGCCGCTCGCGCGTTATTATTATTGAATTTTATCTATGCAATGGAATACATATAACAGAAATTTAAATTAGGCGTATTATATTACTACTATTACTACTACTACGTATTTATAAACGTCGTAGGATATTAAGTTAATAATATTTAAGTTCCTTGTTTTATTATTTGTAGGTTGTATGTTTACTAGTAATCATAACAACCAAATATACAGTATTTACAATTTTCTTAACATACATAGTAATAATTAAAATAATTAAAAATTAATAAAAACAAATTTAACAAGTTTGCTTCGTGTGTACCTTTAACGCTGGCAGCATTTCTTCGCTGTATTGCGATACCACCAGCTCTGGGATCACTGGTACTATCTACCAAGCGCCAACTTAAATCTTTAATTAGCGCCTGTGCACTTGAACCCCACGGCCCGAGAGTCTGTACTTCAAAGAGGAAAATATCGAAGTTGGATAAGGCCGCCCGTTGCTTTAAAACATAGATATGTAATCTGTTTTAATATGTATGTGTAAATAATATATGAAGATATTTTTCTTAGCCGTACGAACAAAAGTTAATTGCGCACATTATAAGTAATTTTTTTTTTTTTGACAATTGTCTTTTAAAATCATAAAATAATGTCAAAAACTCAATCAAAAGTAAAATCAGAGTCAGTTGTAAATGTTCGAATAATGACTGTCAATGATATTCGGTGGCTCCGTAGATGGGCATGACCTTACAGCATTAAAATTCAATGCGGCACAATGGATTGAATTTAAAAAATGCAATTCATTATTTTCGGAATCTTGTTTTCCGCATTTCCTGACATTAACGGGTATATAATGCGTTTAATTTCCTACATCTCATTTCACATAAGATCTTTTTGTGATAGTTGATTTATAACTTTGGGAAATAATTTTGAGTTAAACAACGCAAAGATTTAATGAGATGTATTGTACTTATTTTGTTTGTTTGTTCTGGGTTCTAGGTTACGACCAGCTACGCCTCAGAAGAGAGCTTGCTTTGTCAGTTTATGGACACTTACGGGCTACTTTTATTATTAATGATACTTACGGGTCGGGGACATAATGTGGATATAATTGAGAGACGGGTTCTAAGCAAGAACCTGAGGAGGGAGTCACAACTTTTGGCCTACCACACACTCCAACTTGGTTAGCGAAGCGCCCCTTACGCGATACATGTAATAAATAATATTTCTATAAAGGTAGGTCTTATTACTTATAAGATCTAGGTATATATGTATATATTTTTTAAAAATATATATTGATTGCAGAATTACCGGTGTAATCATTATTTAATACACCGATTATGGTGTAGTTCTACAGAATAATGATTAAATATTATGTGGTAAATAAATACAAATTCATATATGTATCAATATGTATGAATAATGATTTCAAGTCTGATCCGACCATGATGGTCAATCTCTATTAAGACTGGACAGTGGACATGTTCGCAAGAGATATTTATTTTTTATTTTATTTATTTACAAAAAAAAAGAGATAGTACGGACGTCTGACATGACGAATCTCATGACAGCAGGCGCATGACCGACAGCTTTGCCTGCTCATCAGCCACACGGGATTGTTGAACCACTAAATTCCAAACATCTAGTAGTTAAAAATTACTAGCAATGCCTTTTTCAAAAAGATTGTCCCAACCTGCAAGTAGATCAATGATTTAGTGGTTGCATGTTCGACTGCAGATGTCATAGGTTCATATATGTATAGGTACTATTTACCTTAGACCGGGTTAAAGGAATTTATCAAATTTATATTATTATTCATAGCGGACCCGACAGACGTTCTCCTGTACTGATCTATCTTAAATACAAAATCTCAAACTTAAAAAAAAAACAAAGAAAAAACATCGAATTGTAAATAATCTGAACTATTATCGAATCAACTCAAACACTCATCAAAATCAACCATAGATAACATGACGTTTAGCTGTCAGTTGCGTTTTGTTATTCAGCTTCAGTTGCGTTTTGTTATTCAGCGTTGCGTTTTGTTTTTTAAGAAAAGATCGGCTAAACGTATGTTTTGACTGATAAATTGATTTTCTGTATGTTGCTTTTTGTTATACCACGTTTTATGTGACATCCCACGGAAGCAGGATACAAATCCATCCAGTATCCTATGTCCGTCTCCTGGTTCCAAGCTACCTCCCCACCAATTTTCAGCCAAATAGGTCGAGTCGTTCTTGAGGGATAAATAGTATAACTAAGCCCATAGTGGGAAAATTATTATAAAATAATTTCACTTCATATAATATGCAAATATTGGGTATGTTGAAATTGTAATTACAATCTCGTGTTTCTTATGGTAACTTAAAACAAAACAAAAAATTCAACTACATACAAAATTAAAAATTACAATTACGACCAAAAGATTATTATTAATAAATATATAAATATTTAAAATAAGTCTTTGTATACATATAAGATACATTTTTAATGCGATAACAATTATTGATAGCGAGATTTTGCTTGGCAGGGGCAAAGACAATTCATTTTCTTTGTAGGGGGTTACCCGCATGCTATGTTGAGTTTATATTATAAAGAGAAATGAATCATTGTAGCAAATTAACTCAAAAACTACTGGTCCGCTTATATGGCCGCAATAATTCTTACCCCATAATACAATATCAATTATCCCTTATAATATAATTAATGATAGACTGATTTCTACCCAATACAACTAGACGGGTTTGACAACTCACTCCTTTCTATGGTAGCTCTACTTGCTATAGACATTCAACCTCAAACTAGCCTCGATGTCATGATTCTTGATGCTCAACTCATTTAAATAAATCCGATCGGGACTCGAACCCGATACCCCGAGCGTTACAGTCTCCTCATAACAAAGCAACGCCAAAAGCTCTTAGACTACATTATCCCTTAGTAATAAACACTTTATTTATCGCTGAAATATTAAATAATACCGAGACGTACGAAACCGTGCCAGGCGTGAAGTAAAGCAAAAACTATTAAAAATATAACCCTGGCTAAATTAGCAAATAAAACTAATAAAATTATCATATCCGGGTCTAAAATTCTAAAAACATTTATTAAATGTATTTGGACATGTAAGTTCCATCAATTTAAATAAATTCAAGTTGATAAAACAAATATGTAATTTGGTCATTCCTAATTTATGTTACATTAAAATAAAAACCTGTTACATATTCACGCGATAACAGTTCACATCACGTGTATTAGAACAACCTTATCATATATTGCTCTTAGTTAATTGAACTATAATTATTGATAGAGTTTTGAGAATGACATGCCAAAATTAAGAAAATATCTTTACAACTATTGCACGTTGCATGGTATATCTCACGGGAATATATTTATTCCTAAAGATTAATATTATTGCTCTGTTATAACTCTTAATAAACTAGTTATATAATAATATTATTTTTTATTTAGCGTATTAGATATGTTAACTGTAGCCTGCAGAAGATTATCGTTATTTTTGAAGTTATACTTCTTTAGGCGCGTTATGAAAAATAAAAATAAAATTTAAAATATTAAATTAAAAAATGAGAGTGAAATTTTACGATGCGCGCGCACCGTGACACAAAATTAACAGAAAGAAGTTTCCCACGGAAGATACTACGGCATTGGACATAATTTAAAAACAACATTCGAATAATAATAGAATTTATGTTATACTTAATGTAAGAGAATAATAATAAATATTTATTTATTTAATTTTTTAAATGTAAACTGAACTTTATTTATATATATATATATATATATATATTTATATTTTTATGAAAATTTTATCGCCTTTCGACAATGTTCGGCTAGAAATCAGTACGATGGTGTTATACCCTGAAACGCCCTAAAAAGTTATTTTGTAGTATTGTCTTTGATTGACATAATCTTTACACATTTAAAGAAAAATCTTTTTAACCGGATTAAAGTTATGTATTATTATAAATTTACAATTATTTAACATAATTTTAAATTTATCCGACGTTTCGCGTACTTTACAGCATGCGTGGTCACGGTGACTGAAGACAAAAGGAGTAAGAACTTGGATATCAAAAAGTATCACAGCTGTAGAGAAAATTGCATTATCTGTATTTATTTCCCCGGAGTTGGTATCGACTAAAAGATGGAGGATTTGGCAAAAATGGCTCACGGTGTCCTCTATTTTCGCGGATTGTTTTTGTTGAGATTTTAATTTGGATATTATTGGATCCCAGGTGTTTGACAATTTTAGGCCGTCTTCTCTATTGAAATTGGGGTGTTTTTTGATTTCAATGGCTTCGCGTACCAATCTTGGGAAGAATCTTTTCTCTTTCGCAAGTACTTTAAATCCGGTTAAAAAGTTTTTTCTTTAAAAGATATTTTGATTGATCTTTCTTCCACAGTGTCATTTCAGTTGCTATTATATTATATATGAATTACAAAAAATCATTCAAAACAAAATATTTGTTCATATCATATTTGATAATGATACAATGGTAATTAAAATACTCGTAGTACAGACTTAAAATATGATAAACAATACAGCATTAATAATTTATCATCGACGTAATAGCTGGCGAGCATTTAGGTACCTATGTATATGATTTGCTCGTATGTATTTCGTATTGATAGGAATTGAAGTTCGGACCAATACAACACTATTTTCTTAATTAATTGTTGCTGCGTTTTTTTTTAAGCAGGGGGGGTTTAAATCTGTAAAAAAATCGATACTAAATCATTTTCTCGTGTCTCTGGGGTTAATGGTCAATACCATTTTGATAACGAAGAAAATCTATATGGCAGACATCCAGGTCTCTTAATTATCACAGGATGAAAAAATGTAAACAAAATCTCTACTAAATCAATTGCTCGTAGTTGTAATTGGGTCCATTCTATTTATTAGAACCCCCTAAATAAATAAAAAATGGCAGACATTTTACTTACTGACTTTAACCATTACAGTTAGTTGACATCCTGGAATCTGAGGAAAAGTATTATGGCCAATTAATGCGATTATTCGTAGTTATTTGATGTTTTTGTTATTTTGAAATTTTTATTGACCTGCGAATTTATAATTCCGATAGAAATAAGTCTGCTTTCGGAATATCTGCTGCCCTGGTGTCTGTTTCATTTATGTTTATTTTTATAAGCAATATAAACAGTCAAAGAGGCAGTCACACTTTTTTGTCGACACTTTTAAAGCGCTCTTAATAGAAAACGCAGCGCTGCGATGGTGCTGCTATTTTTCTTCTAGATATTGATTATTTCATTTCGACAGGGTTTTAAAACATCAGATTCAAAGACAGATTCGAGCAAAGGTTAAAGTATATCTGTTTTTTTTTTAATTTTTAAGGGGATATCAATTGACAACGCAGCGCTACCATGATGGCAGACGTGGTCCTTAATATTCCTTATCGTATAATTATCGCTATTAAAAAAGGCTGCACCATTAAATATGTAGTTATTTTGCTCGCCAGCTCCCTAGCTAATAGGCGTGAGTGGCATAGATCATGTATTTTTTCTAGTAATAGGTTAGTGTTGGACAAGAGCAGTTCATCGATGACGGAAAGGAGGGCCCAACAACGAGGCGTAAACGAACTCGCACTTGCAAATCTTTTGTTTAACTTTTTTTGTGATAACCTATTTGCTCTTTTTATTGTTATGGTTCAAATTTTTTGTTATTATTTCGGAAACTTCCTTTACGTAAATATTTATTGTGCACTTTTTTATACTTATTATAGAGATGATTGCCAGCATCCTACTTGATGAATGGTAAGGTATAGGATGATTTAAATATATTTTTTATTTGAGGTTATTTGTCGAACTAACTAAACTACTTCATGTGATAAGATATCTCGTATACATACTATTTGGTAATATTGAGCAACGTGCAATACGTCTGAAATGTGTTCCAGGAATTGAACTTGGGGTCATTCGCCGCTCAAAGGTCATGACCTCATTACCTGACCTATCAGCTGTTCATTAGCTATATAATTTACTACTTGTAATACTACGACATTTTACATTTCACTTTCTTTTGTTTTGTTCATGAACTTTTAATTCCGTATTATGCACGGACATCTCTTATTAACATTTTATATTTAAAATACAAGTTACGAGTTTTAATTTTAAATTAAAGATTAGAGTAGAATCTACGACCGTTTTTACAAACAGCCAGTAAGGCTACCATGCAACGTCCAATTTGATCTGGAGCCCGAAATTTAGTTTTGGTACTACGTAATGGCAATAACTAATCTAAGTATATAATTAAAGTCGCTTTACAGAGCAGCGGAGCGGATGATATTAGTGTTTTACGTCAGGTGTCAACTGTCATTAATTTATAATTATTGCATTGCATGCATTAATGAAGATAACAAAAAAGAAACATACTAAACGTTTTATAATTTCTCTATTAAAATGTAATTAAGGGGCTGTCCATTCATCACGTGATGTTTTTTAACATATTTTAACCCCTCCCTCCCCCATGGTGATACGTGGTGAGGTTTGAGACTACTCCCCCACCCCCCACCATAAATCACGTGTATTTTTTAGTACCTACAAAGAATCTTAATTTCTTTATAATATTATTTTTAAGTACTGGTATAAAGTATAATCTAATCCTATTCTAGAAAATTAAGAACCATGATAAAAATGTCTAGACAGAAAGTACAGAAATGTATTAAAGAAAAGCTGTGTAAAAAGTCTTACTATAAAGTCAACTATTATGTAGTTGATAAAAGGGCCTGGGACTAGTACTAGACAGGCTACTTCTAATTAATTTGCGATATTTGTTTTAAATAAGTGTTGTTTGATGATTTGCTGTTTTAAAAGAGTACCGAGAGTTTTTTACGCCGGCTTTTTCTCTCGGCCTACACCCTCTGTCTTCTTTGCCCATGAGTAGGGATGCCTACAAATTCAAATTTAATGACGTGGAATAAGTGATACATGTATCTTATGTTCCATAATAAACATATTTTATTTTATTTTTATTTTAAAGGTTGCAGGTTGTTTTTGACTGGCATAAACGTTGTCTTTGATTTACACAAGTACGTACATATAATATATACTAAAGTCTCTTGACCATCTTACAGCTGTAAATTACTAGAAACGTTATGCACCTAAATGATGTAATGCATACGAGTTTATTTTCGTAATTATTTATTGACACTATAAACTATTGTAATGTGTGTGTTAAACCGTGGTTCTTAGTATATCTCTCTTGACATACATCGACCAAGACTTTCTGCTCCTTGTTGGTCACAACGTTTCATAGGTCTCATACGTTTTTGACGTAACAGTACCCTTTTATAAAACTTGCCATAGCCACGTCGGCCCCTCACAACCATGCAACCAATTATCCATAACCATAGCGCTAAATGTGCTAGAACAATATCCCTCCTGAAGTGTCTTCAATTAAAGTCGAATTTTAGTCGCACTTATAAGACACTTCTACTTATTCAACAAAAGTCCCACAAAATTTAGTTTTTATCCACCCATAAAACAAACAAATATCTACTTATTTACGTTTATTCTTATTTTTAACTTTTAATTTAATTCTATTTGTTATACACCGTTACACACGATTTACTCACACTTCTAACTTTAATATTATTATTATTATTTTTCTACTTGGTATTATAATTATTTATTTTATCTTATTAGAGGCGCAAACTAGCTGCTGTGGTCTCTGGCAGAATGACCAGCGCTGTGGAACTTTTTGCTCCTCAGCATAATGCTGAGACAGGGCCAATTACAACCACAGTACACACACATTGCACACTGGAAGCGAACCGAATGGCAAAAGAAAATTTCTTAATTTTAATTTCTAATTTTTATTGTTTGTGATGTCTTATTTTATTTTTTTGTTTTCTTTAAGTATTGTTATTTTGTGTGTTTATGTGTGTGTGTTTTTGTTTGTAATAAATGTTATGTCTAGGTCTAAATCACCTGCATCAAAGGTACACCCCACATACACAACCTCACGTACATACCCACACTATCACACCATTACAGAACATAGCCGAATTAGGTATTATATTTTATCGTTTCCTTTCGTAAATGTTTAAACCTTTTTGTATTCCATCTTTGGCCAGCAATTTATGTTAGCGGATTACGAAATAAATAAAATATCTTCTGCGGCTCCCACCGGTATGGCACCCTGTCCCCAGGCGCACACTAAAAAACTTTTATACCTTAAAGGAATCAGGTAGACTATTATATGACGATGAAGAAAAACTCCATTTAATTTAGAAGTGTAGCAAATTATACAGGAAATAATAACTATTACATTTATTGAAATATTTTTAGTACGCAATATAACTTATCTTCCTTATAGATAAATTTCAAAGTTTTTTCGTTAACAAATTTATTACTTTTAATTAAGTTTAATTAAAGATATTTGTAGAACAGCGGTTGTTTACAAATATAAAAAGAGAATATTAATTTCTGGTGAATTGCTTTGCAACTGAATAATACATATGTATTTGTAATACACCAATTAAATACATAAATGAAAAGTAAAGAACACAATTTCGATTTTCCGTAAGATAAATTGAGACTAGAGGGCTCATGTATGTAAAAATGGTATTGGTTTTTGATTTGCTGAACTCTTCGAAGTTCGAAGCTAAAGACAAAAACATAATGTTTGGCCCCATATAAAACACTACCAAAAATAAGGCATTCATAATATTTTATAAAATATCTTATAGTTAGACATATAGTATCGTTCTTATTGAAGATATTGATGTCTTCTATAAAACCGTAGTAAATCACTTCGCTCTATTGTCAATAGTTTCCGGTTTTTTTTTTCACACAATGGGTTACATTTTCATACGTTTAATACTCCTAAGTTTTATGACAATATTCCTAGCCTATGTTAATTAGGGATTAGCAGTGTTGGCCTAGTGGCTTCAGCGTGCGACTCTCATACCTGAGATCGTAGGTTCGATCCCCGGCTGTGCACCAATGGACTTTCTTTCTATGTGCGCATTTAACATTTGCTCGAACGGTGAAGGGAAACATCGTGAGGAAACCGACATATTGTCTTAGACCCAGAAAGTCGACGGCGTGTGTCAGACTCTGGAGGCTGATCACCTACTTGCCTATTAGATTTAAAAATCATCATGAAACAGATTCAGAAATCTGAGGCCAAGACCAAAAGAGGTTGTAGCGCCACTGATTTATTTATTTATGTTAATTAGGGATAATGTAAGATTCTAATAGTGAAAGAATTGTTCAAATCGGTCCAGAAGTTTTAGAGCATATTCAATACAAACCTACAATCCATTCCTTCTTTATACTATCTAAACTAATGTAGATATGCCAAAGCTTTTATTGCTAGCCCTGCAGTGTCAACAGGTTGCTTAGAATGACGCGTCGCATCACGACGGTTCAGTCAGCTACCGCTATAGAGCATTGTCACTGTTAGGCGCTAGGCGACCATGCAGAAAATACAACTTGTAACATGGTCGCCATAAAATTTGGACTGTTACTAAATGCGTAGAAGTTTTTAGGTTGCTTCTTATACTATACATGCGTAAACTTTTTCCCACACACAAAATTTCCCACCAACTAGATTTGACGCCGTGATTATTATTATATTAATCAAACATTGTCTATGGGCTATTGGATTGCAACTTTAATATTGGTGTTTAAAAACCAATATAGGTAACACAGTTGCGATACAATTTATGATAGAAGTATCTTGTCTATTATAAGTTCTCTGTCAATAGTGCTGCATGTGTAATAAAATCGTGTTACCCATTTAAAGTTATTTTATACAAATAAATAATTTAACTATGATAGTCCAACAATTATTGCATTATGTGTAGATAAAAAGGATACTTACTTTAAACTCTTCACCACAAATCCAGGGCAATCTTGTGTGTGACTTATGAATCATCTACTTTGTTCTCGAATGTGTGTCATTTAAGTCCCAATGATTTAACATTCAGTTTCAATCGAACGACTTGTTGTTCGGAGTTAACATAATATGACTAAATGGTTTTTATATTTTTAAAGATTTCAACACAATTAATTTAAATTTTTACACTTATTACTAAAAATTGGTATAATAAATAGGTTTAAATTGTATAACTTTAAAACAAATATACATGAGGAAACATGTTTTATCCTTTTCTTAGACATGTTTTGCATAGAGCATGTTTTGGTCAAAAAATTCTCTGCTTTTCCCTTAACCTGGAGGCAAGTAGAATGTCTCTATGTTTAAACTATAATAATATCTAATAAAATCAATTCGCATCTTTACAATTTTAAGTATTACAGGTATTGGCTATCTCTGTGAGAGGTTGGTGCTTATAATAGGACTATAAAAGTCCTGTGTTAAAATTATTGGAAATAAGTAATTATTTTTAGATTGATTGTTGTTGATTTGTTAAGTTTAGATAGTTCTCCAAAGGTACAACTTAGTTGCTGACACGTACCTATTTGAATAGAATATCTGAATAACCATTATAAAATAGAATTAATTAATACACATTCTATGTATCCACACATTTATAATGAGAAATTTATTTACATAATTTATTACGAATTCGATAAAACATAAAACCATCAAAATGTAAAGAATGGACGCAGAAATGTAATGAAACAAATTATTGAGAAAGAATTAAATTGTACTCAACACTAATCTGTTTCGAAACGGCATTGAATTGATAACATATCGTTGAATAATAGTACTGTTTTGTCTATGATTGCGTTGGATAACACAGGTGTGTTCAGGAGCGCATGCGCCCGTTGTGACGTAATTCGGGTTGACAGGGTTCACTTGGCAGCTGGTGGCTCGGCCACTGCAAGCGTGTGTTCAAGCATTCAGTATGCCACTGCGCGCGAAACAGCGCTGACTGAGAGCATAACGTTCGAATTTTATAAAAATAGTCGAATGATTACGCGACTCTCTGCGCGCGTGAATTTTTGAAATCTAAGTGCAATACTGTGCATCGTTTTCTTTTGATTTGTTGCCATATTTTTGTACGATTTTTAAGTGATTTTAAGTGTCAGTGAAAAAGGTGAGTTATCGATTCAATATTACATAATTTAATTGGGTTGCGCGTGAATGTGTGTTTTCAATTGATATCGATTTATTTGTGCAATTTATCTAATTAAAATACTGTTATATTGGGACTACGCAATGCGCCGAATAATTGTTGTTTCATCAACATCAATATTAAACTCCTTTGAAGTGTTTCACAACATAAAATTTCACATTCAACACTTTAAATCGCGATTTTTAATTATAAGCAATATTTTAAGTTGTGATATAACGATAATCATAGTTAGGTGAATATATTCAAAAGAGATCATCTGTTGGCATGAAACTACTTTAAATCATAATAATAAGGGCATAATTTAAATTGTGTATAAGATTTTTCTAAAAATATGTTATCATTATTTCCAGTTATTGATTAGGTTAGTCTTCAGTATTAGAAAGTAAAAAAGTTTTAATTTATTATTTTGAGTTCTTTGACTATAACTAATTTAGAAAAAATATATTGTATGTTTTTAGGCATTATTTTAAATACCTAGATATTAATAAACCGGGATCAGACAATAGCTTTATGAATATTTATTATCGCAATTAAAAATTATAATTTCGTCGCGCGGTACACAGTAACACAAAAGCGTAAAAGGTAAAAGTACAAAGAAGTAAAAAAAGTTTTCTTTTATTTTTTTTAAATATATTTTTATCTATGAGTGAACTTTTCTGTTTCATATATTATATTGTTTATCTATGTAATCTGTTTTGGCTTTGTATATTGTCTAAGTTTTTTGTTTTATAATATGTATGTTAGCTGTAGGATTACTAATAAAGAAATAAATAAATTCTTACTACTCTCCAAAATGTACCATAGCGGTTGAATAATATGTTCTGTGTATTTTGCAAGTTTCTGTATAACGTGGTAAATTGCTCGTGGGAATAATACACAGTGCTCGATTAACACTATGCGCTATCAACAAAGCAATAATATAAATCAAAATTTAGCGAATATATAACATTATAATGAAATGTTATTATTTCATACTTATTATATTGAAGTCGTACACACATATATAATATATATGTATATATTTCTTAACGGATGATTACGATAGATATTTTAAACTCGTCATGTCTGTAATCTGATTACGTATTAAAAGCATTCTAATTAGCCATTTTGGACGTCGACAGTTGTTATTTTCCTAATGGAAAATTCTGGGTTTTTACCCGATTTTCATATTACAATTATGTGAACTAAAAATGTTAATTTTCAATAATAGTTACGTAAATAATATATATATATAATATATATTGATTTTTACAAAGATAGAATGGCTTACTTACGAAAGGATCTGCCTCAGCATCCCACATCTTTTCATTATTACTTTCATTTTGCGCCAATAATAATTTCGCAACTAAACCGAAACAATTAAGTGAATATTAATAATAGAATATTTGTGACAGGTTAAGGTTTAAAATTTAGTTAGGTTAGTATGTTATGTAAATTATTATAAGAACGAATTATTATAAGAGGGCATCTATGCCATAAAAAAATAAATGTAAAGTGTACAAACTATAACCTTAAATTTATTGACTATTGCCATATTATTATTATTTTTCACGTCGACTTGTTTTTTTATACCTCATTATATCAATCAATATATGATTTATGACCGTATAATTTATAAATATGTAAGTCAATTTTATAAACGTGTCATTTGCTGTCACAATTTACAGTGATTACTACAATTATAACTAACACCCATTTATAACTTTAATTAATTAAAAGATCTGCATATTAAAAATACGGTAAAAAACGTTTTGTATAAAAGTGATTTCATTGTGCAAATTGTATATTTTTTTACTATTAACTAGGTTTAATTAGCGGAACGTAGATAAGTACATATACAGTAATAAAAATTTTGTGGTTGTACTTTTAAATGGTACTTTCTTTGAAGAAATTTAAGAACATTTCGTTTGTTATCCTTGTTTAGAAGTGGCCTAGTGGCTTTGGCGTGCAACTCACATTCCTAAGGTCATGGGTTTGATCCGTAGTTAGCCTATTGTCTATGTGCGAATTTAGCACTCGCTCGCAGGGTGAGGGAAAACGTCGCGAGGCCACTGGACATGCCTTAAACGCAAGAAGTAGACGTCGTGTGTCAGGCACAAAAGGCTAAACCCCTGCTTTGGGAGTGTCAAGTATTAGGTAACGAATTTTGGAGGGGGGGGTCCTTTTGTAAAACGTTACGATGCGGGGCGGGGATTGAATTACGCGTTATTGTTTATAGTCTTTTCGACTTTCTAGTACTTTACACCATATAATGGTAACTTTTAGGTATAAAGAGTTACTAGTAGAGTTACTTTTAGGTATAAAGAGTTACTAGGTGATTACGAAACGTTTTACTATACTTGGGTAGGGTACTGTACTTGTACAGAAAAATGTTACGGCGCGTTACATGCCAAAATTCTCCAAAAATCGCGTGACGTAATACTTGAACGCTCCCTTTCCTACTAAAAAAAAAAGAAAATGATCACAAAACAATAGAAATCTGAACCTAAGAACTAAAAGTTCGTAGTGCCACTGGTTTTTTAAACTTTGTACATCGACACGTTTATATCGGATATTATCGCGTATATAACCAATTTGCAATTATTAGAATCGTATTAAATACATTGTTATAAATTAATAGTGATTTTATGTTTCATGCGATCTGGTACACTTACTTAATATAAATGTTAGTTTTAATTATATTCATCACGTGTTTCTCTTATCTTACATTTCCATAATCGCCAAATAAAATATATTTTATATAGAGGCACTTATGTACAGGAATATTTGAGCGAATTTGTTGTTCATTTGTAATATTTACGACATCTGAACTGTTTTACAATTATAGTCTAAAGTAAGTCTATATTTTGTTGTTAGAAAAATTATAGGTCGCTCATTTATCCAGTAACCTATACGTTGGAAATAATTTGAAGGCATCGGAAAAAGCCGCGTAGTGACTGTTTGGCGTGAGAGGATTATGTAGAAGTTACTGCATATCAACTCAAACTTAATTTTATTCATATAATTAACCAAGTACACCAATGAACGTCAGAAAAGATATTAAATTGATTCCAACATTTACTATCAGTTCGATCTTACTTCCCTTCTCCTGCCAGAAGTAACAACGGAGCCTTATATACACATAACAATAATTCTACATCAATATCAAAATCAAAATTAAAATCAAAATCAAAATCGAAATCAAGATCAAAATCAGAATCAGAATCAGAATCAGAATCAGAATCAGAATCAGAATCAGAATCAAAATCAAAATCAAAATCAAACTCAAAATTATTTATTCATTTAGGTAACACGAAAAGGTATGAAAAGATGTTAACCAGATGTGAAAGACGGTAACTCGTTTTACCAAAGAAGTCGCATGGGTCCGCCTGTCTGTTTAAAGTCCAACTTTTATCTGTGTATCTTGCTATGCCCAATGCCACTTATCCGCGAATACTGTAAACACATAATTATGTAGGAATAACGAAAAAAATAGTAATAGCAAATAATTAACATTAAATAACAACCATATTCACAGCAAGGAGTTGCTAAAAAGGTCGAGCTAGTCAGTTTTCATTACAGTTTTATTGTAAACATTTTATGGATAACCCCGGCCGATACTTCAATAGGTTCATAGTAACTTGAACAATTGATACGTGCATCGATTGACAAACATTATGAGTAACATAATAATTCTTAGATCATTCACAACATGTGATATATCGATCTATTATATTCGTATTTAAGGCACAAAACGGAGTTGATTTAAGAGGAAGTGTGATTGTAAATTTAGAGACCCTGGACCGATCAGGCTGGTTTTCTACATTGGATGCCCTCTGCCCCATTCGGGGAACATAGGTCTTTAAGTAAGTCAAGTAATTGTGTATGTTAAAGCGGCCGGTTTGGGTTAGGTTAGAAAAGCTTTTGTTACAGTTATGTATTAAAAAATTGCGATAAAGTAAGACAGTGTAGGAAGAATAGGGGAGGATCTGACGTCCATGGATCCCCTGGATCTGACCTAACCTATAAAAGGATCCGAAAAGCTGACTTTATTTTTGTCTGTTTGCGTATTTGACGTACGACGATGGACGACATTGTGAGAAACTAAAACATGCTTAGAACCAAAAAAAAGTTGAGGGTATGTGTCAGGCACATAAGGCTATTATATATATATTACGTATATATAGCTATAAACGTATATATATATATATATACATATATACATATATATCTATAGGATCACCTTCTTTCCCTTATATTATCAATGACTGCAATGACGTAATAACGCATTGAATATAGATTTTTTTTTGTACACAGGTCTTATATATTTCCGGTGTTAACATTATCCCAAACACATGCATCACTTACAAAAAGTGAGAAGTTTCGTGTTTTAATTAAAAAACATATTTTATCTTTTATTTCCGCAATGTTTAATTAATTTGCGCAATCATTTAATTAAAATAATATTAAAATTGTGCTACTGATTGAAAGATTACCAGTGTAGACAGGAAAATGCATTTTGTATATCTACCTATAAATAGGCTCAGCCAATATCTAATATTTTTTGTAAATTATAATATACCTATGCATAATTTTCACAAAATTAAAAAAATGTACAAAAAATTCAATAACGTACTAATAATTTGTAGTGTATTGTTGTAATTTTAACGATTTTACGTATGTTAACGTAGTAATATTGTGGTATCTTTATTCCTGAATGTGAAGAAAATGTTCAAATTCCGAGGGGACAGGCTTAAAAAAAAAACAATAAATCTAAATCAAAATCATCATATAGATAACACTTATAAACGTCAAAACAAAGACGTTAAAACATCTTACATCAAAATCGTTTTATTCACCTGTAATATTTACGTATTAATGTAAAAATACTATTAATTTTGAGTATAGACAATAAAGTATTCTAGAATCGTGCACCCACAATAATAATAAATAACAGCATCGCCTTTAAGATTCAACGATCCATATTTATATGGTCTTTTTTGTTATGTCGAAACAAGTGAGTAAGCGTATTCGCTGAATATTATCTTGGTTAGTCACACACTAGTGAACTGTTTAGCAGTGTTCTAGGTCAAGTTTCAAGCAATATACGAATAAAACATAGACCCTAATTATGAAATGTCAGCTAAACACAGTAACGTATGTACACAACATGGTAACCATGGTAACAAATACGATATTCATCTTTTGACCACATTGAATAATATGACCGTTAGAAATAAAACAACTCCATCTTTGGCGCGCATTACGCATTAAAAAGTATAGATCCATGTCTATTGTCTATGCCTATTGCCTATGTCAAAAGTCACCTTGATTTTTGTTTCTATACTTATTCAGCCAGTAAAAAGGGAATGTAAATAAGGCTACGTTTAAAAAAATAAGATATAATATGAATTGCATTTTTGTTTAACATTTAATTACATAAACAGTTTTATGTAATCTGATTCAGAGTCTAGGCATTCTTTTGCAATATTTCGTATCAGCAAAAAACGACTAGGAACTAATATTTTACTAACAATTAAGTAAGGCAAGTAGCTTTCTGTAAAACTAATGTTTCACCCGCCGTGTGTGTTAACCACTAAACCACGAAGAAAGTTTGAACCCAAGGTTATATCAGCAGCAGTAGTACTCGCAGTAATAGAGCGAATTGGTAGTTATTAACATATCTATTTAAATATTCTATAAATATAAATACATATTAGCATCAGCAATTATTCATATTAGTACCATCAACATTTAATTTCGTATTACTTTAAACTTTTCAATAGCTGCTGCTGGATCTTGGAACTTATCCTAAGGTATGGTAAGATTCAGGGCGAAACAAAGAAAATGTTCTGGATATTGACATGCGAGAGTCTTACTTAACGTTAAGTCTCATAACGTTAAATTGACAGTCCAGATTTAGTGTTAAGCTAAGTACCCAATGTCAAAAATTAATTGAATTTAAAGCCGCTAATTATGACGCCCATACAAACAAATTTTTTATACCAAATACATTCAGACTATATAAACCAGTTAAAAATACAGTTGCAAATGATGGTAAATAAAAGTCCATGTGATTAATGTAACAATTATCGAATTCATTAAATCAATCTAAAAGCTGAAAACAAAAAATCTCACACCAGGATAACTTTATTTATTTAAATTTCTTAACAAACCAAAGTGATAAATCGGACACATGCAACAGATAATACATCTTGGGAACATTTAAATTGAATCTATTGAGAATTTGTAGGGAACTTTTGAGATAAAATGTTTTCTGTAATTTTCTTGTCTACAATATCGATTTTAAAAGTATTTTCGACTTAAATATAAGCTATGATCGAACCATAGACATGGGAGTTATGTTTCGAATTTAAATCGATTACAAATAGTACCATAGAGGCTAGAGCAACCTTTTCCGTAGCCATTTTGTGTATTATATCGATCTTGCAAGAACAAATCCTTTTCTCTATGTGCTTCTAGTATAGAAAAGGTCATTGCCTCTGTGGCCACGGCTTACCTGAAACAGGTAATGTAACATAAAATTTCCGATACCCGACCAGTTACGGTAACCTATAAATTTATTTACAAAAATCGTTTTACATGTTTTACCCAGACGTTTAATCTTTAAAATAGTATCTGATCTCATTTATATAAAAAATACCATTTTTTTCAAAGTTATACGTAATTCGTAGAAGCATAGCAAAAATATGATGTGTGTCATATATTTTTATTCGATTTCAATAATACACAATGTCCATTCGCTACAGACGTCATTTTAGTAATGACAAATTAGAACAGATAGTCGCAAATACAAAACTATTTAACAGATAAAAAATAAATATTTATACCGATTTAATGTATCATTTTTGGAATAATGGGTCGAGTTTTCAAATTAGCACGATAAGAATTTTATTACAAATTTAATTCGGAATGAGTGAGCTGAAACGCTCTAGAATTAAATCAATATAAAGTAAGACGGCTATATAGAACTTGTCTAGACTGGATTCTCGCCTGAAGAGCCCGTGTTGGATATATATAAATACTAGCTGACCCGGCTAACTTCGTTCCGCCTTAATAATAATATCGTTGTTACTTTAGTTAAACTTATTTTAGGATTCCATTAAGGTGATAACTTTTTTTGCTAATAGAGAAATGTTTTATTGCTTGCCATTGCAAAAGATGAATGGCAGTTTTACACATTAGGCCTCTTCTCTCTATCGCCAATATTGCGATACTGCACGTTAAAGCACTTTCTGCTTTACAACATTTTTTGATGAGGTAACACATGTTTTCGATCAAGATCAAAGCCTGGTTATGCATCTCCTCATTTACCTCAAGTTCGGAATTTCTTGAAGTGACACGAATTTGACGTAAATTGATGCGTAGTTTTGTCAACAAATGTCACCACATGCCGTGTGCATTCGTAAAATTAATTAATTTATTTATTGTTATTCGATAACTTATCCGATATTTTATTACTTATTCTGCTATTCGGAATGGAGAAAAATCCATCAAAAAAGACATAACTAACATCGGTCCAGCCGATCTCGAGTTATAAGTTTTGTAACAAACACGACTTTCTTTTATATATATAGATTATCAATGTGTATTTTAGTTTTCTTTATTGTTTTAATATAAACATTGGTCCAATAAAACATTTTTAAGACAGATGTTAGAAGTACTCATCCAAATTTCATTGTAATCGAATACTCTAACATAACAAACGGCAAGTAAAGGTATTATGTACATTATAAGATTGTGGTTTTTTCTCTCATTACGAAACTACCTTTTGGAAGGGGCAACTAGAATCTTCTTTGTATTTTGTTTGACGTTCAAAAGTGCCATTTTAGGTGGTCTAATTGAAATAAATGATTTGACTTTGACTTTCGATTAAATAATTGTCTTAGTTTTTGTTTTAACTTTTGAAAGCGCTCTGTTCACTCAAAGTACAGCCCTTAATTTGAGAGACACGTAGATGGTTGCGTTAAACAGTTTTTTAAACATTGAGCAAATATAACAGGTAGGTTGTGAAATGTGTGATTTGTGTCACTATTCGAAATACATTATGCAAGTGGCTTACTCTTTTTCTTTGGTGAATGCGAAGATTTCCGGGTATCCTCTTTATATCTTAGGAAATCAATATTAATAATAACTTATATCAGCTGTTGTTGACATAAGTGAGTAGTTTGACGGCTCATTGGTCTAGTGGTCAGTACAAATGACTGCGAATCCATGGGTCCCTGGTTCGATCCCCGGCTGAGACAAACATCGATGTGATGAGCATTTGGTGTTGTGCTTAGGTCTTGTTTAAATATGAATTTATATGTCTATCTATATATAATATGAGTGTATATTCGTTGCCTAGTACCCATAACACAAGCTTCACCAGCTTAGCATGGGACTAGGTCAATTGGTGTGAATTGTCCAATCAAAAGAAATATACATAATTAAAACAACATTAGTTGTAAATCCGTAGGTGTAGACTTATCATTAATCACGTCAGAATTAGCACGAAGGACTCGTATTAGTTGTGTCGAAATGTATACATTTGTAACGCAATGTTGGAAGTTGAACATTTCCAATTTCCCGTTTTCCTTATCGAGATTTAATAAGCCGTGATTGTCCCCGATCGCTTTTGAGGTTTTTGTAATTTAGAAGTAAAATAATGGAGTATCACTCATAATATCTAATTTTTACAACCGTCAGCTGTTTCCATACTGTATGAACTCTGATATCAGCAAAATTACTTATACCAAAATACAGGACTTCAAAACATATTTTTAGTCTAGTTTCCTTAGTGAACTATGTTTCGTAGAGCCTTTCTTACCTGCTATACTACCTTCCTCTATGTTAGTTCTACTCATGAGTTAGGTATGTATGTGATTTGGACTGAGATTCCGCACTTAGGGCAAGATCTATAGACCGCACTTAGACTTTGCTCAGACTTAACTTTTAAGTTAAGTCACAGTCGGTATTTATAGAGCAAACTGCGAATCTCTCTGAGTGCTAGCTTAGCTTAATCTCAAGTCCACGAAATCGGCGACTTACCAAAAACTTTGACTATAAGCCTAACAAAAATAATGGCCTAAAATTTACTTTGTCATCATATCTTTTACTTGACTTTTCTTTTTATCGGTTTTTAATTAACGGTGATGCCATCTTATACTGGAGTTCCATAGACTGGGAAATATAGGATTTGAATTCAAAGAAATGATAACTGATCTTGATAAATACCTATGAAATAAAATAACTACACATTATTATGGTATTTATTATTTATATAAGTGTTCAAACCCCATTTTTGAGAGATCTTAAAAATAACTGGTGTGATATCGTATCTGTCACCTGGCAGCACTGGCATATGTTGACATTGATAAGAAACAACAAATTTCAAAATAATAACCAAACCAATAAATAGAAGATGTGTACGGTTTTAGCCGTCTCAATATCTGTTATTGTTATACTTTTTTAAAGGATAATAAAGAAGGTGTTCCATGAAATGAAACATCAATTTGTATTTTATCATTTTCTGTCTTAGCTTGTGCTTAGCTTAATCTCACCGTTAAAATGATCTTGCCCTTAGACGCTCATTTAGTCCATTGTGCGTAAAGTCCTTGCCAATTAAGCCAGCCTCCTTCCAGAAGCTCAAAAGTTTCTTGGGCACTTCAAGATTTCACGGACCTTACTGCTCCGAGGATTCGTTCGTTGGAAAGCCACAGCCACACCCAGGAATTCGTGGGTGACTAATATCTATGCGCTGGAACAGTCATGAGTCAGGTGAAAGAACTCGTATCACTACTTACTACTTACTTCGTTGCATAAACTCGGAATCAGCAGCTTTCAATCTCTTATAACCGTAGCCAAGACAAATTAATATAAAAAGGTTTATAATAATTTAATAAAAAAATGGTTCTAAAGCAATCCTCCTTGTTGATACCACAGGAATAAGACACCTAAAGAGAACTAAACCTTTTGAGTTAATAAACCTGATGTAGTTAATATAAGTGCAAGTGCGGTATCTCGTACAAACGAACATAGTGTCAGATCATTATAGAACACTAAAGACTGCTAACGAACATTACCGTAGTTTAAGCTATTCACTAGTATTGTATAAAATAAAGTCAATATAATATTCCTTACTAGCCATAATTGTTTTACAGGCTAGATTGTAATTCATGTACAGTCGCTCTTTTGTGAACTTTATTGTAGGAAATAAATGGTTTATGTTCCATTATGATGTTAATGTTTATCTGTGATTCGGATTTGTCAAGGCGATTATTCGAATCAAGATGTCATGGCCGTACCATTATTGACATTTTCACGGTAATGAAAGAGAGTTAAATGTCATCAGTGTTATGTCATTCATGTCTTATAATTTCCTCATTTATTGGCCGATAACGAATTTCAATAATGAGGTCATGTAAGAACAGGAAATAATTAATTCGTCCAAGTAATTGATAGTAATTAATTTATACACTGATATTTCGTTGATATTTGCACGACATTTATATCTAGTTATTTTAATCTTGATGAAGGCCTATACTTTGTTACGATACAAATTTGAAAGATTATTTGGTTTTATTAATTCTTATTATGCTGAGGCAACCGAAATTGATACAGCAAGACGCCTTTGCATTTTGAGTTTCTAAAACTTACAGTAGTTTTAGAACGTATAATAAGTGCAAGTGCGCTATCTCGGACACACAAACATAGTCTCAAAACATTATAAAACACTAGGACTGCTAATAAACATTTCCTTAGTTTAAGCTATTCACTAGTATTTTAGAAAATTAAGTCAACATAATATTACGCAAAACATTATGTAACACTAGGACTGATAATGAACATTACCTTAGTATAAGCTATTCACTAGTATTTTAGAAAATTAAGTCAACATAATATTACTCAAAACATTATGTAACACTAGAACTGATAATGAACATTACCTTAGTTTAAGCTATTCACTAGTATTTTAGAAAATTAAGTCAACATAATATTACTCAAAACATTATGTAACACTAGAACTGATAATGAACATTACCTTAGTTTAAGCTATTCACTAGTATTGTAGAAAATATGGTCATCATATTTTTACTTATTAGCCATAATTATTGGCTAGATTTATGTAAATGAACTCTCCTTTGTGAACTTTTTTGTAAAAAAAAAATAATTGTCATTATGCGAAAATATCCAAATCTAATCGAAACAGATAAAACTTTAAAAACTATAGTCAATTATCGGATTACATGTTGGCTCTAACGATTAAAAAATAATATCTAATCAACAGGAACCTGACTACATTTAGTTACGAAACAACATTGCTTAGGCCTCATTTGGAAATTCAAATAGCAATTGCAAATATCTTAGAAATTTGTTAACGGATCAATAAGATTTGGCTGGTTATATTTTTAATAACGTAGGTTTTGTTTACACTTTGCTTCTTGTAATTACTTTGTATAATGAAATTTCATTAAATCTTTTGTTTGATATAATTTTTTACGTAAATGAAGAAATTCCTCCTGTGTCAGTACTCTGTAACTAACAATAGCGTTCCCCACTCCAGTATTACGTTTTTATATCGCGCGACATTAGATTACATAAGTGCTACGGATATTGAACGAAATATACCCCTAATTGGGTTAAAAAACGTTGGTATCTTTGAGAATTGCAGAGTACCGGCGCTTGACAAGATTATTCTAATGCCAACTCCTTTATTTCCTTAGGTCGTTGTAGTACATTGACGTATCTACAATATAATAATTTCTAAATAACCCCATTAACTTACACAAGCATTGATCACGCTTTTGTAATTTACTGGAAGATAAATTATTTTCGAATAATTAATAATACTTTAGCACAAAAGGGTATTAAGAATTTATTATTACAGTTTATTACGTTTAAGGTGCTTATAATAATTATTTGAGAGAATGTGAATAAATAATTTCTAAAAGATACAAAGAAAACGAACATTTCAAACAAAAAGTAGCACTCGTTCATTAACCCTGACATCCAGCTGAAACCACAGATGGATTTCTTTATGTTAAAAGCAACGAAAGAAAATGTATCAAAGAAACAGAACCTAAATTATCATTCATGGATTCTGCCTATAAAGAAGCATCACAGACTGTTGAATCGGATTCTCCATTCCTAACCATGCTTACTAGCAAAGCATTTAAACAAAGCAGCGAAATAAAATGTTCACTAAAATCTGCATCGTCATAAGAAGACAAAAAGAGAGCAAATTCAAGGCCGTTTGCAAGATAGAAGCAAGTTTTGCCATCGCCCCTGGCCCTGTTACTGCTTGTGAAAGTGTAATGTTCGAGCAAGATCCATTCTGGGTGTGACTCGTTTCACCTAACCGCGGAATGCCGCAGCTTCTAAGTGTGTGCAACTGCAATGTGGAGAATATATTGATTATCTACTTGTGTACGTTTGTGTTCGTCATACATCGACTTTTGATGTAGCTGTAAAGCTAGAAGTTAGAAAGAATATAATTAGTATCATTTAGAATTATCCTTAAGACTAGAAGATTTATCCTCAAGCATGCCTTCGGTTACAACAACAAAATATAAACAAAGAAATCTTAATTAGAATTTACAAATGTTTTAACCGGATTAAAGTTATGTATTATTATAAATTTACAATTATTTAGCATAATTTTAAATTTATCCGACGTTTCGCGTGCTTTACAGCGTGCGTGGTCACGGTGACTGAAGACAAAAGGTGTTGGATGTCAAAAAGTATGACAGCTGTAGAGAAAGTTGCATTATCTGTATTTATCCCCGGGGTTGGTATCGACTAAAAGATGGAGGGTTTTGGCTAAAATGGCTCACGGTGTCCTCAATTTTCGCGGATTGTTTTACTTGAGATTTTAATTTGGATATTATTGGATCCCAGGTGTTTGGCAATTTCAGGCCGTCTTCTCTTCTCTTTATAGTAATACATAACTTTAATCCGGTTAAAAAGTTTTTCTTTAAATATGCAAAGGTTATGTCAATAAAAGACAATACTATTTACAAACGTTTTAATAGACATTATGTTTCGATACGACCCGATTGGGGTGAAGAAAAAATATCTTTATACAACACAATATGTATTTAAATACCATCAAAAATTTAAGTTTCTTTAGCGCACAACCACCGGCAACGCACTCGCGAGCCCTCTGGCATTGACAGTGTCCATGGGCGGCGGTATCACTTAACATCAGGTGAGCCTCCTGCCCGTTTGCCCTCGGTTCTATAAAAAAAAAACATATATTCGAACCGAAGTCTTAATATTATACCTAAAGTAACTACGAATTAATGATACTTGTTTATAAATAAAAACAATTCAAGTCATTTTATTTATTACGTACATTTGTCTTGACTGACTGTTACGAGTATGTTTCAACCAGGATCCATTAATACTATAAAGTTGAAATAAGTGCTATTTTATTCTTATTTTACGAAAGTATATGTACCAATTACTTGTGTTTTTTTACTTAATTATAATAATGTTCATCAATCAGCTTATTTATATAAAATAAATTAAATTTATTCTTGCCAATAAATCTATAACGTGTACCGGAAGCTTCTAAGATATAATATATGAAGTAACTATGTACATGAGCTTGTCATTATTCAGTACAGCCTTAATTATGCAGCTGACCAATCATAGTGAGTTATTTAATATCTCGTTTAAGAACCCGGAAATATTATGCACGGGTTTTCCATCGCAAAATTGCAAAGGTGGTGCGGAAAAAGGACACCGAAATTGATACAGCTCTTTTAGCTTAGTCATATAAAAATTGAAATACCTATGTCTCATAAATAATATATACTTGTATATCCTACAATATTGTAAATATAGAAGTGTAAATCATATAGGAGTCATAAAGACTTCTTTATAAACCACAAAGTCTAAACGGTGTTTATAAACTTGACATTTAGTACAGTTTGATAAAAAAATTTTATTCTTTTATTTCTTTTATACCGGTGATTGTATAGGGTCTAGGGGATTCCAATACGTTGTTAAAGTACATACCTACATATATTGAAATAAGCTCTTTTAAATTTTGCTATTTCTCAACGAAACCTTTAGAATAAAGATTTAGAATCACTATTTCTTACCACAGTGAAGAGAAATCTTGCATTGATGGTCTTGCTACCCCACTGGAAAAAGTGTCCGGTAAAGATTATAAACTCTTTAATAGGGGCCGTTCAAGCACTTTATTCTTTAATTTGGTTGTTGGTGATTACGTCAACAATATTAATTTATTTTTTAACACATTATCCACACATCGTTTGTGCTTTAAAACTGAATGCATTTTCGAGGATTCCCACAAAAAATGAATACATTTATGTACCTACTATTATTTTTGAGGACTTTGCTTACTTTTTCTGACAAGAGAAAGGGGGGGATATATATACACAATGACTCTGAAATTATTATTTTTAAACATGGTTTAACCATTGGATTACCTACAAATGTTGCTATAAAAGTATATAGAGGCTTTAGGCAACAAATTAAAAAAACGAAAGTACACAAGCGGCCTTGTAAAACCAATCTTTGAAAGGATTTACACAATCGTGTTAAACAATGGACGTGTAAAATCCATTATGTATCCAGTACCAGTTAACCGCAAATACTGATAATTATAAAAGGTCTGAGTGTTTTAAAATTGTTGGGCTTTATCTTAAAACATAGCTATTACCCGTGCCATAACGTTCGCACGGATTATTCGCAAAGTACCCTTATCTAAATAGACGCGGACGGAGTGAGAAAAGTATCAAGTAAATATACAAATAGTAGTTTCTATACTGTTATTTCAACTTTATATAGATTACTGATATTCTCAATTTACGAGTCTCTATATAATTTTATACAAGAAATAGTTTTATTGATTGATTTGAGAGCGACCGCCGATGCAAAAACCGCTGTGTGAGTTCGAAAAGTTAGTTACAGAATCGCAGGGCAGTTGTGGAACGCCGGATGTTGAGTTGATTTTAATAGAATTTCATATTCTGCCTTGAAGTCCAATGATGATATTCATCTGTTATGTTAAATGCGGAGACATCCAACATCGCAACACCAAGGAATTAAGCTTCTCAGAAAGTGACTGGTCGATATATATATATCGCCTTTAAATAACTCTGTAATTAGAACTTCATAACGGATTCATAAAGCGATTATACTAAAGCATAAAATCTTTTATGCCTAGAAGCATAATTCTCTGAGATCTCAATATTATTATTGACATTGGCACTTAACTTGGCCAGATTTTGCGAGGGAAAATGTGCGCATGTTTTTGGATGAAACTAAACTATTTCAGTGCATCTAAAGACTATGGCCAACTTTGAATTATACCTATTAAACAAAAGAGGTATAACGCTGGCAAGAAAATCTTTTTTTATGTCTTTTGCTAGTAAAAGTGCCCGAGGTTTTCTTCACGCACACTCTCATTTAATCTTCGCCGTTATGAAAATGAGTTATTATAATGAGTGATCGTTTAAAGGCTGTATAATTTTTAGTGGTAAGTAGTAATAGTAAAGAAAATAAAGTGTGTATTCGTATTTTATACTACTGAATAAATCTCATAGTGCAATAATATACAAGATTTTTAATTAAAAATGCAATTGCACGTTATGACATACCAATTATATTTGTGTCACTTATATATCTAATATATATATTATATATTTTATAAACGTACACCACATTATATATAATACTTTTTCTACAGTATAAGTTATCTATCTATTTACAAGAACATACAATAACTATTACTACACTTCTAACAACAAATTTTAGTTTTTCAAGTTAACATATTTATTTGCCTATGTTCTCTCCTTATCACTCTCATGTCAATATCAAAACATAAACGTACTAAAACAGTTAACCTGCCTTCTTGCAGTATTAACCTAAAATTGTTATGAGGACAATAAGTACGTTCTATGTTAGTGAAAGTTACGAGACACGGTTTTGAGAGAAAATGCTAGTACAGTGAAGCGAATCTGTTGAATAGTGAAAGCACAAGGGGACCGAAGGAGGTCAACAAAAAAATTATTTCAAAAGTGTATTACCTTGAACATGGTAATACACTTTTGAAATAATTGTGTCGCGAGACTGTGTTTTACCCATCAAATTCACAATTAATTTTCTTAAGAAAAGAAACTCTGAAATATATTTTACACACGAGGCAGACATAAATTTTTAAACTTCGAAAACTTTAAACTGTTCCAAATTTGAAATATTGTTGAATTATAGTAAATCTTGTTGCAATGATTAGCTCGATCATATTAAGATTTCGTTTTCATTTCAGCGTAAATATTATACCGATGTTTTGCATTAAGTTAACTTCGAAATCATTTCGTAATATCTAATTCCATTAAAATAACATTCTTTGTAATGAAATCATCAACTCGATCTTAATTTGATAATCGTTATCATAAAAATGATTATAGTTATTCAACAACATTATGTTTCGATAATTTCACATTTTAACAAAGAATGTTTTAGTATTTAAAAAATTGACAACAACTTTATGGTGCGAATAGTTCTAAGATGTCTGGACGATAAAAGATATTTTTATAATACGCTTTACAAGTTCATTTGAAATTATGAAACGTACAAATAAAAATAATTTATCGATTAATCAATCTACAACTATCATGATAATTTATAATTGACCTTCAATTATTATATCGGAAGCATAAGGAATTTATTGTTTTATTAGATATTACAAAAGAAATTGAATCAACAACTGTACTTATGTGTAGTATCATCGGACGATGATCCTTATCCAAAAACATTTATATAATCACTAAAACCTGTAAGTTCATTGCACTTAATTGCATTGCACTTCTCAACCTTCAAAATACTTCCCAAAATAAATGGTCACATGAAAATTATGCTTTTTAATTGACATTTTAATTTGAGAACATTTATATTATGAGAACTTTACTCAGACAGTTATTCTAAGCAAAGAGATGGCGCTAGGACGCATGATTACTTTTTTATTGATAACTAGCTGACCCGGCAAACGTTGTTTTGCCATGAATATTATTTGTAGGAAACATTTTTTAGCTCAATAAAAATAAGCATCTACTATAATTAAAAATAGTTCTTGATCGTATAGGGGTGAAAATTAGGGGTTGTATCTATTTTTGTACATATATATATTTTTGTATGAAAAGCAATGTTGGCCTAGTGGCGTGAGCGTGCGACTCTCATCCCTGAGGTCGTAGGTTCGATCCTCGGCTGTGCCACACCAATGGAGTTTCTTTATATGTGCGCATTTAACATTTGCTAGAACGGTGAAGGAAAACATCGTGAGGAAACCGGCTTGCCTTAGACACTAAAAGTCGACGGCGTGCGTCAGGCACAGGAGGCTGATCACCTACTTGCCTATTAAATTAAGAAAATATGATCTTGAAACAGATAATATAGGAATCTGAGGCCCAGACCTAAAAAGGTTGTAGCACCACTGATTATTATTATCTATTTTTGTATGCTGTATCATAAAAAAATCTAAAGAAAAAAAATTTTTTTTTTGGGGTGTCCACCCCTTATCACTTAGGGGATTGAAAGATAGTAGCCGATTCTCAGACCTACTGAATATGCATATAAAATTTGATAAAAATTGGTCAAGCCGTTTCGGAGGAGTATGGTAACTAACATTGTGATACGAGAATTTTATATACCTATAAGATAATCATGAACTTTTAGTATGCTGACAATTTACGGATATCCGTAAGGCATAGATCACATTTAGCTTTCTTCTGTCATCGATGAGCATTTTGCACCAACATTTGTGAGTGTTGCTACTAATTAGAACGCTTTTTTAAACATCAGGTCATACAAGATTTTGGATATAATTTTTGTTGGCATATCACATTATTATTGACGTACAACTTATAATAAGTAACAATCAGATGCCCACTGTGTAGAAAAGTTTAATATTTAACGTGTCAAGATCGTTAAAATAGTTTTTTTAATAGGACCGAAACGGGCAGAATTTATAAACAATAATAAAAATGTTTTTATTCACAATTTTTTTAGTAATAAGTTTTGAAAGATGTGCCTATGCGCCTAGTTCTTTCGTAGAGCTACTTAGGCTGTTCGATTGCTAAAAATATTGACTTTAAACGCTGTTCCAACATTGGTACATTAATAAATCTTTAAATAAAAGCCCTGAGTTGATATTGAAAGAACTTGTTTTTAGTGTAAGAATCGCTTTGATAAACGGTTTTTCACAGTGTAATAATTAAAATCTAAAACGGCAAATAAAAATATTGCTCTTGGGTGCTTGGTGTGTAATTTATATTCAAAATTATAATTTTAGGTTATCTTTTATTTTTTCATCCTTTTAAATATTGCAAATATTAATTTTGTGTTTTGATTTATATCTTTTTTTACAGCCGGATAAACATGGATCTGGAGTTTCGAAATTTGACTTACACGGTGCGAAGTCGCATCATAAAAGGTAAGATTAAGGGATACAGATCTCCCTTGACTGAGGTGACAAGTTTCGCAAACTGGCCTGATCTAAGCACGCATAGAGAATACTGGCAATGCACTTCACACATCTGGTATTTTGTCTACGAGGATACACTCGTATCAGACACACGCACATATCAGTAACCTTACTCAATAATTATATTCTTTTTTATATTTCTATAGTTTTCAGTTAGTTACAAAATTAAATTGAATTTAATTCAAGTATATATGTACTTGGATTAAGCGAAAACACAAATCAATTTGAGTATTTTTTTTATGATGCAGAGAGAACATTAATTCTGTGAGCTACATCTTAGAAGATATAATCTTTATTTGAGTAAAATGTCATGTTAACAATTTGAACAGGTCACTTTTTGAAGTATCTTAATTGATCGGCATAAACAATAATATAATAGATAGTATTCGCGTGCTTTACAGCGTGCGTTGACCACGCACGGTGACTGAAGACAAAAGGTGTTGGATGTCAAAAAGTATCACAGCTCCCTACAGCTAAACGTCGGATAAATTTAAAATTATGTTAAATAATTGTAAATTTATAATAATACATAACTTTAATCCGGTTAAAAAGTTTTTTTCTTTAAATATAATAGATTCCCGAAGAACAAATAATATACATTAAATTACAATAATCGTTGTTTGAAATGCAAAAAATCTAACGCATAAAAAAATTATCAATATCGGAACTATGATAAAACTAAATCAACATCTTATCAATAATATTATGAAAGTTACTTGTGGCCTTTAAATGAAGGCTAAATATTCCTACTAATTATAAGATTAATAAATTAATATGATAACTGAAAACGTTAATAAAAAATGTCATTGTAATCTGACACGACTTCGCAATTTCAGTGCTGCCAGCTAAAAAAGTGTATTGAAATTCAGTACGTTTAAATAAGACAGTCTATCTGTTATCTACCACGAAGTGTGGCAAATCACGTTGTAGAAATAGAAGCATATTACTTGAATTGTTTTATAGTACAGAATTATGTACTATAAAAAAATTAAATAATAATTTAAATGCATGCACTAAGAATTTAATAACTAGTTGTAACCTTCCTATGTACCTATCGGCAAAATTTTAATCTATCACAAACATGTAAAGAAATAATAAAATTTGGTCTAATCTGTTATTGTTTCGTTTTACCTGACTTTTGTGATAGAGTTGTTTATGGTAGTAAATAATCTACTATATATTTGACATTTCCTCGGTCATCGACATTGCGTAATATCTCAGGAAAACTTAATTTACTTACCAAATGTAATATCGGCGTAAACGTATGGCAAAATATAAAAAAGGTCTAAATCGCATAAAATTTACTAAATGTAAGCTTATTAACGATGCAAATCGGTTTTCACGAGATAATACCCGCATCCCTTTGGATTGCGCGTTCAAACATTGACAATAACTAAATTGTAAAATAATCAATTTAGTTATTGTCAATGTTTCAACAGTAAGTTTCTAAAGCGAGGTTTCATACACTTATTAGCTCTTGAAAAAAATACAGAATACATACTGCAAAAATTCTTAATCTTTATCTAGATGATCCCGTACAAACAAGCATATTTTTTGTTTTCATAGAAAACTTACTACAGCCTCGAAATTAAATGATCCGTAAAGCAACATCTTGGATTTAAATTTTGCATACAATCACTTCTCGTTTTTATCAATCGCGGTCAATGACACAGACCTGAATCGATCGAAAGAAAAAAATCACTGCAATTCTTTAACACGACCCACTTTCGCGCATATTTTACAGAAACTCGACACTGTTTCAAATTTTTTGTTCTTAAAAGTAACTGCATTAATGAGGTGTTTAGGTAAATTGTCTGAGAATTTGTTTGAAGTAAGGCTATTTAACTAAATTTGGTTGCTTGAAATGAGAGTGTACACAAATCTCGCTTTTATTGGGGAAAACGTATTAGTAAATTGTTTAAGGCCACTGCGAGATATATGAAGGTAAAATTGGTTTGATTGTTAAATAAACGATGCAACTAAAGGTGGTTGTGGTGGTTGATTAAGCGTGGCATCTACCTTCTGGTAGAACTTAAAGTCGTCTAAAACTATCTGTTACCAGAGATGAGAAAAATTATCGATTTTTATATTAATTGATTATTTTTTTTCTTCTAATCGATTTTCTAAATCGAATTTTGCTGACACTGCGATAAATGAAAAAAAACTCGTGGTCACTTAACATAATAAAGGAATGTCATTTGTCAGTCGAAACATTTAAAGAAATCAACCAAGATTTATTTCAAAGAGAAAAAATCGGTTATATTGTAGTAAATTTCTCCTGGAGGGGGAAAAATCAGTACGGTATGTCTAATGTACTGGGGCTTGTAACAAAATCGACGAATTAGTATGAATATGGTCACATGACGTGTCATAAAAATTACCATAAAAATTAGTTTATCGTTAGTGGGTCACTCTCAAAAGTAATTTGTCTCAGCCCCTGTGTCCAACGACATCCGAACCGCCACAATAATCTTTGATTTATGAAAGTACTAAACATTGACATAAAACGTAACGAATACAAAAATAATATTATTTACTATAGTGTAGAAGTTTAGTCTGGGCGCTATGCTTCGGCAATCGCGCGACATCTGAGTACAGCGTTAATAATTTAATAAATTCCCAATTGTATAGTTTAAAGAAGTTTTATTTAAACAATTTATGCTTTAAATTAACACATAATCATTTCTGAACATGCGGAACTGTTTACACTTTTCAGTTTAAATTTGATCTCAATTTCTATTCCAGCCTGATTGACTATAAAATATAAAATATGTATATTATGGAACATAAGATACAGGTATCACTTATTCCATTATATATTATAGAAATATATATATATATTATAGAAATATATCCATACCATACCAAATTTATCGTAATTTTTAATCTGTTGAAACGGGTAATATTGTGTCCGGTGTTATTTATAAAGCTTATTCTATATTTGGGGCAATAACGACTCTTGGCTCTTAAACAAAAAGCAACTCGTGTAATAACATTGTAATGAATTTACTCAAAACCAAAGACAATTGTGATTGACAAATGTGGAATGCTGTGGTTGTAGCCGTGCAGAGCTGAAACTTATTTAAGAAAAAACAAAGACGACTGTATCAGTAAAACTTTGTTAATTCTATTGTAATTTTTGCTCGTTTTTATTATACAGTATTTTTATTATTATAAATGTTTTGACTTTTAGATCTCCGTCTGGATTGTCTACAAGAGACCTTTTAGATCGTTTGTTTACTTTTTATTATATGTTTTGTAACATTATTTGTGATATGCTACCAATAAAATTAAGTTATTTTTTTTTAAATAAAATACAGATAAATTTATATTTTACAAAATTTACCTATTTGACCCAAGACATATTTTAGTGCCTTAAAAATCAAACAATTAAAATTAATTAGAATTTATACACACGTAGATCGCCTTTAAAGATTGTATTACGCATTTAATTGTAGTATCTAATGATATAATTATTCTTCGTGCGTAGTTGTTTTATTTTTAAAACATATATAAACGTATAATAGCAAAACTTTTTTTTACGTCAGAATTGAGGAGTTACCATAAATTGGCAATAAAAATAATTTCCGTACGTAAGAATCGAATTATCGAAACTTGTCGACGTAAAAACGTTTCCTCGATTTTTAATAGAAATGGTAATTAAAAACTTATTTCTTTATTACATGTTGTAGTTAAGGTATTATTAGTTGACAAGGTTATATAAAAATAAAGACGAAGTAATATAAAAAAAGAATTTATTTTAAAAATAACAATAATTTTCAGTATTTACAATTTTTAACCGACATAGCAATAATACAATTAATAAAAAGAAAATTAAAACAAATAATTACTATATACATTACACATATTAATATATTATTATTACTTATTTGACGAAGTGTAAAATATTACTTATTCAAGTAAGTAACATTAAATTGGCCTACTATTTTCTGAAAGTCTCGCGGGCGTAGCATGCAACCCAAGTGTGCTCCAAGAACTCGGTTTTTTTGTACCTAAGGGAAATGTGCGACGGCGAAGGCCAAGGTTATTTACGATACCAAGGACTAGAACCAGTCTGTTGCACAGATACCCGATATCAAAGACTTTGCGCCTACTGAATGCTGTCTCCGACATTTTCGCAAAGCGAATTCACTGTAGCGATATTGTGTGTATTATGTGTTTAATATTATGTACTTTATTTCTTGAGATTATCGTATTGGCATAGTCTGTAAGGATAATTTACATATTTCTGTAATTAATAAATTATCACAAAATTACATAAAAAAGTAACGATTGTAAAATGTTTTAGACAGTGTGCAATAAGAAAATCTGCCATAAAAATAAGAGACTAATTTTGCATTTAGGTATACAGCAGCCAGTGTAAATTATAGTTGTTAAGAAGTAAGGTATAAGTTATGTGAAGCTTAGCTAGTAATTATAATTAGCTAGTAATAATAAATACATGGTAATCGATTGTCTAACATGATATTATTGTGTGAATTATTATCGTGTTCTCTTAGTTTCACGGAACTATGATAACTCGACTGATATGCCGGCGTTAATTGTAAATTCAAATTGTCATATTTAATAATATATTTTAGGATAATAAAAAAAAAATACAAATTCTATTCTAAAAGATCTAAAAGATATTAATGTTTTGCTATTATTATCTCCTTTCCTGCTTTAAATCCCGGTCGGTATATGAGTTGGTTAGGACAGAAGACCTTGCTACTCAATAATAAAAAAAAGTAGCTTCAAGCACCTTTTAAATAAATAAATAATTAACCGATTCAACCTGTTTTCCAAACATCTTTAATTAACAGAAAGCCGTTTTCAGTATATCCATAGATAATATTAAATCAATCGTCCGCTTGTATTATTAATCTGTACCTAGGAAATACTAATATGCAAAAATACTGGCTTCAAGGAAATCATGAGACTGAATGTTAATTGCACTAATCCATTGTTTAAAAAATTAGTCTGTTATTTTTTTTGCCTGTCATGGATTTCGCACACGTTGCCTAATAAAAGATTTTTGGAACTTATAAAATGCGATTTAAGTCCTTTTATTATTTTTAATTCCTTTGTTATTTTATGACATAATTAATTAATAAAAAAATACGCCATCCATGCCAGCTACGGTGGCACATGTCGGTATAAAACGGCCGGCCGTGTCGAATTCTACCAAGTTGAGTTAATTTATCATTGGATCTTCTATTGATAAATAGTACGAACACTGGACTTTGTCTACCTCACATTGATTATATTATAGGTCCACATAATTGTATACTTTAATTAATTAAAGAATAATTAAGCAAACATACATTTGTAATCAACGCTAATTAACGTTTGAAGATTTTTTATTACATAAGTTCCGTTAGTCTAATTAGCAATTGTATTAAGGTAAAAAGTTTGCAATTTTATCATTGTGTAGTATTTATTGAGATATTTTTTTATTTTCTTTGTTTTATTAATAACTTATATAATTACTTGCAAGTAAAATTCTCATTATATTTTTGTAACGTGTTTATCTTGTATGTTTTGTTTCAATCAATTAAAAAGTCCGACTTTGTTACAAAGGGCAGAGCACAACAGAATTTTCCGGAATTTGTCGTAAGTCATTATTATCGGATCGTGGCGTATCTCTATATAATTTTTCTAGACTTCTTTTACTGCTTAAGAAACAGCTGGAAGCGGCGTATGTTCTATTCTGGACTTATAATATATATAGCACTTATACGAACTTTATTTTATTATATATAAGTCTTCTGAAACATAAAAATTAGAAGAACTAGGTATTAATAGAAAAATGTCAGTGTCGCCTCATGACACGGTTTTTCGATTTCAGTATGTTTTATAATATACTACACTTGTCTAATCACTTGTTAAAAAAGGTATTTTTTGATTAAATGTTTTACGTTTTTAATGCCCATAACTGGCTGTTCCTATACTGGTGCTCTTATTAAAATAGATTATAGTGAAATATTTATATGATTTTTTATTATATTATAAGTTATAAGGGAAACTTAAACTGTATAAAGCAATGTGTTAAATAGTGTCCACGTTTAATTATGTCTCGTTATCCGTTTATTTCACAATCAATTTTAAATTAGCGCGTTTCCGACGGAGATAATAAAATTACATTTATCAATGTCATTTGTATACAACTACCAAATTAATTTAAGAAAACGTTTAAGATAAATATACACCATACACTGTAATATAATAAATGCGGATCTCATGTTTTATTTAATATTGAACTGATGTCGATAAATTGAATATATTCCGCTATATACCTATACATTGTAGGTACATTTTATATGCTGTAGTATGACATAGTAGTCAGTTTGATAATACCGACTTGTTATTATCATCTATTTATTATTATTATTTTTAATTATTAGATAAAATCCCATTTTAAGCTTCTAAAGCTAACAAATAGGGAAACCCGCCATTGTCTTTCCATAAAAAATAAAGCTTTTTGATTAATATTACAAAAACCTATACGTAATATATCTCTCTGTTATGTAATGTATACCTAACATTATAATTATAGTTGAAGGTACCATTATCTATGCTCATGGCACAGAGTATAGACTATTTGAAAGATACAACACATAATAAAATGTATTAATAATTACTACACTATTGAATCCTTAGGAATGAAAATCGACTCTTATTCTAATTTTTTTTAATGACATTTGTGTATTTGAAACCTACTTTAAATTATAAGACTTTTTACAGCTAATTTCTCGATACAACACAAACACTGTCATATTATCCTAGGATTAAAAGATATTAATATTTTATCAGTTCACCTTCATATTCGATTCTTTCCGCTAAAATTATCAAATATATTCTAGAACAACTGCGTATATGTTTTCATAGAGACACATTAACATTATTATTATTTATACAATCATTGAATAATTGAAAATAATAAACGGCACAAATATAAGAGTCTTTCCTCCAACGTCGATTTTGTTTCCTTTGGAGTAGAGGCTCTTGGGCCGTGGGGTTCAAGTGCACAGGCGCTTATTAAAGATTTAAGTTGGTGCCTGGTAGATAGTACCGGTGACCCCAGAGCTGGCACTTTCCTGGCTCAACGAATAAATATCGCAATACAGCGAGGAAATGCTGCCAGCGTTAAAGGTACACTGCCCCAGGGACCAAACTTTTTAAATTTGTTTTGATTTTCATTTTATTTATTTTTATTATTACTTTATAGGTTAAGAAAATTGTAAATACTGTATTTGTGTAAATATTCTTTTTGATTAAGAAACATTAAAAAAAAAATTGTTATTTCGATGTAGGCCTTCAAATAAGCAAGGTAATCGACTGTGTTTTAGAACTTTTTAACATTAATTGTATCATTGAATCATGAAGTCGATATTTTTCAGTGTAAGGCTGGTTTTGTAAATCTGGCGCTAATCAACACCTGACTTTGATAATCTGACCTTGTTACGGTTTCATGGTCACGGGGTGTATAACCTGAAGTTTAAATTTGGAAGAGTGCATAAGTATTGAATCACATAAAAAACAAAAATATGACTGCAAGTTCAAAGCTCCCATACGAAAATAAGTTCTATAAATAAACCGTTGATTTATTTTCATCCGGAGACGATTTGGGATACCTACAGTCCAAAATAAATACAGTGTGAAACTCTATATAACGACACTCAAGGATTGTGCATATTTTGACGTTACAAATAGTTGTTGTTTAACGGAAAAAGAAAAATGTTTATTAGACAAAGAAAAAGTTTTTTTTAGACTAGTGTTATTAAACATAAAAAAAAACAATTCTTATTTGAACTCTTGCTAACGCTTTTGCTGCACCAGCAAATATGTTGTATTTTTTTACTTATTTTATTTATTCCCATTGAGGTGTATATGCTATGTAGAGTGTATCTATGTATGGAAGACACGCTGAACCAACCAAGGTCGAGTGATTTCGACGCTTTATGGGGTTCATCTTTAAATCGAGGGACTTTAGATGGAGTTAATTGCATACAGTGAGTATGCAATTTTGATGTAGTACTCACAATATATTCAGTACCTTGCGAACGCGCAGTTTAAAAACTCAACATTAGAGTCTAAATGGCATTTGCTTTAACTACTGGGAGATACAGAGATTTCCACTTTGGAGTAACTATTCTCTTGACAAGCGCCAATCGTCACGGACAGCTGCCTTTCTGCATTTATGAAGAAGATCGTTAATAGGGCGTTCTTAATTTGATCAGTCCACCTCATAGATGGCCTAACGCCAGCTCTTGTCCCTTCCCCTGCACCACGAGTCTCTCTATTCAGTACCTACCACGTCGCGTTACGTGACCAAAGACAGTGAGAAATCGACTTTGAACGTTGAAAGACGCTTGACTTTCAGGTCATCGATGGCGTGTTGGTTGTTCTAAATTGGGTCCACAATGTCCTCAATTTTGACATGCAGGTTTGATCACGATGATTTAAAAAAGTATACAGAAGTCCACTCGCTAAGATTCCCTCGAATCTAAATCTTACCCTAAGACTGCAATACAGACAGTGGCGTAACTATACCATTTGGGGCCCGTGGAAAATTCTTTTGATGGGGCCCTATCAGTAAAAATCATCACGTTGTACTCAGTTTAATTTTAATAAACTTTGATATTTTCAGAGTTCTCAATTACACGTTGTATATGTCCCACTAAAGGCCGTAGGCCTCCTCTCTTAGGCGAGAGGGAATGGTCCCCACGCTAGCCCAATATTCCCTAGCGTATTGGAGATTTCACATTCATCCATCGAACATATTAATATCTCTTGGGAAGGGGCCCTCATGGGTCGGGGGCCCGTGACATATTGCCAGCCATGCCACCCTATTGTTCCGCCACTGAACACAGAGCTGGACATACAGAAAGTAAATATAACATAACCTAATTAACCCGAATTTATTTTATCCAGAATGCCAAATTCAATTGTTATCAGCTTTTGTTTATATTATAATATGCGCGTCTAGACAACTGGTAGTGACCTAAATAGGAGAGAAACAAGCGCAAATATTATCAAATCATTGAACTTGTCACATCAATTTAATTTCTGTAGCTTATCATAGGTCAAATGTGACCCGTATTTGAAACGTCAATTCTAGTTTCAATATATTATATAATTTGTACTGAGGGTGTTTACCTACTAAAGTAGTTGATTGTAGCTTATTATCAGAGGTTTTAGGTATACGGTTTTTTTTAAAGATGTTAATACGTAACGTAGATAACACTTTTTGTATCAAGGTTTATAATAATTGATCAAAAGCATTCAAATAATTTCCTACTTGTGTTTCTTTAGAGCTTCTAAAAATCGACTTAATATTATATTAATTTGATAATATATTAATATATTTTCAATGATGTGATGGTGTACTGATAATAGAATATAAGAATTGACTATGATGATGATATGATAGATAATGGTAATGTACCTAATGTAATCTGTAACTACTATGTAAAATTCTACTTTTGAATTATGTAAGACAAATTTGCACGCCCCTAAGTGTGGCCGAATATGCGAAGTTGAGATTGTACCACCATTATATTCTTGTACCATATTCTAACAAATAAATTATTATTTTCATTAAAAAATATATATTTAGTTGGTAGCCACATACCCCTGTCCTCATACAATAGTACAAGTCTAAAACCGTTATATCCGATTTAGATTTTAATTAAAATTATACAAAAAACACTTATTTTACTTATCTAATTAAAAAGGATTTCTTTTAACAACATTCTACATTGTCAATAATTATAAATAATCAATACAATCAAAGAAAAACATTGGAAACAATGATAATAATATGCATAGCAATGCAATAATTGCAAATTGTTCTAAATGGGAACAAAGCACATAGCATTGTTGTTACAAAACTCAGTGCCACAGTTTATATATTTCTAGTAACGCAGGCCTATAAAAAAACCAGCGTCTTCAAATGTTCATTGTTCATTGGCTCCATAGAGCCGGATTAGGGATTAGTGGTAGAGTGCCGGTGGTGGCAGGAAGCTATTACTGTATCCCAGTTATAGTATACACAGAAGCGAGTCCCACAAAGCTATGACGCAGGGAGGGTACAAAGCGTTTCCCCACAAAAAGGAGCAAGTGGTAGTTGGCGGTCTCCTATTAAGTGTACCAATCATATTATAAAGCATTTATAATAAAATACGCTCCATAAATGAACCAGAAAGGTAGCAGTAACCAGGGGCAAAGCTTAAACACTGCCTATTGTCCATGCAAAATGGAGTCGTTCGGTTTTATTAGGTGGGAGACTTTTGCACTTCCCGGACCGACCTATACACTCTCCGCTTCATTGAAGCATGCCAGTAAAAGTAAGTAAGGAAGTAAAGAATAGGTTGAGACTCTGATCGAATCGAAGTTAAAGATTTACCTTGTGCGCAATGACTTCCAAGTATTTGCTGGTACGGGGGAGGAAAACATCGAAACATCGTGCCTTTTAATAGACAGACCATTGTTTATAAAAAAGGTAAATTATGCAGAATTCTGGAGCAATTAAATATTCGTAACGCCACTCGATGATTTCTAAAATAAATAAATACACGGTAAAATCCATTTCCTCATTCTTACGAGGCCATCTTAATATTTCCATGATTACATTTAAATTACTTTCTGAGTAACTATACCAATTACAAACTGTCTGATAATCTCTGTGAATCAAGGCTATTGTTGTGTGGATGAGCGGATATAACATATTGTATATAGATAACATACATATGTATGGAGATTTGATAACTATGGAATAAATAACAGCACAGCTGCGAATGATTCATTATTTGGATTGATCTAGTCTATTCTGGAAAAGTAAATGAATGAGACACTCACATGAGAGTCATAGGTATTATATTCAAGTATTTCTATTTAGGTCACGCCTTTAACAAGATTTTGTTTGATTGAGCAATATTATGTGCTAGTAATAATGCACTTTAGTAACAGAATACCAAAAAACAACTGCTCTTGAAGCATCTACCAGCTATAGCCAACGAGTAGTACTCCATCCCTTGGCGTTACCTGATGTGGGGTCTCTCTTCTACCGCATTTACCATGGAGAATGTTCAGAAGAGTTTTTGAGAGAGGAAATTTCTCCCGTATCACCTGGATGTCTGTGTTCTATGTTCTACGTTGGATGAAAAATGTGATTGTGTGTGATTCTTTTCTTTTATTAAATAAGGTCTAATAATCGTAATAATCAAACACGCGTCGAATAATTATAAACATGCCCAGACTTACAAGGAAAGAACAAATTGAGACTAATTAGTCTTGACGCCTGCATCTTTCCTTCTATTAGCAATCTCTAACAATCTTTCCATAATAGTGACATCATCTAACAAAACCCAGTATTTACTTCCCACTATCCGAAGCATTGGTGTCGTATGAAATTTGGTATAGAATCGCTGCATGCAATTAGACCACGTTATGTATTTATGATGTTTATTTAAAAAGACCACTACAAATACACAATACAATTGACATGACAAAAACTATAATAATTACTTTGCGTGAGGTGGGTTTATATTGTATACCTATTTAGTATTATTTTAATGAGAATTTACGGAGTAATTGGATTCTTAGAGGGAACACTAAAGCAGTAAACATCTTAACAACACTTATACACGTTTTAAAATACTCGTGACCTTTAATAGTAAAATATGAGTAAAATAAACAGAAGCACACGAGATCTTGTAAAATAACACTTGATAAAAGGCGTCATTTAAATATCAATTTACAAGTTTCGAATACTTATAAAATGAATACATTTCTTAAATCTTCATTAATTAGTAAAATATTAGCTTTACATCTTCAGAACAATTTTAAAAGGGGTTGTCTGTGGTAGTGGATGATCGATAGCGCCTGGCTAATGAAAGAAAAATTTTTTTTTAGTATGGTATATATTTTGTGGAATAAACTTACTTGATACTTGATTTTATTTTATTATTTTTTACATTGATAGTAACTGTATTTCTATGAAATTAAATACTATACGTTTTTAGTCTTTTACTATTGATACTTAAAATTACTAGCATTGTATGGAAAACTAAAACTATATTTATTATAAAACACAACTTTATTCGGTATAATCAAATCCTGCGAAAGACACGAAATATTCTATATCAAATAAAACTAAGTTTAGGCTATTATACCTGTTAACTATTCGGAAAAAATATATAATAGAAATAAAAATGAGTAATTGCATGAAGTATCAAGACAATAAATCATACTAACCTAAGAAATTCAATGACATTCTGTGTTGCCATCTGAAAGTTTTCAAATAATTCAATTATCTTCTTTCATTAGCCAGACTAGGTTGTCAATAAATTTTAATAATTTGACCCAGTTACTAACGTTATTAATTTATAACTAATATTATTTATGTATATCTGGTGAATATATAAATGCAATATTTCTGAATTTTACATGGTGGTCTTATTGTAAATGGTATCGTCTATGCGACACAGCAGATGTTGGTTGGCTAAATGTCATAGTTTATGGTGCTTAACCGGAAATTATTGATACTGTATCCTCACGATGAACAAAAGGGTGTTTACAGCGACAGACAAACTAATACACCAAGTTTAAAAGTGTTTCTTCCTAACATGTTAAGAACCAATACGAGACACCCTTTTAGGTCCGAAAATCAGATTTCTGTAAGGTCCATGAATCACTTGATGTTTTTAAGCATTTTTTAAACACCCCACCCTACCCCTTGGTGATACGTGGTCAGTGGTGAGGTTTACGTAATTTTCGCGCACTACGCAGCAAATCTCTCCGATATATCGATCGATGGGTGAAGGACGAATTTTGTGCATCTCTAAACAAGAATGAAGGAACAAATTTAAACATTAAAAACCTTTCAGTATTGTTTATATTGCGAGTAAAAGTAAGAGATTGGATTGTCATTAGGAGATAAGACTAGTTAGAAACAAGTATAATTATAAAAGCCATTATTGCTGTAATTACTTATACCTACTAGCACATACAAATGTAAAATACAAAAAATTAACACTAAAAATAAAAATACTAATAATTAATCGGCAAGCAGGTTGGTTGGTTACAGCTTGTCCTTGGACATAGGCTTCTTCAAAGGGCTTTCAACCTTCTCTGTTTCTAGCTTTACGGAGCCACATAGGGCCAGCTACTCTTCCCATCTTTTTATTTGTCTTCCTCGTTTTCTTTTGTCATAGCGAGGAATCCATTCCGTCACTTTCTTCGTCCATTTATCTTTATCTTCTCTCATTATGTATAAATTAAACAAGTATAAATGTTTATAAATAAACTATGATATTTAAGTTTTTATTAATCTGTTTGTTTAAGGACAAGGGACCAGTTCTCTTAGTCTTCGTACTCTTTTGTTTTATTATTTACATCGTGTCTCGGCGGTGAAGAATGTTTGCTTTTGTGCGGTTTCAACTTGCTTCAATGTTCATTTTCGGGCCATCATATCGCTTAAATATTTATTTATTCACATTAAAACATACACTATCTTTACGGTACTAAACCAATACTTTCCCAATTAAAAACAAAATGTATAATCTATATATATAAAAATGAAACCCGTTTTCCGTTGTCACGACATAACATGAAAACGGCTTGACCGATTTGTCTGATTTTTTTTTGTTGTGTTTGTAATTGTCAGAAGGTTCTTATAAAAGAAAAAAATTGCGCGGAAAATTAGAAAATTTAAGAATACTTAACCACTATACAATTCGAACTTTTTGATGTAACCTTAATATTATTATAAGGCGTTTGACATAATATTGACAGAATGCGTGCTGCAAATATCGTCAAAGAGGATGTAAGAAAAATGAATACCGTTTAAAATGAATGCTTCGATCGGAGTTAATAAATAAAGCATTAGAATAATAAACACTTTAGTTTCTGAAATATTTTTTTATTAATTATACCAATTTGAAATCAATATTCATAGTTAAGACAGGACAACGTCTGTCGGGTCCGCTAGTATTCAATACATAAGATACACAATATCGCGACTATGAACAGCGAACATATAAAGAGGATAGTGTCGGAGACAGCATTCAGTAGGCGCAAAGTCTTTGATATCGGGGATCTGTGCAAGACACTGGTTCTGGAATCTGGCCCTTGCTATCGGAAACTACCTTGGCCTTCGCCGTCGCACATATCCCGTAGGTAAAATAATACCTACTAGGTTGCTCACCCCAAGACTTTAAGTACATAGTAGGTCAACTGTAAGTTCCGTGTTGTTTGTAATTTATTATCTCTAAGACAAATGTTGGGTACATTATGTATAGTATAGGATAGTAGGGTAGATGCCATATATATAAACTAGCTGACCCGGCAAACGTTGTGTTGCCATGTATATTATTTCAAGCAAACATGTTTAGTTCAATAAAAATAACTCTCTACTATAATAATAAATAGAGATTAGTAGAGGGGTGAAAATTAGGGGTTGTATGTATCCCATGTGGTCCACCCCAAAAACTTTAGGGGTGGACCACCCTTAACATTTAGGGGTTTGAAAGATATATAGTAGCCGATTCGCAGACGTACTGAATATGCATAAAAAAAATCATAAGAATCGGTCAAGCCGTTTCGGAGGAGCATGGGAACGGACATTGTGACACGAGAATTTTTCATATTCGATATATAGATATATATAAAAATTCAAGCTATATAAATCTTCCTTAAGGGGATTAAATGGGTTATTAAATCTATTTGATGTCTGTCGCTGCAGACGAGTGCTGTAAAGCATTTGGATGGATCGACCGAGATGCGTAAATTATTAAATTTAAGTTAAAGTTTAATCTAAATGCTTAGTAAGTACTAAACCGAAAACTAATTGAGGTAGAGTTTAGTATAAGTGTTATCTACTCCAATGATAAATATCATGATAACTGAAATCAGTTCAAACTTCCTTCGCCTAGCTCTGCTGAAGACGCAAAATAAACCAATGCTCTGGGTACAGTGAGCAAATGAATTCTCACTAACTGACATTTACAGAATACAGCATGCAATTCTAATAAATAGGTTCAGCTATTATAGTAATTAAATCGTTTAGAATCATTTAAATAAGCAAATTGTAATGAAATATCGTAACTTGAATGTGTAATGAGGATCCGGAAGTGTTTGAAAGTAGGCCGTCGATCAAGGTAGACTTGTTTTTAGGGTTGTTATTAGGGTCATGTATTGTACAAGTACAGTTAGCAAATCGTGTTATTTACCCGACCGGAAAGACATGTACTTTCATTGGATTTCTATCTACGCGGTGTAGTGTGTTAGTTCACTGGAAAGTTAAATAAATAAATTGTTTCATGATCATTTGTCAATCAAATTGGCAAGTAGGTGATCAGGCCCCTGTGCCTGATACACTCGACTTTTGGGTCTAAGGCAAGCCGGTTTCCTCACGATGTTTTCCTTCACCGTTCGAGAGAAAGTTACTTGTTACTTTTTAAAGAACACAATTTTAACTCCAGATTGTCTTGCTCAGATAGCAATACACACGAGATAAGAGTCGAGGCTTATGACTTCTTTATATGAAATCCAATAGTTTTCGTACGGGAATTGTGCCTAAGAGTCGACAAAGTATTAAGTTAAACCGTACGACGAATTAATCTCAAAACTACGATTATTCATACAAATTTTTATATATTATTTATTTATAACTTACAAAATTACTGCTGTCATATCAGTGAACATAAATTCAAGAAAATAACTTAATGAACAATTTGCATTAATTTATTTCAGTGTCAGTTCCATTCTTTAAGCATTTGCGTCGAGAAAGGAGACTGTTTCATTTAAACATAGTACATGTTTATATATAGAACATATTTATTCAATATGCGATAATATCATAATAATTCGTAAGTTTTCCGACACAAAAGGTTATTAACCTGTGTTGTATAACTTTTTAACTTAACAAGGTTCACTCTAAAATATTAAATATTAAAATATATAAACCTCTTAAATAATTTAATGAATTAAGGTTTTATTGTAAAATGTAAAATGAACTTCTTTATTTAAAATTTACACATAAATATACAGTATTTACAATATACTTAACCTACATAGTAAGAACAATAATAAAAAGTTGATAAATAGAAACGTAAAACAAATATAAAAAGATTGGTCCCTGTGGTATTTTACCTTCAATGCTGGCAGCATTTCCTCCCCGTATTGTGATACTTAATCGTTGAGCGAGGAAAGCACTAGAGGTATTTTTTCTCTGAGGTCACCGGTCTACTTACCAGGCGGTAACTTAAATTTTTAATTAGCGTCTGTGCACTTGAACCCCAGGAGGAAAAATTAAAGTTGGAGGAAATTTATGTACCTACGTTTTACATTCATAATTTTCCGCCTGCTGTATAAAATATATTTCGAGGAAGGTACTATAAAAATAGTGGCACTACAGTCTTGACCAAAGATTTCTGTTTTCGTCATAATTTTAACTTAATACACAAGTAGACAATCAGCCTTCACTGCCGTAGATTTTTAGGTCTAAGACATTCCAGTTTCCCCGTGATGTTTTCCTTCCCTAAACGGATGATAATTGCAGCCTAGAAGAAAGAAAAGTCCTTTGGTGGAACCGTAATAGGCCAATACAGCTTGTACCATGACATCAGAATTACTCAATAGTAAATGTGTTTATAATTATACCGATTATATAACAATAATAAATATTTATTATCAATTAAAATCTACCGCATTGTATAAATTATAGTGGTTTTTGGCTGTGGTTTTTGTCTTTATATCATATAAGTCGCTATGTTAATTTGATTGAATGACATCATTTGTTAGTATTTTCAATTAGTACTTTATTTTTATTGCACCTTTATGAATTAGAAAAATAACATTAAATTATGTATAAAAAATTCGTAAACGCGAGACAATGGACGAACGTATGAATCCAATATGTTAAATCTAACACATTTTTGACACACGGAAATCATATTTAGGCTGAGTTTCAGATAAGTAATTGTAAGACGGTATAAGTCCGATCTAAGCCGAGTCACGGTCAGGGTAATTTTATATAACCGTACTGTATACAATGTTCTTGTTAAACTTCGCAGCCTTCTTCTGTATTGTTTTTGGTATTATTATAGACAAGGTAAGTTTTCTCTGTAATCACACTCGCGTTCTATTGTTTCGGTATTATTATAGACAAAGTAAGTTAGATCTATGGCTCGCGTTTGATTACACGACTTTCCTTAGCCCGGACTTTGACCGTTTTACAGTCTCTGATTATCATACTTTGTTCATGTTAAAACTCGTTTCTGAAACCCACACTTAGAGTTGAACTACTCTTAGTATTGAGCGGATTAAACAGATTAAGATTCTTAAAGATCTATCCTCTATGCAGGCAGTTATATATAAGAAATGTTAGTAATATATGAACAATAATTAAGATTTGTTGCGGTCCGAATGAGTTGTAAAATTTACGTATTTTTTTAGGTTCATCACGACAAGTTGTTAAAGGCGTAAATGGAAGATTTATGTCCGGACAGCTGGTTGCGATCATGGGCCCATCTGGTGCTGGCAAAAGTTCACTGTTGAATGCAATATCCGGTTACAGGTAAATGTTTTTTTTTTTACCGACGGATCAAGAAAATATCTGAGATGTATCAGACGAAGTTCGGATGAAAATTTAACTGTTGTATATAAAGATAGATACGAGTTTAAATAAATAGGAACTAAAGCTGAGAGGAAACAGAATTAAAGGTTGTCAGGTCCCGTTATTGAGGTTACTTATTTGGTCTAGAAATTATCTGTAATATTATGAAAATGTTCACAAAGTTGTGTACATAACTTGCAATCACGGTCGATAAACATATTTAATTTTTGGTCTAAATTACGTAACGTCATTTCCGACCAAAATGTATATTTCAAAATCGGTTGTTATGCGCTCTTGCGAGGTTGCTTTGCTACATTTCACAAAATCTATAGACGAGCCAAAGCAACGTGATACTTCAGTAAATCTTTTCTGAATGCTAATAGTAAATTAACTTTTAAGGTCAAATGGTGTCGCAGGCGAGCTATTGGTGAACGGCGAAGCGCGCGATGAGAAATCGTTCCAAAGATCTTCGTGTTATATCACTCAAGAAGACTTGCTTCAGCCTTTATTAACTGTGCGAGAGGCGATGGACGTCGCGGCCAGCTTGAAATTGCCAAAAGGAAGCAAAGCTCCCTCAGAAGAGATATTACAAGAGTTAGGCCTGTTGGAACACCAGCACACTAAGACCGATCTATTATCGGGTGGACAAAAGAAGAGGTAGGCAATTGCAAAACAAAATATTTAATGTACTAAATACAAGATAATGCTTTCCAAGATTAATTAAATGACGTATTTATTTTTGTGGTCCCACAAACCCGTTAATTAATCGTCCGCCCATCAAAATGTTAAACTTAATACTAAATGTGGCAGCAAAAAAGTTGACAGTCATAATTGAAAGTTCTTTAATAATTTAGGACACGCATGTTATATAAAAAAAGAAAGTGATAATTTGATATTATCACTATATATACAATATACATCGACCTATAAAATCGCAGGTTGCGTTTGTTGTTACAACACTTAGCGCGAACTATAAGTCCCGTAACAGCCCGTTCCCACTAGTCGAAAGTCGCATAAGACTAAAAGTCGAAAGTCTGATGTCCCTGTTCACACTGCGTCGCGAGTCGTATAGATCGTAGTTTCGCGCCATTCAGTACGTAGCGAATTCGCGATGTTGTGCTCTACTACTTACGAAGAAAATTAAAAAAGTTGAAAAAAATGTCAATTCCAAGAAAATACTGGATGTACCCAATCCTAACAGAAAGATCGACTCAACTAATGGAATAAGTTCATCGGCTTTTATTTCTTTCTCCATTTTCACACAACAAACAAAAAATCACGAATGGAGTGAGCAAACAAGCAGGCACCTATGCGAGCACGATTCGACGCGACTTTTAGTCTTAAAACGGGCGCTGGCCCGTTGGATGGTTTTTTGAGTCGTATTCGACTAAAAGTCGCGTCTCATCTAATGTGAACAGCTCCATATAAAGTGTATGGTGACCAGAGCATTCGACTTTTAGTCTTATGCGACTTTCGACTAGTGGGAACGGGCTGTTATGCGACTTTCGACTAGTGGGAACGGGCTGTTATGCGACTTTCGACTAGTGGGAACGGGCTGTTAGACACATTCCAGTACGAGTTTGACATACGAAAGTGACATAAGTGATTCTGGACTCTAAATGTGAGGGTTACGGTAAGATTAATCTAACCCTAGGTAGAGAAGCGTAACTAAGTAATATGTTTTGATATACAAAAATCATACTAATACCTACTACTTACCACATGACCCCGCAGCTTAATAATCTTACCTCCACATTAAAGATCACTGTGCCAAACGTAGGTCTAAGAAAAGTAAAAAATATATATTTTAGTTACTATATTTAAAATATTTAATTAGGCTATCAATTGCCCTGGAGTTGGTGAACAATCCACCTGTATTCTTCCTTGATGAGCCGACGAGTGGTCTGGACAATGTCACAACTGTGCAGTGTGTCAAACTACTAAAGCAGCTCGCGAGACAAGGAAGAACTGTGATCTGCACCATCCACCAGCCTGCCGCTTCGCTCTTCGAGTTGTTTGACCAGGTATTATAAAAATTTCCATTCAACGGGTTAAATTGTGACTTTAAATTACAAAGTGTAAACAGTTTTGACGTTTATTGCTTTGGAGACCGTGGTGCGTTAATTTGTCAGATCTGTCACCTGTCAGAATTTCAATTATAGTTTCGCCAGATCGAACTGTTCGTATGCATCTTCGAAGTCCCTACATAATAGGTATAAATTATTCACACTCACTTATTCAAAACGGTCCTAAGAGGGAAATGTGTTTCAACTTACGAAAATATATTTAAAAATACCTTACGTAGTAATAAATATATTATTATTTGTTATAGTAGTTATTTCGCGCCCTTAAACTGATTATATTATCAAATGACACAAATTCATTAGAGGTCGCAATATAGAATCTGTAATAAAATATCGTGAATCTGATAAGGTTCTATATTCAATGTTGCTATTAATGGGCGATAATAATTTATGTTTATCATTATTTGGTATCCAATGTTTATTGTCAAACGTTATTGCAGTTGACAAGCTATAAATTAAGAATCCTTAGATGCAGTAGGGTTGTCATGCATTTGTAAAAAAAATTGTTATGAATATTAATATAAATGTGAAATTCGCTTTATTCGGCTTTGAATATATTTTTGTGAAATAAGGAGTAAAAATAATGAAAACAAGGAAATAAACTTTGTATCATAATTTACACACATTAAACCATATTATGGGTAATATTTAGAAAAAAAAACTTTTTCAAAATTCCTTTATAATGTATTTGGTGCTTTTTAGTTTTATAAATAGCGTAGCGTCAAAGAACATTTGACAACCCTGGCTGACGAGGTCGACATTGACCTATTGAGTTTATTGGATTTATAAACTGTTGTTTTCAAACTCAAACTCAAACTCAAAATATCTTTATTCAAGTGGGTAACCAAGTACACTTTTGAATCGTCAAGTTAAATTAATCGTAAATTTACATTTACTACCAGTTCGCAAGTCAAGGGCGTAGAGCGGGTAAGAAGAACTGGCAAGAAACTTTCCGCCACTCTTTTTAATCGCCAGGTATTGTCATACAAATTCTTTGAACTGGAGCAATTCAATCCCAAGGATTAGGATCATTTAAGTAGTCCTCAAATTTATAAAAAGCTTTGTTGATTAGTTTCCGTTTAACGACAGCTTTGAATTTATTTAGTGATAATACTCTAATTTCGCTTGGGAGTTTGTTGTAAAAACGAATACAATTTCCATATAAGGAGTGGTTTATCTTTTGGAGCCTGGTTGGTCGTACACTCAAATTAGTTCTATTTCGCGTATTATACTGGTGAAAGTCACCATTTGTTTTAAAGTCGTTTATATTTTTTTGGACATACAACAAGGCTTCAAGAATATATTGACCAGATAGTGTCATAATATTTAATTCCTTAAACTTATTCCGTACCGACTCCCTCGGAGAAACACAACAAATACCCCGAACAGCCCGCTTCTGCAGCACAAATATGGATTGAACCTCTGCAGCAGCACCCCACAGTAAAATACCGTACGACATTACGCTGTGAAAGTAGCTATGATAAACAATTTTTGCCGTGTCCTTATCAGTAAACTGTCGGATTTTCTTTACTGCATATGCTGCAGAGCTGAGCCTATTCGAAAGAGTATCTATGTGCGGGCCCCATTGGAGTTTACTATCTATTGTTATGCCTAGAAAAACAGTTTTGTCAACAAAGTTTAGTTCACTGTCCTTAATTTTCAGGTTACCAATATCTCGCTTTACGCTAGTAGTTGTAAATCTAATACATTTTGTTTTATTCTCATTAAGCAGTAAGTTATTTACATTAAACCAGTTAACTATACGAGAGATAGAATTGTTTACATCGTACAATAATACGTTATTCCTATTCACTTTAAATAGAAGTGAAGTGTCATCAGCAAACAATACCATCTCATGAACTTCGTTGACAAAGAATGGGAGGTCATTTATGTAAATCAGAAATAAGAAAGGCCCGAGAATCGATCCTTGGGGGACGCCCATTGATACCTGCGAACCCGGAGAGGTGACTCCATTGACATGAACTCTTTGGATCCTTCCCTTTAAATATGAATTCATCAGGCTGGAAGCTTTGCCATCAACGCCATAGTGTTGAAGCTTTCCAACGAGTATATCAGGATGAACACAGTCAAAGGCCTTTGACAGGTCACAAAAGACGCCGACTCCATCATATGATTCTTCCCAGGCGTTAAATATGTCCGAAATCAACTTCACACCGGCATCGATTGTGGAGCGACCCTTAGTGAAACCATACTGTTTATTATGTAAGAGTTTATTTTTATTAAAATGTAAAGAAAGCTGGTCTAGCATTATCTTTTCAAAAACTTTGCTCAACGCAGGGAGCACGGAAACAGGTCTGAAGTTTGACGGATCAGACTCACTACCTGCCTTGAACAACGGTGTAATCTTACTTAATTTCATTTCGTCCGGAAAGACTCCACAATCGATACATCTGTTAAAAATGATAGACAATTCAGAGCTTATTACATTAATAACGGAATTTAAAATGACTGTTGACATACCCCATATATCTTTACTTTTTTTTAAATTAATAAGCTTAAAAGTTTTAACGATATCATTACAAGTTATATGTTTAAACTGAAATTTAATATTACATTCAGGTACATATTTTTCTAGCAATGAGATCGCAGCAGCAGGTGAAGAATCTAGGGACTTGGTCGTATTTAGTGGTACATTTGTAAAGAACTCTTCAAAAGAAGAAGCTACCTCTGGGTCAGATTTTATTAATTTCCCTTTAACTTTTAACATATAATCAGTTCGTTTGTCAGACGTTTTACCTGATTCTTCATTTATTATTTTCCAGGTAGCTTTTACTTTATCCATGCTATTTTTTATTTTTGAACTTAAATATTGAGACTTTGCAGTTTTGCAATCTTTTTTGAAATTATTTGAATACAACCTAACATATTCTCTAAATTCCACACTAGTGTTAAATTGCATTTCGTCATACATTTCATATAATTTTAACCTTTTCCTGTGTAACTCCTCATTTGCCCAGTCACATAAACTTGTTTTCTCAGAGACCAATAAAGTCTTTTGAGTAAATACTTTCTTGAATTCATCAATAAATGATCCAAAAAAAAGTACTGTATAAATTATTAGGGGATGAGTTGCCACACAGAAATGGCATTCTATAGACCAATGCTTCTCTAAATCTGTCCAAACGGTCATTTGTAATAGGAGTTATCACAATTTTCTTCTTTTTACATGTATTTTGCTTCCTTAATTGGAATTCAAACCATTGACCAGTGTGATCAGATTTAAATCTATTGAAAATACATACATTCAAAGGGGCTATGTCACTATATATATTATCTATACAAGTTGCGGTGCTAGCTGTTATTCTTGTGGGTGAATGAAATTGATTTATTAAATTGTATGAACGAAAAAGACTAAGTATGCGTACACTTGAATTAGAATGACAAAGTAAATTGACATTAAAGTCCCCACACACAATTAGCCCTTTATTACACTTTACTAATTTACACAATATCTCCTCTAATACATTTTCAACATTATTATAGACAGCTGATGGAGGACAATATAGACATACAACAATGAATTGCTCCAGTTCCACACAGGAGATTTCAATAGTTAGTTCTACAGAGAGGCTGATAATATCCTTTCTTTCTTTGCATTTAAGTTTTTTACTAATTAGGATTAATGAGCCACCATGAATTGCATTTTCTCTGCAAAACACACTACCAACCCTGTGGTTACAAAAATTAAACAAAACTTCATATTTTTTTAACCAGTGCTCTGTTATGCACAAAAAGTCTATTTTTTGACTATTCAAGAATAGTTCAATTTCTAATTCTTTATTTTTCATCCCCTGTATATTTTGATGTACCACAATAATTTTTTGGGAATGAATTTTATCACATAATATACTTACCTTATTATTGCAAGAGTGGTGCTCTGTTGTCCTATTATCTAATTTAAATAAATATTATTTGGAATTTCTTCCAAGGTCTTATTATCTAATGCTTGCTCAATAGAAGCAAGGGGTCTAGCCAAATTCTTGGCTGTCATCTGTATAAAATATGATAGCGAAACAGCTATCTGTCTTTTTAAGAAAGCAGGTAGGTAATTATATCTACCCTTTGTATGGGTTTTAATATGGGTCAAATCTCTAAAGTTGGTCTTGTCTCATATCCAATAAATACACCATTTGTATCGATATAATAGTGCCGGTGTAATAAAATAAAAACTAATCACATTATTAAATTTAACTATTAAATTAAACCATCCTACAACTCATCTGCTCATAGTCAGAAGACTGATTGCACGATGCGCTCCATTAAAAAAAAAAAAAAAAAATTTAACTAAACCATTATTCTAAGCGATAAATAATAATAATTAAGTGACGCTACAACCGTAAATAGGGCTTGGCCTCAATTGCATCTGTTTCTTTGATATTTTTTATTTCATAGCTATAATATTTCATTCTATCTCACACATAATAACTTTTTTGTTCATTAGACAACATCTTAAAATGTAACTAGCCAATAGCCATTTCCATTGAACAAATTAAAAAAAAATTAAATCGTTCGTTTCTAAGTGGTCAGAAAAATTGCACACATTAGTATTTTTAAAACCTAAACATAATAATTAAATATACAGTATTTAGAATTTGCTTAATCAAAATACAAAAGAATAAAATTAAAAAGTTTGGTCCCTGTGGCAGTGTACCTTAATAACATTGGTAGCATTTCCTCGCTGTATTGCGATACTTATTCGTTGAGCCAGGAAAGTGCCAGCTCTGGGTTCACCGGTACTATCTATCAGGTGCCATCTTAAATCTTTAATTAGCACCTGTGCACTTGTACACCCCACGGCCCAAGAGACTCCAAAGGGAACAAAATCGAAGTTGGAGGAGACTCGATATACGATATTTGAGTCGTTTATTATTTTCCGCCTGCTCTGCGGCCACCCCAGCTATTTGTTTGTCCGAGGGAGCTGAAACGGGTCTAACGTGTCCACACAAGTAGCACCCCATACCATAGCCCGTTCCATATTCCTAGGGATCAATGACATCCCATCCGGCCGCTTGCCATCGTCTAGCGATAAAACTATATATCGAGTTCTGAGTCGATCGAGTATTTGATTTGAGACATGCTGCTTTTCTCACGATGCTATCCTTCACCGTACTAGCGAGTTAGACATATAGACAGTAAGTCCATTAGTGTACAGCCGGGGATTGAACTTACGACTTCAGGGGTAAGAGTGATCGTTTACGTTTTATAAGCCATTACAAAAGAGGTATAAAGCAGCATTTGAGCATAACATAGTGCCAGCAAATCAAAGTTTTAGACAGCTAAAGCTACGTATACGAGATATAATAAACAGTATCTTCTTGAAAATAAAATTAAAACTTTTTTTACCCCTAAAAACATTTTACAAATAACTAACTGTATGAATCTATTTGTGTTCTCTGTATTTTTTAATGAATGCAAAATTAATGCGAATCTTTCTCAACTTGATAAATCTTTTATTGTAATTATTGGTGTCAAGGTAGAAATTATTTGTTTGGCTCCATGAATATAGGATTTATTTGCAAATGTTTGTTTTCTGTATGTTCATCTTGTAGTCTTTGATTGTTTCGTCAATTGGTCCAAATAAGTCAAATCATATATGTCAATACGAGAATATCCAATGACAGCTGACATCACGAAAATCCAACGACAGTAGCACGTAGTTTAATTCTAGACGAATATTCTATTTTCTTTCTACTGTTTATTTTCAACTATCTACAAGGAGCGCTGTGGGGGCCTCATAGCCTAGCGGTCTTATTAAGTAGCAGCTAGGTGAGGGGTACCGGGTTCGATTCCCGGTTCGAGGGCAAGTTTTCATTTAATTTAAATTTGTTCTCGGCCTTTGGGAGGGTTGTGCGGTACCGGGCGAGTGCCTAAACCGTACATGGAGGATATGATCGAATTTCTAAGGCAAAAAGAACGATTGATAAAAATCTCATACTTGACGCTGGCAATTTTTTTTTTAATGGCTCTGGCACAAACCGTGCCAGAGCCACTAAAAAAAAAAAAAAAAGGAGCGCTGCTCGTTTATTCTATACGATGGCGAGTACAAAATAACGTAGACTGTTATAATAAACATTATATATAATAGAGCCACATTAATCACATATGACCCAGTTGGGAATTGCAAATCTAGAGAAAATTACTCTTTCTTTTCTTGACTTTAATGAGGTTTTAATGTGATACATAATATGTCTAAAATCTATCATAAATATATAATCATTCTGTGATAATTACATAATACTAATAACATAAAATTCTCTTATTACGGCATGGCACTAATAAACTTTTCTATATATTCATATATTATATACAAGGAAAACCATCGAAAATTGGCTGATAAGATCAATTCAAGAAAAGACTTGGTGGACTGTGTTCAATGACCGAAGGTCTAACTCCATGTTCGTACTTCGTACCATACAATGTTGTATGGAAAAATCCTGTCAATACATTGATATTTTTTAAGGCAACTTGCATTCGACTTATACCATGTCGAAACATATGTTTTATCGGATTTGGAACAAGACGTCCGTCCTGTCTTAAGCATTGACTCTCACTTGTTACAAGTTTAATAAAATAAAAAAAATATCCCTATCTATTATTTTTTAAATAACTAGCTGGCCGAGTCGATTCTTTATTTTTTTAAATACTTATTTTGCTATTCGGGACACCGGTCTAGCTAGCAAGATAAAAAAAAGAAAGTTGATAAGACAACAAATACATTATGTCAAAAAATTAAAATTTACCTTCCCGGAACCCTCCACTAACACTTGAACTTTATGATATGGTACTAGAGTTCAAATTGACTTTTAAGTATTATTACGAATATTTTGTATGGGAATATAGAAAAGTGTTGTTTTTAGACTTTTTCACTCAATTTTTTTAATTTTTCTTCCGTAAGACCCATCCTCGTACTTCAAGGAATATTATAAAAAATGAATCAGACAAATCGGTCAAGCCGTTTCCATGTTATGTCGGGACAACGGAAAACGGGTTTCATTTTTATATACCTATATAGAAAAGGTTTTTACGGTTTAAGGTTTTTACAATATTCTTAACCTACATAGTAATAATAATAATAAATTAAAATGCATAAATAGAAAACTAAAATGAATTTAAAAAACTTTGATCCTTGTGGCAGTGTGCCTTTAATGCTGGCAGCATTTCCTAGTATTTTCATACTTATTCGTTGAGCGAGGAAAACACCAGCAAATTTTTTAAATTATGTTTAAATTTTATGTTCACGCTAAAGAAACATACGAAAAGAAAAATACGTAAAATTTTATTCGGTAGCCACGACCTTACAGAGCTGAATCTAGTTAGTATTGCTGCTTTACAATGAACTGGGGGGTTTGTACCTATATGAAAAGACAGTTTGTGTTGACAGATTTTGATACAAATTTAGTTTTCGACTTTCTACATACACTATCTACTGTAAACGCATATTGACTAAGTCCCCCGAATACCAAGATGTATATCAGACTGTATTGAGCTGTGAGCGCTGTCATATATGTCAAACAAGACAAGATACAATTCATCTGTTATGGTGGCTGTACACACTCGGCGAGAGCTTCTCGCCGGGAGTCTCGACCGAGAGGACCGAGAGAAGAGCGCAGCCTGTACACACTCGTTACGTTAATTGTATTTAAAACACCGTTGTTAATGGACGTGGCAACCGCTGCTGATGTTTGTCTTTGTGCAATGAGTTATTATAATTTTCTTCACGTTAACCATTAAAAAAAATACGAAGCCATGGCGAAGAAGAAGATGGTCACTATACACCGCAACAGAAATTGGTAATTAGGATCATAAAGTTTTAATATTATCCAAAATTTAATGATTGAACGAGTGTGTACAGGTCGCTCTCGTTTTACTCGCGAGACCCTTTGACTCGTGCGCAAAAAAACAGGCGACCGAGAGAGGCGAGAACAACTGCGAGGAAGCGAGGCGAGACGAGAGCTCTACTGTACACTCTCGCACTCGGCCTGTCTCGGGGTGTCTCGACGAGTGTGTACAGCCACCATTAGAATCCGCGCAAGGTAGCAATGTGTGCATAGGTCATTAAAGTGATTTACTTCTTGCCTCATTGTCTTATGCAGATATAGAAACAACATAATTAATGACTAGCGTTCGTAATTATTTATTTAATGGACACTTGGTATATATGTTGGGAGTTATATAATAATTCGATGCCTTACTCTACGGTTAAATAAGTGTCTTGGAGGCAGAAACTTCCTTCGCTCCCTGTTCTATGCCTTTTACCGTTTAGTTAACATACTAATACAGTAAAGAAATAAGGTTTTATGAAATATGAATACCAAATATTATGGCCGATTTAAAGTTTTCATACAATTTATGACATGCGCGATTGTGTCCTCCATTTCGTATCGCCTATAATTGATTGCATTCAGAGCAATATAAAGAAATAACGTCATGTTGATGATTAATATGTACTTTGTAGAGACATACTATTATTTAGTTTATTTGAGTTACTTAGATTTATCCATAAATAAATATGAATCTCCTATTATGTAAATTTCGAAACACTTAATAAATATATTAGCTTTTTATATTAAAATTTAAAACATCTTGTTATTAAACCTTTTTGTGAATAAATATAAATGCAATTATAATTTCCTATATTAAAACGACGTTGAATATTTCACAGCTAGAGTTAAATTGCGTTGCTGTAACAGTCGTTTTCTGCGCTAAATCAATTTGCCAGATGGTTGTTGACATTATTTGACAGCTGACACTTGAGACAAAATGACTTTGCTACAACCGTGACTCACTAAAGCCAAACAAATTTGTATGGAAACGGTCACGTGACAGCGTGAGCGATGTCATTCATACAAATTCCTTTTGCGGTATTGGGTCACGCCTGTCGTAATCCGATTTTGTTTCAAGCCCCCCAGGTGCATATGTGAACCCTTACTTTACGTTTACGTAAATTACCTATCTGTATTACAGATAATGACAAGAAACGTATTCCACATATTTTATTTTCTTTATTAGCCTTCGTATGAGCATGATACAGCACGTATGACGCTTTTACATAACCGTAATTACGAACTATTGATTACAAATTACGTAGTGTTTTCACTATTGTTTGTCAATTTTCTTATCTTATACATAGGATTTTTCCAATGATGAGTGTATTGTATTAATATTTAGTGCGTAGTTCGACTTTTAAAGTTGCCATATTTTTCTAACAGTTCATACTTTTCAATTAAATTTTCATTGTCCGAAAGTCTTTTATATTATAAAAAATAATCCATTGCAGGCTTTATAAGATACATACACCTGTACACTATATTTCTATATAATTAACTTGATCCAACGGGGAATTAAAACATCGTGAGGAAACTGGCAAGTCTTAAACGCAAATGTCCCTGACGTTTGATAGCTCCATAGTGGTTACGGTTACAAACTAATAGTTATGTAAGATTTGGTCCTTGAAACATAATAAGATTAACGTTAACACAGGCGTAGCTATAAAAGATAATTTCTATACGAGTAACAAACATAAACATATTCACAATTCAGTCTAGATTTGGTCTTAAATGTTCATATATGGTTGTATAAAATTCAGATCCGTTAAGGCCCCACTTAAAATCGAGTTAGCTATAAAAAGTTAAAACTTGCCACACACGATTTATATTCTGTGTATCGTTTATATACCGTGTATAATTGTTTCGTAACTAAATGATTTGAACCCTAAAGGCACACGGTTATGGTTAAAGCCTCCTCTAATTTTCTTCCACTAGATTCTTTTTCATATTCTCTTCTTCTCCACTAGCTTTTGCTGTCTGCGTAATCTGGCTAAGTTATATTTTGAAATAAATATATATATAATTGTATAAAATATGATATACACTATTTATTATCAACCCGCGTTAAAAATAGGATATAGAATAATTTATTCCTGTATAAATCCTATTAAATGTAAATTATTCTGAAGAGAGTGCCTGCATACACTCGGGGCGAAACTCCGACAATTTAGTTTGTCACCACGCTTATATAACTAAAAAAATACTAATAAAACCCAAAATTGAGAGTGTATTTTATAAGAGGTTGCTTGTAACTCTAGATATAGCATTATAAATGATGTGGTTAACTTTAATAAAAAAATAAAGCAGCAAAATGGCTCGTATAATACTTTGTCTTCGGTCTCTATTAGACTAAGAAAATTGTTGTAATAAAAGCTTGTATAAAGGTAATGATGACGATATTCGTACGTTGAGTGCAATGCCTAATTTGGTTTGCGCCAATATAGCACTGAACTACTTTTCTTGGCGATTTGGTCTTTGTACTGACGATTTATTTTACCTTTGCAGGCGTACATAATCGCAGATGGTCTATGCATCTACCAAGGAGACACTGAGGCCATGGTACCACATCTATCCAGCCTGGGCCTAGTTTGTCCTCGCCATCACAATCCAGCGGATTATAGTAAGTAACTAAATTATAAATTTTAATTATAAAAAATGCAGAAATAACTCTGCTGATTTCCTGTCGGGTTTAAAATAGCGATATAACACTGGACTCTTTCCGCATAAGAGATTCGGACTTACCTATAGAGATGTCAACATATTTTCAAGTGAATGACGATACTTTTTCTAAAGCTCTTCAAATATGTACAATTGATGGTTACGTCACCACACCAATCAATTTTAGTAAGGTTAAGTGTTGAGCAAATATTTAAGTAAGGTTAGTATATAATGAAAATTTAAAGAAATATTTAAAGCAAGGACTACTAGGTAGATAGCCAAATGCCAGAATTATTCGTAAAAGTGCAGTATTTGACATTTTATTTAAGTGCTTATAAAGGTTGTTACCATGAACTACAATTTGCTTTCTTACGAGTTTTACGAAATACAATAAATTAGAACTTATCATACGTTCAATCGCTTAGTATCATGGCATATAAGGCGGTTTCTCTTCTCGAAACAACGGTTGGACGATTCTAGCACACATACGACAATGGGAATAAATGTGTAAGAGATTTCAGAATGGTTGAAGTTTCAGTCAGTTAAATTTTTTTGTGACTTAAACATTTTTAAATTTCGAAATTATTGTCATAGAATCCTTATTTCTGCTACACATAAACAGTTATATCAGTTATACAACACAAACAAATCTAATATATAAAGTTCTCGTGTCACGGTGTTTGTAGTTAAACTCCTCCGAAACGGCTTGACCGATTCTCATGAAATTTTGTGTGCATATTGGGTATGTCTGAGAATTGGACAACATCTAATTTTCATCCCCCTAAATATTAAGGGTAGTCCACCCCTAAATTTTTATGATACAGCGGTAAAAAATACATACAACCCCTTATTTTCACCCCTCTACGATCAACGCCTATTTTTTATTATAAATTATATACATGGCAAAACGACGTTTGCCAGATCAGCTAGTAAGATTATAGAATACAAAGAGACAATTAATAGAAGTATAGTAATTTAAAAAATAACACACTAATCTATGATTTATTGTCAGTAATAAAGCACGCCAAACGTCTATTAAAGGCGCCAATGTGTTGCCACATGTAATTGACGCAGACAGGATTGAGGATACTCAATCTGCTTTGTAGCTATAAACTTCTAGGTTTTGGATTTTTACCTCGACTATAAAACAATATCATTGACAAGACTAGCGGACTGAACTAAACGAATCAGTAAGATCACTTCCATTCGTAAAGCTGTGATTTTATCTGCGTCATCTAATAACCAATTTACTACGCGAATCATCTTTGATAATTAAAGATCCTGTATTAATTTATTTGATTAACATTTTAGTAATCGAGCTAACGGAGAGTCAAGAATGCATACAAATATTGTCAGAAGAAATCCTTAACGGAAGTCTGTATAAGTCAACTAAAATTGACAGTACAAACCCGGAGCCAGTCAACACAATGCAATTAAAGATTTGTTACCAAACAGAAGACAATAATGGTGAAACGGAAATAGTACTAACAACAGACAAATGCACGTTTAACATGGAAGAGTATACGGCAGCGTCTTCAACAACATTAGAGAGTAAAATTTCCAAGGACTCCTCAGTGGCCTGGATGAAAATGCAGAAAATAGAAACCAAAGGATACCCCAGTACATTCTCCCAACAGTTTATTATACTACTAACAAGAATGCTACTGCAAATATCAAGAAATCGATCAGGTGGGTTAATTTAGTTAAAGAAACTGTTACTTAACGGATATTAACATAAATATTAAATAAGTAAAGTCATATTTAGTATTTCAAAACGTAAACTAATAAATAAATTTGATTAAATAACCCAGTTATTCATATTCATAAGACATTGTTAAAACCTTTGACTCCGATGGAAATCGTATTTCATTATCGATACTCAAATATATATCAGACGTATTTTACGTTACCAAAATCTCAAGAGCTGCATTGGTCTATTGGCCTAGAGGTCTTAGGTTCGATTCCCTGCAGAAGGTCCATTGGTGCACAATGGACCTTCTGTGTATATGCTCATCTAACACTCGCATAATATACTCAACGTGTATATAAAACAATATAAAACATCGTGAGGAATGCCGGCAAAAATCGATGACATGTGTCACACAGTAGGCTAATCGTCTATGCAATAAATATGATCAAAGAAACGGATGCAATCTGAGTCCAAGTCCTCATATGGGTTAGGTAGCGCCACTGGATTATTATAAGAAAACAATCTTATAACGTGCGCAAATTTTCACGCCCAATACCATAATACTATTTAAGACAAAAAAAATTTTTTTTTTCAGCACTATGGATTCAAACTATTCACCACATAGGCTGTGCGCTTTTGATAGGCGTATGTTTCTTCAACATGGCAAATGACGGTACACAAATGTTTAACCATTTGAAGATGTGCGTGGGTCTTGTTATATTCTTCGTTTACACACAAATCATGGTACCAGTACTAGTCTGTAAGTATGTTTTTTAACAAACATAATCTTAATTTTTTTATTGTAACTAATTTTATCTTGTCATAATATACATACTCTTTATAAAATAAAACTTTATTCGAATCGTGAAACGCTCAATTAAAATAACGGAAACTGCATACGGATTATCTTATTAATATGATGACATAATAAAGCTGAATATAATTTATTGAGATTTTATAATATTTATTTGATTTATTATTGATGGAAGTTGTATCCGGTTTGGAAGCCGTTAAAAGTTTTTTGTGCAGAATGTGTATTGTACATAAACATGATATATTCTTTATTCAAAAGCAATTATTAGTCCGCCGTTACTGTGTCCATAGACAACGAGTTACAAAGGTTAACAGACCTTTTTATTATCCATTTAACTGCCTAAAGAGTCCTATTAGTTGTTTTTAAATTTCGTAAATATTCTTTAGTTTGTTTTCCTCATTTATTTCTTTTGTATTTCGTGTTTTTCATTTTTATTAGATTTGCATTCTTGTTGATTTAGGTTGTTGTTGGTTTGTCTCCTGACAAGAACAATGATGTCAATGCTGAAATTATATTAACGTAAGATTAAATAAAATATGGCTATTTAGCATTTTTGTAAAAAACAATTGAAGAACAATCATTTTAGAAGTGCTTTCTTGTTTAGTTATCTTGTGTGATAAACAAATATCTACTATTATAATGAAAACAATTGACAATAGTTATTAGTTGCGAATCTGTGGGTGGAATTGTTATGTGTAGCCCTACGTAAAAACTGTGTTAAATTGTGCATTTTGTTCTTCCAACATAATTAGATTCTTAGACTTGTGACGTTTATCATAATACACGCACTCGAAAGTTTCTTTATTGGGACTCGCACTGACTGCCCCGATGCACTGCTCAAATATACGATTACGTTAGTTTGTAATAGACATGGAAATTAAAATGTTACCATCTATACTAGGTATAGAATCCATAAATAATATTTTTCAAAAATCATTGACCTGTGTGACCTAAGTATTAATTCCGATTACAGATCCCCAAGAGGTAAAGTTGGTGAAAAAGGAACATTTCAATGGCTGGTACAACCTGGTGCCATACTACGCGGCGTTAACAGTCTCAAAACTTCCAGTACAAGTTACCTTAAACATGATCTTTTCAACGATTGTGTTCTTCATGGTCGGAGTTCCATACGCCCATAATAGGTTCCTGGCGTTCTGTATAATAGGAAATATTGTTTCTCTGGTCGCTGAGGGTGTCGGGATGGCTATTGGATCGGTGTTTAGTGTTAGGGTATGTATCTCTGTAATACTATTTAGAGACACACATGTGGCCACCCTGGCAAATTAAAATAACACTTATTTTAATTTATCCGTATTTGTTTTTGAAGTGAAACTTCTTAGGCGCTAGAGGGTACATTTTTTACGGATGAAACGTAATAATAATAATATTAGCGTCACGAAGATGTGCAACGTTTTTGTCGAAGAAAAGTGAGAGAGCGATTGAAAGAGAGTGAGAAGGGCGAATTACCTTATAGAAATTCTATTTTTAAAATTAAAATTTCGTAATAGACCACAAGCCCATGAACAAAAAATACCTGTGAAATGACCCAACGTGAATTACGCTTAGAAGGCTGTTACTATATCTGAAAATAGCTCTGAGCACTATGCCGTCATTTCTGAGCGGTACATGTGAGTACGTGAGTGAATGGACTTTCTCAGGTACAATGGGGGAATTTCGACTAATTATTAATGTACGGCTTTGTTATAAGTGTATAGATGATTAAAAATAAATGTCGAAAAACCTAGTGCCGTACAAAAGTGATGGTGCCGGAAGTCGGTGCAAATTTTTAATTCGACGACAGTTGCAGAAGCAATATAGGTCATTTATTACTGTACGGCATTTGTGTCATTCCTTTTGGACACATATACAGATACTTTACCCGTAAACGCCGTACATATTCCCAGCGGAGCGGTCGAAAGCCAAGGGTCGCAACATATGTCTGATTAGCATATAGGTGATGATGATATGAATCAACATAAAATTAAATGATCTTGAGAGTACTTCACAAATAGATAACATTTTCCAGCATGCCGTACATTTTTTGTGGAACACATAGGTGTATGGGGTAAATTACTTTTCTCAGAAAAGAGTCATTTCCCGGTGACTTTTATCTGTACGGCAATAACACAGGTTATTAATACTTTAGACAAACTTCAATAAAATATAAATGCCGTACACTTTCGATAGTCCGCTACCACCGCCTACCAATACAGGGCGTCCCAAAGTTATGGGAAATGAAGGGAAAGTACCTTAAATATCGTAGATAGGGTATTTTACTAAAAGAAGACTTGATGTTATTTTTACAAGTTATTAATTCTGCATTCAAAGATTTTTTTAAAATTACTTGCCTCGTCTGGGAATCGAACCGACTTAAATGTAAAAAAAACACCCCTACTTTTATGATGCCAATCGAAAGAATGGCCAAAAACTAATAACTCTTCTTAAGTAACATAGTATTTTAAAAGAAAGTAACAGCGTGAATATATCTTTTTAATCAAATTGAAAACATTATCTATCGTATTCGGCCTAAAAGAATCCCCTACGAGTCTGTTACTTTAGAAAAGTTATTAGGTTTTGGCCATTCTTTCGATTGGCATCATAAAAGTAGGGGTGTTTTTTTTTAAATTTAAGCCGGTTCGATTTCCAGACGAGGCAAGTAGTTTTTAAAAAATCTTTGAATGCAGAATTACTAACTTTTATAAATAACATAAAGTCTTCTTTTAGTAAAATACCCTATCTGCGATATTTAAGGTACTTTCCCTTCATGTCTCATAACTTTGGGACGCCCTGTATTATATATATTTTTGTTAAAAATATTTTTCCTTTACCTCTCTCTGCTGGTACGATAAGGCTGTAAATATACTTTACAGCCTTATGGTAGTATACTCAGATATGTACAGTTATTAATGACCTTAAGGGACACCTCAAACGTCGTCGAAGTTTTTATCAGCTGTAAAGAATAATCTGGAGTAAAATGTACGGCATCTGGTTTTTTTGTTTATTTATATTTGTTACATATAAAATAACAATAATCTTTGAAAATATTACTCCCCATATTACTCTAGGAGCATTTGAAAAGTCATCAAAATTTCGGAAATTTCATATATTTTTTATCATAATATTTTTATTTGTTACCATTTATAATGAACGGCTATAATGTACAACGGTAATATTTGGTAACATTATGTAAAAAAACAAGTTGCCGTTCATTATTCTCTGATCTTACAGCAGTAAGAACTTGGTAAATCCTGAAATTTCGATAAATATTTAATTACACAAATATTAACTATAATATTTGGACGGCATAATAATAAAACATTATTGTCCGTGTTAAATAATACTTTGAACATGTTGCCGTACATTTTACAATGACCTTAGGGTATATGGGTGTAGGGGTAGGGTTCCGACCCTTGGCTTTCGACCGCTCCGCTGGAAATATGTACGGCGTTTACGGGTAAAGTATCTGTATATGTGTCCAAAAGGAATGACACAAATGCCGTACAGTAATAAATTACCTATATTGCTTCTGCAACTGTCGTCGAATTAAAAATTTGCACCGACTTCCGGCACCATCACTTTTGTACGGCACTAGGTTTTTCGACATTTATTTTTAATCATCTATACACTTATAACAAAGCCGTACATTAATAATTAGTCGAAATTCCCCCATTGTACATGAGAAAGTCCATTCACTCACGTACTCACATGTACCGCTCAGAAATGACGGCATAGTGCTCAGAGCTATTTTCAGATATAGTAACAGCCTTCTAAGCGTAATTCAGGTTGGGTCATTTCACAGGTATTTTTTGTTCATGGGCTTGTGGTCTATAAAGAGTATTTATGAAATACATATTAGTATTTTATGCAAAATAATTTATTGAAATCTCAAACGACGAATGGTAAATTAAAAGGCTACGTGTTTTTATTATCGAAGAAATAAATTTAAATTAAATTTTTATTTTCAATATAATAATATTAAAAAAAAAATCCCTATAAGTCGGAAATCTAAAGTTTTAGATTTGTATAAATATGAACAAGACTTAAAAATTAGTTAGCCAAAAAAGTTTAAGTTCTGACATGTGTACTTTGTACGCACGCACTTTTTTATATATATCAGGGGGAAAACGGGCAGGGCTTACCTGATGTAAAGTGATACCCATGGACACTCTGACTCACATTGCCAGAAGGCCCGCAAGTGCGTTTGCTAAACTTCCAAATTCGTGTTACATGACATGCCATTATTACCCAAAAAAGCGTGAATCGAGTTATCTTACTATTGGGGCCGTTGAACTATTTCTTAAGACGACTTACAAACTCCTAATAGCGTTTCCGACTTCAATATTGCCTTTTTGTTCTGCGCGATCTCAACAAAAACAGCGCTGCGCACTATAGCAAATACAAGTTACATTACATGATCATATGAATCTAATCAATAAATTTCATTTACAGAATGGATGTGCGATCGGCCCGGCAGCTATCGCCCCTTTCCTTGGTTTGGCCATCTACGGCTTTGACTTCGCTCACAAAATCCCCCTAATAATGAACATCATTATGAAGACTTCCTTCATCCGATGCGGAGTAGTTGCTATGGTGCTTACAATTTTCGGCTTTGGACGGCAACCCCTCGAGTGTAGCGATGTCTACTGCCACTTTGCAAAGCCAGACGTCCTATTACAGTACTTAGATATCGAAAAAAGTTCAGTCTGGTTCGAAATATTTATAATGGTCAGCATCATGTTCGCCGTACGGTTTCTTTGTTTCATGGGCCTCAGGTGGCGGTTCGCGACATGATATCATATTCTATAATTCCAGGTACATAGTACAACTACATGTGATAGATTGCAAGTAATTTATGTTGTTTGTGATGTAATGCATTTTTCAAACAGGTGAACCAAAGAATCCTGTATGGGCGTGACTGACTATGAATGTTTTAGTATTATTAGGACGATTCGTAAGCGAAGCCAGTAGAAAATTCTTTATGCTTCAAATGAATTTAATACTTCTATAGATATAGGTAATAAACAATTGACTTTAAAACTCTAATTATTCCATATTTGAATTTTTACACAATATGGAGTTGAAATTCGAGGACATAATGGATTAATCTGTTGAATATATTTGTACATGTTTAAAGAAAGATACGCAGCATTTAGCTTTTCGTATGTTATGTTAAATACAAAATGCTGATAAAATTAATGAATAAGTAAATAAACGTCATGTTGTATAAGGAGAAATACTTATTCTTCATACCTAAGTGTCGACAATGGCGTAATAATGTAACTTCTGTCAACAGATGTATATGAATAAAATTTTTGTCTATGATCGTGATAAAAATTAAGTTTTTCTTAAGTTTTCAATTGTTTTCCTGCCCAGTGTTAGTTGTGCGTCTTGCATGATGTAAATGTACCTAATAGAAGGTTTAATAATATACCTTACTCATAAGCTAAACTCTCAGCCGTTTTAATAAGTTAATGATTTTTTAGTTCAGTCAGGTAACTAACCGGGCATACAAATCCGTAGAGATGACCCGAGCTTTAGTGATATAATTATAAGTCAATCATTACAGATAATAAACAGTCGAACGGTTGTAAGTGTTAGGACGGAATTTCTTCTATACCACACTACGCTAAACACGTATTATTAACACAAAGGACGTGTTATCCATAAATTATATCATGGTCATCATCGGAACCTTTACGCATTTAGAATTTTGAGTCAAGTCTTTTGATCTTGTAGGTTTAGAAGCCAGAGATATAAAAGTATTTCACTCGGGGCATAACTATTTAACTTTCTAAGTATGTGTCAGGTTTGAGTTTGACAGAACTATGATTATTCTTACTTCATGTTCTAAAATCTAGTTATTAGAAAGTTTGTTTTCTTTGTTATTCGAGAACTTCAATGTATTTTAAAACGGTCAACAAAAGGAAAAGGTACTTAAAAAACACTTTAAAAATAATCTAAAAGGTTTTCGTCACAAAATGTAGACATTTTTCATCTACCTATTTGTGTATTTTAATGTTATTTTTTAACATCCATTCATTTAATCATCTTTTATAAAAGTCTCCTACCCTAGAATATATCGAATTAGAAATGCCTAGCTACTAGCTTCTTCATATGCTATTAAAAATACAGAAGTACGAAATTGCCTATACAAGCTTTCTCAATGTGTGTTGAGAAATTTAATTCTACAAGTGTATTAAAATCTCCTTACTGGAAAATAATATTGAAGACATAAGAATGTAAATACTTGTTCCTAAAATCCTTTCTACATCAAAGCCCATTTCTTTGATGATGAAAGTAAGGGTACGTTAGGTAGAACTCGGTAGAGGTGTTTTATACTGTACTTAAATTCTATTGTATACATCATATTGTAAAAAGCCTAACTAATTATATCTAATTAAGACAATTTAATTCCATAAAATTGTATTTTATTCTTAATATTTATATTATATTATAAGCTAACAAACAAGGAATGTGAATATTATGTGTATACAGCAGAATCATCAGTTTTAATATGTATTTTTTTTACTTTTGTAATAAAGAAAATTCATAAATTCTCTTGACTTTTTATTAATCCATTAAAATATAAACATTTATTTTTTACTATTCCCCTTATCTCGCCTCTTCTTAATATGTTTCTTTGTTTTAGTTTTTCTCCTTTCTGCTTGCTCCTCTTTGAAAGCCTTCTTACGAGCTTTCTTAGTGTTAGGTGATTCATCCCTTGGTCTAGCTGAATTCTTGAATTTTGTTTCTAAAATTAAAATAAAAACATCATTTAATATTTCAGTCAATTCACACACACATACATACAGAATGGTTTATGAATCGGAGAAATTGCTAGCCAAAACCTAATTGCAAAGAAGGGAATCCAAATAAGAGGCATAAAGCAAGTAATGATTTAACATTATTTTTTATTATTATATTTTGTCAAACCACATTCACATACAAACATAATATTAAATGCAAATAAAAATGTGTCTGGGTCAATAGCACATTTTGGCTACAGATAAATGAGTTTTCAATAAAATTTACTTTACACAATTTATTGATGTAATAGTTATTGAGTATCATATTTTGTCATTACGAACTTAATCTTCCAGACAACCTTCATAGAAATATATTAAATAATTTCTAAACTTTATAAGTGCTGTGGATACAATATAGATCATTTCTTTGAAAACTAAGCGAGTAAAAGGGTACCCCATGAAGCTCACAGAAGTCTGATCAGTACAGATATGCTACACCTTTTCATTGTTTAAATGATGTGCCAATCAAACACCAAATATGTGGATGGCACAAATTACTAGGCAACATTTTCATTTAATATCTAATCTTTTCAAATTCAAATCATTTATTTCAATTAGACCACCTAAAATGGCACATTTGAACGTCAAATAAAATATAGATTCTTGTTGCCAGCAAACTTTGGCCCTTTGGAAGGGCCAAAAGCTACTTTCGTGTTGAGAAGAATGGGCAAGAAACTCCACACTTACTCTTTTAAAATAGGTTTACAATCAACAATCAATCAAGGTTTTCAATTCGTAATTTTGTTTTTTTTTCGAGATTGAACTTCTACCAAGTAATAGTTTTATGCAAAACAGAAGATAATGAAGCATGCAAATTACCATTATTATCATCATCTTCATTGCTCTCAGAATCGCTTCCTGATCCATTTTCAGAAATGTTGTCATCTTGCAAGATGTCTGGTTTATCTACAGTACTTAAGTCTTCATTGAAACCAGCTATTTTTTTGTATATTAAGTCTGCTGTATCACCTTTTTTAGCTTTATTTATATCCCGCTCATAGTTTATAACCTGAAACATACAATTAACATGATTAAATATAGTTCAAATATAGTCATAATATGATAAAAAAAGTCACCTCATAAGTGGCGAACTTTTTTTTATCTTATTAAGTAACACGCGGGCCGCAAACGTGGAGACCGAATCCAGAAATTCCGTGACGAAAAAAACCTTACGCGTTAGAGCGGGACAGAACGCATACTGCGTATTCACATCTCTCTGACGAGATCGGTGCAGCCGGTGCGCGTTAGATTGAGACAGACTATATAGGCGAGTTAGACAGGAGTCTGGTAGAGTGGTAGATTGAATTAATTTATCAAAGAAAAAAATACAGCATAAATAAATAAATATAATTGCACAAGTTGAAAAAAAATAATTATGCAATAGCTTTACCGCGGCAGTCCCCGAGTGCCACACGTTTTTTTTAATTTATTGAATATTATTTCATTAAACATAACAGTAGTTTTATGAAAAAATGTTTAAAATACCTTACATATATCATTATATCTTTCACTACCATTTTTTTACATTCTACTTTGACAATTACCTCTGTTAAAGTCTTCGGAATATACACATTTTTGAATGTTTCTTCTTCAATCTGCTCCTGGGCAGTCATCTCTTCAAAGTTTCTTGAGGCTACTTTATCTGATAATTTTTCCATACATTCTTCTAAATTGGCCTCATTAATTGTTGCATCAGTAATAAAATCAAACAACTCTTTAACAGTTAATGTAGCAACACCCCTTTTCCTGAAGAACTCAGATATATTTGTACAATCTTTACGTAAAAACTCAAAGGCATGTGGATGATCATGTTCTACAGATTGTGAAACATCAATCATAACAATATTACCATTATGGTATAGCAAATTATATTCAGACAAGTCGGCATGAACTAGTTTACATATATTGAACATTTTCCACATCATAACAATACAATCTCTATACAGAGTACGTGCTGTTGTTTGTGATATCTCAACATCTTTTAATTTTGGTGACGGCCAGCCATTTTCACCCATAAATGTCATCACTAACACGTGACTCCGAAGTATTATAGGTTCAGGAACATTTAACTGGGCATTATGCAGCCTGACTAGGTTTCTCATTTCCTTTTCTGCCCAGGTTTTTACCATTTTTCTAGGATTTGATCGGCAATAACCATTTCTGAACCTATATTCTCCTGAAACATACTTGTCTCTGTCTTTGAATATTAGAATTGATGTTTTAAAAATCTTAACAGCAAAGTCTCTGCCATCTTTTGATGTAGCATGATAAACATTTGCTTCTTTTCCTGTTGATATACATCCATTAATTTCATTAATGATTCCTCTATTAAGAAGCTTAAAAAGGATCATTTTAGTCCTTGGATCCATAACCTGCTCGGCTGTAGCTCGATCATGTTTGTCTTTTATTCTTATTCGCTCATTGTCTTTTTTTCTGTCATTCATTTCTATGAATTTTTGGGTATTGTCAGAAGGTTCATAGTGGTCAACATTAATTCGATTAATATATCTTTTGAAAAGTTTTTCAGTTGGCTGGTAAGATGTTACTTTATTTGTAGGAGCTTGAGGGTTAACATTGTTTTTTTTTCTTGACCCTTGAGTAGGATCATCGGAATCATAAAAGTAATCATCTGAATCAAGATCGTCATCGTCAGTACTTATATATTTATAAGTAGGTGTTTCTGCAAACTATATAATACATATTATAAATACAGTATTAAATTGTTAAATTTAAAATATATTGAATTTAGATTTATGTGATTTAATATTACTAACCCGCACAGATTTAACCTTAGCAGTTAAATCTTCCTCGTAGTCACTAAATTGACCATCACTCATGGCAATATTCTCTAAATTTCAAGTTCAGATATTGAATTAAGTTTAACTCAAATTTTAAATTTCGAAATTTAGTGAGTAAATAACCACCAATTGCTTTATTATTTTTATTTACCCTCGTGGACTGTAGCGATTTATTTAGTCACAGATTAAGTAGTGGTTAAGTCATAGTGAGTGATGAGTATTGACAGACGATAGATGAGGATGATAGGTTATGTCAACTCTGAATTGACAATAGTTAATTTGTGTTATGTTCGCATAAAACTGCAGACAAATTAATGTTGTATTATCATATGACTAAACAATAATTTGCTAGACTTCGAATTATTAAATTACAAAATAATATACATACAAGCAAACGCAGCGAGCTGAATAAAATCACACTAGGTGGCGTTCAGTTCAATATCGGAAAGAAGGTCATCATCCTAAAAGAATATTTTTGAAAACTGTGATGCTAACTCCATTATATGAAAATTAATATAACTAGCGCTGTCCTGGGCCGAGTTACGAGAAAATTAAAAATATAATAATCTATGTCATGATACTGATAATTAAAAAGTACAAATTACTTAAAAATAAAATGCTTTTTAATCTACCTTTGAGAAAATAAATTAGGAAAGTGCACTTATCTCATTAATAAAATAAATATAGCAAATTAGGAGGGGTCTTGATTGAGGAATCAGTCAATTTAATATCAATTGTATGAATCGCCACGGCTATTAATGTTTCTGCGTTGTAACGATTCAAATTTAAAACTTTTATTTTTAGTCATACAAAAATATTAAGTCGTAAAAGAGACATTTCGGATTTTTGTAAGCTCATTTAACAGCCGTAGTTTGCGGAAATATCTAAGTAATTTCGGCTAGTATTGTTGATACAAACTCAGGCATAAACTGGTTAATAAAATAAAACGCACGCATCGAACTGTAAATAAACCTTCTAGAAAATATGAAGTTCTTTTAAATTTCTATTAATTATTGGAATTAGGCTAGAAGCTGATTGCCCTTCTCACGCTCAAAATAATGACTGTAACAAATTTAGTCTATCTTGATGGTCGTTTGCAGTTGATTAGCCATGTAACAAAGGTCAAGTCCATGCAGTTTAATAGGGCCATAAGATATCAAGGTTAAGGAAATGCATTTTAACTTTTAACCCGTTACAACTTTAGGTTTCTCGTGGCCTTAGTTATCTTGATACTTAATTTATTATGTAGGTACTATCTTTTGCATCGTGTAATCAATCGAATATTAAAAAAAAGTTATACATTTGCTTCTTTATACTTACGTATGCTGTTTACATTCGCAATCATAATTCTTACTTTCGCGTATAGCAATATTATACTGAAGTCGCAGTAAGAAGAATTCTTTTAATCACGCAACTTCTTTAACGCCAACTGCTAGAATAAAACCATATCATGTTTTAATTTGTATCCCTTTCAGCTTCGATAATTAAACTCATAAAATCGTACAATTCAGTAAATGTTTCTGCGTGAATTTCATTGCAAATTTCAACTTATTATTCAATTTAATTGAATAATTTGTTTATAATTTGATAGAGCGCATACAACCTTATAAAGTGAATTGATCTCGAATGTATTTAAGAAGGCTACGAGAGGAACTGCGCACCAAAATCACAGTGGAAATGGCCACGGCCGCCCGCAACGCGTAAAACTGCAGCTTAACTTTTATGTTCAGAGTTCAGTGAATAAAAAAATTAAAAATGCCTGCCGATTCAGTTATTGTAGCGGAGGAAAAGACAGAAGAAGTCCTCTTCCAAAGCCTAACCGACAGGTCAAAGCATGAGGACTTTTTGCGACGCGCTGTGGATTTTTTGATGGAGAGAGTGGTCTTCGCAAGATCCATTCGATCATCGAAGGTTGTGGAATGGGCTGCGCCTGAGGATATTAAGAAGCTTATAGATTTAAAGCCACGAGATGAACCCGTGTCTCATGAGCAACTGTTGACGTTTATGGCTGATGTGGGTACCAAATTTTATTAGTATTTATTAATTCTCAGAGCTGATCTTCAAAGCTGAAAGGGGCTTCGGAACATTCCATGTCAATTTGCTTATTCGTCCAGATGCCATCCTACGACATTCTAATGATATATTAAAAGGCTATTTCTATTTCTGTAATTTCCATTATTTTTTAGGTTGCTCGTTATTCGGTAAATACGGCGCATCCGTATTTCGTAAATCAGCTCTTCTCTTCCGTGGATCCATACGGTCTTATTGGCCAGTGGTTGACAGATGCTCTTAACCCGAGCGTGTATACCTTTGAAGTGGCCCCAGTCTTCACCTTAATGGAGGAAGAAGTTTTAAAAGAAATGAGAAAGATTGTTGGGTGGGCGGATGGAGATGGAATTTTTTGCCCTGGAGGCTCTATTTCTAATGGTTATGCGATCAGCTGCGCGCGATTTCACCAGTTTCCACAGATCAAGGTAAGATACTGTACACATTTCTAGCCAGCCAGTCTTATTACATTCAAGATTTCTCTTCTATCTTCGAGTAGATAAAATATTAATTACGAGTTTTTCCTTTGAATTTTATCTTTTTGGCATTGTTTGCCGTTCATATTCCCAACTCGTTGACGAATAATGATTATAAACATATTATTCCTGAATGCTTTATTTTGTGGATAAAATAATAGTATTCATTAAAAGCTAATCACATATTTAGTACCACAGACCTGCCTATAGTCTGTAATTGCTTTACAGGCAATGGTCACCTTAACCTGCTTTGCTTTTGCGTGTATAAGTCATAAAAACATAGCTTATAAGATCTAAAGTTTATAATTACAAAATACCACGATATGATTATAATGATGCAGTAGAAATATGGATTCATGACTTTTTTTAAAGGAATATTTGTTTAAAATATGTTTATAAAATACTTATTAATTAAGTTTGTAAATTTTTCTGGTTAAGTAGGATAAAAACTATCCTATTTATATATATCCTACTAATATTAGAAACGCGAAAGATGGTAAGTAACAATAAGTAAACATCCATCCAGGATGTTTGTTACTTCTTAACGTAAAAACTACTGAATGCATTTGAATGAAACTTTAAAATAGTATAGCTTATACATCAGAATAACACATAGGCTACAATTTATAAAGCTATTCTGGTGTGCGCTACCAAAACCGCTAGAGTTACACATATGTAATGTATGATGGAAATGTTTATCTTAAATAGTCTAACAAAAAAGCCCGCCACAGTATATATCTTATGTGTAAACCATTATGGCCAAAATAGTGAACCATAACTACAAAGAATTGATAATTTGTTTCAAATGCACATTTGGTAGTAATAAATTGATTCCTAAATAAAAATAGATACTTTTATCGCTTTTGGTATTTAAAGTAGATAAAATATTTCTTTCACGCTATATTTCATTTGCGCAGACGAGGTCGCGGGCACTAGCTTGTAAATATGTATATAAATATTTAAACATATATTATAAAACAAATATTAATTTAATACCTATAAATAAATCTTTGTTTTCTATACCTAAAAGCGAACTACACACACACATACAAAAATTTAACTATTAGATCTAAGCAGCTAATTGAACAGTAAACCATCGTACAATTATTAATAAATTAACAAATAATAAAAATATTAACGTTTCAGACGAAAGGCGTATACTCAGTACCAAACCTGGTATTATTTACATCCGAGTTAGCACATTATTCTACTAAGAAGTTATCTTCGTTCATGGGAATTGGTAGTGACAATTGTGTTACAGTTAAATCAGATAAATATGGCAAAATGGATGTTATCGACTTGGAAACAAAGATCACAGGTGCCATAAACAAAGGTTCAACGCCATTTATGGTGACCGCCACCTCTGGAACAACCGTGTTCGGAGCGTTCGATCCTTTAATCCCAATATCCACTATTTGCAAAAAGTACGGGATTTGGTTACATGTTGATGCGGCTTGGGGAGGCGGAGCTCTGATGTCAAGAAAACATAGACATCTTTTAAAAGGAATCGAGTTGTAAGTTAATAGAAACTTTGTTAATAATATAGTCAAGAAAGTAAAGAAAAAATATGCTTTATCTATCCGTGCGTAATGTAAAAATGAATCTATTTTTTATTTTCAGAGCAGATTCAGTCACCTGGAATCCACATAAATTATTAGCAGCCCCGCAGCAGTGTTCCACATTCCTAACCCGACACAAGAACGTACTTGCCCAGGGCCACTCGTCGAACGCTCAGTACCTTTTCCAAAAAGACAAATTCTACGACACGTCCTACGACACTGGCGACAAACATATCCAATGCGGAAGGCGAGCGGACGTCCTTAAATTTTGGTTTATGTGGAAAGCGAAAGGAAGTGAAGGTTTCGAAAAGCATATCGATAAACTTTTTGACAACGCTGACTACTTCCTACAGCATATTAGACATCGTGAGGGATTCAAATTAGTTCTTGACAAACCAGAATGTACCAATATTATGTTTTGGTACGTACCGAGGTGCCTTCGTGGTTGTGAAAATGACCCTGACTATAACGAAAGATTACATAAGGTCGCGCCGAAAATCAAAGAGAAAATGATCAAGGAGGGTTCTATGATGGTCACGTACCAGCCGCAAGGAACGCTTGTAAATTTCTTTCGCATCGTTTTCCAAAACTCAGCCTTGGACCACAAAGATATGGTCTACTTTGCTAATGAGTTCGACCGTCTTGGCTCAGATATAATTGTTTAAATAAAACGAGTGTAACAACCTTGTAAACGTTACACAATGCTAACCTGTGATTTAATTTATAATTACTTATTACGTAGTTTTTTAGTGAAAGATACAAATAAAATAATTAATGCTATTATTTTACTTTTTTTTATATAACCATTTTTGTAAGTCCTGGCGTTCTAAGGGTACATTCAGAGTCGAGACGAGAAGTTCTGTATACACACGTATTAGACTTAACTTATAGGTGTTACAACTTTAGCTGTCTCGACTAGGAATTTTACCCTAGTATGGGCTTTCTGTCCTCATTTTTAATCGAAGGTAACATAACCTTCGATTTTTTTGATCGTATAGGCCAGTATTCATTTCAAACATAGCAAAAGTACACAGCCACGATTCGTACGCTTAACGTTAGGGTTTAGGCTAACACAGCTCACGTGAATTAGTTAACGATATTTGCAATCTGCATATTGGCAATGTTTGATAAATATTGTGAGTATATGAGATGGATTTAAACAGTGTCTCATTAGCTGTTAATGTTGTGTGTTTCTGAGTAAAAAAACTCTTTTTTAATATAAAAGATAGTCTAATTTAAAAGAGTCGATTTATGACTTCAAATAAAACTATTTATGAAATAAATGAATTTTCGCTTTTGGTAATTAAGTTCCGAGAATTTTTGTTAATTTATAATTCAGATCATTTACAGCTTCAACATTAAAATATATCTCATTTTGCATTTTATAAGTTAAAGTTTTTGCTTGTTCAAAATTCATTATCATCCGATATCTCTTCTAGTGGTATTTCTTGACAGTTAATCTGAAATAAAAATTACTATTTTTATTAATTGTGTGAATTAAGACGTGTTTTAATTTTTAAATCTATATAAAAAAAATGTTAATAATTAAATTATTAATAAGTTTATGATACTCTAACTAAGTATGTGCTATTTTTCTATTAAGATATATTTTAAAAGCATAATAATTAATACTGTTTCCTTAACTTAATTGTAAACACGGCTTTTAGCGCTCTGATGCTATGTTCGATTGTGATGCCTCGGTTAATAATAATAATCATAAGTTATCTATTATCTTATGAAGATAAAATACAGATGCTTTTACGCACATAATAACTGCCCAAGTTTAGGATTCCAGTTGATGAAGCTCTCAGTTAATAAAATATAATTAGCAACAAAACAATGTTTTTTATCAAGTAAATTATGAATTCATTTGAATAGTCATCTTATTGCGACAGTCACTTGTAACTTCGTGATCCTGACGTATTTGAAATAAATTTTGATGTGTTTGTCTCAATATCCGAAGCGATGTCACAACTTTGAGATCGCGCGGTACAAAAACACCAAATTAAATATATGGTATTCCACAATACTAGTGCGGATCATGTAAATATGTAAACTTACCAAAGTGATATCATCAGGAACTCTAGAGAGCAAATCTAATATTTCACTGTGAGGTACTCTGTTGGGTTTCAATATTTTTCTTGTGAATTTATGGATACCTGAAAATTAAATGCAAGTTATGTAGATATTAAGAATTTAGAAATAGTTTTATATAGGTAGATAAAGGTTACTTTTTGGTCAATATCGATAATAATTGAGTTTAAAGCCATAATATAATAAAAAAATGTGCGTGTACTAGTGTACCTACACACGTTAGAAGTGAAACTTCTTTATGACCTTATTTTTAGAAAAATTATCTATATGCAACTTTACAGAAATTGGTTAAATAAAGTTAAATTAGATAAAGTTTAACAAAAGGTTTTTAATATCACATACTTGAATACAAATAATACAATTTTTCATTTTACCTTATTACCACTAAGATTATTGCAGAATTTCATAAATTGTAATAGAATTTTTAGTATCATTGTAATCGTTATTATACATTTTTGTTATTAATGGTTAAGAATCTCTTTGAATCAACCCTGGTAGGGACAAGAAAAAGACACGCGTAACGGTCAAATGTGACGCGTAACCGAAACATGTGACGCGTTACGAAAAAATGTTACACAAAATTTTTTCCAACCCCGATAAAGAAGTTTCACTTCAATAATATTTTTTTATTAATCAGACAAATACAGTCCATTGTTGATTGATTAGTGAGTTAGTAACAATAGTTTCTTAAGATCTATGTTAGGTTAATTAAAATAAATATCAAAATGAACTTTTACTTAATTCAAGATACGTACCCCACACCATTAAAATGTATTGAAGTGGTATCAAAAACATAATACACGCAATTATGGAGATGAGGAAAATTGCCAGAAAACTTACGAAAGGCACCGAGAAATTGTATAAGCTGAAATTACAGATTTTTTACAATTTATACAACAAACTTATTTAGCTTTTTGCTGCGATTGACGAAATTATTTTTTTCCTTTGTTTCAAAAGAAAATAATAATATCTGTAAAATAGTCATTAGTAGTAATTCTAATAATAACTAAATATGATCGATAAATCTTTTATTGAGACATGCAGATGTTACAGTGTATTGATGGACTCAAGTGTACTGTCTATTCAATAATTCTTATCGGGACGGATGTCACGACTTTATACAGCTTTATTTTACATTTGACTCCAGGGCAAACGGGAAGGATCCCTTCCTGATGTTAAGTGATACCGCCGTCAATGGACACTCTCAATGCCAGAGGGCTCACGAATGCTTTAAGAATTGGTACGCTCTTTTCTTGAAGGACTCTAAGTTGAATTGGTTCGGAAATACTTCAGTGGGCAGCTGTTTCTACATAGTGGTGTAACTTTTATATTATCATTCAGAACTCAACAAAACTGCGTATTTTCTAGTTTTGATTCCTTCTGGGAATCGCAGTTGAGACGCGAGATCGTTTGTGAACATGACAAACTACATAATGAGGCCACTTAGCAACAACCTTCGGGAGGTTAACAGACTAAAAAAATGTTGTTGTTAATGTTGTTGTTGTACTTTTAATTAAAATAAAATAAAAATACGTGTGGGACTCGGGGACTGCCGCAGTAAAGCTATTGCAAAGCATTTTTTATAAACTTATGCAATATAATTATTTATTTATTTTTTGCAGTATTTTTTTTCTTTGATATTAATTCAATCTACCACTCTACCAGACTCAGACTAACACGCCTATCCGATCACACTAAATCGATGTGAGACGCAGTATGCGTTCTGTCCCGCATTGGCCGCACCTATATTACGTCATCATGTGTTAGGTTTATTTCGTTACGGAATTTCTTGATTCGGTCGTCGCGCTCAAAGCCCGCGATATAATCTATGCAATAGCTTAATAATATTAGTAAAAGTATGTAATCTGTGTAGGAGATGTTTAATGTTAATTATATACGTACTTCTTAATACTTTCACCAAGGCTTGCTACTTTACCAACAAAGTTTTGAATTGTTTGAATCGTTTCTTGAAAATCTTGGATTCTTTGACGTAGGGACTTTTCTTCCTGGAATTATAAGGAAACATTGTTCATTTCTGTAGAGATTTTTGAAGATGGTTTACATTTTACTTACCTTTTCTTTTTGAAAATTTTCCTCTTCTTTTGTTAATTGTTTCTTGCCTAAAATAAAAATATATTCATAGTAGTAGTAAAGTTTTTTTAATGATCTATAAAATTCGGAAGAAATTTTTATTATTTAATTTCTACAGAACTTTTATGCTTTACGTAACGTTATAATTCTGAACAAACCAACTCCTTTTGATTGGACGCGCTAATATTCTGAAGAACTATTGGTTAGGATTGAATTTTATTTTCTATTAATTTCCTATTAAATGTCATACTTATATACAAAGTTGTGTCCACTTTCTTCATCTCTGTAAGATACTTGTCTACGACAACGCTACAGAATCTTTGATTTTTTTTGAAAATCCTAATGCGAGATACAATAATTAGTAGGTATGATATGTAGGGTTAATTTTGTTGGCCTAGTCTGAAGGAAAAACGAACGACGAAATTGAGATGACGGGGGAAAAAGATGGCTGAAGGTAGCAAAAAATAGAAAATTGTGGAATGCTTTTACTCGTGGCGGGTCCATACAAATACAACATTTTGTTTTATTACTTACTGTTAGTGTCTTGTGTCGTATATGTGTGTATTTATGGAGTAAAATAAAGCTATATTATTATTATTACTATTATGCGACCCTGAGGTCGTGCGTTCGAATCACGGTTGGGCTCCAATTGACATTTATTTCTATAGAATAAAAAAAAACATTGGCGCTACAACCACTTTTAGGTCTGGGCCTCCTATTTCTGAATCTGTTTCATGATCATTTTTTAATAGCAAGCAGTGATGATCTTGCCATTAGATTGAAAAATCAGCCTCCCGCGTCTGACACACACCGTCGAGTTTTTGGGTCTAAGACATGTCGATTTCCTCACGATGTTTTCCTTCACCGAATGTGAAATGCGTGCAAAAGTCCATTGGTGCTCAGCCGGGGACCGAACCTACGACCTCAGGGATGAGCGTCGCACGCTGAAGCCACTATGCTAACACTGATGCATTTATTTCTATATCGCATTAAAAATTACCTCGTACGGTGAAGGAAAACATCATGAGGAAAGCGGCACGCCTTAGACCCAGCTGATCGATCACATATTTGCCTATTACAATAAGAGAAATCTGAGACTAAAACCAAGGGATGAAGCGCCAATGTTATTTTAAATTTACGAAACTTTGTCTTCTTAAAAGAACAGAAACATACTTGAACATTCTGTCTGGTAATAGTTATCTGCCCCATTAAAGGTCATCTTGTTATTAAATAAACTTACCATTCGCCCGAGGTCGATAAATAAAGAAAGGCAACAATAATAGTAATGGTAGCATCCAGGTTTTAAAAAAGTAACAAAATAATATCCAACAGATTAGCGATATAATATTGGCTTTCCTTGATTGCCATTCAAAGCATGATCTGAAAAAAAATACTCTCATCTAACCAAATGTATTTTATTAAATTAGATTCACTAACATTTCCGAAACTAAAATCAAATTTATTACATATTTGATTTCAAGTAAACCTTACGCTACGAAGATTCACGGTTTTGTAAAGTATTTCCAAAATTTGGCAAAAGTTATTATTTATATTTCTCGCTTTAATAATATATAGCTTGTTAGTTAGTAATAGCTATTAAGTATAAAGCTGTAGTTTAAGCAAGCAAGTGTATATATTATTGATGTGAAACATCTATAGCCGCACGTGAAACCGATTTCTGGCGCGGCGACGCATGTCGTGGCGACGCGTCGCTATATGATGGTATATACGAGTATATACAGTCTATATGCAGTAGTGTGTACGGTGTGTGTATTTCGTAGTCACTGATTAAACGAATTAAGTAGTCACGATAAAAATAAATTTGTAAATTTTTGTATTTAATCTGGAAAAAAAATGGTAATATTTTATGACATATTTAGTTCCTATTACAATCTGATCTTTTCTGAATATGTATGCATTGCTGTAAAATGGGTTGTTTCCGTTTTCTTTTTGATTTGGCATAAAAAAGTTATAAACCTTATTTTTCACCCTTCCACCTTCTTCTACTTCTACTTCCTTCTACTTTAACTACTACCCCCAATTTAATTATTAGCACTGTAATAATCTTCAACACTCATATGATTCACATCGCAATACTACAAAGGATTATATATCGAAGGTAGGAATATAAATTATTAAAATATGTAGTTGTATACTAACTTTATTATCCGAAACGCATCAACCACCCACATGATTACAACTCGTCCCCTTGCTATGTTTCGAGCTAGTAAATGTCTGTCAAGCTTTTCCTCTGATTCCATTACATTAACTTCTTTAGGTGTTAAAACTTTCAATGAAGCCTTAATCTAAAAGAAATACGTATTCGCTTGTAAACCTTTTTAAAAATATTGTACTTAGGTACTAAGAGGTTGACAATCGCAGGTTCTAAGTTTTTTTTTGAGTTCTGAGGCTGATATTTACTTAAAACGCTTAGGTTTCTACTTTTGGTTATTTTTTACTTTAAGGTAAATAAGCCATTATGACTTATTTACCTAGATATGAATCAGGAATAACGACGAACTATAAATTCCCTCTGTTTAAATTATAAAAATAAATTCAATTTTCTTCGCGAAAAGACAGAAATCTACTTTTTATTCATCCTATATAGGCTGTTCTAGATACATTATGTGACCCAGCTAAATATACAAGTCTAAAATGCACTCACAAGATTCCAAGACACTTCCATTTCCAATAATATTCTCGGGTTATTTCCCCTGGCACGTTCGCGTTGCGTGCTTTCTTTCAATGCGTACCATTTTTTCCCAGACTCAATGTTCAGAAGAGGTATTGAAATGTTTCCTACCTCCTCGCCCTTCTTTTCATCGTAAACTGTTATCTCTAAGATTGAAGTTATGTCAGTGACTTGGCTGAAATAATAGTTTTTAAAGTGAAATGTTGATGATGAGACATTGCTAAATAATACTATAAAATTCATATTAATAATGCGACAATTCATTAAACAGGATAGACGCTTTTGAAACTGTAAATTTTTGATTCTTGTTTTCCCAAAAAATCAATTATTGTATCTATTAGTCATCAATGTCCGGCTTTTATATCATGTGTGAACCAATAAACTGTTAATGCTATCATAATAATTTAATAGTAAGAAAGCTAATTAAGCTGCGATGTCGGCGGTTCTTATAAAATATAAATCAAGACACACTATGAGAATATATTTTTATATAAGTAAGCGACACCTGATAATGCAAATGCAGGGCTAAATTAAGTCGTTACTAATTTATTTATGAGCTTGTTACCAAGTTTTAACAGTCACTCGTTTGGTGAAGGAAAACATCGTGAGAAAACCGACTTGCCTTTAACCCAACAAGACGACGGCTTGTGTGCGCTAAAGAACTCTGATCTACCTACTTTCCAATTGAAAAAACAAATGATAACGAAACAGATGCAGCAATCTGAGGCCTAGACCAAAAAGGGTGGGTTTTCTTAAAAAGTTCTTATGTGAAAACTTACAAATGAAACACTTTCATCCAACTTGGTGCATTAGTTTTATTATCTGTCGCTGTAAACACCCTTTCATTGTTTAACGAGAGGATACAGTAACAGTCATTTCCGGTTAAGCCTTTTGCACCATAGACTATGACGTTTATCCAACCAACATCTGATGTGTCGCATAGACGATACCATTTCTAGAAAAAGATATATAAACTTCAGAACCATTGTAATGGCTATTTCAAGGAAAGATTAATTTTACACTGATTTACAGTTATGACTATAGATAGTAAAATTAAATTGCAATTGGAAGATATTCGCGGGAATTTAACTCAAAAATTAGGGTTTTTGTCAATCCAGTGTACAGTTTGTACATACATATCTTTAAATGTTATACTTAATGAATTCACAAAACTAATGCCGGGTACATTTAATACGTATATATTAGAACTCATTAGATTATGCTTTTACGCATAGAAGGATCAAGAAACAGAAGACCAAAGGGCATAGAGGAATGTCACCAACTTGCTTGGAGAGGAATCACTTGGCTTTCTTCGAAACTGCAACTATTGATTTTGATTTAAAAACAAAATGTTATACATAATTCGTGTAAATATTAGTAAATGTGCTTATCAAAACATCATTAAATAATTCTTCGCATTTATATAAATATGCGGTAAATCTCTTTGGATTAATAATTTCTTAACATGAAAATAAACAATCAGTCCGATTCACTTACATGACTCAACAATTATAATCTATTGTGACATTTGATAAGAGGGAATCCTTTAATAACTATCTCAAAAATTTATAAAGACTATGTGTGTTTATTTATCGATTATATTTGTTTACTTATAAAATGTTTGTTTATAAAAATACACTATACACAAAAGCCAAAAACGGAATACACATTTAAACATACACAAAGCACAGTTACACCTATACAAATACAAAAAGAGATAAAAATAATATATGTATTTATAATAAATTCTAAATTCTAAGATTCATAGTTCATGAGGAATAACAAAGCCATTCTATCTAATAAAGGATACTAGAGTTTTTATATAATTTCTTAAGCATTTTTTAGATACATTAAATATATCTAGGTTACTTAAAATTATACACAGAATACCTTCTTCAATATAACATTATATTAATCTTGTATAATTAATTAATAATAGGTGTATATCAAGGACACATATCCTGGTTGTTTTAACATATTAAATAAAAACTTATAATAATAAAATAATATACATTGAAATAAATAACGAAACTTAACATAAACTAAAATATATCATTAAAAGGAGTCCCTTTAGGCAAGGTTCCGAAGATACTGGCAGCGTTCCCCCTTTGAATTGCTAGACTAATTCTTTGTCCGAGGTAGCTGCCAGATCTTCGGTCTCCTGTGATGTCGACTAACCTTTTTGAAATTTCTTTAAAAAAGAAATAAAATAAAAATAAATAATATAATTATTTTCTATGTTATATATATAAATATTATATGTTAAAATAAACTTACATACTTTCTTCTGAAATTTTTAGCCTCTTCTGCGTCATTTTCATACATATTGTACAAAGTATTAATATCCGAAATTCCACTGATTGTTAGTAAATAAAATATTCGAATTTCCGAGTCATCTAAGGGTACTTGCACTTTTTTAGTTTTTTCTTTTTCTATTCTAGACAGATCTATTGTGTGTCTGAAAAGTAACATACATTATACATAAGAGATGGTAGGATACAACAAGTTAAAGGGGACATTGCTATCATACTATATTTAAGGTCCTTAGAGGTAGGGAATGTTGGCAAGACTAGGTCTGCGCGCCAAATAATGACGCAATCATGGATTTATTTAAACATTATAAATACGATACCAGATTATACCATATTAATATTACCAATTCTTAAAAGCCCGGCAACTCGCGAGCCGTCTGACATTGAGAGTGTCCATGGGCGGCGGTATCACTTACCATCAGATGAGCCTCCTGCCAGTTTGCCCAATGTTCTATAAAAAAAACGATAGGTTGAACAGGGACCAACGTATTTAGCATATCATTTTAATAAGAACTGAGAGCTCTCAGCCGATCTACACCCAGCAAGCAATCACGTACTGATCACTAAATTAATATTCTTGTATTTTTACCTTCCTACTTTAACGTCTTTGTCCCAAACAACGATTTCTAATGTATGTTCATCCTCATATAAATTAAAATTATGTAATTCTTGAAACATGACTTTTGGGTCGTTCGTTTTAATCATTTTCGATTTACGTTTTTCTGATCCCAATCTGAAATTTAAAGAAATATTGGCTGATTTTTGCAAACTGCAAACAAAACTTTCGGGTAATCTAGGAATGGATTTCTTCTCCTTGATGCTTCTACTCTATAACAGTATTTCTATGTACTAACATAACTAGAACATTTTTTTGGAGCGGTCAGCCTATTGTTTGTCTGGTGTGCGCGTCCACAACCAATCCGACAGTTCAGTTGGGCCAGTGTACGCGCATAAACCCTCATGCGATCAAAATATCGGCAGATAAAAAATTGTGGTTTGCATAAGAATTTTGCATGATAGACACGCAAATTGCAAATTCTGCCAGTGATGAGTTTTTATACTAAAACTGTTAATTATATCGTTTGGTAGACATTCAAGGCTGATCCAACTCTTAGTGAATATTGAGTCCATACCTTCAATTTTCTATAATCAAGTAACTGATTAGTAACGATATTATGAAATTATTCTGCCCATTTTGATGAGTTTAGTTAATTTTTGCAACAAACAATTTAGGTACTAATTTGCTAACGTATTATGTTGCATTTTGGTGTTTATGCGTCAGCCTTTATTAAGTAAATAATTAAAGAGAATAATTAAATAGGAATGAAAATTCATATTTTATTTATTATCTATAATAGTATTATGCATATACTTGTAACATGGAAGATGCATAGACACCTTTCGCTTTCTTTTGTTTAGTCAAAATTTACCCGGTCTCCTTTGTTCGACTTTACAAAAAAAAATAGACTTGGAAGGCATTAGGTATATGACTAAATCATCTGCCCGATAAATGTTATACTACAATAATTGCGTCTACCCCAACATTACTGACCTAATACGACAGCCAATGTATCGAGGCTTTTCTACCTCAAGTACGTTAAACCCTGCAACTTCTATTAGAGCAATGGTGACAGTCGCAATTTTAGTCTTCTTGGTAACCCTTGTTGTGACGTCTTTCTTTGTAGTATTCGATAAAATCAACTGAAACATTATCAGAACTATTTATCTGCTTATCAAGTATAACCCAATAAATTGTTTTTACCAAATAAAAAAGAAACGAGGACGTTGAGAAGGTCTATTAGCAAGATTGTATTTTGGCGTTTATTGCCTTGTATTAGTTATTTTACAAAACGCAGTTTTCTTTTGATGGCTACACGTGTATCCGTACTGGTAATTAATCTGAATTATTATATTAATTTAAATTATATTTTTTTTCAAGATAGGATTATATTCATTCTATTTGTAGTACACATTTCTACTTATTTAACTGTGTATAAAAATATTATATATATAAATAATCTTCTAGATCCTCTAATATAAAATAATAATAATGCGAGTGCAGTAACATACTTTAGCATTTGTAAACTACCATCACTTTCGTCGATTTAATTAGATGCTTAATGGCGTTGGCCTAGTAATATATTGGACAACAAACTGTGTTTGAACACTGACAATTTAAAGCGTCTATTTTAATTAGCATTCTTATAAATATAATATAAGTTTAAATTTTCCGCCTTCTAAATTTCACCCTCATAGTTATTTTTTTATAGTCTGCGCTTCGTTCTATACGTTGTGACATTACGAGTAACACTTATCGTCTTCTATATTTAAAATAATTTATATTTCTAGACGTGAATCGATTGTCATAATTTATTAAGAACATATTTAAATAAAGTGCAGTGTGTACCTTTTCAACGTTACTGTACGAATTTCTTCTTTTGTTTTTATCGTCTTTCTCTTTTTCCTGTCGTCGCTTTCGTGCTTCTTTTATTCTTAAGCGAATACGACTTCGGATTGATTTTGGTGCTGGGGACGTGGGTTCTATTGAGTCATCGCTTAAGGCGTCATCTTTAACTTCGGCTAGTCTGAAAAACATTGGAAAAAACAGTTTTGTTTTTGTATGTGTATGACTATTGACAACTGCTGTTTGATAAGAACGAATCCTTTAATAACAATTTTCATGATATAATAACTAACAGATTTGTTATTAAATCATTAAACAATAGAGTATTCGATAAAATCAACTGAAACATTATCAGAACCTTTTACTGAAATATTTTGTGTTTGTTACACAGTAAAAGGTAACTAATTAAGTCATGTAAATATAAAAAAAACTCATTTATAACGTCTTATATAATATAAAGTGAATAAAGGCTCGCCTGTATGTGAGAACATTACACCAAATTGCGACCGTAGCAAAAATATATTAAATACACTAAATTTCTAATGAATTAATGGCTTGATCTTAGGTTGCGTACGAGAAACTTAAATCTATAAGATAGATAAAGGGTTAATAGATTCTTAAAAACGTTAATTACTTACGATTCAAGACTTCCCTTAAATGACAGGTCAAAGAGAAAAGCGTTTTCGCTCTTTTGTATATTATTGTCATCGTTTATTATCAACTCGACTATGGGTACAATATTTCTTCCGCTAATAGTAGCCTCGTCATATACGATTTCACGGGAAGTAGAATCATTACCTCTAGCATCATCTACTTTAACAGTCTTCTGCGTTGCCATAAAATTATGACTTTTATCCTCTTGCAATAAATTTGCACTAATTGGGGCTAGTTTTGTGTTATGGTCATCTTTAACACATGCTAAAAGATCTGCAGACTTTGCTTTTTCTAACTTCTTCTGCATTTCACAATATTTCGTTTGCACTCGCTCGTGTAATTTTGAAATATGTCTACTCCGTATTGAATTTTCCTTCTTTCCATCTTTGTTAATTTCCATTTTTTATTTTAATTTTAACGCACTATCATAATACGAAGGGAAAACTGAAACTGGCCATTAATGTTGATATTGATTGTTGTTATCTTCAATCATATCTAATCTTTTGTTATTGAGCACTTAGTGATCTGGTGATTTTTACTGTACATTTAATGATTTCCTATATATTTTTTAATTAAAATCAAATTTATTATTGTATTGTGATTGCATATCTTGGCAAGTTAAATAAGCGTCTATGTAATAGTCGTATTAACATATACACTATATACTACACCCCAAGTGACCACGTACATAAATCTATAGCAAAATTAAAATTCCTATAATGTGTTGTTTGTACAAAGGAGTATCAGCCGTTTTTGAATGCTTTCATCTCTCAGAAAAAATTACGCAGATTAGCATTAATTAGATTAGCTCAAATCTAAGCGCCAAGAGAGATCAAAACTTTAAACTAAAATTACTTTTAATTGTTACACTGTAATTGTAAAAAAATAAGTATAGAAAATACTTATAAACTTTAGGATAAAAATTCTGTAAAGCAATCACAAAGTGTAATAACATATCCAAAAGTTAATTTTCCAGGTGAATTCATCATACTCCAGTTAGAAAATGCTAACGACGAAAAAGCGTGAAATGCAGCAGAGCATCAATGTTCAGGTGAATATATGGGCGCCTCGCGCAAGAAGCCCAGCGGTTTGTCACGTCAGCCACAAATTATGACCTCCGCAAAATGCACTTCGTTCCTGTTGTGTCACACTAATATGAGAACACCAGACAGCGGGCAAATTTTATTTTAAGAATAAACCTCTTTATTTTTATATTACTACTAGCTGACCCGGCGAACTTCGTACCGCCTAACAGTCAATGAATGTCGTGTTACTTTTTAGCTGAACTAATTAAGGCTTTGATGAACGTAAAACAATGATACAAAATAATATATTTTTAGAGATACAATAAAGTATTTTATTATGATAAATGATGATGAAAACATACATACAGAATGAGAGTAAAAAAATAAAAAAAAAATAAAGAAAAATCATAGACAATCATAGAATAATCATAGTCTCAGCAACCAGGCCATAAGCTCCAAAAAAAAAAAGTTGTTGCACTATTTGACAGGATTTGACAACAAATGTTTGACATGTAATAAACAAATCAGCATTTATTGAAATGATTAAGTATTCATTACACATATCAAGTTTTCATTGTTTTTATGATGTATTCTATTATGCTATTCTGGAAGGAAACAAATCCAACAAATCAAAAACCATGGCAATCGGTCCAGCCGTTCTCTAGTTATAAGTGTTGTAACAAACACGACTTTCTTTTATATATATAGATTATTAAATTTGTCTTGTTCAAAAACAATAAATAATGCGTTACTCTATTGTCTGTTATCCTTCTATATTTAAACATTTGGTATAGTGATAGCGAAATTGGGAAAGGTAAGGGAAGTATGTATAAATGTTCGTCATAGTCAAGTAGGTACAAATAAAAATGCTGTTCAAACTAATGACACGTGGGCTCACAAAATAATACATCCGGATCGCTACGGGTTATGGTATAAATATCATTCCTAGTACGAGTGGGGCTAATCCAATAGAAAGAAAGACTTTGAAATGAAATGATAGAAAAAGTGGAATTATGTTTACGTATATAATGTTTCGTCCTCACACAGCATTTAAATATAAACAAATTAAGGCTTATAACATAAAGTACTGATGATTTGATCATAGCCTATATAGCTGCCTTTTTTATAGAGTTATTTTCGTTTCCATGGTATCATAAATACTTCAGATTTATGACAACTAATAAATTCCTTTTACCCAAAAATTACACATTGAATATGTATTGTAGTGCTCATGTTTAGTTATTTACACAGATACATTGCCGAAATGCATTAAATTAATACATTTATTAAAGTCAAATTACAGTAATTTCACGTAAAGTAGGTTTTAAGTATGAACCTTAAAATATCTAATACTAAAAGTATACAGATTTCCTTTTTAACATTCCCTTTTCAAAGGCTTCGTAAAAATTCAGCTCACGAATTTCTGATCACAATTTGATCGGTTGAGAGGACCTTGGTCTTGTGCGGTATTGAGATATCTCCCTTTGAATTTATGATGCCTATCTACTTTTATTACGAATTGGAAACGTACAGATGTCCCAAGATATGCCAAGGAATACGTTCGACGGTTTTTAGTGACAGTTCTAGTTATTTTTATTTAAAGTCGTGGACTATTTCGAAAGTATACGTTGACAAAGGTAATTTAGGTGCAATATGGTTTACTATATTATGTTGTATATTATATATATATTTTTGACATGACGAGAGATAGCAGGTTGAAATGGACAAAAATAATTACAGAATGGCAACCACGCGATGGAAAAAGGAAAAGAGGAAGACAGAGCAAGAGATGGGCAGACGATATAAAGAGAATAGGAGGCACAACTTGGACAAGAAGAGCTAACGTCAGAAAAGAATGGAAGCAGCTGGAAGAGGCCTATGTGTCACATCACACGCTGATTACCTAAAACGGATCAAGTGATGTATTAGATTAAGTTTTTTATGTAACTTAAATAAGTGTTAATATATTATTCTTGGTGTCAGCAATAAAGGTTTCACCATATATTCAGACATAAAAATACTGTGCTTCATCTACTAACTATAATCATCTACTAAATTTAATTAGAATCGCAAATCGCATCCAAATCATAAAATGACTGCTTCACGACTGATTTGAGAGCGACTGTCGATGCGAAAACCGCTGTGTGAGTTCGAAAGTGAGTTACAGAATCAAAATCGCAATAAACAGGGTTATTTTCACGTTTTGTGAAATTTTGTCTCTATGATCATTCCATATTCAACAAAAAAATGGTTTGAAACGTTCAGTCGAATTAAAAAAACAGTTATTTTACTAAAGCATTTTAACAAAAAACGATGTTCTCGCATTCGCCTAAGCCAAAGACGATAAATCAACAATTTATTTCACGAACCTCATACACACTCGATCTGGAAACACCTTTGAAAATTTTCTTAATGAAATAAATCTTGTAAATCATTTTTTTTAATTTCGCTAAAATATTGGGGTATAGTACAAAATTAAACGTCTTTAAAATAAAATAATACACGTTTTATACGCTATATACCTCTTTGTTTAAAGAGTAATGAATGAAAACAGAACTAATGAAGAGAAAACTTGGCCCAATGAGTTAGACGGTCTCAATTAAGTTTAAAGCTTTCCAAGCTAAGTCGACATTTTATCTTTACACCACGAGAAACTTCAACCTAATTGAAACGCAATCTTTTGAAAGAGCATTCTTTTAAATCTTTAATTAGAGTACCTGTAATGAATAAAGTTTAAATCAATAATTATCTTGGCTAATGAAAAGACATAAGCGATCAAGGTACGAAATAATTATATGCCAAAAATCATTGTCTATAACTACTACTGCTATAGTGTTCTTACATCACGCAAAATCTGATTTGTTGACCATTCTGAAGCATAATAATGCTCTTATGAAATCGATGAATATTATGATTTGGATCCTACTTCCATTAATTAGACTAATAGGATCTTCATTGCTCGAAAATAAATATAATATATTTTACCGTTAATACATTTAATTATCATTACGAATAAATAAATTAAAGAAATATTGTTCTTCAGTATTTTTTCGTTAATTTTGGAGTAATATATTCAAATAAGTCTATTTGGCATTAAAATAACTATAAAGCTTACATAAAAGTTTAATTATAAACGAACAAAACACACGCAAATTTGATTTTAATAAGTCAACTTTTGCTGAATTGTAGCAAATGCCGGGAAGTGGCATAGGACAGCTGGAAGATGGCTAAGACACATTTTGAAAGGTTAAATTAAATTCCCTTTTGGGAATTTAATGGGTTGATTAAAGTACAGTTTCACAAGTACTGAAACTCTAGTAATACAATAAGCATGTCTGTAATCGTAAAAGCTATTAGTTACCCAGATATTATTTATTTTTATTAGCATAGATTTTATCGCGGGCTTTGAGCGCGGCGACCGAATCAAGAAATTCCGTAACGAAATAAACCTAACACACGATGACGTAATATACTCGTAGATGCGGCCAATACGCGAAAGCGGGACAGAACGCATACTGCGTCTCACAGCGGTTTAGCGTGATCGGATAGGCGTGTTCTTCTGAGTCTGGTAGAGTGGTAAATTGAATGGATATCAAAGAAAAAAAAACTGCAAAAAACCAATAAATAATTATATTGCATAAGTTTATAAAAAATTGTATGCAATAGCTTTACTGCGGCAGTCCCCGAGTGCCACACGAATTTGTTTTCGAGTTTTAACGGCGCATCCGAAAAATAATAGATACAAACAATACGATCCACGCTTTCGCTTTAAATAATATTTCTATTAAATAGTTTCGTTTTTATCTTAATAAACTAAAATGATCTTAATTTAAGGAATCTTTATAATTTCGTCATCACAACAACAACACATTGTACTTGAAAAAATAACGTACTTTGTACCTGAAAATATGTAAATATAACGGTTAGAGTGTCAATAAAGCATTTTTGTTGGTACATCTTAATTTCCCTAAGGACGAAAGGAGCGACGCGTCACAATCTCACCGTTTTTTTACCAGTGGTTCATTGGTAACAATAATATATATTACTACTTTGTTTGTAAGCCGGTCGATAATAACACATTTTGATTCTATAAGGAAGGCTGCAGTGTAATATTTTTTGTAAGTTATCGATCGATTCCTAGCCAATGAGCTTTCCTTGTAGAAATTTGACATAAATACTCGTATATAGGCTTTTAAAGACATGAAAATGTTATAGAGATACATACCGTACTACTTTAGATTTTTCAAATGCTTTTCAGCAGTCATCAGCTAATAGTAATCTAATACATAAAATTCTCGTGTCACAATGTCGTTCCCATCCTCCGAAACGGCTCGACCGATTCTTATGAAACGTTTTATGCATATTCAGTAAGTCTGAGAATTGGCTACTATCTATCTTTCAAACCCCTAAGTGACAAATTGGGTAATTTTTTTTTATTATGTGGCATTATAAAATACATACAACCCTTAATTTTCACCCCTCTACGATCAACCCCTATTTTTTATTTCTTAACTAAAACTTATGTCTAACTCCGAGGATTATATAGAGAAAAATTCACAGAACAACGTAAAAGTTTTCATTCCGGAAAACTCAACTCCGGGGTAGCATAGCAAAATGTTCCATGTTGGTATGTACTAAAAAGGTAGGCTAAGTACAATCACATTAAGGAGAAAAGAAGTTCGCGGGGGCAGCTAGTTTATTTATAATAATGTGATAAATTCGTTGAACTGGATTCCGTTGTAGATTTTTTTAAACTGTAATACTCGCGTGATATTAATTGTAATCAGCTTAAATTATCATCTAATATTATTGTTCACGAAGACTTGCTTTTGTTTTTCGTAATTATCTTTTTCTAATCTGATAAAAATATATCTCATGTAATAATTAAAATTCATTATCGTTATACCGCCTTCGTGATTATGCTCAGTGCGTGTTATAGCTCGGGGCACACTAATTATTTACCTTTTTGCCTATAAATAAATGGGATAAGTGAATATAGGGATACTTAAAGTGTATCCGTTGTCCCACTAGACACTTTATTCAAAGTAAAAGAAATAAATATTATTACTTTATCTTATAATGCATATTAGAGCTTTGTCAGTGTGGTGTGTATGCCTAATGATACTAGCATTAAACGTCGAAATAGTGCGGTCGAACCTTGCTTGTGCATATTCAAACATTTTGCAGCAATCAACGACATGTCAGGCACAACAGTTTTCGCCTAGTGGCTTCAGAGTGCGACTCTCATTCTTGAGGTTCGATCTTTCTATCTATAGGCGCAACGATGAAGGAAACATCGCGAGGAAACCTGACTTAAAAATTCGATGGCGTCAAGCACAGGAGGCTGATCACCTACTTGCCTATTAGATTGACAAATAATCATAAAACAGATACAGAAATCTGAGGCCCACACCTAAATAGGTTGTAGCGCCGCTGGTTTGAATTTTTTGTCAGGCACTAATGATATACCATGAAAAATAATCAATAAATTCTGAAAATCTTCGCAGCAAAAGGCATTAGCTAGCTCACTGAACACTAAAATAATAATAATCCAAATTTCAAATTCAAGTTTTTTTTTTGAATGGAATCTCGCTGTTGGCCTTAAGGGCCTTTACAGTTCAGCTCAGGCTGTTTTGGAGGGCGTAGCTCGGCCTGAACAAATAATATGTTCATTTAGGTAACACAATGTAGTGTACATGTATTCGCGTTTGGCCTCCATTGTATCAATTTCTATTTTATAGACAAGTAGTGTCATCGTATTTTGAGACCTTGTTCAAAAAAGTTATGAAAATAATTTGATAAATTCACATTAATAATAAAGATGTTTATTTATACAATGTTCTTGTTGATATTAAATATAAAAACGTGTAGCTCATTATTCCGTTTATGTTGTGAAAATGTAGTAATTGAGGTAAGGACCGTATATCAAAGCGATGTAAAGTAAATAAATAAAGTTTTGATGTTTATTAGGGTCTGAACAAATATACACAGGGTCGCGGTAATTGTTTTTTTTCGACGAAACATTAACATCATACAATATTTAGATATGATTTCATATTCAAGCGTTATACAATTGTGATTAAGAAGAAAATTATTTTTTTTGATACATCAACATTTTGATTATTAATTTGCATTAAATTAACATCAAATTGATAGCTTATTAATCTATTCTAATTTTAAATGTTATAATTGTTATTTTGGTTGCTACTTTTTGTTTTTAATTTTCGGTTTATCGTTATTGGTTGAGTGAGGAAAGCACCAGCTGGGGTCACCGCCACTATCAACCACGCGCAAACTTAAATTTTTATTAGAGCCTGTGCCACCAATCCCAACAAGTCCTAGAGTCTCTACTCCAAAGGGAAACGATTAAGTAATCGATTACAGTAATTTTGTGTGTAATAGGTGTAGGTTTTACATTAAAATATATATTAATACAGCAGTTAGTACATGGCGGAAAGTGGCAAAGTACAGAGAGAAATGGATGGATTTGCCAAAATAGGACACATAGATACCTAGGAATGAATGTGATGATTGAAATTTATTAAAATAAATAAATATATTTTAATGTAAAGTATCTGTAATAAAAGGCTTTTATTATTATAATTATATATCTTAATATAAAAGTAGGTAATAATAAATATATAATCTAACTAAACGCGAAGAAGATAATAAGTAAGCTAATGGAGTTTTAAATTATAATCGCCAAAAACGCCTATCTACGGTTGATGTGTGTATCAGCTAAATACCGATGACATGACATATTTGTTACATTAAATAAAAACATGAAATAATTGCCTAAAAATTCAAAATATTTAGTAAGCTTTTTAGAAAACTTGCTTAATTGTCTATGCAAAACTAAACTAGAAATCCCAAATTATCATCAGTCATCATTGATGAACCGAGAAATAGCGAACGATTTTAGTAGAACTAGAATTTACTTCAAAAGCGTGAACTATTCAATTGGCGTATCAAGCTGATTACTGAGTGTTCGGGGATCGTCTGAGACTCAGTATAATTACGTGAAACCTACCCCGGAACGTGAATTGTACTAAATTCAAGCCAAATACAGAGACGAGGCATTTGATGTTGATATAGAGCCTTCACTTCTATTGTATAGTTAGATAAAATATAGTAATAGTTTTTTTTTATATGTGTGAAATAAATACTTGCTAATTCTATGAAGGGAGAAGAAATTTCATCTATACAAACCAATCTCTCATTCAAATTTTTCGCGAATACAACAGAATGAACGCTAGTTATTCAGAGCTTGGTATATTCGGTAGTTGGTTGATCAATTTAAAAAAAATGGTTGTTAAGCTCATTAGACGGCGCATTAGACGAATCTTATCTATATATCTTTAAATAAGTGATTACTTAGTAAAACCTAAAACTGTTTTATTTCTTCTCTTTTTGGTATTATTATATTTTTATTTATTTTTACCGTAAGTCATATAATATTTTAGAATAGGTTGATTTTAACACCTACTGTAGAAAATGTATTATACACGATGTGGTGTACTTTATTATAAAAACTAAGAAAATCACCCTCTAAGAACCAAAAATCACTAGTTGTGTGAAGAATATCTGGTGGAACACATTTGCCAATAATAACAATGAATGGCCGTGCCTAGCCACAAAGCTAACACATAAATATGTGCGAATAATTCTTCGTTTCACATTTACTTGGAGGGTAGGTCAATTCAAAAACATTTTTATAATTACCTCATTAAATTACGTCCTACAGTGGCAGAGACCTGTGAAGTTGGTAACACTTTAATAAGAAAACTTTTATGTTCGATTTGAGAAGTTTCCTTCGATGAAATTATTTTCCTTTTGCGTGTTCACCAATGTTAGATGATTGATGAGATTTGGTCTTATTAAGGAGGTTCTAGGGGCGTTAGTATCAAGTATTAGCCGTTTAATATCTAAAAAATTCCTGAATAGTAATAAATAGTGTGTATAAAGTACGCAAATACAGCAAAATAGTGATTTGGTATTCTTAGAAAAATCACTTAAATTTAACTCATTATATCGTTAATTAGACTGACTAGCTAATTGTATCTAGATCCGTTAAAGTACCATAACCCATACAATTATTTTATAAATGGCTCGACTCTCCTCTTCTAGTTTTGTTGGTGTTTAACTTTTACATACATTTGTTTTGTCACCGCACCTTTGCGATCTTTATGCAACAAAGGAATTTGTTTCTGGTTTTCATTTTATGTGTCTGTTAAACCGTCATAAGTCATATATAATCTAATCTGCACTTCACAAACCTACACTTTTGAGGACTTGGGCGATCCGTCAACATGTGTTAAAGAAAGGCTGTGTAAAAAGGCTTACTATAAAGTCAACGATTATCTAGTTGATAAAATGGCCTGGGACTAGTGCTAGACAGGCTACTTCTAATTAATTTGCGATATTTGTTTTAAATAAGTGTTGTTTGATGATTTGCTGTTTTAAAAGAGTACCGAGAGTTTTTACGCCGGCTTTTTCTCTCGGCCTACACCCTCTGTCTTCTTTGCCGATGAGTAGGGATGCCTTCAAATTTAATGACGTGGAATAAGTGATACATGTATCTTATGTTCCAAAATAAACATATTAAATATATTAAACCAGTGGTGTATAGTGCTGGGCATTTCGGCATATTGGACTCATCTTACACCTTAATCTATGCAAATAGGCGGAGAATCTATTACACAATTTTATATTACGATATTAGTCTCTGAATCTGTACATCATTCGTGATGAAAAAGAATTGCATCTCCGTCGCTGCGTCTGTTGTCTCAGTACACCATTGCATTCTTTAAAAAAACATTAACAAGGGATACTTTTATTTCATGTTAACTAAGGTACAATATTTTCTTTTGTATATTTTATTATTTTTCCTAATTAATGTTTCTTTTTGTTCTAGTTGTAGTATATTTTATATTATAATATTTTCTTCGTCACTTGATTCACCCGTAATTTTTCAACTAATTTAATGAAGTGTGTAATAATATGGTGTCATGTTTAATAAAAAAAAGGGTGCGTAAAAAATAAGTACTTATGTACGCGCGTAATAAGTTATACTTCTTTGACTTTCTTTATTTTTTTAAAATATTAAATATTTAACGTTAATAATTTAATAATATTTAGTATATTATTCAATTATTAATTAATATTAATAATTATAATAATTATTATTTCTTATATTATTCATTCAATTTAATAACTAGGTATGTTTCATAACCTTTTAACTAAGTAACAATAGGTCTTTGTGAAAAAGCATTGCTAAATTTCTTTGAAAAAATATTTAAAACTCCTTTATTTGTTTAAAAGGTACTACAAAGGTCATTATGGCCATTCAAAATTCTTGGCATAGCTGCTAACTTCACGCATATTCTATTTCTCGCTCGCGCCCGGCTGGTTTAAAAAGAATTCGTTAGTGGGCAACTTCATACTGATAATTTTGCGCGCCTCGTAAAATTTCAGTCTCATCATATTTTCATAACGCGCCTAAAGAAGTATAACTTAAAAATCAAATACCTATTTCCGTTAGAAAAACTTTTAAATTATTTATATTTTGAAAATTCTATTTAAAACCTCATATGTCGGTTTCACACGTCGCTGAGTGTTAAATACGACGATTAGTTCGAAATATTTCATCAACTTTAGTTTCCGTAGAACGTAGAATTCGGATATGAAATTCAAGTCTTTACCTGTGAATAGGAAGCAATTAATCTGTCAAATGCAGTATCGCAACGTAGATCGCACACGAGCGAGATCGCTTCGATTTTCGAAATTCACTACTGCATTAGTTAATAAATCACTTTCAAGTTAGTTGTCAAATCAACTGTGATTTATTTATTTATTTTTTTAGTTTTAAGATGCAGTTATTTAGACAATCGCTTATACATTTTTAATAATAATTTTAGTAGGTTAAACTAATATAAAAACAAATGACTGTTGTGAAAACATTTATTTAAAGTGTATAAATACATTCGCACAATACATTTTCGATGTTGACAAAAGCTTAATTCTAAAATACGTATAAATGCTTAATGGTATGTCATGTTATTAATATTATGACCAATTTTACTATTTTTGTTAAATTACTCCATAAGTATTTTAAATCTTTGGCGTTTTTTCATAAAATACATGTACATTAGGAAAAAAATTGTTTAGTACCAATCACTTATTCTTCCACGATGGTAATATCAATGCCCCTCGACAAAAAATGATAAAACATAATCACTTTTTGTTGACATTTACATAAATATGTCCTCAGTATCCTCTCAGTGGGTCATGAGTAAGACAAACTTTTGTAAATTTCATTGAAAGGCATAGGCAAATGTAAGATTTTTGTTTGCAGTATGTTTGTTATATTCAAAGTATAAAAAATGGTCAACAAATAATTAAAAATACGTGTACATAACAATTTTGAATATACAAAAACAGTAAAATATTTCGACTAGGCCACGCTTTACCCTAGTGGTATATTCTTTAGGTACTATAAAGCAAAAGCTAAAATTGAAGTCAATTTTGTGATATAAATAAAATAATTTAATATAAAGGTCATTGACCTCAAAATGTCAATACATGTAGGTGCCGCAGAGGGTTAACAAGTTGTCGAATTCCTTTACGCAAGTTTACCATCACATACAGTTCCAATATTAATTTTGCGCTATCAGTATACTTTACGAGTAGTATAATATATATTTCAACTACCGGGAATTCACATTTTTTTTGCATACAGAACTGTCGCTATATATTGCATCATCTACGTATCTTTTACAATGGCACATTATTATCTATAATTACTTGGAAATAAAGCTAATAAGTATACAGATGTTAAATAATGTTTTAATTACAATATACTACATCCAATTAAGTATAGCGTTAAAAACAGTATTATAACTTAAAATACTTAAATAATATAAAATTTTATTACAATTTACAAAAAACTTTGACTAAATTATATTTACAATGCCGTGATTTATCTACGTAGAATAAAATAACTTAGTATAATGATTTAATTAATTATTTATATTGATGCAGCAGCTTAAGCGAATCGTAAACTTTCTAAGTTTTTTTTTATAAACGTAATACAGTCACGTGCTTACAATAATAACAACTAATACAATTTTTTTTATATATAATATAGCTAATCTCTTGTAAATGCTTTAACAAATTGATAATACTTAAATTTTACACATAACCAAATTCGTTAATGTTAATTTCATGCTAGCTATGTTCTCATGAATCCAAAAGGTGATTTTTTTGGGTACAATCACCATAATAGTTAAACAAAGTTTCTCGCACTTGCTACGTAAATATTCGAAATTCAAATTCTACTCGACAAGTGACAAGACAAGATCTTAAACAAAGACAAGTTTTTTTTTTCTTTTACTTGAAACTGGCATAAAATCAAAACTATTGCCATAATATAAAAAAAAGACAAGTTTTTTTTACCGTAACACTTAAAAGCATGCGTACGTAATGTGTATAGGTCTTACAGATTTAAAAGCCTAGACTATTTTTATAAATGTATAGTATATCTTCATTGGGGCAAACAAGGCTTATAGACTAGCATTTTCATACTTAATATCCATTTTGACTGATACTGTTATAATATAAACATGCCTCATTGGCCGTACGCGTAGCATTTTCTCATTATTTAAATTGAGATCTTTATACAAATAATATTAATAATATACATGAATTGTAATTAATCTTCTCTAAATGGTTGAGCAAATATATCATTAAGCAGCTCTTGATATTCCTCAGCGTTGTACAAATAGTCCTCGTCGTCTTGCGTTGAATTGTACCTGGAAATATATTAATTTTTAGTTAAAACGGTGAGATAAGACAGATTTACATACCGAACAAATGTATAAACAATCTAGACGAATGTTACATGATATAACTACTAGCTGACCCGGCAAACGTTGTTTTGCCATGTGTATTATTTCCAGGAAACATTTTTTTTGCTCAATAAAAATACATATCTAATATAATAAAAATATATTTTTAATGACACATATTAAAATATAAAAACAATTTTTTTTATTTATGTTGGGGTTTGAATGCTTAAAAAATTTTATAAGAATCGGTGGAGCCGTTTCGAAAGAGTATGGAAACGAACTATGTGACATGAGAATTTTATATATTAGATATATGATAGTCGTGCTGGTGATAGTAGGTATATATGATAGTCTTCGTGAAATTATGATGGCCGCGCCAAAGCGATGCCAATACATAGAAAAACCTGTAATGAGACTTATATCCATTTTAATAAACAAAACTGGTATTTTTTAAGAAGTCATAGAAAATTAAATGAAGCTTTACTTCAAAACTATATTTCTTAGAAAATCCTTAGCAAATCTAAGCAAATCAAAATTCATACCTGAATGTACTTCTTTTTCTTCTAGAGCTTTCGTGAGCTGTGGCTTCTATACATAATACTGCGAAGTGATTATTGCACGAATACCTGGGAGATACAAAACTTATTGTCTCATACACGTAATATACAGTATATAATTATCATAAGCTGGTCTTATAATACATGTATATGTTTTTCCCGTAATTCTTAATTAGCTTTTTTTGAGGGACAATGAAAGGAGTAAATTTTTTTCGGAAACGTTTAGTCATGGCGTGCGTAACTATAAATAATTGTGGAGTCAAGGTCTAAATGCCAACAGCGAGACTCCACAGTTAAGGGTGTTTTTTACCCGCGACTGATAATATATTCATTGATTGAGGCCGTGATATGATTATTAACCTCATTGGTTTACCTTGGTTTTGTAAGTAATATCAATATTCGCAAGAGTTTTATTTTAAACATCTCTTTATCAGAGCTATACACTACTTATACATTTTTTTAACGCATATACCTTTCCTGAGAGAGCAGTTTGTGTGAATATAATGACGCAGCCATGCCCCTGGATGTGGGCTCTCCATTCTGCCATTCTTCGCAGAACGTGTCCAATGCGCGTTCACCACTTGCGTGGGACCCGTGCCATATTAGTTTTTGTGGCCTAGAAATCAAATAATTAAATTAAACGTCTTTTTGTGATTTCATGTACCAGTTGCGTTGTGGGATTTGACTGACGTGAAGATAGACGCAAGTACGTTACGTACAATTATAATAAACAAATTTGAAAGTAGAATATGAGAGTGAACTTGATATGTATATTTAATTTTGTATTTATTTCTAAAACATATGTAGAAAATAATTTTATATAACTTTAAAGAAAAAGGTTAAAATTATAAAAACAATACCAATTAGAATCCATCATAATATTCTTCCCGCTAAAGCTGTATATTCGTGGAGTACCAGCAATGAAGCCTCCATTCCCATCAAAAATATTAGAAAATGATTTAAAGAGGGCCTCTCCCATTATATTGACCACTGGTAAATGTCTGTCAGCGTAACGTACTGTGGAGTCCAGATTTTGTATCCTGAGGAAAAATGGGAAAATACATTTTTAACGATATGGGAACAGGTTAAATTTTTATAATAGTACCTAATTATTAGATAGATCTCTACATATAAAGAAAATAATAATAATCTAATCATAATCTCTCTTTTTTTTTCTCTCTGATCTCTCTCACACTTGGGTATCATAATAATATATTTTAAATATAACAACCGTATTGGTACCGTGGCTTCTTTATAGAATGATACAAACAATCGATTATAGAAAGGAAACAAAAGAATGTGAGTATAGAGTATAGAGTTAACACTGTATTAAATAAAAACTAGTACTCTACTCTTAATCACAGCGTACTAGTAGACATAACAAAAATGTGACAACTGAGGACTTTACTGATACATTAATAAACCTGATAAAATACAGTAATGTGGTTAGTTGGTTATTTAGCTGCATAAGCTTACCTGCTCGTAAGAAAAGCTCTGAAAGTTCCCTTTAAACCAGAGCGCCTGGCTTGGCGATAACACGCGTAATCAGCGCGCCGTACGCCATGCATGTTACCCGATAGAGGCTCATTTAGTGCGGCTAAACGGAGCTGTAAAATAGACGTTGAATACACGTTATAATTACGAAACACACAACTTAGTTGGGTTCCTGATTATGACCATTACGAACATGCTTTTTGAAAGTGTTATCAGGGTCTTGAGATGCTGTTGACCAATGACGATGGATCAGAGTGCATATTCACATCTTCTTGTATTTCGTTTAATATTCTCAACCCCATGTTCTTTAGCATGTTTTAGAAACAGTATTTATGATTTGGAAGGTCAACCATTAAAAAAAAGTACTAGGACGTCATAAAAAAACCAGTGATACTACAATCTTCTAGGTCTGGGCATCAGATTTATGTATCCGTTTTGTGATTTATTTTTCATAATAGACAAGGAGGTGATCAGTGATCAGGAGTTTTCTTGCGTTGAAGCATGTCCGAAACGGGACTGACGACGCTTTCCTTCACTAGCGAGTGTGAAATGCGCACATTGTCCGAAATACTATTAGTGCACAGTCGGGGATCGAACCTACGCGCACAGGCTGAGTGTCACACGCTGAAACCATAAGCCAACACTGCTCTGGGACGTAGTATGATAAGAAAAACAGCTTTGACTGATTGTTATTTGCTATACTTTTTTGTCGATGTAAATACAACCTTAATGAATATCAGGTAATTTTTGAAAGTCGATAACTATGGGAACGAACTTGGTCGATTTCTTTAAGAAAACAATAATTACAGATCGGTCTAGGCGTGTATAAGTCATTGCGTGATATATTAAAAAGGTTTCTGGTTAGTTAGGAACCTCCTTTTTCAATTATAAAAAGTATTTTTCAACCAACACATACGGATGCTAATTAACGCTTGTTTTAGTCATCTTCAAACATTCTTACTCCCTAATATTTTAATAGACTACTTTAAAGCATCTAAATCATAACCTGTTGCTTACATACGAAAACAGCCGCTGGATAGAAAATTATAAATAATACTCACACTTGGCCCGACGGCAGCGAGTACTGGCGAGTCAACTAAATTGGATATTAGTCCCCTGTGAACAAGACTGGCTGCGGGCATTGGGGGTGTGACGGGTGAGTGCGTCGTTGTCAACGGTGCTGCTTGGGATACTACTGACCCGAGCTGGGAATACACTTCGTAAATTAAATATATGTAAGTGCAGCAGGACCTCACGGCTTTAAGTCGCATGCCTAAGCCAGTAGCAGGTCACCGAGGTTCTGCGTTAACTAAGAACACAGCTATTGTTATTAATATAATAAAAGTTCGTTGGGTTTCAGGAAGTCGATAAAATCAAATATAATATTTTTTTTTATAACTTACATGTAGTAAATTTTTTGAACTTTTTCAAACAATATTTTTAATCAGGGTAGTATTATATATGTATCACTATAACCTTCTTTTATACTAAAGATGTATTTTTTTAAAATTAATTAAACATTCTCTGGACTGAAATTTTCTAGGCAACCCATATGGATTATATTTATTGACATATTAAATTATATATAAAATAAGTTTAATTAAATAAGCATCTCGATGAAGGTCGTTGTATAGCGGGATCTTAGACCATAATAATATTATTATCTTATTAATAAATCATCATATATAAAAATAAGTCGGGTTTTCCTACCTGACGCTATAACTCCAGAACGAATGAACCGATTTCCACGGTTTTGCATTCGTTGGAAAGGTCTCGGGCTCCGTGGGGTTTATAGGTTTTTAAAGAAAATTCAGGAAAAAATTCAACAGAAAAGTGAGATCAACGAAATATTACATAAAACGAAGCCATCTGGTTCCTCCGTTTGAAACTCCAAACGGAGTTCGCCGAGTTTGCTAGTATTATATACAAATATCCCATGGGGGGGAATCCCAGGTGGGGAAGGAAGAGATCTTCCCCACCTTCTTGCTTGATTTAAAGTGCGCATGCGTCTTCTGTCTCACAAAATTCTGAGTCTAATTCATGGTTTTTACAGTTTTCTCTAATTTAACGAGCAAGTTAAATTAAATTATCCCAGAAAGGTAAGTATATAACTTATTTTTTACGAATTACATGAGTACAAAACTCAAGCATATATTACCAAAACATATTGCCATCCTGTATTCACTTTGAGGAACAGAACTTGTTCCTCCATGACATAGGCCAATGCACCAACGGGGCTCGAAGAAGCAAGCTGATGGAGGAAAACGAATTATGTAATACATTATTAAATATAAGTATGTAGTATTATTTCACTAATAACATTGATTTATTATAAAGAACATTTTAACAGAAATAGTTTTTTTTTTTAATTTGGATGATAAATATATTGCTAGACGCCAGGACAGGTAAGTAAATAATTGTGATAGTTCAACATTTTATTTAAAACTATGGCGAACATGGTACCGCCCAATAGTCGATTTTTTTTTAATACTTATTTTGCTATTCGGGACACCGGTCTAGCTAGTAAGATAAAAAAAAGAAAGTTGATAATACAACAAATACATTATGACAAAAATTTACCTTCCCGGAACCCTGTGTTTTTAGACTTTTTCACTCAATTTTTTTAATTTGCTCTCCGTAAGAACCATCCTCGTACTTCAAGGAATATTATAAAAAAATAATCAGACAAATCGGTCAAGCCGTTTTCATGTTATGTCGTGACAACGGAAAACGGGTTTCATTTTTATATATATAGATATTAAATGTTCGCTATAATATGACTTAATAGCTTTACTCAATGGTAGACTGGATTCTGATTGGTTTTGTATTTACCCGCATCATCTCTTCAGTGGTCCGAAATACCGACGCACCTGGTACCGTTTTGCTTGATTCATCTGCATGGTGACTTCTTGACTCGAAATTATCTCGACCTGCAAAGGTGTGTTCCTTTGTAAATATTTGAGCACCATGTATCTACATAATAATTTAGTTATCTGCTGCATAATATATTTTATTTTAGCATAGTATTTTTTTTTTGTTCTAGGTACATGGTCTTCACATATATGTAATTGAATCAATGTATACAAAATATTGAAAAACAATTTTAAAAGAGTAAGTATAGAGTTTATTACCCATTCTTCTCCATATGAAACTACCTTTTGGAAGGGGCAACTAGTAATTTTTTTTAATATTTTTAACTTGTAATTTTGACTTTAAAAAGTGCCTTTTTGATAGGCCTAAATGGCAAATGATTTGACTTTGACTTTGTTTCAATTGTTTCATTTGGTATCCCTTTGAAATCTCGTTAACTGTAAAGACGTGTTTTAGGGGCCTCATAGCCTCATAGCTAGGTGAGGGGTACCGGGTTCGATTCCCGGTTCGAGGGCAAGTTTTAATTTAATTTAAATTTGTTCTCGGGCTTTGGGAGGGTTGTGCGGTACCGGGCGAGTGCTTAAGCCGTACATGGAGGACACGGTCGAATTTCTAAAGACGAGCACGAATTATAAAAAATCCTATACTTGACGCTGGCTAATGCACAAATCGTGCCAGAGCCATAAAAAAAAGACGTGTTTATTTTTAGATAAATTTATTGTATCAGAATAATAGTAAGTCGCGTGAGCCTTATTACGGCAAGTAGAATAAGTAGTACGAGTAGTAGTTTAAAAATAAACTAATGATTGAACAATTTATGGTTGGTTTTTGTTGAACAAGTTATGTTTGGTTGACTCTTATGTAGGCATAACAAACTTTTCTATTTATAAATAAGGCTAGGCACTTACCAAGACGTTCCTTAGTCTTTTCTTTTAGTTCTTTTAATTCTGTTAGAGCTTTCAATTCGTCAAAAGCACTTTTTTGAACTGTTCCATTGCGAGCATAAATTAAAATTGGAGTTATTAATAAAAAAATAATTAATCATTACGTTCCGAATTTTAAAGAACCTTACCTGGTCTGCCGAAGAACTTCGTACTGCCATGAATAGGACCTTCTTCCATATAGCTGATTCCGGGTTCTCCTTTTGGACCCACTATAGCTAGACCCGGAGATCCGGGAGGTCCAGGGGGCCCTGGTGGACCCGGCACGTACTGGACAACATCCGACTTTGGAGCAATGCCTGGTGGGCCCGGTGGACCCTGAATTCCCTTGGGGCCTGGTAATCCATTGTCACCACGATCTCCCTTTTCACCTTTGAACTATAAAATTAAATAAATAGTGATACTTCCAATAAGAACTAACCAATTATTTCACAAATGTTTTTGTTTCTTTTAGTCGACGGAAGTTCGTGTGTGATATGTACAATATTAATTTATTATAATATAATATAGCCACATTATAATATAGCAAAGACGCTACAAACAACAGTAGTACGCGTTACGTCTACAGTAACAGATCTATGTTCCTATTGTTATTAATCTTAATTACACACCATTGAGACATCCAAAATATTCACGCCTGGGTCTCCTTTTTCCCCTTTAGGTCCGGTGTTCCCAGGAGGACCAAATGTACCCGGTCGTCCCTGTAAGAAGAATTCTTTGCAACAAATATTGGTAATTATTACGATTCTTTTAATAAACGGTTGAATTTATAAATTGTACTAGCTGATCCGGCAAACGTCGTTTTGCCATTTATATCATTTATAATAAAAAATAGGGGTTGATCGTAGAGGGGTGACAATTAGGGGTTGTATGTATTTTTTAATGCTGTATCATAAAAAAATAGAAATAAAAAATTTTGTCTAAAAAATAAAAAATAAAATTGAGGGGTGGACTACCCCTAACATTTAGGGGAAATAGATGTTGGCCAATTCTCATAGATACCCGATAAGCACAAAAAATTTCATCAAAATCGGTCAAGACGTTTCGGAGGAGTACGGCTACGAAAACTGTGACACGAGAATTTTATATACTAGATTAAGAAATGAAAAACAAACCTTATTATTCTATACGGCAGCATGAAACAATTACAGGCAATTAATATTAATGTAAAGCTGCGTATACATTAAGCGCGGCAAACCATCGAACATTGGCGCGCGCGGCGGCCGCGCTCTATGTAGACGGGGTCGCCGCGCGCGGCGACTCGAACATTGCCGCGCTCGAACGTGCCGCGGGTCGAACCGCTTGCTGTCGGTTTTTGAGACCGCATCAAAGGAGCTTCAGTCGTTGGCTCGCGCGCAGTTGGGACGGTTATAGTTTTGGTGATTTGGCTCGCGCGGCGAATACGTAAAAAAGGGTGCGTGCACTTATGTACGCGCGTAAGAAGTTATACTTCTCTGGCATTATTAAAAATAGTTTTTGATTGCATGCAAATAATTAATTACAATTAAATAATCAAAGACTGGAAAAGGAGTCATTATAGTCAATAAAGTTCAGTTTACATTTGAAAATTTAAATAAATAATTATATTTCTTTTTCTTTTATTTTTTTTACAAATAAGATGGTGAATCACAATGAAAGCGGCAGCCGCCCGACCACGCGCGTCCATACTCGCAGGTTTACAAGAGTGAACTGGTCTGACTATCTGCCGCGGTCTGTTTGTGATCGATCGCCTGCCGCGCGCGGCAGTCACGTCCAACTAAATTTATATCTTCATATTGGCTCCCGCGGCAAATGAAGGTCAACTCTGGTCGAACATTGGCTCGCGCGGCTGCCGCGCTTAATTTATACGCAGCTTAAGTAGCTTTTAATTTTACTAACTCAAAATATTTAAACGTTATTTAAATTAAATTAATAACTCTATTTAATTGATAACCGGGTCGGCCGCAGAGCAGACGGAAAATAATGAACGGCTCAAAAATACGTGTCTTTCCTCCAACTTCGATTTTGTTCCCTTTGGAGTGGAGACTCTAGGGCCGTGAGTTTCTAGAGCACAGGTGCTAATTAAAGATTTAAGTGACCCCTGCCCTGTGATTCTGTACTCACTTTTCGAACTCACAGAGCGGTTTTCGCATCGGCGGTCGCTCTCAAATCAGTCGTGAAGCAGTCATTTTATGATTTGGCATTCTGCGTGAGTTCGAAAAGTGAGTTACAGAATCGCAGGGCAGAGCTGGTGCTTTCCTCGCTCAACGAATAAGTATCGCAAAATAGCGAGGAAATGCTGCCACCGTTAAAGGTACACTGACACAGGGACCAAACTTTTTAAATTGGTTTTAATTTTCTATTTATTAATTTTTAATTATTATTATTACTATGTAGGTTAAGAAAATTGTTAATATTGTAATAATAAATAATCAAATGAAAACTTTGTTGAACGTAAAACATTTTCTATAAAAACCTTTTGTAGCTTACAAACAAAATTGATTTGCATTTGAAGCAAAATTTCAATGTTTTGATGGGATTATACGAATTTAAAATATTTACAAAATATATTTCGTATTTTTACTCACCATCCATCCCGGAAGTCCGGTTTCACCTTTATCTCCGGCTTTTCCCGGAGGTCCAGGCACGCCTGGTGGGCCCTGAAGTCCTCTAGGTCCTGGTGGTCCAGATCGACCCCTTCTACCTCTGGGTCCTAGATCCCCCTTTTCACCCTGTTTGGAAGGATTCAAGTATTTACGATGCGGGGTGGGGATTGAATTACGCGTTATTGTTAACATTATTTTCCACTTTTCAGTACTTTACACCAAATAATGGTAACTTTTAGGAATAAACAGTCACTGGGTGTTCACAAAACGTTTTACTGTTGGGTACAGAAAAACGTTACGGCGCGTTACATGGGGGGGGGGGGAGAGTCAATAATCTCCAAAAATTTGGACATACATACTATGTTAAAAGTTTATTTATTGATGTAATGTATTAAAAGCATTAAATATTTCTTTTTTTATAAATCCTTTGATAAGTCTTAGGATAGGAATATTTTTTATACAAACCTTGACTGTTATAATGTCAGAGCCACCTGAAGTTATTGATACTGGTCCGGGTGGGCCTCTCTCTCCCCTTTCTCCTTTTAAACCTGAAGCACCCGGGGGTCCAGACATACCAGGCATTCCTGAAGGGCCAATATCTCCACGTTCTCCTGATTTTCCATCCTTGCCTGGAAAACCTGGTATGCCATCTTTTCCAGGGTCACCTTTTTCACCCTGTCAATATTTATATTACATTTATTTAACGTATTAATACTGAATTGGTCAAGCGAATCCATCATAATTATGACAATTAAAACCTTACCTTTTCGCCTTTCTCTCCATGCAATCCGGCAACGACTCGACCTACAAAGAATATTTTTTTAATATTTAGTATTTTTTTTTGGAGTTTACTCCTTAAGAAACGATTTGAGTAATAAGGCCCGGTACGGAAATTTTATTAGGAGTAAAATCAAGTGTAACACGAAAAGTTGAGGCGTTATGTAGAACAAACATATATATCTGTAGGATTGAACGTGTAAAAGAATGAGATGGAATATATTACACAGACTTTTCTATTTTAAATTCACGTTTTGACAGCCACGTTACAACATTGTCAGTGTTGACAGGTGTAAAATAAAAGTATATTGTCTAGCGTGCCATAGAGTTTTGTCAATAGTAATGTTCAGTGAAATTAAAACTAAAAAGATTGTTCATTCTTATTCTTCTCTTACTATAAAGGTAACTTTGGTCACAGAAAGAAAATCCTATTTGGGCATAGATGATGTAGGTACGTTTTATTACTACTACAAACATTTATATTATAAAAACATATATTCTTACCACCTTTAGTATGAAAATATGGTCGACAGCCACAGAACATTATCGCCATTTTATCGTTCGTAAGGAGTAAACTCCAATCGTGCGTCGTAGCTGACACACACACACTTTTTTTAATTTAATTTTAACTAAATTTTACCCCGTTTAACGAAACGTTAACGAACACTTTATACCAAATAAATACACAGGGAACTAACAAATGTAATAACTTACCAGACGAAAGGAATTCTGAATCCTCGGTCGTAAAACCTGCGACAGGAATCGATGGGGGACCCGGCGGTCCAGGTGAGCCACGTTCTCCTAAAAATATATACTCAAACTCAAAATATCTTTACTCATGTAGGTCAACAAGTACACTTATGAATTGTCAGAAAGAAGTTAAATTAATTGTAAATTTACATTTACTACCAGTTCGCAAGTCAAGGGCGTAGAGCGGGTAAGAAGACCTGGCAAGAAACTTTCCGCCACTCTTTTTAATGGCCAAGTATTGAGTCATACAAATTGTTTGAACTGGAGCAAATCAATCCCAAGGATTACGATCATTTAAGTATTCCTCAAATTTATAAAAAAAAATCCTCAAATTTATTTATTGATAATTCTCTAATTTCCCTTGGGAGTTTGTTGTAAAAACGAATTCAATTTCCATATAAGGAGTGGTTTATCTTTTGGAGCCAGGTTGGTCGTACACTCAAATTAGTTCTATTTCGCGTATTATACTGGTGAAAGTCACCATTATAAAAACGTTTAAGTTTTGTATACCTTTTTCTCCCTTTTCACCAAAGCGTCCGTTTGCCCCTGGAAGTCCTGGACGGCCATCCAAACCAGGACCTCCACGGTCACCTTTTACTCCTCTGTCACCTTTAGGGCCAGGATAACCCTGCAAATGTGGTAATATACACATCTACCCGATCGTACTATGTGAAATTATTGAAATAGTAAAAACATGCTAATATATTTGTATAAGATTAATATATATAGGGGGTAATTTCTTGCAAATATACACGTTTACTCATGGGCAGGCGAAGAATAGTCTTGCATGCAGGTAAAAATTATCAGAGAACAATAACAAACAGATACGTTTCTGACATAAAGGAATCATACCTAATTCTTGATACAAAATCTTCAGAGGTGTCAAGGGACACCCGGATGGAACGAAATTCCTTTCGATTAATTTATATGTTAATTGGTTTCATCAACAGTATGATAGATTTTCTCGACACCAATCTTACGACGAAAAAAAAGCCAACATCACGAGGTGTTCCCAGGCGGTCACCCATCCAAGTACTGACCTCGCCCGACGTTGCTTAACTTCGGTGATCGGACGAGAACCGGTGTATTACAATAGCAAATAGCAAAAAAGTGTCGTGACAACTTTTCGTAAGAATTTTTTCCGTCTAGCCCCCTTTCACAACGCGCGATAAGGAACTTCGTTCCAATAATCAACTTTATGTCTAAAACTTACACGATCTCCTTTTAAACCACTTTGGCCTGGAAGTCCACGTTCACCCTTAGCTCCAGCAAATCCCCGTTCTCCTTGAAGTCCAGCGGGCCCTGATTGCCCAGCATCCCCTTTAGGACCAGGAGCCCCTGGTCTGCCAATCGCACCTCCGCCGTAAGCCCCCAAAAGTGATTCCTACAATATATCGTAACATTATGTACAGGCATCTCATCTCTCTCTTATAGAAAAACAATAATTTGTAGGGTTAAAAAAAACAACTAGTAGCGTCGTCGTTCCCGGTCAGTTCATTGTAATAGGCAAATATCAGCCGTCTGTGCCTGACATACTTCATAGATTTTGTGGGTCTAAGATATGCTGGGGTTTTCTTCACTGTATGAGTGACTGTTAATTGTGTAAAAAGAAAATTTTATTGGTGCCCAGTGGTGATAGGAACGCCCGACCTTACGGTTGAAAGGCACCAATCCAGGCCACTCCTGTTTGGATTGTCTGTTAAGGTTCAAAAGAACTACTTTATAATAAAGTCTTAACAATTAACAAACACCTATGGGACACATGCAGCACCAAGTGCTCCTACAAATTTGAAAAAATCTTCTTAAAATTTGTTTAGAAACCACGATATAAAAAAAGAATCCGCTAGTAATATTTAACTTCAAACAATCCATAACTTCAAAACAAAAAGCTCCAATAGGATTTAAATGGTACTTATAATAAAATTCTAAAGGTGCCTCTTCACTGGAGTGTTCCTTTGTCATAACGAAGTGATCACAACATTTTATTCTATAGTAACCTTCTAATATTGTAGCGGTCAGACCGCGTCTTTTAAATTGATTTCGATGTCTTTGTTTGTTGGGTAATTTTCACAGCGCGAACCTAGTATAATATCCAATGTATTCCCATTCACAGTTTACTCATTGAATATCTGATTTATTCTTAATTGTTTATCAAATATACATTTCAAATATAAACAGTAGTAAATAAGTATGAATACATACATTTACTCTATCAGGCTTTGTACTACAGTTAAACATCCTTTGAGTTCCTTTACTGGTTTAGCCTTCCGGTGAGATACCGCCTTAGACAAACAAGCCCACATAAAGGTATTTGACATCGTTACCAACTTTGATGAATTTCTAGACGAAGTTTGACCACAAACAGTGAAAATCAATTTCCTTATCTTTCGTCGATACATATCTAACCTTAAAGAGGAGAGGCGTTGTGCAAACTTTGCCTTGCCAGTTTTGTTTGCGGAAGACAAACTTTCCTTAATTCATTCCCCTTTAACACAAACTCGGAGACACTTAATGAAGAGGTAATCGACAGGCCTAATTCTATTCCATAACTTAGGAAATACTTTGTTGTTCTTACTTGTTTAATTTAATTAAACTGTTGAATTTAATGAAACTCCTTTATATCTGTGACAGCGTCTATGTGAAATAAGAATTTGTATTTCAATGTCGTAAATGTTGGTTTGGTTTAAGCTGAACAACTATTTACTTCAATGCCTTTTGAAATTAACAAATTAAAACAGGTTTTGCATAGACCCTTAACGTATAAACAGATTCGATTGAAATTAATATCGCAGTTCAACCGATTATTCGATATTAATACAACAATTACTTTGGTAAAAATACTTGTTAAAAAAGATTTATTGATTTCAATATGGAAATCATACTCTGATTGTGTTGAAAAAAAAAGCCTAATCAACATTTGAATATAAAACGAAAGCTCGTGAAAAGTAGTTTCCGGTCTAATAAAAGCTCGTAGCAAAGCAAGCTCCATCCATATGTAACGATACACTCGCAACTTACCTTGTATATTTGCCTAGGTTTCCAATTTGACTAAACAAGCAGCAATGGATGGCATGAAAATGGTAAAATAAGATCAGCATAATAAATTTCAAGTGGAAAGTCAGGAAAAGCTTTATAAGAAATTGCAAACAAGGGCCAACGTATTCTAAATAGTTTAAATTTGGGCTTGATTGACTTTAGAGTTTTACTTAAAGGCTTTTAATCGATAATCGCGTGTAGTTGTCTTTATATGAACATTGTTATTAATACCGGTTTTTTTAAATTAACAATGAACATTATATATACACCTTATCAATGTGCAGTAATTTTCAAAAATAAGTTATTTATGTTTATCAAATGTTCATGAATACTAACCTCAAAGTTACCGTAGTCAGACGAACCGGGCGATCCAGGTGGTCCAGGCGGTCCAGCAGTGCCAGGTCTTCCATCAACGCCAGGCTCTCCCTTTTGTCCCGTTATGCCTTCTGGACCACGGGGACCTTCATCCCCTCGATCACCCTTTTCGCCCCGAGGACCAATCGGACCGCGTTCACCGGTTGGCCCCATTTGACCCTAAAAACATGATATCTTATTTGTATATATATATATATGTGTAAGATATATGGCAGTTATTGTATCGAGTAGTCCTTTACAATACTAATACAAGATAAAATTGCGCAGGAATTGGTCGATTACAAGTCTTGTGCCAATCACAGCGCAGAGTGAAGTAATTTTGAGTTGGAGTTCGTTCAAGTTCCATTCTAGAACAGTTACTGATTACTACTTTCTTTTCTATGCAAAAATATGTTTTTGTTTGATTCTAAAAAGGATATCGATCTTTACAAAGCCTTTGATAGGGTAGGGGAATATTATAATTGTGTGAACATTCTTTGATTTGAGTTTTTTTGAGAGTATACTAGTGCACCAATACAATGAATACAAACTTACAGGTATGCCAGGTGGTCCAATGCGCCCTTCTGCTCCAGTGACCCCCGGTGGACCTGGAGGACCTCGGAGTTCCGGTGCCAACTCGAGAAGTGCCATTAGTGTGCTGCTGTTGCAGCTACATTGCCCGACTGATGCGTAGTTTTCACCGAAAATTTGCTACAAACATATATTCCAGTCTTTCAGTATTCAGATATTTGTTTTAAGTCAAAATATTGCTATAGAATTTTTTTGAGAATAAGCTAAAATTTCAGCTCGATCGGTGCAGAAATTTTTGAGTTCTTGAAGCGTACACAAACAAACATAACATTTTGATATATATATATTGTATTCTAGATCAGTAACTTTTAGATCAGTTTTGAAATATTTCGATAAAATATAAGTCAATGAGACTGTACACAAATGTAATTCAGCAATATTCTAGACAAGAAACTAAAAAATATGTATCTAAGTATTTAGTATTTCCGGTACGTACCTTTATATTCATTGCCTGAAACGTATGCGTAGAAAATATAAATAAAGATTTATCTATTAACCTCCTCTATTATAAATAAATAATATTCTGCTATGTTATTATTTTAAAAAATTGTAAGTAGTTTTGGATACAGAAATGGTGTAATACGAAATTCACAGTGGTGACGGCTTAACTTGAGTTTTAAGATATTATTTAACGCCCTTAATGGTTTCATAATGAGCACAAAATGCTTAAATTAAATAAAATATTTAAATGAAAAAAAGAAACATTTACGCTACAACTCTCGGTCCAATTTTTGTATTTGTTTCTTGATAATTTTGGAACTAATCTTATTTTTTATAGACACGTAGACCTCAGCCTTGCCTGGCACACCACGTAAAGTTTCACGGATCCAAGGCATGAGAAAAAAACGATGTTATCCTTCGCCGTACAAGCGAGTGTTCAAAGAAAAATCCACCATTCTATCCTATTAAGATCAAATATTTATAGTTTATCAAAATGCTAGCAACTTACATCATCTCCAGATGATTCAACTATAGCTGTTCCAGGTATACCAGGAAGCCCTGGCGGTCCTGGAGGACCTGGTGGTCCGCGTATCGATTCTCCGGGTAAACCCTATAAATACAAAACATGTTACTAACAAGCCACGAAAAGATGGAACTGTATTGTTATAAAAGGTACGATGAAAAATAAATATATCTCAAATCATTAATATAACAGTAAAGCGACGAAAGGGTTTTAACAACTTAATATATTTTTAGCTAAAAAAGAGCTTTCAAAACAGCAAATAAATTTACATATTATTATCTACTAGCTAGAGAGAACTAGGTGTAATATATTTATCTTAAAACATTAAATTCAGCGGAGCTTAGTCTCAGTAATTATGTTTATCATGTAGGTGTAAACGCGTGGAGTGTTTGTCATTCCTCTAATCACAGATTAATTCGGCGCTAAATCTACGTATAGGAATAGTCTTGAATTAAGCTATATATTATATGTAGTAAATATTTTATTGTATATTAATGAAAATGTTTCTCACGTCTTGGTAATAAGTAGCTTTAGAGTTATTATCTATAGTTACGTAATAAATAATAGGTATATTATCTATGGCTGCAAACTTCCAATTTAATTGATCATTTCTTGATAGGCAAGTAGGTTATGCAGCCTTGTGCTTTATTTATTAAAAAAATACAACAATTTCTGTGACGGTGGAACACAAATTGGTCCCAAATTCTCCGTTCACAGAAGGGTCGACATTCATTCATTTATTACAATAATATTATAATACTTTATATATTATTCTAATAATAGATAAAGTACTTACTTTATAAATATAATACTTTATAATATTATTGTAGTGAATGAAACTGAAAATGAAACTTCACAAGTAAATATTTTAATTGGAAGAAGGTATTGATGTCAAAGAAAATGTAAATTAAAGTAACATATGTTTATTAAAATAAATAAAACTCTTGCCCTTGGTCCTCTCTCTCCCTTTTCACCTCTTAAGATTGGGGCGTAACCTGGAATAAAAAACTTAATGGTAATATATTTCTTTTACAAGTGACTTTTACATGCAATATAGTATTTATTGTATGTACTGACAATGTCCACACACATATGTGTGTGCTCTTTGTCAAACGACTTGAGAAACTTGAAAGAGGATTTATCGCAGACTAAGTTCGTTTCTCTTTATAATTAAATAGTCAACTGGAAAAACTAGTAGTTTTCGTAATTTCATATTCATTGACATTTGACGACTCGTTGGTCTAGTGGTAAGTACCCCTGACTGCGAAACCATGGGTCCCGGGTTCGATCCCCGGCTGAGACGAACATCGATGTGATGAGCATTTGATGTTGTGCTTAGGTCTTGGGTGTTTAAATATGTATTTATATGTCTATCTATCTATAAAATGTATGTATATCCGTTGCCTAGTACCCATAACACAAGCTTCACCAGCTTAGCATGGGACTAGGTCAATTGGTGTGAATTGTCTTTAAAAAAAAAAAAAAATTTGCATTAAATTAACAAAAGTTATTTTAACAGTGCTTTAAATAAGATAATGTTACAGTAAACTGTTGTGTAAGAGTTACGCTAGAGTTGCCGCAGGTGAGATAGTCGTATTCAAAAATCGAACGAACGAATTTTTAATTTTAAATTTCGAATTTTTACACTTTGATTTACGAAAAAGCAATCAAGAGAGAAACGTTAACTTTTTTTCTTAAATTCTTAGACTAAATATGTTCTGTGTAAACTAAAGTTTCCGAGTTCATAAGTCACCCACAGTAATTACGTATCGTTTAAAACAAACAGTCGTTAATCCAAGCAAACATGGTTACTGCACGATCCCTCGACTTGAGATAAATACGCTCCCCAAAGCCAGCTATTACACGGTGTCGAGTAAATATTGTATAACTGTTCAATTAACTGAAGATTTGGTTTATAAAACTATTAAATTATTGGATTAAAACTTGGAAAAATTTGGAAACTATTAACTATTAAACCATGTTACTTAGTATATACGAAACCATTATCGGCAAGAAGTGCGTGATTAAACTTCGCGAAGCACTTAGACTACTTGACACAGATCTGTTCGCTTTGACTGTTGTACGGAAAATCAAATCCTGTGGCCTCCAAATGGAACAAATAAAGGCATTGGCTAATATCGTATTTCTTATCACCTATATATTCTGCTTAAATATCATATAGTAATAAATTATTAAGTTTTATAGTACGTAATTACACTCGGTATTCAGACGCCTAGTATTCATAAATCCACATTAACGTTCATACAGTATAACTATTGAAGTGAAAACTTTTTTAGCGGCGTTGTACACTTTTTTTGGAATGGGTAAAAAATGTTAAACTCGCGTCAGGACACGTGACCTGATCGAAAATTCGTAAGACGGATGGAGAGTAGACAGCTGGCGCGGCGTATTTAATGTAATATAAATTGTCATGTTTGTGTACGATAGCGCAATAAATAAATATTGTATTCTACCACATAAATGATAGTATACTGATAATTAAAGCAATTCGTGCAAAATTATTCCCTAACCATTATAAAATATCAAAAATGCACAATGTTAATATTTAAGTTTTTACTTCTGCCGGTACTCCCGGAGTGCAACCCGTCGTTTTTTTTTATAGAAAACAATAGCACATTAAATATCAAGAACACCACGATTTCAAACATTCTAAAGCATACAAAAATGTCCGGTCATTAATAAAAGGTGTTTTACCGTTAAGTCCGGGTGGTGGAGGCGGAAATGGCGGAATCGTCCCATACCTCCCCGACCCCTCAACATCCCCCTCTTCTTGGTCCACCTGCGAAACAATTAATTACATAGAATGCATGTTTAAATACATCTGTGCAATAATTAAGCGGCTTACTCAGTACGTTTGTCTTTGTTAGCTTAGCGTTTTACGAAATATTACACAAATTTTTTATCAGATTTTAAATGCGTTGTTATTTTAACATGGGTATTTAGCGATCTCAATGTTAGCAAATTGGAGATTACATATAACAAGTATTTTACTTAGTTGAATTTTTTAATCGCATTTAAATTCGATAAAACCTAATATAACTAGGTTCAGGCGTGTTTAGTTTTGTTAGTTACGTTAGAAGTAAATTAGTAAGAGCATGCAATATAATAATCTATTAGTGAAAAGTATATTGGCCTAAGAATTCCTTTTATGAGCAAACATTTCGAGGCAAAATACGTCATTTATAAATAGTTCCGGTGAATAGTAACGTGAAATCAAAACAAATGGATGTATGGACCTTATCAATCAACTCCTTAAGTTTACTTGTTAAAGTTAAAGGTGAAACCAATGACTACTGTTATTCTAGTTCTTCCCATTTTAAATAACTCAATGTCAATTTGAATCTATGAATACCAAGAATCTGTTATTCTGTACTTATGAAGTATTATAAAAAACCTTTATTAATTTTATTTAAAAACTTGCTAATGGTTACACAAAGTAACCAATACATTAATTTAATTATTAAATATTAAGGACTACAATATATTCCACCTATTACGCATTTAAAACAAAAAATAACGAAATTTGTAAAAACAGGGATTTTACGGTGTCAGAAAAACGGATGTCTAGATTTAACCTGTTAATTTTGGCTATATAATAATCTATAATATATGGGTAAGTCGTCGTCTACCAAAATCAGTTTATCGGTCTAACATAAGCTTCGAATTTATCACAAAAAGAAGGTTGACCCGATAAATTGGCACCTAACGATAATCAAAAAAGCGTTGACGAGTAAATGAACTAACATTTCAATATATAACGTAGCTTCAGTGATAGGCACACGAGTAGGCTTCGGGCGTTTTTATTTGTTTGAAAACAATTGTGATAACAAAATGTTATTAACAATAAAATATTAGATTGTTTCAAACCAACCTATAGAAACATATTGTTAAAAAAAATTGGCGCGTTCTACTTTGTCTATGGTTCTATGTGTAGTCTGTGGTCCTTTTGCGAACTTCACTACTATGAGTTTATACTCTATTATCAGTTACTTCCTTTTTTATAACCTTGATAAACTGGCTGTACCGATTCTAATATCTGCTATATTAACAATAGAACTCATTCAACAATTAAATGAGTATTCAATTACAACTACGCTCTGCTAACACATACAATAGTTAATCTAGCATATAGTTCTAGCCATGATTAAGTTTAAAATACATTGAAAATCTAAAGAAAATTCCTACTCTCACCAAAACCACGCGGAGTATGTATCTTATGTTACAACGTACGATCGGTGGATAATGTTCCGGCCCCTCCTAGTAAAGTAAATAGTTATATACTTTTAATTAACGAAACAAAACAAATCAGCCTTATAACACACAACTAGCTGAAGCACTGACAAGCAGAGCAAACTTTTTATTTGAACGATGTCGTATTTGTTTAGTACTAATTAAATTTTCAGTATTACATACAAGTGTTTTTGTTACTATTTTATTTATAACGATTAAGTAATATTCCGGCTGCTTCCAAATATTTTTAATTTCACCGTAAATTGAGTTCAGAATCTACACATACATATGTCTTACCAAATAAAACATGAAGACCTATAAGTTCCTTTTGCGTATGAAATGTATTTGGATGCGATTTCGCTCTTTAAAAATATTTTTAGATTTGTCCGCTGATAAAGTCGCATGCATCAGAGTAGATTTTTACTAAATATGGTTAATGTGTTCAGAGCTTTACGATAGCGAGCCATTGCCGGAAATGTTTGCATAACGACTTATTTGTTTACATTTTCGCGGCAAAGTAAATACGATTGGGCGTCGGGAATTATTTTGTGGTTGGCAATGGAATATTTGCTCGAAAATATCGTTGATTTTTTTATTGCTCTTATCAATTACATATACGATATTGACCTCGATGTCTGCATGGACAAAAAAATCGGTTACGTAATATGTAAAAGCTTGTAGACTTTAAAAAAAATATCTAAATAGATCCGTTCCAGGTACTTTTAGAAATGGTTGTGTAGCACTAAAACCTGTCCAGATCTTGACATATTTGGTAGTGGGCTGATCAATTTAAATAAAAACCATGATTAAGTGATACCTAATCCGGTGTATTAGTAATTTTTTAATTATATTTTTATTGTATTTTTTGGTAACATTTATGATTACCATAATTGTAATATATTTTAGAAAAGATTGTAACATATATTATAGAAATAGCATTATGTGTGATATGGTTAACTTTAATAAATTAATAACACCTAAAAAATCTATGTTTTATAAACAAACATAATGCATGTTAATACTGAATCTAAAACCGATCATCGTTATATGATAATAAAATATGGATTTATAAGCGATTAACTACAATCGACGCGGTGGCATACTTTTTTTTTCCAGGAGATTTTTACACTCAATTTTTTTTTTGCTCTCTGCCCACTATCCCGTAGCATACCATGACCGTACTAGGACCGTTTCAGACAAAAAACTATTCTTTGTATGGAGAAGTATGAGACCATGCCCACTAGACCGTTCCGTCACCGGCCGACACCGTAGCGTGCCATGCACGGGCCGTCAACTATTCGTCGGAGGGAATATTTTGCCGGTGCGGACACGCTACGTGCATGGCACGCGACGTTGCCAGACCGGTGACTGAGCGGGGAGTATGACCGTTACAAACCCGTTTTAAATGCGTTAAATTTGAATGTACACATTCGGAAGTACTGAAAAAACTTTTCTCCGTCATCAACTAAGTGCCTGAATAATGTCCAATATTAACACTGATATTTGTACGAGAATGAACCGATGCCTTACGAGTGTATTGAAAAGATTTCTGCCGTGTCACATACGGGCATCATACGGATTAAATACGGGTTACATACGGGTTGTAAACGGGTTCAGAACGCTGTCGGCCCGCTTCAGTGGGCGAAATAGAGCGTACCGGATTGCTTTCCGTGCCTGATACGTTCCTAGCACGGTCATGGTATGCTACGGGATAGTGGGCAGACACCTTTAACGGGACCAATTTGTTTTAAAGCGTTATCATCTAACAGCTCGATCTTCGTGTCACAAACAGAACTATATTAGAATATAGACTAAAAATATCCCTTAAATTTTACAGGTTTGGTTTTTTTTATTTAGTCAAAAAAATTTGAAGTTTGCTCTCTACTAGGTCTCTGTTACAAAATAATGATGACATATACATACTATATTTTCATGAAATGACTAACGCGGTCATTGACGTGAGATGGTCATATCATAAGAATGTCTATCTCGAGACAATCTAACTCCTTGGGTGTACGTTTATTGTTATTTAATGAATATTTCTCATTCACTGCGTTATCATAAAGTATTTCGCGGTTAAGTAAGTCAATGAAGCCCCATTTATATGTCAACCTGATAGAAAAACCTAAAGTATTGTGCTACGTAATAGCAAATTTGGAATTGAAGTGTGTGTGTTGTGTTTAAAACAAGCGTTGTAAACGCATATCTATAATAGCGAATAAGTATCAGGCGAATAAATATTTTGATATAAAAAAATACTAGTAAAAACTAAAATTGGATGCGTAGTTTTTATTACGTTTCTAACATTATTTTTACTCTATTTGTCATGTATTTTAGAATGTATGTATCCTATAGTATAAGTTACAATCTATCTATGTAACTTATACTATAGAAAATGCTATTTTCATGTGGTGTACTTTAATAAATAAATACATATGGCAAAATATACCTCTATCGTAGTAACAATCACGATTTCTCATGTACACATACTGACTATTCGACTGACGATATAAATCCTCCTGTTAAGTTTTGGCGTTTTATTAGTTATTTTATAATTGCGCAGTCATGAAAATTAATCTTTGCGGTAAAACGAAAACTATTAAATCAAATACATACCAAGGAAATTCCTTAATATATCGATCACCAGCCTAGATACCATTAGTAGGTACTAAGTAAATGATTACTTCGCTGTTCCTAGAGTTATCTCTGGTATAAGTTTGATAAACTATTTGATAATCTATTTGATAATAAACTATTAACATAGTTACAACGTAGTATTCACAAACTATGGGTAAGATTCAGTGACGAGATATAGCGCAAATTATGACTCTGATATGTCAAAATCGATGAATTTTGACATGCGGAAGGGACAAGCGCTAACTCTATGCTTAGACTTAATCCCTCAAGACTTAAATTAATGTTTTAGGTAAATCATCTTCATTGTAGAAATACGGGGTTTAGTATTAAATTAGTTATTAAAATACTTAAATATTATTATTTTTTAAACATACACAATAGTGCAAAACAATAACATTAGTATCAAGACGTCACAGTTGGTGTTAGTAAAACAATAACTGATACTATTCCATTTATTTATGCGAACCAAAGGTTTCGATATCAAAATACCAGGCGTAAAAACTACCAGTCGTAGATTACGAGCCGAATTGACGGCTTTAAAATCATTTTTTTTTAATATTACATTTAGGATTTTCTTGGATTAATATCAGTTATAACAAAACAAGGAAATAATAATCACCAATGAATTGTCAATATAAATCTCGTCGCCATCGCCGCCTTTGCCTATATCCTGTCAAACCATAATTAATTATAATCTGTATGAAAGTAGGTCAGACTCATAAAATTGAGTAATATTTTTTATACAAATGCAATTAAATAAGGTTCTCAAGAGTGTTTCCTTCAAAAGTTCTCCTATAAAAGAATTTTCAAATCCCACAGGATATAAATTAATTTTGTATTACTGCTTATGGAGTCCGCTTTAGGGACCTTTTTAGACTTTTGAGACTAATATTATTTGTATGAAATTAATAAAGACTAACCCGTTACACATAAAATCGTCTCTTTCTTTAAATATATGTTTTCGCCGTGATAAAAGAGAAGAGTACCTACTGCCGTTCAAAGCTATTACACTGATATTTTTTATCAATAAGGAGTACTTATAAATAAAAGTAGTTTTCTATATTTGGCATGCTTAATAAGTATGTATGCAATATTATCTCACAGGCCTATCAATAAAATATCTATCCTATCTTTCTATCTAAAATCCTAAGATATTATTTGAAGAAAAGTTAAAGCAATTATTATGAAAATAACTTACCTCAAATGTGTTCACACACTGTACTTCGGCTTGTGAAGGCGATCCAAAAAGCTTCAGCTCTTGAAAGGCACCCTGTATTATTACCAATGTTAACACTTGGAACCAAACAGATCCCATTTTGGCTGACAAGATATTATCAAGACTGTACCGATACCTTCACGAATTTTGTGTATTTAATATTTTTTATAAATAAAATAGTTTTTAAAAATAAAATTATAAAAACACAAGTTTTAATGCTAACAGCATTACTCGTAAGAATAATGTAAGTAAAATAATGATAATGGCGGTTGCTATAACATCCGGTAAAGATGCGCACACGCACCCGTGTCAATCAACGCATGCGCTGTACAGCACTAAATTTCAAACAAACTCGCGCCATATCTTGACAACTTGTAAACAACCAGTTTATTGTGTTACCTGTGAACCCTGAAGTTGTAGCTAAATTAATGCCCATTAAAGATCATTTTACGCTGGACGTAAGATTGTACGCCTGATCGCTGTCATAAATCGGAATTGATAGCAATGTAATTTTGCAGCGTTTCCCTTAGTTGAAACTAAGGGACATTTGTACATTTTCAGTTTTTAATATTTGAATTTTACTAACTATCTCTGAAAGTCAGCTACTTATCATTTGTAGATCACTACGCTGTATATACATATGTCAGGGAATACTAGGATTATCAGGAAATGATTTGTCGAACCATAATTAATAATATAATAATTTAATTTGTTTTGTTATTATTTAATTGTTTCATAGTTTGCATAACTTAACGAATAAATGTACGAATTTTGTTACGACCGATTGGTCGTAACAAAGTGCAGAGCAATTGCCTCGAGTGGCGTACAGGGTAGGTAACAAACAGTTCTGATTGAGTATTCAGTGAAGCATTGTGGTGATGAGAAGATGGGGCGAGTTCGGTCTAGTAGATTGTGATTAAAAGTGAGATCAGTGCACACCGGTGCTGCTCATTATATTTAAAGCTAAAGTGTTCTTTGTAATGTTAAAAGGAATCAATCTAAATTAAATATTATACGATAATTATTTGTCCTTGCGGCCAAAATCAATATGCAATCTCAATCCAATTTTAGCTATCTTATATCGACAATTCAATCCATTTCTAAAGAATGGACTGGATTGAGTTACCAATCTAATTATTCAACCAATCGTTCAGAGGACGGATCGGTGATTGAAGATTGCCCTCTGTATGAAAATGTTTACAGATGCCAATAACTTATCTATCCATTTTGTCAGTTGCTTCGATTGGCCAATTCAATCTCGGATTGCTATCGGTGAAATGCTTAAACTGCTGAATTAGTTGCTTACACTACCCCACATGACGCCCTCTAAACCCGCTAATTTCGATGTCAATATCGATGAACTAACGCTATTTCTCCGACAAAATATTAATTTTAGTTATCTGCGAAATAATTGTCAATAAATTAATTCCTAGATAACTAAAATTAATTTCCAATGGTTGCCTGGTAGAGATCGCTCGAAAGCGATAAGGCCGCCAGTTGCCTTCCTTTACATTTAATTATGTTAAATTTTTTATATTGTAATGCAACGAAGTGTAAATAAATAAATCAATCAATAAAAATAAATGACACCGTAATACAAATCTCATAAAACATATTAAAAATTTTTACTACATAACGGAAAATGGATATTTCAAATTCACCGAATCGCGGGTTCAGTTTAATAACGAAAAAATTTCCAACTAATCAACGTTGAACAAAAGGTGAACCTAGTCTAAAACAATTTTTCGATTTCAGATTTTTAATTAAAAAATACGTCGGACTACACCAGCCATTTCCATGACACCACTGAGTAAATAATATTTCGCGGTGTGTGTGGTTTTCGGTGGGACAAAACGTTTTAAGTTTTAACGAGTTGCCATATTGGATACATTGAAACATGATTGAATTTTGTAATTTAAAATTGTTCGCTATAGAGATAAAAGCCTCGAGTTTCCATTTTCCGCATGTAAGTTTTTTTTATAGAACAGGGGGCAAACGGGCAAGCACCTGATGTTAAGTGATACCGCCGCCCATGGACACTCTCAATACCAGAGGGCTCGCGACCCTTTTAAGTGTAATAAGTGTGCTCTTTTTTGAAGGACCATAAGTCCAATTGGTTAGATAATACTTCAGTGGGCAACTGGTTCCACAAAGTGGTGGTGCGCAGCAAAAACTGCCTTGAAAAACGCAGTTGTGGAACGGCGGACGTCGAGGTGATACGGGTGGAATTTCGTATTCTGCCTATGCCTTTTTCATATATTTACACTATACATCTAGTAAGTATTATCAAACTGTCATATAACATCAAGACCGAAACTGACAGAATGCTCAGTGATGTTAAGAGATACTGCTGTCCTTGAAAACAGCCATATGTTTTCTATAAAACGAGTAATTCAATGTAAACAGTGTCGGTAAAACCACTCTATGTAAAACTAAGGCACTAACGTATATTGTAATATTAGCGCGAATGAGTTTTAATTGTAAGGCATTTTATAAATAATCGAACAAAATTAAACACTTTTAAGTCGTGAAAATTAACTGATGTATCGTTTGCATTTAAGCTATTTAACAATCAGGTTGATTGCCTCAACCTTTTATCAAAATTCTAAGTCCCTTCTTTCTGAAGAACGCGTTTTGGTCAAAGCTCACCGATGTCCAGATTGAGCATTCTGATAAACAAGCTAGATCTGGATATCGATAGTTGCTCCTCTCACACTTTAAAATCGATTTTCGTTTAGTTTTTGTAATTTTAATTGTTTTGTTTTGTTTAATATTTGTATTATTTCTTCGTGTATATGTCATGTTTGCCTATAAGTGCTTGTCCCATTAAAAATTGTATATTGTGGTTCTTTTACCAATATAGCTTTATCAATAAAATATCCGAACACACCCATAAATGTGCCATTCTGAGATTTTAAACTCTTTGTTAGTAGATTGCGTTGGTTGCAACTACTGTTTAGCTCATAATTATTTCAGCTTGGGAACGTCCTAAAGAAAACAAATGCGGTATTCGTTACAATGTATTTCATGATGAAAGGTTAGAAAGCGTTCAACCTGAGAAATAACAAAGAAACGTAGCAAAATGGGAACAAATTATAAAGCTAAGTTAGGACTCGAAGATTAAGAGCTACCATCCATTCCGGGCCATTTCAGAAAACATACGAATGCCATTAATTTTATAGGTCACAAGATTTTCTTCCAGCGCACCATCACGTAACCAACAACCAGTGCAACAAGATCTCCCTCGTTATTCCCTTAGTAATTTTCCCTCGGCGTATTTAAAGTAACATTTTATATGAGGGGTCTATATACACTGGATACGTTATAATAACGTTGTATAAGGCTGGTCAATCTCTGGAGAATAATCGTTTTCGCAAAAAGAGTGATTTTATTTGAGTTTGATTGTGGCTATATTTCTAGCCGGGTCATTAATTTATATTGGAGAAGGCTTTTGCTTTGATTGATACATGATATATGATATGAAATGCGCTCCTTAATAGGTACTACCCTTAAAACAAATCGTAGTTCTGGTATCATAAACCCAAAACGATATAGGATCTCACACAAAACAATGCAATTCATGTATATAAATATATACATATATGTCAATTCCTGTAGTATACTTGTAATATACAACAGCAGTTTTGACCTAGTTGCTTCAGCGTGCGACTCTCATTCCTGAGGCCGTAGGTTCGATCCCGGCTGTGCAGAAATGGACTTTCTTTCTATGTGCGTATTTAACATTCGCTCGAACGGTGAAGGAAAACATCCTGAGGAACCCGACATGTCTTTGACCCAAAAAGTCGACGGCGTGTGTCAGGCACTGGAGGCTGATCACCTAGTTGCCAATTACATTGAAAAATGATCATGAAACAGATTCAGAAATCTGAGGCCCAGACCTAAAGTGGTTGTAGCGCCACTGATTTTAAATATATTACATCAACAACTTATATTATATTTGGTCGTATGTCGTATCGTATGGTGGTTAGTATGTTTGGTCCACATAACGATAACAGTAATAAATAAACACATATTCAGAACGAGACCAAGCATTTCCTAAAATAAAGTTTTGATTAGTTTTTAGTTCTTTTTTATATAAGAACAATGGCAGTCGTTGAGGTAAGGCTTCAAGCTAAACACCGTACTTACTTTATTACAACCTGAAATTATACCAACATTCTAATAAACAAATTACTCACAGATTCAACTGTCCGAGGTGCAGATTTCCATTGGCTATACATCTCAGCTTTACCCACTTTATGCTCAACACTATCAAAAAGTTTCATCGTGGATGCTACAGCCAGTCCGATCCCTAACAGCACTAACACTAATAATGTACACATACACATCTTAGTTTTAGTCGATATCACCATTGCCATGATGCACTATTTTATAACTGTTTATTAGCTTTTGAAATACATGTTTGTCTATGGTACAAAGTAGCTTGCTACGCTTGGAAACGTTCTGTGTCTATACTGAATATGGTCTAATGAAATAACTATATTTTAATACACATCACAAAACCTTTACGCGTAATGTCATATTTGAACCACATAACGAGGATTTAATCCGGCCTCAGAACTTGACATTATTAAATATTTTTGTATACTATATTACCTATATTCTTATGCAAAGGAATGCGCCTTATAAAAGTTAATAGCAATCATGTCTTAAGTATGGTTGCCATATCATCATTGAAAAGATACTAACAATATTATTTCGTAGTTATTTTTAAAAGCGCACGCATGTAGCTAAGAAACAAAATTTTAAATGATAAAAAGTTATCAGAAGCTCGATAAAATAAGAGGTTTTGCTATAGCTTGCTTAGAATTGCATGCATATTTTGTTTTTTTTTTTTTAATTTATAGAAGTTTGATTAGTCATTGCTTATTTTTATTAATAAACTAGCTGATCTGGCTAACTTCGTTCCGCCCTAAAACCTTATAATATCGTTGTTACTTTAATTTAACTTATTTTAGGATTTCATTAATGTTAAGTATTACATTAATACAACTTTTTTGCAAATACAGAAATGTTTTATTGCTTGCCATTGCGAAAGAAGAGTGGTAGTTTTACACATTAGGCATCTTCTCTCTAGCGTCAATATGGCGATACTGCATGTTAAGCACTTTCTGATATCCAACATCTTTTGATCAGGATCAAAGCATGGTTATGCATCTCCTCATTCACCTCAAGATCGGAATTTCTTGAACTGACACGAATTCGACGTAAAATGATGCGTAGTTTTATCAACAGATGGCACCATAATATGGTTTTGCATTCGTGAAATTAATTAATTAATTTGTTGTTATTCGATAACTTATCCGATATTTAATTGCTTATTCTGCTATTCGGGACGGAAACAAATCCAACAAATCAAAAACCATGACAATCGGTCCAGCCGTTCTCGAGTTATAAGTGTGGTAACAAACACGACTTTCTTTTATATATATAGATATAAATAACAATTGAAAATAATATTTATACTTTTTAATCTTGATACCAAATTCAAATAACCAAGCATTGTGTCATATAACTGTCAAATATTATTCTTCGTACAAAACTATATAAAAAGGGTCCGTGATTCTGTCTTTTCAGTAACTTCGTAAAGTTTCAGTAACGCTATTTGAATCCTACCCTCAGCACTGTTTGAAAGGCGCTATTTTGAGATCGATCTAAGGTACTAGAAACTGAAATGAATTGAAAAACTATTCTTGTTCCGGATAGTCCATATCATTAGGAAGGTGAAACCGCAGGGTACTGTTTTGTTACAAAAACAAAAGGTTAAGATGACTCGTGTATAAAAAAAAATACTTTGTAACTACCCTCCGCTTATTTATTTTAGGTATATAATATGAGTAGGTTTTATTATGCACGCGTATATTCAATGAATACTCCATAAATAAAGAGAACACACAAATGTTATTTATAAACAGTTGAGAGATCGAATCTGGTTTATTTAATTTAGGATTGTGGCAAGTGTTGATGGTATTAGGAATACGCTGAATATTTGAAGTCGTACCAAAGCGTAAAATAATAAATCTATATAGTCTAATACATATATAAAATTCTCGTGTCACAGTTTTCGTTGCCATACTCCTCCGAAACGGCTTGACTGATTTTGATGAAATTTTTTGTGCTTATCCGGTATCTATGAGAATCGGCCAACATCTATTTTTCATCCCCCTAAATGTTAGGGGTAGTCCACCCCTAAATTTTATTTTTTATTTTTTAGACAAAATTTTTAATTTCTATTTTTTTATGATACAGCATTAAAAATATACATACAACCCCTAATTTTCACCCCTCTACGATCAACCTCTATTTTTTATGATAAATGATAAACATGGCAAAACGACGTTTGCCGGATCAGCTAGTAATAAATAAACTTAACTTAATTGTTATTAGTATTCCTACAGATGATGTATAAGTTTAGGTTCGTCGCAACACGCGTTTGAAAATATTAACATGCTTTCGTGCCTAGATGTGTAGTCGTTCTAGGATTTTATTTTAAAATAACAATAATAGGACATCAAAACAGCTATTTCATATGTAACACTTTGTGTAACACGAAAATAATTTATTAGGAAAACTTGAAAGTGAAAAATTAAATAATCAAAGCTTTCATCAGTTGTAGCACTTGTGCATAAAATTCAAAATAAATCGAAAAAGAATCAGTGTAAAGTTGACATGTCTTGTTGATATGTTGACACTTGACACCTGACGCGCTATATAATAGCGGTTTACTATTTGTAATTTTATCAGATAATAGTAAAATAATAAAGACTCATACATACAAAACAAAAGGTGTTGCTTGATTATTTATACAATTTTGTAAAAATGTTTGATATTGTTCCAATTTAGAATACTGCACATGTCCTTTAGGATATAAGAAGCCCAAACGTATAAGTATCGCGATCCAGCGAGACGATGTTAAGAGATGTTATTCAATTTATTTTATTTAGTCGTTTATATGTCTATGCAAATAATATATATTTGTATAAAAAAAAACTAAATTAATTAATAGTTCCAATTTTAAAAGTTATAATTATTGCGCGGGATATTCACTGACACAAACCATAGATTAACACTGAATCCAGTCCACATAGATAAAACTGTTTATTATTTTAATTTACGCGTATTATTTTCGGCAGAGCGGTCTGCCCGCTAAGACAGTACTGTAGCATCAGCTGGTAGCAAGTCGATATCCCCAGCGAGTTGGCGACGTCTAGTCTGTGATGCTGACCCAGATCGAAACCCTCAAGGAATGGCAGATTGTTTTTCTTTTTTATGTGATATTAACATGGCGATGGATTTCTATGGATTAAAGTAGATTTTTCTGAAATAAGATATTCCGCGAGTATTTCTTTCGCGTTTTTTTTTTATGTTTATTCTAATTAGAAGAAGATAATATAAGAAAAATTACGTAATAAATGAATTAAATTTTATAAAAAAATAAACCGGATTTAACTTTTTGTTTGACTCTAAATTTCGAGTATTAATTAATAACTTATGAGTATTTAATTTTTGACAATTCATTGGACAACAAAAACGATTTCCAAAATTGTTCTAAGATGCTTTCCAATTTACTGCCATACAATGTGAGACTAATTAATATTATCATAAATAGTAATTTGTCATGGAATCAACCAAATAAATGAGGAAATATACCAAACGGTCAATTCATGAATAGCTATAAAAACGTATATGCTACTACAATATTACTTTATCTAATAACCACTAGATAACAAATAATTCGGGTTTGCTCAAAATTATCTCACCATTAGAGTGCCTCGTATCAGTTTTAGTGTCTTATCTAAGTGCTTTCCTATTCTTAGCTACACTAAAAGTATCGGCTTTCTGAATGTTTTTACGGAGCTTTTAAAACAATTATTGTTTTCTTACACATAAACAAAATATTTCTTAAATATTTATAGTCTATGTAAAACGAACTTAGTCCTGATATTCTTAACATATAAAGTATTAATAATAAAAAAATATAAATAAAAAATTAAAAATAATTTAAAAAGTTTGGCACCTGTGAGTTGTGACAGTGTACATATTTTAGTGCTGGCAGCATTTCCTCGCTGTATTGCGATTCTTAGTCGTTGAGAGAAAAAAACACCAGCTTTGGGCTCACCAATACTATTTACCAGGCGCCAACTTAAATCTTTAATTAGCGCCTGTGCACCCACGACCCAGTTTCAACTCCAAAAGAAACAAAATCAAACAAAATACACATAACTGCAGATGTCAAATGTAAGTTTGTATAGATTAACATGATCACTAAAAGGCTGGAGGATGGAAATTTCGCTAATTGTGTTTATTTTTTGTAACTGCTAGCTATCTTAGCTTGCTTGCCTCCAGGTGAGTAACGTCATCCTTCTAAATCAAAAAACCCAACACATTTCTTATGTATTAAAGTCAGATCTAGCGCTTTGGTAGTATCTGAATCTTACTGTTTTAAGTACTAAAAAGTACTAAGAAGTTTGACCATAAATTATATAAAGGTGTAATTATTTAGTACGTTGAGATGTAACACTCAAAAATACATCCAAAAATTTCCTCAAAACTGACGTTTCAAGTGTAAAATCTGCGTCAAAATGCGTCGGGATAATTGGTGAATTTTTGGCAAAGTCACAAGAGGGTTTCTCGAGTCTCAACGGCCGTGTTTAAGTCAATATAATGGCGTCGCCCAGTCTCCCGACCTCGTTATCTGAAGGACCACAGTGGGCTAGTTATCGTTAAATATTTACTTCACTGCTTTATCCGAGACTTAATTACAAGTAAAGATAACTAGCTAGTCCCTCCAATAGCCAGTCACTTTGTTGAATATAGTAATAAATCGTCTAGTTACTTTTACAATTAATATAATACAAATTCAGAATCATTTATTAATTTACGTAACACAATGTACACTTATGAACGTCAATAAAACTACATATTTAATGCTTCTAATTTTAAATTTACTGCCAGTTCTCAGATCAAGCGCGTAGAACGGAAGAGAAGAACTGGCAATAAAGTCTCCGCCACTCTTTTTAATCGCCCAATTACTGGCTATAAGGGATTAGAAGTATTAAATCATAGTCATAGTCGCCTAGAGAGGAAGATGTGCTCAGTTATTGTTCCACCATCGTCACGTGGTGTATCGCGCACTGGTTTGCGCATACAGAATTATTTTTATAATACTAAATTAAATTACATTATTAGTACTACAGGCCAAAAGTTGAAACAAAAGTTTGTTCTGTGCACTCATATTTTTAGAATCAAAGCTTCATGTTTTTGACCAGTGCCAAGAAGAGTAGTTAAGGGGGGTATATGTTTGGTAAATATATAATCCTAGAGTCAGCGAATAAAGAGTTGCAAATATATGATAACAAAAAAACATTTTGAGAAAGTTGCAAGGCTTGGGATTTAAGATTGGACAATTATTTCTTACATTGACACTCCAAAACAAAAAGCCAAATGACGTAATCTAAGCACGTATTTTTTTTTATATAATAGGGCAAAAAAGCCTACGTGACGCCCAAAAAGGGCAACGCAGCCGATTGACATCTAATTAAGTGGGTGCGTTGCCGGCCTTTGAGGGAGGAGTATACTCTTTCTTTAAACAATTTGAGGGAAACTCTCACCGGGAGTCGATTCTATTTTGATTTAGTTTTCGTAACATTCGTAACAAATCAAATTTGGAATCAAATTGTGTAAACTTTATACTAAAATTGGTACCTCTTGCAACTTACTTTGTTATCAATTTTTTATCTCTATCAAAACCAGTTATGTATAATGGAATTTTGGCCCATGAACTATTTTGGTAACTCGAAACATCAAACGCAAATCATAGTTGTCTATTAACCCTTCAAAGAAAATATTCGAAGGTTTTACCTTAAATGCCTTACCAAAGCCCACATTCCTCTGTTATACATTCCACATAAATTATGTCCCTGCAACGTGGGATGGCTCAAAGGACTCACAAGGATTGTGCACAAAAAGCTTTAAGTATACCCTCAATTAGCTAGTTCTACAAATTTAGTATATTCTAACAGTATATTAAATGTAAAATATTTCTATGAAATTTGCTTTATAAAGGCTATTTTAAGTTATTATGTTTGAAAGTACTATATCTTAGTACATAGAACTACATACAAAATATTTTATCAGTAAATCACATATATTCATATACCTAATGTTAATATTTATGTTTTTTTTTAACAGATAAAATTAGTATCAAAAAATTAAGAGATAAAACAGGGTTTGCTGACGTTGTGTATAAAACAAAACTAAAATGGAAATGGGCTGGACATACCGTAAGAGGAGCAGATAATGGAGCAAAATTGTTACTCTATGGCAACCAAGAGGCCATAAAAGAAACAAAGGTAGGCAATTTAAGGGGTGGGCCGATGAAATCGTGGAAATGGCAGGAAAGACCTGGACAAGATTGGTTTACAATAAGGAAAAATGGAGGACAATGGGGGAGCCCTTTGCCCGTAGGCACACAGAATCAGTTATGATAGATTAAGGAAAATAACAGTTATAATGTATATATTTTGTATTCTGATATAAGGCTATAAATAAATAAATAAATTTAACAGATAACTGAAGTGACACCGATGGACACTCACATTAGAAGACTCGCAAGTGCGTTGCCGGTCTTTTAAGAATAGGTACGCTCTTTTCTTCAAGAAAATTCTATTAACTATTACGTTTAATTAGTAGTCAATAAATCTGAGTGAAAACCATTTTAACTTTTATGTATTGTGAGTATTATCTGTATTGCTAAATTAATTACGCGGAAAATAACAAATTTAGACTGATCATCACGTTAAGTATTAGTATCTTAGCTGACCTCAAGCTGCTACTTATTAAAAACAGTTTTTTAAATATATTTTTTTGGTAACACGCACACGCGGCATCACCCCACTAAGTTGGTATCACATTGACAGCTGTCATTTGATCGACAGTGTTGGCACTACAAAAAATTAACGTGCTGGCGATACAACCGGCGGATCTAGACTGAGTTTCACCTCGCTAAGAATTTGATAAATATTTACGATAAAAAGCGTAAAAATAGCTTACATCTAGAGGAATAATGGCGGTTAAAAATGTCTAGTACTCTTCTCTAATCAACGAATTAACGGCAATAAAGGTAATGGACTTTACTTGTTGCCAGTTAAAATTTAGATATAGAATAGCATAGAGTTTAACCTTTTAAACCTTTAATTTAAGTTTACAGTTAATTTAAAGCTTGTTAAAAAGTTTGTATAAATTTATTAATAATTCTTTTACGATATATTCATTACGTTGATCATTTTATGTATACCAATATATACAATTTATACATGTATACATTCATTTGAATCTGCATTACTTTTTGCTAGATAATTAAACTACAAATATATGGATTTTGGTATATGTTCCGTGATTATTAATAAGGCAATTAGGTGATCAAACTTCTGTGACACATACCGCCTTTTTGTGTCTAAGGCATGCCGGTTTCCTCACGAGATTTTCCTTCACAGTACGACCATGGGTTAAATGCCCACATAGAAAGTACATAGGTGCACAGCCTGGGATGAAACTACGACTCCAAGGATGAGAGTCGCTCGTTGAAAGCACTACACCAACAATACTCTATAACCAGTAATAAAAACATTCCCACAAAATGGGGTAAAAATAACCCAAACATCACGTTTATGGATTTTAACACGTTCAACCCCTTTGAACACACGGAGCAATCAAAACAAACAATAGTCACTTATCTAGTCGGTTATATTAACAGCGTTACATCTGTTATAATAATTAATTTACAAACATTAATATGAATGAAAAAGTTCATGTTTTCGCCTTTGCACTATTGAGACTTGGGTAGGACAAATTAAGCGGAAGAAATATTAATAAGTATGGATGATAATTAATTAGGTAATGAATATGTAAACAATGCTGAGAAACACCGATTTGCCAGCAGATTAAGTGACGTAAGTGAAAATGGATAGGCCAAACACTCCGAAGAGATTCCGGCTATTCCAAGCAAACCTGGCGTCGTACAGTTACAGATGAGGCAAAAAAAGCCGGAAAGACTTCGAGCGAGGTGAAATACGAGGCTCAAGACCGAACGCAATGGAGACTCACCGTAGACGCCCTCTGCCCCATCTAGATCATTATGTATAATGATATATAAATAAAGATAAACATTTCGGTACTATAATTCGTTCATGACAGTCAGTGTTATACTTGCTAAATCAGCTTTAAAATAAGCAAAGGGTTCGCGTCACGCATTGCGTGCTAATGAAAACAAAAGAAGGTTTTATTTACTATTAGGATACTTAAAATTTTGTTTATGTTGTTTATACATAGAGCGTTGTAAAGACTCTAACTCATCCCCGATTTAAATAGATATTATTGTACGCATTAGCCAGCAACACGATAATGAAAATTCAGTGTAATGGTTACGAATCAAAGGCTTTCTGAGAAAGTCAATAAGCTATGAAATGTTATGCACTAACATCGGAATTCTGGTTTGAGCAGAGCTAAAATCTACGAAAATTCTGCTTTTATTAAACTAGTCTGAGTGAAGCACGTCGCATATTTGTTCTTTAAACTTTTGGTACTTCTTAGGTAAAAAAATTATACCTATTTTGCTTGTGATATAGACACAAATATATCAAATTATTAGATAGACCGTTATAAAAAGTAGTATATTTTTATAACCTAATAATTATACGAAAATATATTAAGGGAGTTTAATTTAATATATTGAAGAAAGTTATCTTATTCAATTTTATTTTTTATACATTTAATAAAGTCACAAAATCTGATAAATCCAAGAGGCTGATTGCAGATGAATGACAAAAAAATATATATAACGCAGTGTCATATTATCGATTATAATATAATGCTGTTTACTATAAGTCCCATATCTTATTAAAGCTTTCGTACGGTTTGTAAAATCATACCACTTCTAATTTGGTGTCTGAGTTGCGTCGAGAGCTCTCAAATGATATCTCGTTCAATCCCTAGCGAATGCATACTTCGCGATACACGTTACGTTATCCTGAATCTAAATTCACTCGAGTCGATGGCTTACTTGGAGGAGCTTTTTTACTGGGAAGAAAATTTAATCTCTTTCAATATTTCTCAAAAAGCTATAATGATAAACATTATGGTGCTTAAAGCCCAAAATGTATGTAAATCGTAATAAAAGTTATATTAAACTACTTCGCTTGTTCTCATATATACTTTTTGCTAAAAAACTACGAGTTTTCCAACGAATTCCTCGTGAGTATTTGAAATTTCAAATTACGAAATATTGCGTTGCCATACCGAGAACAGCAAAAAAATTTTAAACAGAAAGCGTGACGGCTGCTGAACGAAGTCATATTATATATTTTCAATAATTGGGGATTTAAAAGAGCAGATCAGCAAAAATTTTGTTTGGGATTGCATGCACTTTATGGATATATGATAATTTCCTATTGCCCAATCTAAATTATGGATTTTCATACTAAGGTGTTTAAAGAAAAAACTTTTTACCGGATTAAAGTTATGTATTATTACAAATTTACAATTATTTAACATAATTTTAAATTTATTCGACGTTTCGCGTGCTTTACAGCGTGCGTGGTCACGGTGACAGAAGACAAAAGGTGTAGAATGTCAAAAAGTATCACAGCTGTAGAGAAAGTTGCATTATCTGTATTTATTTCCCCGGAGTTGGTATCGACTAAAAGATGGAGGGTTTTGGCAAAATTTTATCATAATACATAACTTTAATCCGGTAAAAAGTTTTTTCTTTAAATGTGTAAAGGTTATGTCAATCAAAGACAATACTACTAAGGTGTTATTAATTTTCTCAACATCAACAGTTTTAACCACAATACAATATTCCTTATTAAAACTTAATTAGTGTACTATTTTAATTAAAGCACCTGTCTGATGTCATGTAATATAATAACGCTTTGTAGCAGATTTATAAGGGGATATTTTTTGTCATTATAAATGTCAAGGGATGTTCTCCACGCAGTTTCTAAACTAAAACAGCTTATTCAATTGCCGCGGTAGTTATAATTCCAGCATCTAAGCCAAAATGCTAACGAGGCCAAAGTTTGGGAAGTGTTGGAAACCGAGTTGTTTTTCTTGGCACTGCGCTCGGATGCTGGTTACCAGGTAAAGTTTCTCGCAAGTTTTATTTATCCTATTTGCATATCACATTCCGTAATTCGAAATTTGAATGGTTATAAATAACGTAAGAATATATCTTTATAGATTTTCAGTGGGTTCATATTTGATTTGATTTATTATTATTATTATTTGATAATAATATTTTTTTCAATTAGAGCAACAACTTTGTTTGACTAAGACAAAACAGTTCAGTTAATTTGTGTAATTCTATTCAACCACCGAGATTTTATATACTTAAAGACTGTTATTTAACAGTTATAACAAAATATTAAACCTTATTAGGTTAATTCAGTAATATTTTACTGTAGGATCAATTGTACGTAAAAATTTACAACGTTCTCTGTACATTTATTTGTTAACGCTAAATATATAATTAATGTGTTATTATTACAAGTAATTTGGTATTCAATATATAATATATATACCATCTTTTTATTGATTCTATTCAATTCGATCATTATTTCCCTCTAAACTCGAGAAGTAGAAATGTACAATATTCTAAGCTATTAGTAGGTACATTCAATTATTCACGCCAAATATAATTTAATGTCTAATTATTACAAGTAATGTCTAATTCAAAATAAAGGCCATCATTTACTTTGATTCTATTCAATTTGCATCATTTTATTAGATTAAATTCTCCCATTTATTTTTGTTCATCCCTTATTGTATCCTTCTGGGTTGTAACGATAAAACATAAGAGATAAAAATACAACATAGTATTATATTAAAGCAAGAAAGGTTCAATAAAACTATTTATATGTGTATTCAGCAAAGCTTTGTCTCCGAAAACACGTGATAAACGCATCCCTTACAATCTTGGGACGTGGAATCTTCGAAAAAGGGAATATTTGGGATCTGAATAGGATGTGATGGATGACGTAAGGGTGTATAGATTTTTATGTCGTTGTGAATGGGACATTATTGTGTCGCACATCACGTATATATATACATTTTCTTAAGCTCTATTGTCATACGTGAGTATATGTTTGTATATTATACAGCGCATCATCCAAATTATTAAAATGTAATTTTTGTTAACCAGCACACGTTACGTATATATATAGTGATCATTAAGTCACTTTTCATTATAATTCTCAATTTCTCTAAGATCAGGCTCGTAGCTTTCCCACATAATGGGGCTAACGAATATAGCATTTAAAAAAATTGCAAACGCTCCGCATGAGATTATAACATACCTATCAGAATACTCCACTGTTCCATGGATTACATACAAATCCAGGTTCACTTATCTCAATCGACAAAATTGAAAAACAAAAAACAGATATTTACGCCAAGAAACTTAGTTCTAATTTGTAATCCTCTCCGCAAACCGAAACCCTGGCAATATTGAATTATAACACAAAGTCCCATACAAGTTAACACATAATTACATAAAGTAGTTGGTGGGAAAACGATACTAACTTCGGATAAGTTCAACTTAATAGAAAAGTTCCGATGGTAATGGACCTCAAGGGATTGGTATTAGTTTACCCAGAATTGGTACAAATATTCTGATACAGTTGCGTTCATTCGGTCTTTTTAAGATTTAAATCACACAATCTGTGAAGGTTTAGCTATTGGATGATATGTATATGTATATTAATCGATATTTATCTTGTCAGCCAAAATTATTAACACACCTTATACTTATAAAGTAAGTTTTACTTAAAATTTGAATATATTAAAGATAGCAATGGTAGCCATAGAAATCTTCTTCTATCTTAAAATACTGTAACAACAATCTATAATAGTCCAAAGTTATTTAAACAATAAGGATAGAATTAGATACTTACATGGAAAGCTCCAGAGATGAGTGGACCCGCCTGACCAACATACAAAGTTGAAGCAGAATCAAAGACTAATTCCTGCGGATTCCTCTTAACAACAACCGTATCAAACTCTAAGCAATTAAGAAATAACGTTACATTATCATTTGTTACTCTCAATGCGAACCGTGTCCACTTCTTAGAAAACGAAGGTACCACGAACGAAGCGATCGTTTGAGATAACGCGTAAATATTCGCATCTGTATATAGCAAAGAAATATTCGTCAACCCGGGACCAGACGGTATAAGCTGTACACCGAGCTGAACAACAGTTTCCAAAGGGTTAACGACAGAAAAGAGGAATCCGCCGTCCTTATTTGCCGGTCGTACAGTAGCCGTTATAGAGAATTCAGCGTAAAGTTTCTCGGGCATAAAGAGTCGATACGGAGATTTAATATCAGATCCCGGCTTGAGCCCGTAAGCCGGAAAACCGTCGAGGCCTTCATCGAAGTACTGGGTCTTCGGATTGCTAAATGGAACTCCGATAGCGTGCAGCAAGTCGTATTCGGGGATATCTGAAAAACGGAAACGTATAATTTATCCTTGTTCTATGTGTGCTTTGAATTGCTTCGAGGTTCGTTATAAGTTTTCGAAATTGGAATAGAATGAAATTGCTACGTATTCGCTAGGTTATTTGGCTTAATACACGTGAAAGTTAATAATCTAAGTAAAGCCAATGGAAATGTAAATCACACGATGATTATAATAATTACGGTAATTGGTAAAACTAATTAAAAACATGAATATTAGTATTGCTATAAATATCCTGTAGACGCCTAGATATATATATTTTCAAAAGGCCGGCAACGCACACGCGAGCCGTCTAGCATTAAGAATGTCAATAGACGGCGGTGAGCCAGGTGCGCCTCCTGCCGGGTTTCTTTATAAAACCCTCCTCAGCAGATTCATAACGTTGCGTTTTAAATTCTTTATAAAATTTGACTTTATTGATAGCAAATATGCGACGCATTCTGGTAGTGGCTTTTTGGAACGCTGTTAAAAATTGTGGTTGACTTAAAAATACTAATTATTACGATAGTTAAATTTTTGTGTTTTTAATTAAAAATACCTTTATGTCTTTGCTTATAAATTTTATTAAAAATTCTCCTTTATAAAAGACTTGTGATCAGATTTATTCTTGCTAGCTTAAAAAGCAATGGAATATGTAAGCTAACTTAAGATTAAGGTTTATTTTAATTCCTAATTAGAAATAAATATCTTAAACGCTTTATGACAATCAAATTTAAGTGTAAAAATATTTAATTCAAGATATAATTTAACAATCAACAAAACGGATAAGTTAGGTTCATTTCTCGCAGATTTTCTGTCAATAAACCGTTTCATCTGAAACGATTATTTTACACCTCAATTCCAACTTGGGGTGTAAAATGAAATAGAGGAAACGAACTCTAAGGCGTACAATTAGCAATTCTTTGAGCGCAACAGTAAATAGGTGTCGTGGTTCAAAATAAGGACATCGGTATAGATACAAAATACCATCCGTATCACCTCGACGTCGGTCGTTCCACAACAGAGCGTTTTCTAAGGCAGTTTTTGCCGCGCACCACCACAATGTGGAACCAGCTGCCCACAGAAGTATTTCCGAACCAATTCGACTTAGGGTCCTTCAAGAAAAGAGCGTACCAATTCTGAAAGGCCGGCAACGCACTTGCGAGCCTTCTGGCATTGTGAGTGTCCATGGGCGGCGGTATCACTTAACATCAGGTGAGCCTCCTGCCCGTTTGCCTCCTATTACATAAAAAAAAAAAAAAAAAGAACGGATATATGGGCAGTGTAACAGTGAATTCACATTATACATATGTCAGCCTAATGAGCGCCTGATTTAGTAGGCGATTAAGAGGAATCTCATTGAAACCTATAAAATCCTTACTATTATAATGTTCCAGGAATTGAGAAGCTCTTTATTTTAGTGAGAACACACATATAAGGGGTAGTTCTTTAAGCATGTAGACCACTCAATATAATACAAATTCCCTAAAGAACTTTCTACCAAACCGAGTAGTGGCCGACTGGAATAGGCTTCCGTAAAGTGTTTTTAGCTCACAATTACATGAAGAATTCCATTTAAAATTATAACTCCGCACATCTAAAACCTGTGTTAGAGTATCCAGCCATTGGTATAAATAAGAATATGTAAGAAGAAAAAATCACACGAAATAACTTTCACCTTCGGTTTTTTTAAAGTTAACGACAGACTCAGAATATTATCAAATAAATTCGATAGCCTGTCGCAAAATATTCCATAACATCAAAAAATACATAATCTAACCTAATTAGTGTAAATAAATTCCCTTCCTTAGCACATCGTTAAACCCAAAACCTATTACATTCTCTGAATCGTATAATAAGAGTTATTGCTTACGGAAGCTACTAAAGAATATGGTTTATAACTTGGCGAAGATGTTTTATTAGATATGAAGTAGATGAAATGCATATGGTGTTTATAAAAAATATCTTTGGTCATTTGTTAGAACTGGTTTCTAAACGTAACAAAATGCAATAAAAAAATGCAAACAATAAATTTTGAGTATTTTAGTAAGAAGAGATTTGGATTATTTAAAAATGTTTTAGAATGAAATCATTTCTTATTAAAAACATTTAATTTCTTTCATTCAACAATTTCATTGATTATGGCAACCTTTAAAGTCTGTAAACGCATCACCACTTTCAGTTCCCTTCCAGGTATTTCTTAACCGTTCATCGATAGAGGCCAGAACTTAAAACCCTCGTGGTGATACAGGTGTCCATGGCCGGCGGTTAGCACTTAACCCTTGTTTAAAATGTGCCAACATATCTTCGTCTTATGTTATACGCAATAGCCACTAAGCAAGCAAGAAGAATGTAATTTTTTTTAAATTTTTTAATGTCATAAGAAATTCGAGTTGAATTTGCATTAAAATGCCTTTAATTTTAAAATTCTATATAATTTCTAAACTTACCGTTTGGGTATTTCGAACCAAAAAGCCCTTCATTGCCGAAGCCGTGCGTTGAATGTAGGAGTAGCGACAGAAACAGCAATCTGAAATATACATCAAACTATGAGAATCAGCACGCCTACTCTTTAAAACCGATATGGAACGATTAAGTTATTAATAAGATAGAATTAGAACCCTCAAAGTTCCGATTCCAATAATAACGCCTACGTTAATTTAAATGTAATTATTTTAATTGCGTCAATGTCTCAAAGAAAATACGTGGTAAGGTTACAGGGTAGGCCTGATTATCCTATTTTGTAGTTTTTTTGGAAGAACAATACAGCGACATATTAAACAACAAAAAAACTATTGTTAGTGTGTTTAGTGCATGTCTAGATACATCGATATTTCTGAATTTATTCATCAGTAAAAGATAAAAATTGAGCAGTGTTCGCCTAGTGTCTTCAGAATGCGACTTGCATTCCTGAGGTCGTAGGTTCGATCCCCGGCTTTGGACAAATGGACATTCTTTCTATTTAACATACGCTCGGTGAAGGAAACATCGTGGGGAAACCGGCTTGCTTTAGATCCAAAAAGTTAATGGTGCGTGTCTGGCACAGGAGGCTGATCACCTACTAGATATTAGAATCATGAAACAGATACAGAAATCCTAGAGGCCCAGGCCTGAAAAGATTGTAGCGCCACTGATTTTTTTTAAAGTATAAAAATACAATGATACTAGCCGACCGGGCAAACTTCGTTTTGCCATGTATATCATTTATAATAAAAAATAGGGGTTGATCGTAGAGGAGTGAAAATTAGACGTTGTATGTATTTTTTAATGCTGTATCATACAAAAATAGAAATTAAAAATTTTGTTTAAGAAATAAATAAAAAAATTTAGGTGTGGCCTACCCCTAACATTTAGGCTGCTGCCTCGAATTTCGCGGGCAGCGGGGCGGCGGCGGCCGCGGCGCGGGAGCGGCAGGATATTATGCGTACAATCAAATGGACCGGTTCTCGAAAACAGCGGCGTGGCAGCGGCGCGGGGGCGGGTAACGAGCGGCGCAATCCAGTCAAGCGGTGACCGCCCGCGTTGCGCGTATGCATTGTAGTATAGTGCTGTACATATTTTTTGTGACGTATCAAAATGACCTCGGACGTGCAAGAGCAAATTATTTCAGAAATCTTTGAAAGGAGACCCATATGGAACTATATTTTTGCCCACAATAAATCGAGTGTTAGGAATAAATTTGAATCAAAAAGATGTTGTCGCCGATTTTTAGACATTTCGTTCGCGAATAAAAACAAATATCTCGACTACACAACCACGAACACAACACTACACCGCTATAGTGCCGCGCGATCTGCCCGCTGGTTTGGAGAACAGGTATGCGTTGGCCGCCTCGCTCCCGCGCCGCAGCCGCTGCCGCCCCGCTGCCCGCGAAATTCGAGGCAGCAGCCTTAGGGGGATGAAAAATAGATGTTGGCCGATTCTCATAGATACCGGATAAGCACAAAAAATGACATCAAAATCGGTCAAGCCGTTTCGGAGGAGTATGGCAACGAAAATTGTGACACGAGAATTTTATATATATAGATATAAATGGAAAAATTGACTATTTGCAAGTCTGATGATGGTCGAGTGAACCGGCTTAATTGATGAATTCACAATTCTGTTCAGTCTTAAATATGATTATTCGATTTCAGATTTTTAATACATTTGTAAAAAACAAGTGACTTTTATATTTATCTGTATGTGTAATGTGTATGTAAATATAATTTAATTTTTTAAATTTTATTTACATTTAATTAGGTTATAACTATTCATAGCTCGACGTTCATTTAAATAATTATATGGACTGCCAAAAAAAAATGAAGAAGCATAGTTGAAGGTTTGAGTATATTTTCAAATTGTCCATAGTCTTATTTTAAAACAGCTCCAAATGAATTTGTATCGTTCTTTACGACTTGTATGTAGTGCCCCAAGTAAGTTATATTAGGGAAGCTAGAAACAAATTTTATTGGAAAATTAAATTATTTATGGTTATGTGTTTCTCACAGTTTGAAATATTAATATTTCAAGATCAAAACTAGTCAAATTGGTCGTGCCATTCTTGAGTTTGCAAGATAAAAGATCAGCATTTTTTTTAGATGATACCTCTATAATGACTCAATGACCCAAAAAGGAACTTCATATTTAACACACCCAGTTTGTTACATCTATTGAAATGACCGTTGGACGACGTTTAGACTTCAACTCATTTATCAACTACCCTCAAAGCAACAAATAATAACATCACATACTTTAATAAAAAAAGATAATTACATAAAATAAAGGTTTATAAAAATTACTTAATTTTTTTTTATTTATGTAATTTTTTGTATTATACCGCTATGTTATACATTTACTACGCCTTGGCTAATGGTTATAAAGTAAAGTAAAAAGTAAAAAATCATTTAATCATATAGGTAACATAATGTACACTTATGACTCGTCAGTAAATAAACACATGCTTCTAATTTTACATTTTCTGCCAGTTCTCAAATCAAGGCCGTAGAACGCGAGAGAATAACTGGCAATAAACTCTCCGCCACTCTTTTAAATCGCCATTTTAATTTACACAACGTTTTTAAGGAGCTGCAGCCATTACAACATGTTCCACATGACATATCAAGTAATTAATATTAATAACATAAATTAAAAAAAAAACAAAGACTCTATCAGCAGGAGGCATGGTGAAATAGGAGCACGCACTTACATTCTCGTGGGAACAACACGCAAACACATAGTCGAAATAACCAACATCACCGCGTACACGAGCATGACGCATGGCCAACCATCGGCCCCCTATATAACAGCAGAAAAACTAAGACTGGCCGTTTGCGCAGATATTTTAATGCAGAAGTGTGAAGTATACTTAACCTAAACTAGGCCGGAAAAATTGGAAAATATTCCATATGTTGTGTTGGCTACTAAGAAGGAAGACTAATTAAAAAAATCTGATAAAGGCGAAACGAAGTTCCGAATCATTCCTAACGTAATATTAACATGAATAATTTATCCTTGCTCCAAATCGATAGAGAGTAATCAAACTGAAATGTATAGTTAACAATAAATACGCAATTCAGTATTCACAAGTAATTAATTTGAATTACATACAAAGCGGAGTTAAAGGTTGTAGTTAAACCCAATGAAAGGGAATTGAGCAATAGAATAATCGCAGCCATTTGCAAGGTTTTATTCAAATGAGCGTCGATAATAAGCCGTGAAATGACAGTTGTAATTGTAGGTATTTGTATGAGCAATTTTGTAATGTAATACATATTTTGTACATTGTTAAGACTGTATTGCATGCATATATTATATATTAGGTCCTTACATATGAAATTGTCGTCCGCGTTTTGTCGTACTGGCCACTTTGAACTCAAATATCTCCTCTTTGGTTAGGAATTCCAGGCGTCGAGACATGGAGGTCTACATATTTACAAGCACTTGTACCACACATACACATACACACACATAGTTTTGATGGCGATTAAAATTTGTAATTGCTGTAATCTTATCTAATAAGTGTCTTCTTGCCTTCTGTTGTAATGTATTTTTCTATTGTGAAATAATATTAATAAATAAGCTTTATGTATTAGGAGCAGTGTTGGCCTAGTGGCTTCAGCGTGCGACTCTCACCCATGAGGTCGTAGGTTCGATCCCCGGTGTGTAAAATCAATGGACTTTCTTTTTAAGTGCGCATTTAACATTCGCTCGAACGATGAAGGAAAACATCGTGAGGAAACCGACATGTCTTCGACAGCGTGTGTCAGGCACGGGAGACTGATATTCACTTGCCATTTAGATTTAAAAACGATAATGAAACAGGTTGTAGCGCCACTGATTTTTTAAATGTATTATTGTATAAGTATATTGTCTCGTGTAAGTGAATGTTGTAAGTTTTCGTTAATTCGTTAAGACAAATAATTATCTTACACCGTATGGTCATAAAACCAGCGTCCAATTTTTGCAATTAATGACTCGCTTCGATTTTCGCAACAGTTCAAATTAATTAACCCGAGGAAACAGAAGTCATGAGTACCAATCAATCAACCGGTGAGGACGGTCGACAGCGGTTTTCCTCTGCATTCATATGATTGTAATTGATTACATGGAATCGAGTTATTTCATTGTGGCTGTCATTTGCCCAATTTTCATACATACTTAATACAATTGGCCTTTTTGTGCCATTCATGTTCGCAGATGTATTTACATTAGCTCAATCTCGTGTATCGACAGTCCTTTTTATTCTAAGCGACGTTTGACACATGTTTTTCTCTTTCATCTTTTATCATTTCTTACATAAAAATTGCTATGCTCAGTTGAATTTGCTGCGGCTTATTTGTACCACTCAAAACTTAGCGATTGAAAAGAGTGGCGGAGAGTTTCTTGCCAGTTCTTCTTGCCCGATCTACGTCCTTGACTTGCGAAGTGATAGTAAATGTAAATTTAGAATTAATTTAACTTATTTTCTGACGTTCATAAGTGTAACAGTTTACCTATGTGAATAAAGTTATTTTGAGTTTGAAATATTATTCAGAAAGTAGAATCAAAAATTTTGTGTTATCTTTTCTCTCATATCATTTTGATAAGAAATAAATGTTACAAACTATTTGAATCATACTCTAAGGCTGTATAAACATATATGCTATTCAAGTATGCATTTTAGTTTAAATTTTTTTGTTCGAGCGACCAATTAAGTAAATATTCGAAATTCAAATTAGGTATGCATATGCATGCACAAAGTATATTGTATTCCATTCAAACACCAAAGTTTAGTCAATACGAGGTGTAAACAATAATTTCACAGTTCAAACAGTGACAGGTTCAAATGTGGGGTCAATGGGGTCACGCTTAACCTATGTTCCAGCAGTTGAGATCAATAACACTAAGAAAATGTATAATCTGTATTAATACCAAAAAATACTTAACACAATGTTATACGACCTTACTTGCTCCCTTTGAATCTTCTCTTGTATAATAAAATAAATTATGACTTATTTTCATCGTACATCCTACACATGAGCAGTGTTGGCCTAGTGGCTTCAGCGTGCGACCCTTATCCCTGCGGTCGTGGGTTCGATCCCCGGCTGTACGCCGATGTATTGTCATTTTATGTGCGCATTTAACATTTGCTCGAACGGTGAACGAAAACTGTCTTAGACCCAAAAAGTCGATGACGTGTGTCAGGCACTGGAGGCTAATTACGTACTTGCCTATTCGATTGAAAAATCATCATGCAACAGATTCAGAAATCTGAGGCCCATACCAATAGTTAGAGGTTGTTTCGCCACTGATTATTATTATTATTACATTCTACACAATTGATTTAAGCTATCATACAAATTGAGACTTGTTAATTTAAAGCCAAGAATTCAAGTGCTATTGACCTATCATATTGCTGATTCGTAATCACTTAACGAGGTAAGACAACTCTGAGATGTTAATTAATTTACAGACGCACTAGACTTGTTACATTGTTGAAGCTAAAAGGCTCAATTAATTCTTGCAATGCAAACAATATACATTATGATTCAAAAATTGCTTTTATAATCACAATCACGATTTCTGGCTTATTTGTGGTTACAGTGGTTATAACAAGGCACTGATGATTTCAGCAAAAGACCTTCCTAAATATTTTATATAAAGGGCCAGTCTGTTGCCCGTTAACAAAAGCCTAATGAATGTCTTCAAAATTATCGACTTCTTTATTTTAAATGTTAAGACAGAACAGAAGAGAACCCAGTTCACAGTCGCGATATTGTGTTTCTTATTTTTACATAATCGTATTAGCTTAGTGTAAGAATAGGGTGTATTTTGTGAATAAATAAATGGCAGGAGTCTCAGCAGATAATAAGATATACCACCGATCATGATCACACAGTGCATTTACTATACATAAGTGTATTAGTAAAACGCAAAAAAATATTTTTATTTTTTTAATATTATTTAACCCTAGAAAGATAACCTACGTCGAATCGACGTAGTCGATTTAAAAAATCTATATTATTTGTTTCTATATACGCGCCATGGCACTGGCCGTTCCTGTCAACTCAGTGGACCAAACAGTGGTGTTTTTTAGATAAGTGCAATACTTTCATCATTATATACCTGCTGGAGAGCATAAGTCGAGCGCCTGTCCTAAGTGCATTGAAGGGTTAGCCTTATATATCAATAAAAAAATATTAGTTAAGGTTGATCATTTTATAATAAGTTGAAAAAGTTAATTTTAAAAGTTTATTTCTTAAATTATAAGGCTGATGAAGAGACTCCATCATGTTTAAGTTTTTTAGTGTTAAAAGAGCTGTGTTTAGTTTATTTAAGATTTAGCTAATTAAAATATATGTATAGTGTATACACTTATGTTTTTTTTATTTATTATTAAGTTAATTACATATATTAAAGCTGACAATCACAATCACATTCATAAGCATATGATATACAAATTCCAGCACTTAAACATTTATACGTCAAAATGACGTATAAAAGTTTAAGTGCTGGAATCGATCTGGGATCTTTAGTGTATAGCAAAATATGGTTATCTTTCTAGGGTTAAATAAGAATTTATTATGTTTATGTCCAGGAAGTAGAGCCAATTTACAAAATAAACTGTACGCACTGAGACCGTACTGATACATAGTGAGGGACCCGACTCAGTAATCGACAAGTGTCAGGCGCAGAAGGCTGCTCACCTACCTGCCATTATACAGACGACATGTCAGTCGGACATGTCATTTAGGGTTCATTGATCACCTGAAAGTATATTTATATAAACATAAATTTCCACCTACATCAGTAGTCCTCGAAATTCCGTTGATAAATAACGAACAAATTAAAATGTTCTTCTTTGTTTACACGCGATAATTCACTTTCTTTCCGTCAATTAAACAGTAACTTGTATAATATATAATTTATGCGCCTAATATTTCATACTCAATACAAATTAATGTGAGGTGAAAGTTCACTTTTTCGATACAAAGATGAAATTATTTATGGTTCGCGCTCGTAACGGTTTAGGACGACCTTAATTCAATTGACCTTTGACAGACAAAATTTAAATATGGCTCTTGAATGAAAGTGCCTCCATAACTCAGATACTCTATGGTGTCCCGTGTCGGTTGGTTTCCACTGGTTAGAAATAATACCGTGTTCATACAACGCACCAAACAAATCGATCGTCATAAGAATACATAAACAAGAATAAACTAGCTTTACAAGTATTTAGAGACTAAAGTTTGCATTGTGATTAATAATCATACTTAATAAATATTGCAAGTCAAAGCAGTGGTCTAGTACAACATTTGACCAAAAGTTGGAAGGACGTCTTTATCTACTCCGTGATCCTAACAATACTATAAAATATACAAACGCGTATCAATACTAAGCAGATACTTCTTTTTATTTATACAAAACAGTAATTACTTTTAACCAAGTTACTATACCGCTCTGAATGATTTAACAGCTTAATAGCAAAAGTTTAATTACAAAAAAGCCCTCACAGGAACCCTAAACACGTAATTCTCGGTCATATCCCTTGTGGCCCAATCTGGGCAACATCGAACTTCCAATCTAGTTTTTATTGCCGTACATCAATGAAGGTTCTAATCAAGTGTGATTTAATACCTTGACCTGCCCTTATCTCGGGATAATTAGCCATTTTAATGGGAAAATAGTGAAAAGTTTCTCGTACGTTCAAGAGATTTATGTTTGTACAGCTGTTATTTGAGTAAAATTTGTTAAATGTCCCGTTTTGTATTCACCTGACGGCGTGTGTCTAACCGTGCTAAGGTGTTTTACACGACTTCGGAATTAAAAGGACATAAGACTGGCTATTGAAGGCGGCTTCACTCGCCAAAGTTTTTGGGAATTTGACAGATTGTCTGATCGTATAATACTATATCGAATCAAATATGTATTGTTCTCTAGAATTCGACAACATTTAAACAATATTACTTTTGTTATATTATGGACACTTTACTAATGAGTTGTAGCAGTGAGATCAGGGGAATCTCTGCCATAAAGGTAAACATAAAATATGTTTACCTTGTTATTATGGCATTATTCTTTCTCTACCCTGGAGTCAAGCTTTTCACTAAGGGAGCGTTATACAGGTATTAGCGGACCCGACGTTGTTCTGTACACAAGTCTTAAATACGAACAACACATTCTCGAATCCAGTTAAAGACATAAAAATATCATCAAGTCCATCCAGCCGCGTTCAATTACGCTCGCACAGAAGATTATATAGGGATAATTGTTTCTTAGATATTTCATCATACACTACATCAACTGTCAAAATTTGAATCCTCTGTAATACTCTGTGGTGATGAATGTGGCAAGACATAGTTAAATTTTTAACCTTTATGACATAACAACATCAAAAAGATGAAAGATTGAATTTTTTTTTATAGCTATACAGTTTACAAAAGAGAGTGTGAATTGATGTGAATTACAATCTAGCCTATACAATAATTAAGGCTAATAAGTCATATTATGTTTAATTATCTACAATACTAATAGCTTAAGTTAAAATTAATAGTCTGTGTCCTTCAATTTTCCGGCACCTGTGTTGCCAATAGTAATATATACACGGTATTAGTGTCGAGTGTTGAATTAGAAAATTAAACTAATCTCTTAAAGTAGATGAACTTAAACAAATAAAAATTCCTATCAAATATCTATAGAATTTTATAGATATTTGATAACCCCATGAATAAATTATTGCACCTCACTTAAACGGGTATAAGTGAATCCAGCCGATCCATATTAAGACTTAAGTAGGATCTAATCCCGAGGAGCGATGAAGCTTGAATAAATCAACGTGGAACGAGGTTTAAATTCGCTCACGTGAAAATCTTTAGAAGACGCTATAAAACTTGATTTTACTTCAGCGAACTTACTATCTGGGCCACTTGATAAAATTAACGATTATTACTATCACGTGACTAGAAACGTCATGCAGTTAATAAAAAACTATATTATTCTTTATTGTCTGTCTTCTTTTATTGTGTGTATTCGAAGATTCCACTGCTTATCTGTAATCTGAGAAACTGTCACGTCAAGTTGACAGTTGACTAATTCATATGATGTTGAGCAAAATGTTACCATGTTATATATTATTAAACAAAAACGTGTCTCTATTTATCACATATGTGTATATAGTATATTAATGTCAGAGGTAATGTAAAAAAAGAACACGATGTCATTTGTTTTATAAGAATGGCAACACGCAATCTCGGACATCTTATAGGTTGTAAATAATCAATATGTCAAAGTCAATTTCTCGGTATGTCACACTGAGTTCAGTTACTCTCTAGTCTCTGATCGGCGCCTGTTATGTATAAGCATTGACACCAGTAATACATACAAAATCTATTAATTTATGAATTCCAATTATATCGCCATAAAGGGCAATTTAATAATCTCCTTTGATTTATTAAGAAGAAAGAAAATTTAAAAAAAAAATCGTAATATAGTATAAATACCTAACAAAAAAACAGTTGAACTACAACTCTTGGGGTCAGATTTCTGTATATGTCCATGATAATATTTTTTGTGCCTCACAGACGGTTTCGAATTTTTGGGTCTAAGGCATATTTCATATGTAAAGTGGTCATCTTACAAACATATTAATTATATGACTAACATTAAAATAGCTATAACATGTATTACCCATTGAAAGGGTTCAACAGTTATTCAAACAATTAGATTTGACTTGCGAAAACTTAAACCCAACATTAACGAAGTTGAGTTGAGACGGGCGTGGACGAAAAGAGATTGTCAACCTTTTTGAGACAACAACATTTAACTACAAAATGATTATTTGTGTATATTAAAACAGTCGTATTTATACGTGGCATGTCAGATGCGTTTTTGTTCCGGCTGGAGCTTTATTTTTATAGAAACTAATATCGACTCGTGCCACATGAAATACTCGTAAGAAACACATATGGTTGTATTAATTTTATGTTTCATTTCGTATACATATATACATAAAACTATATAATTATATAACATAAAAATAACGATTAAGGCCAAAACAGGTTAGTCTAAAAGCTGTTAATTATTCGCTGCTGTAACTGATCGCTTCAGAGAATCGGCTCAACGCTCGAAAGTCCTTTGTCGAGGTTCAAAGGTTACTTACCCCTGGGCAAAGCCAATTAATGCCGTACAGCGTGTCAAACTGCAATATCCAACTATACATTTGACATTATTGCATGTCTTTGAGATTTGGCAATAAATGCGTCGAATCAACTGAGCCTTATACACGCAATTATCGTGACACGTTTCTTAATGTTTGCTTGAAATTTTATACGTAAGATATTGTTTGACTTCGTTTGTGTACATTACAAAGCTTAGAAAGTAAATACCGCCGACGTTTCGATGTCGCACCGCCGCGCCGTGCATAAAATAGTAGGAATGTTCGAAAATTAAAATATAGAATAACGAAAAGCAATAAATTTCCTAAAGTTCTTTTTTTAAATTAATCTATTCTCCCAAAGTAACTAACTACGGCTAGATTCTCTAGTGTCTGTAGTTTATTACGTAAAAAAGCAAATTGAATTTTGAATTTCGAAGTATTCTTGGTGGCGTTTTTTGCGTGGGAAAAGAAAGATACCTAACAATTTAAACTATAAAGGACACCGTGTAATAATTAGTATTCAATTGTCGAAACAAGTACGCTGGCGTGAAATCAAGACATGGTGATATAGTTAAACAATACTTCAATACTTTTTACTCCTTTTAACGATTTGTATGCAGGCGTTGCATGCATAAAAAATGAGCTCATTTTTGAACACTGTTTTCTTTAGGACTCTTTAACGTTTGGTGTGATTCATGACTCAATTTTTTATGTTCAAGATTAAAAATCGTACGTTCAGAGTATTTATTGGTTTAATAAGTTCGTGAAGGTTATTAGACATACATAAAGTACTCAACTATATTAACGTTAGAAATCAAATTAAAATTCATTTTAGTACACTTTTAAAGGTAAATGAAGAATTAGAAGGTTCTAAATTTAAATTTACTACCAGCTTTCAAAATAGGGGCGTAGAGCGGACGGCAAGAATCTCTCATTTTATAAACGAATTAACACAAATTAAACAAAATAATTTGTAAGTAATTTTTTTTATATAAATATTTTAACGAACAAAGCGGCAACATTCCATCTCCAATTACCTTTTACATTACAATATATCGAGAACAATTCAGTAATTAATTCACGTTAGCGAACAGCAGATTACGGTCGAGTTAGTACTTAAAATTTCAATCAGTGAGGATACAGTGCGTAATGACAGCTATGGCCATAGCATATAAAAATCAGTGTTACCAAATGCAGAAATATTATCGTGTCGGAATGATTGCAAGTCTGATCTCTTTGATCTGATTTAAAAATGTTGTATTAAGTTTTTGATATGTAGGTAATACGAAGGTCATCGGGGCATCTAGTATTTTTACTTTGTAACTAAACTCTCCGAAATGGCTCGACCGATTTTTATGAAATTTTGTGTGCATATAGGTTAGGTCTGCGAATCGGAAAACATCTATTTTTTATCTCCCTAAATGTTAAGGGTTTTCCCTCTAAATTCTATATTTTATTTTTTGGCATTTTTTTTTATGATACAATAGGTATACAAAGATACATACAATCCCTAATTTTCACCCCTCTACAACCCCCTATTTTTTATTATAGTAGATAGTTATTCTTATTAAACTAAAAAATGTTTACTAGAAATAATATACATGGCAAAACAATGTTTGCGGGGTCAGCTAGTAAATGATATAAAAAATAGGCCATTCGTCATAAGATAAGATTATACGTAAGATGCAATTAATTGTTATGTTACAGTATTGACAAAAAACCAACGGGATTGATTACCCAGATGTTGTCAGGTCACAGTGGATTCTTGTCGTATCTTTACGGGTTTAGACAAAGTGCTGCATGTCTTTGTAGCAATACAGCAGAAGATGTTACATATCCTGACCGACTGTCCAATGTAAGGATACGACAAGAGTAACACTGAGCAAGCTATGGGAATAAAAGTAGCAGAGACGAACTTAAAAGAAATAATTCAATAATTTTCTGTAAATGTTATACAAAAAGTTGTATAACATATATATATATTATAGAAATAGGTAGTAGTGCCTAATCATCCGGGTTACCAATACTTAAGTTGTACATACATATACGTAAGGTATTTGATACCTTCGACGACAAAATACTCGGGGATATAACTAGAAAATATATGAAAAAAATATTGGCTAAATTTATATATATATATACGATATTTGAAGTTATTTTGTCTATAAAAAACGCATTATATAAAGGCACCATACATACATCATTTGTTGGTCAATATTATGGTTATTCTATCTTCACTAACAATTGACGACGTGTTATTTAAACGGTTATTTGAAGTAACTCCTTTTAATAATCTGTGACAACGCTCACATAATATTCAGTACAGAATTCACTTTAATTTGTATGGAAATCGGTTAAATTATACTCGCGTAGCGGTCATGCTATACCCTCTCGAAATTCAGTCTTTGTGGTTATTAAAGGAAATTTGTGCTTATTAATTGGTATACTCTTGATTTTTTGCGATACTAACCTTGACACGCAGTCTTAAAATACATTTAAGGCTGTGTCCGGTCTTCGCAAACAAATATTTTTGTAATTTTGTACGATTACCAATTCAGTATATGAGTAGTGATGGGCTAGTGGCTTTAGCGTGCACCTCTCACCCCTGATGTCGAAGGTTCGAACCCCATTGGGCATCTAACAATCGCTCGCACGGAAAATCACTGTCTATAATCCTCAAATCGTGTGCTCGAACCTTGGTTGTGCAAATGGATTTTTCTTTGCGCAAATTACACTTGTGCAGTTGAATTTTCATTTGTTTCAAGAAGGCTAACATATCTGATGCTCAAAATTCGACGGTGTGTGGCAGACATAGAAGGCTTGCTTGTTTACATACTGCTACTTGAAATATTCAAAAGAGGAAACATGTTCTGAGAGGAAGACCAATCGCTGTAGTGCCACTATTTGTTCTTCTCTTCGACGTCCGGGTACTACTACTAAAAGAGATGTGCCGTGCGGTTTCACCGGCGTTACATCGGCTTGCTACCGTGGCTCAGATGTGAGAGCGTGATTTTGTAAAAGCCTAAAGCGTTGCTTGATAAATAGAGGAACAAAAATGTAAAAATTGAATTCAAACCAATTTTGTGTGAGTCAATCTGTCAATACATTAGACTCACCTTAGGGCTATAACGAAAAAAATCAATTTGGTGCGGTTCGGAAGTTATGCGTGTATAGACAAATTGTACATAGATATTTGATAATAACGTAAAGAAGCCATTATCGAACAAACAAAACAACAGCCACAGGTCTGAAATATCGAATAATTTCGCTCATAGTCGAACGGTTTCAAAGACAACATAACATTATTACGACAGTGCAGCAGTGCACCATTTTAAGTTGACCCATGAACTGCCTCTATTCCTAACAAAACAAGAAAGTACCGACCGCAAACTTAAATTAACAAATATTTAAATTTTGTCTTAAATAAGTGGTAAGTAAAATTTGTAGTTATATGTGGCCCGAAGGACCAAGGGGCAGATGGAGAAGAGGTAGATAGAAGATATAGAAGCGTTAGCAGGAAGCGAATGGAGAAGGAAAGCCATGGACAAAGATATTTGGAAAAATCTTTGAAGGGGTTCCATTGAATAGTACGGAAGGAAGTAACATACGCATATAACGTTAACAATATAACGTACGTGGTAATTTGTGACATAGTTTTGTTTATCTTGTTTATTAAATTCACTGGCAATTTTTTTTTAAAACCTTTGTTTAAAGTAACTTTCTGTGGATGGATGATGATGATGATGTTTGATCCATATAAAAATGGTTACTATGGTAACCAAAATTCGCTACAGATTTTTGTATCTGTTTTCTTTATACATTTTTTCATAGACACGTAATCAGAAATGTGTGGCTGACAAGCTGTTACTTTTAGCCATGCTGTCCTTTACCGTATGAGTACGTATCAATTGCACTTCCTCTTAATAGAGCTTCTGCTGATAGTACAGGGCTCAATGGGAGTAGAGGGATCATCGTGTATGGTTAACGATAGGGTGAGATAACAATATGTCCAGGGTTCTGTTTGTCACAATGGTTCAATTAGGTATCGCTGAGATAGACTTGCAAATGGAGAACATTTTGTATCGTTCCCGAAAGACTAGTTCATATAGTTTATCCTAAATTTTTACCACCTTAATAAATAGCCATAAAATCTTTTGTTCTTACTCCTCTAGTGTTACGAGACAAAACTTAACTAATTTTGGCTCATCGTCAATAGCTGTTACCATTTGGGCCTCTTAACCTCCGCAAGTATCTCGTGCTTCTTGCGTCCAACTTCGAAGACCGTATCGAGAACCTTGACAACTCCATCCCACCATCGCTGCCTCGGTCTATCAGGATTATTTTGGCTTATGAATAGGACATACACATACACTTCGGTTCAAAGATACTTTATTTCTCAAATAATTACATTTACTTAGCGAGAAAATTTAGAGTAAGTTAGTTATGTACATCGTGTTATGAAGTTATTTGAAAATACACTATATAAAATAAAAATATTAGTTTCTAACAATATGTACCATATTTGTTACAAAAGTGCAGGTAGGTCGCATCGATGTTACAACAGGCATTTTGTGACAATGAATAGTAATAATTTCTAAGACGCTCGTTCGCAGACATAAGTAAATAGCCTTTTCGATGTTTTGTAAATACATTAATTATTCCATAAATTCATATTAAACTTTTACGATTGTTACAGACACAGATATAGAATATGGTTGTTTTTATTTTTGTTATTTTATAGGTATGTTGTTAATTATATGTACTTTTAAAAGTTTTTTAAATTTGTAAAAAGGTTTTATTTCTTTTAATCTGGGAAGCAATGTATTAAACATTTGTACGTACACTGTTCTATTTGTGTACACTTTGGCGTCTTGTATGTTGTTTGTAAAGTATGTCAACTAGTTTCTTTGTAGCATAAAAATATTTCAGAACATATGGCAAAAGTAATTAAACTCTTATGATAAACAAAATACTCTCAGCTACTGTAATTTGGTATCGAAAGCAGTAAAAATATAGAGTTTATTGTTGAGTATAAAGCAAAATAAAACAATAAGTGGCTTAGGTTTGCACTAATGTAATTTAATGTCAGATCATCAAATATTTATTATTCAACAAACTACAAGTTCATTGTTTGTATGTAACGATTCAAATTGTTTAATGCTGATTTCGTCGTTGTATAGTTTGTTGGTACGCCTTATTACGAAAGCGATACCGAATCCGACGTTTTTGTATGCAAGCTTGATGTAGATTTATCAAAATAAGAGCGCTTATGTCTTACCATCGAAACGCGGCGAATAAAAATTCATTAAGATTTGGACCTCTGTGGGTATTGTCTTGGGCTCTTATATTTCAGTAGTCTCGATTATAGGCTTCGATAGGTGGGTGATGTTTAGTTCTGTACTTTAAATAGAAAACCCTAAAAAACTAAATATTTACATGCATATTGCTAACTTTCATGCTCGGACGATTCCGTATACAAAGCTGTGACCACATCTCACAAATGTTTACAGATTATTCTTGCTGAGCAATCCAACATTTAATAGAATTTTTATAAGAATCTGTTTTATACGTAAAATCAAATCAAATCAAAGTCATTTATATACGAACATGTACACTTATGAACGTCAAAAAAGAAATATACATTTAATGCCAGTTCTCAAATCAAAGGCATAGAACGGAAGAGAGGAACTGGGAATAAACTCTCCACCACTCTTGTCATATTTGTATTATAGATTAAGAAAGCTGAACGTAAAGCTCACAGGCTGAAAACGGTGCTTCGTTGATTTTGCAGAAAAATAAGTTGCCAATTGTGCAAATTCTTCGGACTCTTACCTTTCACAAACGAGCTTATTGTTTACGAGTGGTTTACGTTTGTATGATTTGTTTATAACTGACTTTTGTCCTATCAGTACAATAGTTCGAAAATGCATTCACCGTTTAACGTTTAAGTTGGATAAATTTTATCCAAGTTTGGTAAACATTATTTTAAACAAAATTGATCGGAAATTACGAGAATTACTCTATTATAAGTTTGAAAATGTCTAAGAAGCACTGCAATTTAATCAACTTAGAAATTTTTAAACCCTTGAACAATCTTCAGTTGTTAATAATTGGCAAAAGGAGCAAAGGTTGAACATCGTTATAGGAAATGTAAGGCTGCCTTCATAATCTTAACTTATAAAAGTTTAATATTGTCTCTCATTAACGTGAGTAAATGTTATTAAACGGAATAATTGTTTGGTGTTGATTTTTTAGCTAAGTATGAAATCTTTAGATCTATACCCACTACAACATTGCCAAATTAATCTTTTCTATTAATGCAAAAATAAAATATCATTATTTTTTTATTAATATGTAGGTTAATAAAATTGTAATGTATGATTACTAATAAACGTTAGTTAATTTTGGTGAGAATTTGTACATCCTTACTTCTATCAACCAACTAAAAAATCACCACAATACTGTCAACTATCAAATACAAACGGATGCTTAGCTACATTGGCCATATTGTCAGCACACAACCAAATGGTAATGGCAGCGAAGAGTGGTGGCAGAAGTTGGGGTTGATCACCTAAGTAACCATGGTTTGACCAAATAAGGAGAACTATGGGTCTCATCCCTAATGCACTAAGACAAGCTGAGGATAGAGGGGTGTGGAGGCAGCAAGTCGACGTATCGCTTAGGTCTTGAAAAGAACAGGCACGACCTTCAGTAATGAAGATTACGAAGAAGAAGACTTTCATAGACTATAGAGACTGCTGATACTCATTCTACTGAAGCACTTGTTTTATCTAAAATTGTTTTATATTTGAAAACACGTAATAAGAGCTATTTATTACAGAACCGTTCAGCACATATCATATCTCGTTATAAAACTTCATAGATATTTAAGGTAAACACATCCTTATTCCAGCTATATAAGTTGCACAAAGAAATCCTCAGACAAATTAAATACAGCTGTGAACTCCACACGACTTGATTAGCGCACACTTAGATTTATTATGAACTGTTAATTATGAGAAGGGTTCTCAAAAGATCAAAGATTAGAATTAAAAATAAACGGAGAATATGTATCATGTTTCCTATGCGCTCATAAGAAACGGTTTGTAACAGAATCACTGTCATTTTTTAGAATAATTATTATATAATGAAATGACAAAAGCGCGTTTAATATTTATTTTAAAGCTGAATATTATTAGTATCTCATTAACATCCGCTACGTTTAAATCATGCAAAAAGTAAGGACAGTGCAAATTTCAGTTTAATATTGTTATAATAAAATTGTATCAAAAATATTTGTGAGTGAGTAAATTTAAGCCAGCTTGCACGAGCTACTTAGAGCTGGTTCTTGATATCTGATAGCATAGATGATCTGTGATAATGTAGCTATCTAATAAAAACTGTGCAGTTATCAGTCTACCGAGAACATACAATAGACATATTTTATTTATAATTTAGATATATTTTCCTTGAAGAGACGATGTTCTAAAAACTGTTTGTATGAGTATCTCCAGGGGCGAAAAATAAAATAAAAATTGAAAAAGAAATAAATCTTCATCTTTTAATTTGTGTTTAATTTAACAAGTAAAAATCTGTAATTGGCCATAAGTCATATTATGTAAGACGTAAAAATGTATGGAAGGCTGTTTGATTTTTTATCATAAATAAATTTCTGAGACTCGATTCGATTTCAGTTTAATGCATGCTAGTTATACCAAAGACAAAAAACTAAAAAAAGATACATTTTAGATAACAACGGAGAGGGGCTCATCTGGTGTTAAGATACCATGGACATTGCCAGAAGGCTTGAAAGTTACACTAGTAATAAAAGTGCGCTTGATTGAATTTTTAGGATAATACAAAATTATTAAGAAAAGTTATCATTTTAAAATGATGTATCATGGTCATGATTGAAAAGTAACTTTAACTTTTTAAATTTCATTAATATTAATGACATTATAAGAATTTATTTTACTTAAGAGTAGAGATAACTTATCACAATGTAGTTTTGCTGCAATCAACCGGAAGTAAGACAGGTGTCAACTTAAAACCTCAAGATAAGTGTGAAAGCATTTCCTGCCACCGAGTATTTGTGTTAAAACAACATACAACTACAAAATAATGTCTACACAAGATGATATTGTGTTTTCGAATTTATGTAAGAACTCCACTTGCTAATATGAGTTTAAAAAATCATTAAATTCCAGTAATTGTTACTTTTAAACAAATATTTGCAGGCCTAAAAGGCTTAAATCTGATTTAGAAACTGTATTTAAGATATAAATATTTGTGTAATACTTCGAGATTTATATTTACTTTCATATATTTAAAATAAAATAATCATATTTATATAAATAAGTAGCAACAACATGTGACTTAAGTGTGACTGAATCATTTCTAAACTTTATTTGTTCTGATTTTGCTAATATTTGTGTACACACAAATTGTATATGGCTCTTAATACTGACCAGCACGTTTACAACGTAACGTAATATCGAACCTGATTTTAAATTCAGTTTCTTATCACGTAATTCCAAGGTGCCAAATCAGTACTAACAATATTAAAAATACATTTGATGTTTTTCAGGAAATTATTGAAAACGGTATTAATGGTAAAACAAAATAATTAGCAATCTATACATAGTAACCCGCTGATAGAAAGTTCTAAGAAAAAAGAGTTTCGAAATGTTATTTAAAAACCAATTACAATCTCATTTGTAGGTGCGTTGTAAACATGACCATCTTCCTGCACTTATGAAGACATTAATCATTTGCAGTAATGAAGACGCTACCACAATAAATGATTAAAGCACCCCGCTGACTCACAACATTACTTGTCTACTCTTGATAGAAATGTATCTGTGACAATACATCATATACAGGTTGATTTATTTTTAAACTACGGTGATTTAAAAAAAAAAAAATTTTTTGGAAAAGTTATGATTTTTGTGGATTATTGTGGTTTTTTTTTAAATTACGAAATACATCATTTTTGATATTATTAACTAGACGTGTTTTAATGCTACTAACAGTTTTAATACCTACGTAATACCTGGAATCGCAGCCGATTCCATAAAGTGCTGAATTATAAAAGCGTTTTGTCGGTGAAACGTCAGAGTTTAAGGTGACGATACCAACGTCATTTATTATTTTGGAAATATAGCATATGCTAAAAACTTGCCAAAAGTGGAAGTAAATTTGAATTCGCTTTTGAGTTCTCGCTATCCAAATACAAATCGTTTCTCTTTATAATATCAGTATACATATCATACATAAGATGTTACCAAATCCAGGACGCAATAGACATAGTACAGGCCAAAAGTACCCATAACCGACAATAAAGCGAGAGAGGTATGTCAGGACCGTAGGAACTGGAGATCAGTGGTCTCTGTCTACCCCTTCGGGAAAACAGCGTCAATGTATAAATAAATAAATTCACCAAAAGATAAAACTGTCCCGATGTGATGTTACATTTACAAGAATGTGTTGATTGAAATTCTGTTGAAATTTAATTTGATACACTGTATTTTCTTTTGACGTAAATAAAAATACTGATGCTATATATAGTCTCATATTTGCCTCAAATTAATGTCATATGTTTACCGATATGACAAAAACACAACCCATTTCAAGTTGAGTCCGCAAAAAGTAGCCTGTTCGTACGAAAACATGTCATGTACATCCGAGTAAATATTGATTTCATTATTGTACCAAGATTTTAGTTTATTCAAATAATGCCTATATATGAATTAGAAAGAGATATTATAGAGGTAACTTTTTTAAGAAAACAAGAGCAATTATATGAAAATGACATGGTCTGGGTACTGATAAGTGGTAAGCAGAAATGCATCTCTATTCTACATATAACTTACAAAGCTAAATTTACTGACCAATATAAAGAAAATATCGCTTTTAAAAACACGAAAAACAATGTAAATCACGGTCCCTTTGTAAGCCTATAGCGACGTCACTATTTCAATCTGTCGAGTTTTGTATCTCCGAGAAAAATTCTTGCCGCCTCCGGAGGATCGCCGTTAGTATATAGGGTGTTCAAACACTAGATTGCGATGTGACTTCTTATTTAGGATTTTAACGCACGAAAGTGACTGAAAGGCCAAAGCGTACGTTAGACCGAAAAACTTGTGATAACATGAGGTATAATTAACTTGGCTATCTGAGATACGAAAATGTATTTTCATCGAACATGAAAACGATAAAATACGCGTTGATAAAATTTGACTCTCATCATTTCGTTTTAATATACTTAAAGATTTTGGTCAATAGGAATCCATAGTGCATTAATTAGTTAAAGCATAGTATAGGTTTTCTTATTTTAAAATACTTGGTTATATTCTACACACATCCTGTATAAAGATCTTCGATGCAAATGTTCAATTCGCGTCGCAAGCGTATTTGGAGGATTGTAGATGTGTTGCAAATAGGATCTAAGGGTTGGAATGGAGCTTAGGGATTTACTATTCACATGCATCCATTAACGACTGAATAAAACTGTGCTTTACGAATATACTTATTGAGTGTCCTGGGATGTGTCAAGGTTATAGAACGTATGTAAAAATGTTGTGTGTCATCAAAAGTGGATTGTTTGAAAAAGATATTGCCAAAATTTTTGTGCTCTGAAGAATGCGACTGCTACTGAATTTGTATAGAAATTCCATCCTTTCAACCTCGAAGCCTGGCGTAGCATAAAGCGATTTCTGTTCGTGGAACACGCGCACCAGATCTTTGTGGAACCAGCTGCCAGTAGAGGTATTCCGGGTCGATACAACTTTTCAAGAATGAGCGTACCATTCCCTCAAAGGTCGCCAAACGCAAGCCCCTTGGCGCTGCAGGTAACTATGAGCGGTGATTAGTACCTTATTTAAAGTGACCCTGTTTATTTGAGTTTTTTTATAAGTATTCAGTTATTTATTGACACATTTATTTTTTGCCTCGCTAAGAATTGGAGCTTAGGATTTATTAAATTAGTTTGTTTCAAATAAACCATGTATTACACAATAATGACAAACCTTATCGTGAATTATAAATTTAAAACTTTAATAAAACTTGATATAAGTGAGGTTCATTCATTCCCTAAAAATGGAGAATTGAGATGTAAATTAAAAAACCGCAAAGGTACGACCGTAACACGCATATGTATGATGGTACTAAACAAATAAATAAAAAATAAAAATATATATTAATAAATTGTTAATTATAATAATTAATAATTATTATTAATATTATATTTTTTTTATTTTTATTATTTATAATAATTCTATAATATGTTAAATAAGTATTAAAAAATGATAATTTTGTAAATAATGCCTGATTAATAAATTGGTAAGCCTGGAGGCACTTCATTGCTTGTTTGAGTATATGGTGAATAATTTTTTTTTTACTTATTGACATAAGCAACGATTAAACTCGTAATTAACCATTGTACGGCTATAAATCTCATAGGAAACGAACACATATTTCGATGAATACAAAATCTTTGGCGTTTCCCCGTTTTGTAAAAACGTTAGACATGTCAATTAATTTACAGAACTTTCAATCAAAGTATTATTAAATATTTTGAAGCTAAAGTATTAAAAACAAACTAAACATCTTAAAGTACGACCAACTTTTAATACAAATAAATGTAGTAATACTGTTCAAACACCTAAAGGGGCGGTTTAGTTCCTTAATAGGGCAGTAATCGTATCACTGTCTGATAATGCGTTTTTCGTTGATAATACTAACCCGTATTGTCATGATAGCTCGCACCTAATGGCCTGTCAGGCGCAGCCCGCCATTGTTTTCATATAGATAATTACCTGTCCCTCATACGAGCACGTTATTAATTGATTGCTATTATGTACCATTTTTTGATCGACTTCATATTTATAGGAAGTTTTTATAAATTTTAAGTAGGATAGGAGCACCAAGAACAATGATTTTAATCAAAGCATCTACACTCTTATCAAGACGTGAAAGTTCCTACTATTGCGAGAAATCTCTGCTTACTATTTTTTCTACTAGTAGTAGAGAGGTACACAATTGTAATAGACATATTTCATTGTGATTAATATTTGTGAACGTTTTTACGAATGTCGAACAAATTGATATCTACTACATATAGTATTGTCTTTTATTGACATAACTTTCACACATTTGATAATAAAACAATTTTAAACGAAACGACGGTTAAATTTAAAATTATGAAAAATAATGGTAAATACATAACTTCAATCCGGTAAAAAATTGTTTTATTATCAAATCTACTACATATCCAATGTGTCCTAATTCACTTAATAACCTGACAACGCCGTGTCAGGTGGATATAAAAATAAGAATGGTTTTAGTTCAAAGGAAAAGAAGAAGGGTAATATGAAACTTCCCACCTTCTATAATTTGACTGCTTGGTCACCATATCAACATACATTTTTCAATCACAATATAAAATATGTATTGATTGAAGTCATATGAAAGTATACAGCTTTTTAGGGAGAAAATAATTATTTCCCTCATTCATACATATACACTCAAGAAACTGTGTCGTAATTACATTACCATTTTTATCAAAGAGAATACGAAATCACATAGCATACCTTCATAAGCTCTACTGAACGGTATTGTCTAGCATAACGTAGACGCACGTCAATGAAGACAATACATTTATTCTACTCACACGTAAGTTGTCTCTTTGTACGTGACATTTTCCGTTGAATTATCTTCTACTAGTAACTTTCAATGATTTTACTTAGGTGTAGCAAACTTTAACAAGCAAAATTTTAAGTTAAAAAATTTAATTTAAGCAATATAATGTTTTTCATTAATATTTTCTTATTAGCTAAACGTCACGATTTCGCCAGCGGTAATTCGGTTCCTAAAATGATTAAAAAATTGTTTATTATAGTTTTATTTTATTTATAAATAAGAAATTATTATTAAAAAGCTTAAAGTTATTTTTATTAAAATCTGAATATAGTTTGTAAAAAGACAATAAGATGCGGCTTTTGAAATTAAAAAAATCAAAGGTTCAAAAAGCTTCGGGCTTATAATTATAATATCACTAGCTGACCCGGCAAACGTCATTTTGCCATATATATTATTTCTAGGAAACTTTTAGTTCAATAAAAATAACCAATTTCATAAGAGTCGGTCGAGCCGTTTCGGAGGAGTATGGGAACGAACATTGTGACACGAGAATTTTATATATTAGATATGGGATTAATACGATGCGTACCAAACAAGTGACAACAACAAATATCTTAGATTTTGTACGAGAAACATTGAATCGAATTCCACTATTAGCCCTTATTGTTATTGCAAATAAATTACTATTGAATAACTGTATTAAATAGATTTCGGTAAATAGAACAGCTGAGATAACTAAATTAATATAATTAAATCACGAACGTTGATTAGTGTCAGTTGCTTTGCTTGCGCAGTTGTCGCCCATTTATTAGTATTTCTCGGAATTTACACTGGAAAGGTCTGAATTAACAAACGAATATTCGTAAAGTAATTAGGAATGACTAATACTAAATAGGGATATAATGTTTTTTTTATATTATATTATAATATTTGAACTAAATAAATATAGTTCTATCTCCACACAGAATTTTGACGTACACAGGAAAAATATTTGCAGAATGGCTGGAATGTGTAATCTGCTTTTGGGCCCGAACGATCTAGATAATTTTTTGGACTGCCCATCTGTTTATAGGGAGGGCGTTAAGCACTTGATTCTTAAGTTTTTTTTGTCCTTTTTTATTGTTAATTTATATTAACTTATTAGTTATATTATATACTTATAGTTATAAGCAATAAATTTATGCATGATGTCCGCATATTATCCAAGCCACACATTGGTTCTAGTTTGTGTAATTCCTAACTATACTATTATTTTAGTCTATCTACATTTCCATACTCATGTTATACAGAGGAAAAATTCTATAATCAAAATAAAGCTGAATTGTTAGCGAGTGATAAAGGCTCACGGTACAATCAATAGAAGCGTAGCACCAATGAAAAACTTTTATAAGCGGGAAAATTATTTTCTTTTTAGAGCTTCCCCCAATTTTTCTCGTTCAACACTAGTTGAGATCTTAGCAACTGGGTTACTTATTGAAAAAGGCTATATTATAACATCACTTTACGACTGAATTAACAAAGCCCCCAGTTTGGGGTAAAAATTGTCCTATTTCACAATTGTATTTTTGGTTGATTATATTTAAGTTTGAGTAAACGTTTCATCGATATTTTTTTTGGGAAGTAAATGATCGGTTAAACACAATATAGTTATTAGCAGTTTTCGAACTTTCAATAGAAATAATATAGAATATATAAAAGAAATCACAGAGTGTAATTGGTGGATTCTTGCTCATGAGCGATCGCTTGTAAGCAACTAGGTTTAGGAAATTTATAAACAACCGTAACTTTTCCGATTTTCCTCCTCCTTTATAATTTTTCTTAACCGTTGAATTGTAATTTGCCTAGAAATAAAATTCCATTAGTATCTGGGATTCAAACACACGACCTCAATATTGAAAATTGTATGGTTAACAACTTTCCTGCTCGGTATTATAATTACAACCATAAAATCTCCCTATTATATGTCACAGCGTATTTTAGTCTCTACTGGAGATCTTCAAGTATAACTCTTGCGCAATAAAAACCATGCTTCAAGCTTATAAATTGGTAATACCGCTAGCAATTAAAACGATGCATTAATATCGATCTAATCTCAATGCATGAGTTATGTTTGATTCTTGACCACTGATTTATAGTCATGAATAAAAAAACCGGTGCTGATAATGGAGTTTTAGATTTGACCGAATTGACTCATTTACCACTATTGGTAACTTGGCCTATTAATGATTTTAATTCTCAAGGTCTTATGAATGTATTGATGGGCTGTGTCCGGGGCTCGGGGTCTCTATGGTTATAATGCTTAGAAATTGTTTTATTCATATAAAATTGGTTTGCCAAATTTATTTTAAGTTTATTGTTAGTTTAATTGTATAGAGACATATGATGTGTCGCCGAGCCAGTTAGTGTGAAAAATTTGTATCTATATTTATATATTTATGAATACTTATACAAAACCTTATGTTCCGTAGCGTAGCGTATGTATATAATTTATACATAGTCTTAATGCTCTGTATGATCTAAGTATTGGATAATAATAGCTACTAGAATCTACGCGCGAATAAACTTTTAGTGATCTATAAATATATACATATACTAGCTGACCGGGCAAACGTCTTTTTGCCATGTAAATCATTTATAATAAAAAAATAGGGGTTGGTCGTAGAGGGGTGAAAGTTAGGGGTTGTATGTATTTTTTAATGCTGTATCATAAAAAAATAGAAATTAAAAATTTTGTCTAAAAAATAAAAAAAAAAATTGAGGGGTGGACCACCCTTATTATTTAGGGGTGTGAAAAATAGATGTTAGCCGATTCTCAGACCTACCCAATATGCTTACCAAATTTCAGAGGAATCGGTCAAGCCGTTTCGGAGGAGTATGCAGACTAACATTGTGACACGAGAATTTTATATATTAGATTAATTAATCGACTACTGGGTCAGGCAAAGAAGGGTACCTCTTGGCTAAAACATATTATGTCGAAAATACAAGGCTTCTTTAGTATTGATAATTTCTAAGGTTACGCAACGCACGCAATTGTCAAAAAGCCTGCTAAAAGCACCTGCAACATATTGTTGGGTATATTCATTGTTTACCCCAATAAACAATTGAAAAAACATCATTTTAGGTGTCATTTACCATTTAAGGGTAATCGTTCATTTAATAAGCCAGCTGGTATAAACGGAAATTGACTTTTTTCGCAATTTAATATTCAAGACGAGGAATTGTTGCGGTGAAGTTGGCATACAAAGGAGTTTGTCTGTTCGTGACTAAGAAATTTTAATAGAAAAATGTAAAGGTGTGTTGCTATGGAGGGATCGACTTAAATATAAGTCTAATATCATGATTTAATTTTTTTTAAGCAATCGATGGCGTTGTGCATTAAGAAAACGCAATAGGAACACGACGTCCTAGAATTAACATATTTTATTTTATTTTAAGTAGTATTTTTTATAGTATTTGATTGCAGAAGTTATTAATGTAATATAAGTCACCGGTGTCCACTCTTAGGTAAATATTAAAATAGTGTGGTGCTGGGCTGAACGCTGGTGTGTCATTAAGACATTAAGACTTAAGTCTGATAACCGATTTTTATCTTCTGAATTGTTATTTATTACTAACAGTAACATCTATAAATTCAGAAATCGAACATCATACTTATTCAATACACTATTTGGGAAAATATTATCATTAAAAAAAACACTAGTACATTGTATTCGTCAAAACTAGGAAGAATAATACAACGTTAGGTACTGAAATGTTCTGCATTGTGCATAAAACATAGTAAAAAGATCTAAAGTAGAATAGTAACGTGATTGTGATTATATATTGACTATTCAAACTATTTGCACAAATTGAGTTATTAGCCATAATGTAACGTAAGACTGGCGAAAGACAAGATTAATTTTAATCGAATGGTGTAAAACAATGGTTCTAATGCTATTGTTCTGAAGGTTTTAAGGTAACTCCATTGCTAAAGTTCTCGGCTTTGAATAGATGACAGTCAATTCAACAGTAATTATCATAATATTGACATATTATTTTTATAGTTTAACCACGGAATTGTTAATGGATTTAATTATTTAACCCTTATAAGACTGTCCAAAAAATTACATCGAACATCATTTAAAAAGAAGACGCGTGCCTAAAATATTTAAGGTAATCTATCTTGAAAAATAGTAATTACTAAAAACCTATATAAATCGCCAATTTCAAAAAAGGACCATACCAAAGTTTGAAATGTAACTTACCTTGAAAAGAGCGTAGACATGAACAACCTGAAAATAAGAACAACTATTAAATCTCAAATCTAAAGCAAGATTTACACTTAACCGATATCCATACAAATTTACCAACACGTTGTACTTGAGATATCTTGCAATTTATGTGACTACTCGACACGGTTTCACTTTGTTCTTATAACAAGGAGATAAGGTTCAAATTTGTTCCTTGAGATCCAATGTAGCAGCATCGTTGGCTGCCGACACCGCTCGTTGTCACCGAAAGATATATGATGTTGTGTCTCTATATACAACGATGTGACAAGCTTATTCCCTTGCCTTCTAGAACAAATCTATAGCAGCTCTCATAAGAAAATTGGGACATAGGTTTAATATATAATGTGAGATCTTTAACACCTGGAAATAAGTGCTCTAACGTTAGTTTCAAGTAATCATTAGGTGGATTTAAATAATTAACACTTGTTAAACACGCTCTAGAATAATTTACGTCTCGTAGGAATTTCAACTCGTATTTTGGATATAGGGTCTAATAAGAATATAATATATTTTTTTATATTAAACATGGGGCAAACGGCCCCTTTTATATTCTGATGTCGCCGCCCATGGACCGCATTGCCTTCTCAGAAGGCTCACAAGTGTACGCTCTATTCTTGGTGTATATTTCTTCGACGTCCCATGGTGAAATTATACACTAAAGGCAACACTAGCCTTTAGAAAATATATTTTCTGATCCCGGGTATAGATCGGTTAGAGTCTAAGTTTTATAGATAAATGCGATAAATATTTTAAGTTCGTTTAAGTCCCGTAAACGGCCTTGGGGCATGCCTCTTTGTGTGTATTTAATTAATATTTTATGCGTTAAACCTTTTTTAAGGAAATTATTTATGTGTTTACCCAAAACAATTATTGTTTCCCTAATATTACCTCTAACATGTGTCACCACTAAATCACGGAGGAGAACAATGAACTCGTGTGCTATAATTATTGGAGTTTAATAACTTAAGAAAATCAAACATTATTACAAAAGTATGTCAAATGTAACATGTTTGATTGCCATATAAAAGTTGCGTTGATAATCTGTGATGGATGAGCTATTAACCTCATGTAACTTCCATAATTGACTTCAAATGAGTCCTGCCCATATGCAGCTTGGGTACTTAATAGCATCTATTTCCGATAGCAATAAAGATGTTATTATTTACAGTTTATCTCATACATGCGGGTGATATGTCCAGAGAAACGTTTGGCCTTTGTTTTTTATTTATTATAAAAACTTTGTTTATACATGTATCTTTTTAGTTCTGGTATTTTGGAGCTGTTTTAAGCAAAAAAAAAATACTTTCAGCGATTGACTAAACTTAAATTGTTGTGTTGGTTTGAGTCCAGTACTTATATTGATAGAAATATCGAGTTGTAAAAGTCCAAAATTCGTACATTACTTACGAAATCACGAATATCACACATTACTTCTGGGCTAGTACTGTTACCTCAGACGCACGTCCTGGTTGAAAAACTTAAGTCAATGGTTTGGTCAAAGCACCAAGTCATTGTTTAGAAGCGCGGCATCAAAAATTAAAATAGCCATGATAATCGCCAGCCTTCGCAAGGAGATGGCACTATAAGAAGAAGACTGCTACTAAGTTTGGCAAGTTGTACTGTATAGTCCAAAATGTAAAGACATATCATATCATAAGACACACACATAAACACACAAAATAACAATAATCAAAGAAAAAAATTAAATAAAAGATATAATGAGAGATACCTATAATTTTTTTTTATTCCTTTTCCCATTCGGTTAGTTTCAAGTATGTAATGCGTGTGTGCTGTGGCAGTAATTGACCCTGGCTCAGAATTATGCTGAGGAGCAGAATGTTCCACAGCGCTGGTCATTCTGCCAGAGACCACAGCAGCTAGCTTACGCCTCAGTCGCAAAAAAAAGAATGTATTAATACTAAGAAGAAAGGAATAATAATAATAGTAAAAGTTTGCAGTGTAAGTAATGAACTCTTGTGTAATGTGGTGTGAAGTAAATAAAATAAAATTAAAAGTTAAAAATAAGAATTAGATAAATTTTATAGCACTTTTCCTTATCATTATTTTATTTTAATGAATACTTTTAACTTCAGTCAATAATAGATAACAAATACTTATGCAAAGTCTTCTTTGAAAGAATTTCTTCATATAAAAACAATTGCTATTCGTAATAATTTTCCAAGTAATAACAAAAACACGAAATAATAACCCAAATCTCTACGAAACAGGCGTTCAATAATTATTTTTCGCTTTGAGATCAAAGTGTTCCCAAGTATTTCGATACTAAACAATATTTCCGCAAAATCCGTGTTATTTTCTACTTTGTTAAGTTGTTATTGTTTGATTATTATTCACTTTGAAACTGTAATTAAACAAAAGAGCAAGAATTATTACAAAGACCAATAAGCTTCGGGAATTTCCGAATACTGGTAGCTGATAAAATAGGATTAATTAAAATATAATGGTTTATTTTTTAATAAGTTTTACCTTCTAATAATATTGACTTTTTGATACAATTTTATGATGTCTATTAATATTTATTAGAAACAGCTAATAGGTAGAAGCTCGTATATATTTAGAAGCTACAAAAATGGGCGGGCTTGCTATTAATTTTAGATTCATATTTTTAAGTTGTATTTTTCATTAACTTCATAAACAGATTCATGCAGTAACTTTGTGAATAGACAACTAATCAAAATACCATCTTTACTATATAAGATCATAAGTGATAAACCACTGATCTACTAGTTAAAGACTAGTTCTTATAATCTTTCGCGCAATCATCAGAACGTGATGATGGAGACCACGGGATGGATGACCACGTTTTTGTTTTATGTTGTAATTGGTAAATCTTGTTACTTCAATTTACTTTCTATGTGCTAATGCGTTCGTATGATGAAGGGTATATAGATTCGACAATTACAAAAAAACTAATCACGAAACAGATTAATTTTTTTGAGGCCCAGACCCAATGAGGTTATAGCGTCATGAGCTTTTTTGGTAAATTTTATGAAAATATTTATGCACCAGTGTGTTATCGATACTCAAAAAACTTGTTATTTTTTTCAGTAGTTAAAATTTCAACTCTGGCGGTCCGCGAAATAGAGGTGTAGGGCGTTAGTGGCCTTATTACCTACGAATAAGGGGAAAGGTCACCTAAAGGAAAAGAGTAACGCCGTAAAATACCTGTTAGTAACAAATTTTGCTTTTTGACTTAAACATTGACTTATTAAATAATTTAGATTTGTGCGCTGCGATGGTTCACAGGCAGCCCGTGAGTTTGGGGGATAAAGGGTACACATACACTATGAATTATAATAAATACATAATAAAGCCACTTCAATTCCGTACTGTCAAAAAACACACATATCGAATGGGTGTTAGTTTTGTTATTGTACTCGTAGTCTTCATTAGTTATTATTATTTCCGCTATTTATGTTCTTGTGTATGGAATGCTTTTGGGTAAACGCTTATATATGAATCCTAAGAAACGATGAATTATGAAAACTTATCAGATACCCTAAGTAGGATAGAATTTCGCGATGGAAATTACTTATCTAATTATAAATGCTTTCAAATAAACGAAAGTTGGTCAGCGTTCACTTTTGTAGGGAAACAAAATTTCAAAATAGGGGATTTCAAAATATTTCTTATATTCCCGATGGAAAGTTCAAAACCATTTTCGCAATATGTTTAATATACATTCACATTTACTATACAAACAACATTAGAATTAAAACATGGAACGCCACACTATCTGGCCCTATCACCGCCCCAAGTAGCTGATCAGAGTTTGTTCGAGCAACCCATATATATCTCCTATTGTCTGGATCCTTAACTATATCGTGGTATGAAAGTTGGAGACGGAGACTGGGAGACCAGTTTTCGGTGTCGATGTGCTGTCAAACGTTGAAAAATTTCAGGAAAACTCGGCGATATTAGCCAATCTTGTTTTAGGGGTTTTTGGATTTAAAGTTCCACCAAATCAAATTGCCGCCAGTTCTTTACCAACTACCGGAAATTCGATCCCGCTTGTATTGTATGACTGTTTAAGCGGGGCGTTGAATTTTTACAAGATTTATTCTTTACTCCATTTTGAAGTTCGAAAGCGTCAAAAACACCAACTAAACCCCTCCCCCTCGAAATAATGGTAATTCAGTTTAACATAGTATAAAATAATAAAGCTTTATACAGTAAGCATCAATGTAGCATGGGTGTAAAACGTAGTATTTATTATTATAGAGCAGTGTTGGCCTAGTGGCTTCAGCGTGCGACCCTCACCCCTGAGATCGTAGGTTCGATCCCCGGCAGTGCACCAATGGACTTTCTTACTATCCGCGCATTTAACATTCGCTCGAACGGAAAAGGAAAACAACGTAAGGAAACCGACATGTCTTAGAGTCAAAAAGTCGACGGCGTGTGTCACGCACAGGAGGCTGATCACCTACTTGCCAGTTAGATTGAAAAATGATCGTGAAACAGATTCAGAAATCTGAGGCCCAGACCTAAAAGAGGCTGTACCGTCCCTGTTGTTTTTATTTTATTATTATTATAATATAGATACCATACAATCAGGATACATAGTGCAAACACATATGCCGCAATATAAATATTATTCAGCTTTCACTCAACATTTGCTTTATACATAACGTGGAGTAAATATGAAGGAATAGAAATGTGTAAGTGATTGTGAGTATTGACTTATCTATAATATATTATATATTATAAGAATATTACAGTCGTAATTTCTTTTACTATTTCTCGGTTTAGATCGGTTTAGGTCGTTGTAAATTAAACGTGAGCTTTTCTGAGAATTTTCTTATTATTTATTTCTCGATAATATAATTGGCAATTACAAGTGACATTTATAATTGGAATAAAAAGTTTTAAGTACTAATGAACATGGCATGACATGTAGTAATGAAAATAAAACAACCAGTGGCGTCTCAGATTTCTGTATTTCTGTTTGATGATCGGTCAATCTAATAGGCAAGTAGGTGATCAGTCTCCTGTGCATTTGGATCGAAGGCAAGCCGGTTTCCTCACGATGTTTTCCCTCACTATTCGACCGAATGTTAAATGCGCAAATAGACAGAATCTCCATTGGTGCACCGCCGGGGATCGAACCTACGACCTCAAGGATGAGAGTCGCACGCTGAAGCCAACACTGCTGCATGAGAAGAGCAGCAATAATGAGAATAGTAATAATTGTATTTTTAAATATAGTTATAATTTTTTTTAAATTAGTAATTAATTTTAATCGTACTTAAAATAATGCCAAGATTAAGTATCATTGTATAAAGACAATGTATTAAATTTAATGTAATTAAAATTAAATAAGAATATTTTTTTTATAGAAAGCGTATTCGTAACTAATACGAAAATGTCTAGTGAATCTTGGTCTGCATACATTCTATGGAATATGATATGTATATCATATTATTAGATAAAATCACACGTAACTCCCATAGGATTTTGAATGATTAACCGAATTCTCTATTAGAGGGTACAGGTTAGCCCACGGGATTCAAAGGGATTAATCTTATATAACCTACTTTAATATTTAACCAAGACATAAAGTTCTGGGTAAACTAGAGCGTAGGGTTGCCAGACACTTATATGGTATCATGGATCATTTTCTTTATAGTTGTTAGAAAACTTAAATAAATCCATGAAACCTAGTTGACTTGTAGTTTTATTTTATTAATACTTTTTACAATGATAGAGTGTATTTTCGGAGTTCTTCTTACAATTCAGGTAAAGAAAAAATGTATTTAAATAATAGTATTTCATGTTTATCCCGGAAGAACTGTGTTCGCTACGGGAAACATAAAATAATCTTTTGATTGGGTCTAAAATCCCGTCAGGCAAAAAAGTATGCCTCGGTTACAAGAAGCTATTAAACTATTTAAGGATGCAGAAACGTGTTTGTTCCTTGATTTACGTGTCATAGTTTTACAGAAATAATATAAACAACAAAAATATTACTCTTAAAATGATTATTTTCCCTAATAAACTGGTATTAATTCAATCAATAAAAAATGCCTATATTCGAGTACTGTAACTAAACATATTGATTACATAAAATTTATGTTATTACTAGCTGACCTGGCTAACTTCGTTTCGCCCAACAACCTTATAATATCGTTGTTACTTTAATTTAACTTATTTTAGGATTTCAATAATGTTAAGTATTACATTAATACAACTCTTTTGCAAATACAGAAATGTTTTATTGCTTGCCATTGCGAAAGAAGAATGTCAGTTTTACACATTAGGCATCTTCTCTCTAGCGTCAATATGGCGATACTGCATGTTAAGCACTTTCTGATATCCAACATCTTTTGATCAGGATCAAAGCATGGTTATGCATCTCCTCATTCACCTCAAGATCGGAATTTCTTGAACTGACACGAATTCGACGTAAAATGATGCGTAGTTTTGTCAACAGATGGCACCATACGGTTTTTGCATTCGTAAAATTAATTAATTAGTTTATTGTTATTCGATAACTTATCCGATATTTTATTGCTTATTCTGCTATTCGGGACGGAAACAAATCCAACAAATCAAAAACCATGGCAATCGGTCCAGCCGTTCTCGAGTTATAAGTGTTGTAACAAACACGACTTTCTTTTATATATATAGATTAAATTACTATTAGTACACAACCTCCTACAGAATGAAGGCCTCAAATATCTCTCTCCTCAATCCTTCCAAGTGTCTCATAGCTTCGCTACTATGTCCAATCTTTCCCCGCTATCTCTTTTATATTAAGATGAACTTTCCAGGATTCTGATGGGCGTCCTTTCCTCAGTCTCCTCCATGGGTCATTTCAAGTTAGGATCTTTGTGAGTCATCTGCCACCACAAACGTGGGCATTTCCACTTAAATTTTTTTGAGTGAGTTATTTGTTATTTTTGTAAGGCTATTCGTTCGTATTACACCATTTTTCACTTTGTCTTTAATTTTTAACCGAATAATAGAACACTCCATAGCCCTTTGGCATACTGCAATCTTCTTTATTAGCAATACGCTAAAGATATTTATTATCATTTCTGCACATCTTAACCTTTGAACTGATTTGAGAAAGCTAGTAGAAAGGTTAAACATTGGTTGATAATGTGTATTATTATGTAATTAATTACTTTATGAAATATAGCCACTATAAAGTTAAAGTTTTGGCCTAGTGGCTTTAGCGTGCGACTCTCATACCTGAGGTCGTAAGTTCGATCCCCGGCTGTGCACTAATGGACTTTCTTACTATGTGCGCATTTAACATTTGCTCGAACGGTGAAGGAAAACATCAAACATCGTCTTAGACCCAAAAAGTACTGCATATACTTACGTATTACAGAAAGATTAAACGAAAGTCAAATACCTGCCAACTGTATTTACCTATCTCCTATCATTTTTATTTCCCCTTCAGAAATGCATATCTCAAAAAGTACCAAAACCATTTCGATTAAATTTAGACTGTTCCCTAAGTTGGAATATATGGGATAATATAAATCGATATGTCATTTATTTTCTTAAACATAGATCGTCACAGAGCAAACCCTAATTATACGTCAAACAGATAACCTTCTTTTTTGTTGAAAAGAAGAAACACCCATAAAGGTGTAGCAGGAACGGAGTATCAGTAATTGTTTTATCTAATAGGAGGCAAACAAGCAGGAGGTTCACCTTATGTTAAGTGATACCGCCGCCCATGGACACTCACAATGGCAGAAGGCTCGCAAATGCGTTGCCAGGCTTTCAAGATTTGGTATGCTCCTTTATTGAAAGACCCTAAGTCGAATCGGTTTGGAAATACTTCAGTGGGCAGCTGGTTCCACTGCTGGTTGGTACGCGGCAAAAACTGCCTTAGAAAACGCTCAGTTGTGGAACGACGGACGTCGAGGTGATACGGATGGTATTTTGTATTCTGCCGTGACGTCCCTATGATGAAACTCAGCTGCAGATATAAGTCCGAACAACTACTCTGAACAGTCTTCATGATAAATGCGGTAGAAGATGCAGAGAAATCCCACATCACTCCGCAACGCCAAGAGATCAAGCCGCACGGAAAGTGAATACGGTCAAGCGAAAGGAGCTGGTACTGGGGAGCTCCCACCCAGATGTGATAACTTCATGTGGGGCCGAATTTGCGGTTTATGAAGTTGCAAGTGGTGCGGATTATACTTACTATATACACGATAGGAAATTTCAAAGTTCCCATTTTAGTAATAGCTAATTAAAATTATTAATATGAGGGTTAATGGGGTTTCTGTAACATAACCTAAACCGCAGACTAACGGCTCTACTGACCCTATAATAATACGTTGTTGGTTTGTGACACTGTGTTAACGGTACGTGCATCGAAAAACCACATGTTTGTTAAATCGATTAATCTTGTATGCCATATTTTAGCATATTTTTTGAACTTTTATACAATGCTTAAATTTCAGCGTTGGATAACGTGTTATATCCTTTTAAATAATAAATAAAAATAAAAAGGCCTTTTATTTCTTGGTAAATGATATACAAAATAACATAGGTTTACTAAAAAAAAAATAAAGAGAAATTAAAATAAAAAGTTAAAAATATACATTAGTGTGCGTGATTAGATAGGTACTTTATTAATTTCTTTTCTTCAGGTGCTTTTATATTTATGGGTGCAAGAACCCCTGTCAGCGGAGGGTATAGGCCTCCGCCAAAGATGACCATTTTTCCCTGTCTCCGGCTACTCGCATCCAGTGCGATCCTTTATTTGTGGGCGTAAAAACAATCTTTATATTATAGTAATTACTTAGTATTGACTGACTAACAAAGGAAAATTTCTTTTAATTCTCTTTTGCTTTTGTTAACGATATACTTGTCATAATCTTAAATTGTAGGCAATATGTATATTTTTTGCATAATAATGATTTATTTCCGTGTCTTAAACGATTGTATAGACAAACATATATTTATAATGCTGCTTTGCTCTCGTATGGGGTAAGATTCCTTACTAAACGCTGGTGCTCACTGGTTCTCAATTAATATTTGCTTCCTCTAAGAAAAATATACTCATACTCACACTCATCATCGAAAGTTAAGGCGGATTACGAAACATCCCGTAACACCTCGACATCCAACGTTCAGCAACGGAAACAGCTGCCTATTTAAGTATTTCCGAACCAATTCGACTTAGGGTCCTTCAAGAAAAGAGCGTACCTATACTTAAAAGGCCCGGCAAAGCACTTGCGATTGCAGTGTCCATGGGCGGTATCATTTAACATCAGATGAGTCTTCTGCCCGTTGGCCCTATTATCTTATATATAAAATTCTCGTGTCGCGGTGTTTGTAGTTAAACTCCTCCGAAACGGCTTGACCGATTCCTCTGAAATTTGGTAAGCATATTGGGTAGGTCTGAGAATCGGCTAACATCTATTTTTCACACCCCTAAATAATAAGCGTGGTCCACCCCTCAATTTTTTTTTTTCATTTTTTTGACAAAAATTTTTTTTAAATTTTTTTATGATACAGCATTAAAAAATACATACAACCCCTAACTTTCACCCCTCTACGATCAACCCCTATTTTTTTATTATAAATGATATGGCAAAACGACGTTTGCCCGGTCAGCTAGTCTATATCTTATATATAAAATTCTCGTGTCACAATGTTAGTCTGCATACTCCTCCGAAACGGCTTGACCGATTCCTCTGAAATTTGGTAAGCATATTGGGTAGGTCTGAGAATCGGCTAACATCTATTTTTCACACCCCTAAATAATAAGGGTGGTCCACCCCTCAATTTTTTTTTTATTTTTTAGACAAAATTTTTAATTTCTATTTTTTTATGATACAACATACAAAAATACATACAACCCCTAACTTTCACCCCTCTACGATCAACCCCTATTTTTTTATTATAAATGATATGGCAAAACGACGTTTGCCCGGTCAGCTAGTATGTATATAAAAATGAAACCCGTTTTCCGTTGTCACGACATAACATTAAAACGGCTTGACCGATTTGTCTGATTTTTTTTTTATAATATTCCTTGACGTACGAGGATGGTTCGTACGGAGAGAAAAATTTAAAAAATTGAGTGAAACAGTCTAAAAACAACACTTTTCTATATTCCCATACAAAATATTCGTAATAATACTTAAAAGTCAATTTGAACTTTAATACCATATCATAAAGTTCAAGTGTTAGTGGAGGGGTTCCGGGAATGTAAATTTTTAATTTTTGACATAATGTATTTGTTGTGTTATCAACTTTCTTTTTTTTTATCTTACTAGCTAGACCGGTGTCCCGAATAGCAGAATAAGTATTTAAAAAAAAAGAAGTTGTTAGGCGGTACGATGTTCGCCAGGCCAGCTAGTATCACTGATTACATACTTTTCGATAGGCGAATACCCACGTGTTGCTAGAATCTTAAAAACATCAAGGCGTTATAAATTAAATTTTCTACATATCTTTATACTTTAAATTTAATAAAGAAACTCTCGCTTAAGTGAAACTTATGAGGTTTCACAGGATTACACCGCTTCCGAGTTCCACTTTAATCAACGTCTCTCCAATTTCCTGCAGACAAGGTGTAGATAGCAGCACCTAGTAGGGTTTCAGCAACTTAATAGATTTTCACGGGTTGATGTTACACCTATGTACTCCTTTGAGCTTCAAGTATATCCTAAGTTCCACTATACGAATTATTAGGTAATTATTTTATTCCAAATCCCACTCCTTACTTAGTATAATGCATAAAAATCTGTCAAATTACTTTGTTTGTTTTTGTCTTGAGTATATACTGGTACTATATTTTTTGTAGATAGATTTGTTCTTTAATATTGTGCAATTTTTTTTGTTCTATCTCTAATAGTTTTCGCAGCGCATGCGATGAAAGATATTATATAGGCATTTTTTTAGACCTTGGGTAAGATTTGTAGTTTTAGTAGAATTCTTATTTTTTCTTGGAATTAAAATAGTCTAACACTATTTAATCATAACATACTTATGGCAAAATCACCATTTATTTTTATCTTAAATAAATCATTACATAAAATATAAATTCTCGTTAAACTTAAATAACCACCTTTTATTAGATTGAAGTTTATCGACGGGATTCAATCTGCAGAAGGTTATAAGGAAACTAGCAGTAATAAAACATTTAAATTATGTAGTAACAAAAGGTGAAACCTATTTACTTATAAAAATTAGCAATAATGCAAAAAACTAAGACCAGAAAAAGATAAAAATAAACTTTTATTTGATGTTTGAATTACGCAATTTTTATAAATAACTTAAATGATATAGGAATAGAATGTATTTCTTACGGGATTTACGATTGAATTATTATGATAAAGTTAAGCGGTTTAGATAAACCTAAACAAATAAAGCCAAGAGCGTAAGCCCCTGAAATTTGTATCTCTTATGAATTATTACACTAATGCTTGCGAATTTGTTAGACTTCAATGTTTTTCACATACTGTGTCTAGACGGTCTTGACACAGTACAACGAAGCCTTAATCGATACACTGTAACTCTAACCCATTTATACATAAAAAATGAATTCAGTACAATTACACCGTACCAACAAAAGCGCTATTCCGTCCCTTTTTATCATAGCGTATATACAATTTGACGGAGAGAAACAAAAGTGTACTTTACTTTACTGTAAAGGCTAAATTAGCCTCCAAAAAGCTTGGTGTGCTCAGCAAGGCGAGACGGTACTTCACTCCGGGCCACCGCTTGCAACTATATAAAGCGCAAATTCGGCCTCATATGGAGTACTGCTCTCACCTCTGGGCGGGAGCTCCCCAGTACCAGCTCCTTCCACTTGACCGTATTCAACGAAGAGCGGTTCGAATCGTCGACGACCAGTCACTTTCAGTGCGGCTTGATCCCGTTTAGAGATGTGGGATCTCTCTGCATCTTCTACCGCATTTACCATGGAGAGTGTTCAGAGGAGTTGTTCGGTCTAATACCTGCAGCTGAGTTTCATCATCGGACGTCAAGGCAAAATACAAAATACCATCCGTATCACCTTGACGTCCGTCGTTCCACAACAGAGCGTTTTCTAAGGCAGTTTTTGCCGCGCACCACCACTATGTGGAACCAGCTGCCCACAGAAGTATTTCCGAACCAATTCGACTTAGGGTCCTTCAAGAAAAGAGCGTACCAATTCCTGAAAGGCCGGCAACGCACTTGCGAGCCTTCTGGCATTGTGAGTGTCCATGGGCGGCGGTATCACTTAACATCAGGTGAGCCTCCTGCCCGTTTGCCTCCTATTACATAAAAAAAAAAAAAACTTTAGTTGAAACGGTGCAATATCGTTGATTGTGTTTGTATGAGGGCGTATAACGAATATATGAATGTGTATGTCACACATACACATATACATAAACCCTATTTTGCTAATTGAAAATTTAAAGCAAGATAATACGACCTAGAGATCGACGAACAGAGGGTCTGTCTTTTTGCCGATTTGGAACCACCATTTGTGTGTGCAACACGTATATACAGGGGTCAAGTAAAGTCCGACAGTCACCACAAGTAGCACCTGGTTCACGAGCACAACGTATGACCAGCCATCGACCCCTCGTCATATTGTAGGGTGAGGGACAACCCGATGCATGGATGCACTCCTTTGTTTTATCCGTCTCAATATTCAGAACATGACCAATGAGACTTCTGACTCATTTTCAGAACGCTATCAAGTTCAAGGACAGAACATCTTCTATCTATCTATATAAATAATCTTACATAGATTATCTGTATAAATGTATAAAATCTGTATAAACAATTTTTTTTTTTGTTGCTCTTTTGTCTCGCTAAAACTCGATTTGGCTACTTTTGATCTTGAAATATGTGTGTGTAAATGTTATTGTTAGCATTATTTTCGACTTACACCACATAATAGTAACTAAAGAGATACAAAGTGGTCACGGAATGTTTTACTATACTTGAGTACAGTACTGTACTAGGGTACTGAAAAACGTTACGGCGAGATACATGGGGAGGGGGGTCAATAATCTCCAAAAAATGCGTTACGTAATACTTGAACGCTCCCTTTGTTTGTTTGTCATATGTATGTCCTAACGCTGTTTTAAAAATTTGTATTAAGTTTTGACACATATATACGTGATACAAAGTTTACCGGGACATTATTTTATAATCAAACTAAAACATAAAATTAGCATAGGGGCCCTAAAATATAACTACATCTCTAAATGGTATTGAAGTGTCGTTGGCGCGTATCCCTTTTGTAAATACACATTTGAAAAACATTCTAATGACTTTTACTTGTAACATTTATCGCCCTATACATATATCTATAATATACACCTTTGGTTGTATTTGATTATCATTTTTGACAACTCCATATTTTAACGTTATCTTTAATCTGTTGACCCACCTCTATCTACAAAGAATTTGTGATTATAGATTATATTAATATGTAAGTGCGTGCTCCTATTTCACCATGCCTCCTGCTGATAGAGGACAAATCTTTGTTTTTAATTTAGTTTATCATTATTAATTAACTATTAATTACTTAAGAAGTCATGTGGAACATGGTACAATGGTTGCAGCTCCTTACAAACATTTTGTTAAACAAAAAACTTTGCGCTTAAAAAGATCGTCGGAGAGTTTATTGCCAGTTCTTCTCTTCTGATCTACGCCCTTGATTTGAGAACTGGCAGTGAATGTAAAATTAGAAGCATTTAATTTGTATTTCTTTTGACGTTCATAAGTGTATATTGTGTTACATATATGAATATATGATTTTGATTGACTTATGTGATTTGATATAGTTTTTAACGGTTTACCTGTTGTAGCAGTCTCTGACTGACCATGTTTGCTGAAAACCTGCTCAAAAGCACCCGAAACAATGAGTTATATGAATAAAGTTTTATATACAATATCATATGGTGGTTTTCTCATACATAATAAGACCTTAAAACGTGGTCGTATTATATATATTATAAACTAATAATATTGCGGATATAAATTGAGATGTAAGCTATCTTATCTTTTAAGTTAGATCAAACTGCACACGGCGTGCAAATTTGATTGATATCGGTTCGGTAGTTTAGAACTCCATAGCGGACAAACAACGTGACACGTAATTTATATATATTAAGATATAATACGACATTATAACGATATAAGAACAATATTTTCTCTTACAAAAGCATAACAAATTGTATGTTCTAACAAAATTCTTTATTATCAGAACAAGGAAGGAAGAATATTATTTTGTACATTTAAAGATCACTCGACTGTGACATATTGTCTGGCGCGATATTGCAACAATCAATAGTGGGCCGGTACAATACAGTTGGCGAAGCAAATATTTTTCTACTGCTTTATTTGGTATCCTTTGAAACTTCAATAACATTCGGAAATTGAATGTTAACAAAATAAGGTCGTTCGTTATTGAGCTTTAAAGAATCTTATCCGATGAATATTTATTTCCTAAGAATAGACAATTGCTTTCTTTCTCGTTTGTGTTTCTATAATTATTTCTATAATATTTTTTCCTGTTATTTTGTAGTTCATTGTTGGATTTAACATAAATACAAAATATTACTGATCGAGCATTTACTTGCACACTTGCTGGACAAAAATAATTGATAAGAATCTCTTGCTAGAGATGTCAATGGAAGTCAAAGTCAAAGTCAAAAATCATTTATTCATGTAGGTAACACAATGTACACTTATGAACGTCAAAAAAAGAAATATACATTAAATGCTTCTAATTTTACATTTACTTACAAGACTCTAGTACTACTTTAAGAATCTTAAAGCTGCGTAATTTAATACTCATTCGGTAACGATTCAAGGATGCAGAGTACAGTGAAATACCTTCATTACTTTCATAAGATCTATGGCAAATTTGCTAATATCTTATATATAAAATTCTCGTGTCACAGTTTTCGTTGCCATACTCCTCCGAAACGGCTCGACCGATTCTCATGAAATTTTATGTGCTTATTGGGTATGTCTGAGAATCGGACAACATCTATTTTTCATTACCCTAAATGTTAAGGGTAGTCCACCCCTAAATATTTTTTTTTTATATTTAGATATTTCTTTCTGTTTTTATTTTTTTATGATACAGCATTAAAAAATACATACAACCCTTAACTTTCACTCCTCTACGATCAACCCCTATTTTTTATTATAAATGATAAACATGGCAAAACGACGTTTGCCGGATCAGCTAGTATTTATATATACGGTACTTAATGAATGACTATGAGTACTGTTGTCAATTAGATAGGACTCTTAAAATATTGACGGTGAAATTATAAAACAAGTCCGTTCTAATATTATTTAATAAATAAATACTAAAACATAAATTGATAATATTAGGCGTGAAACTTATTCTTCTGTAAATGTCAATTAAAAAATTCCAGACTTAGAAATATCCCCTTTGCCATTGGGACATCAAACAAATAATCATTTGTGCTTAAATCTAGAAAGCTTTCCATCTGTTATCATTTTAAGCTTTTAATAGTTTTAATCATACAATTTATGTGAGCTCTTCTAAAAACAAACACTTAAAAGTTACTTTAGTATAAGAAGGTAGTTTGAGAAAATCTCTTTTAAAAGCATCCAAGAACGTTTTATAAGATTGTTCAAGCCTTAATGGCGAATCTATCCGCAAAAAGGCGATGTAATTACATCATTTTATCAAAGGAGATTTCCGTTTTGTCTCGCTTAAACAAAGCCTTGTATTTGGAAAATGTGCGGTTGTCGTTACATCACAATGGAAATGTATTATTTTAAATGTATAGTAGAAGAAACAGTGTTGACCTAATAGCCATTGTGCGACTCTCATTCCTGAGGTCGTAGGTTCAATTACAGGCTTTGCACCTTTGGACTTTCTGCGCATCTACGCTTCGGTGAAAGGAAACATCGCGAGGTAACCGACATGTATCAAATCCAAAAATCTGTGTCAGACAAAACTCTGATCACCTAATTGTCTATGAAATAAAATTGATCAAAGAAACGGATATAATCTGAAGACCCATATAGGATTGTAACGCTACTAGATTATTATTATTATTACATATACAGTAACTAGTTCGAGTTTGAACGATTCTTCACTTTGTAGTCTTGTGTTCGAACCACCACCAAACGATTTTTCTTTGTGAAAAGAACATAAATTAAGTAAAGAAACATTATGTGGAAATCTAAGGGTTAAGGGGCTAAGTAGACTCCCGTTTGTTCAAATCCACTGAATACATGGTTCACGCCACCAAAATATATTAGTATAATATACACTTATAATAAAGTTGGTTAGGATATGCAATTACTGAATTGAACTTGCCTTTAAAGAATTTTAATAACAATTATTATTGTTTTCCGTTACATATCACAAAAATATTTCATTTCTATTGGTTAACTTACAGGTGTGCTATCAACATACAATTAAACCATACCTTTATGCAAATTTATACTAGAATAAGTCTAACACTGTTTTTATTTCTAAACATAATTTTTGTCTCATCTTATTTCTTTCCTTTTCCATCCGGTCTTGTTGCATAAATGAGTATCGGGACCGCTACTAAATAATTAAATAGAGTTTCTAAATGTGTCAACATACGAGTATCATATATGTATACTTGTATGTGTTCTTAGAGATAAGTATAGTACCTATATTTATATATATATATGAGAATTTTTTTAAAGTCTAGAACAGAACAGGCTAAGGCAGGAAAGTGCGACAGTAATTAAGGGCGTTAAAAATGATGCGCTAAATTAAAACCTTTCTTAAACTACTTAAGAGATATAATTGCATCGCTGAGTTTCATTATCGGACGTCAAGGCAAAATACAAAATACCATCCGTATCACCTCGACGTCCGTCGGTCCACAACTGAGCGTTTTCTAAGGCAGTTTTTGCCGTGCACCACCACTATGTGGAACCAGCTGCCCACAGAAGTATTTCAGAACCAATTCGACTTAGGGTTCTTCACGAGCCCTTTGGCATTGAGAGTGCCCATGGGTGGCGGTATCAGATAACATCAGGTGGGGAAAAAGATATTTAGTATTTTTAACCTTCTATACTGTTCTTTTTTTTGTTTTCTTTTAAACCATCACCAAATTTTGCTTGAGTGGTTTTCCACTAATTTTAATAATTAAGTACTTAATTATTAAATGATGTTCTCGTCGTTTCACTATGAATGAAATAACAACAAATAAAAGGTATAACCGCAGAATATAGCCACAAGTACTAGGATAGCGTTAAGGCCAATAAAACGCGACGGTATAAATGCGATAAAAAGTTTTGAAATTTTTCAAGTAATCGTAGTGTCTAGTGCGGACAGGAACAAAACCAATTGCTTGCGATTCCTTTATTGTTAAACTTTTGCAACGTGGTTAATGCGATGTGGAAAATGTTAAAGCATTATACACATCTTTACGAAGCTTTTGTAACTTTGGTAACTATTTTAGTTACTGTGTTAATAAATATATATACATATATAATATTCTTAGAATTTCATAATCGATTTAAGAATAACAATTTTAAACCAGATGATTGAACCTTTTTGTATACATTATATATTCCATCTTTGTCTGTATCTTTATATTTTTTTTTAATATGTAATGTATGTCAGATGTAGGATTACGAAATAAAAAAGTTCTATTTAGATTATTCCCTTTAACCGATCTTAATCTAGTAACTTAAAAATATTCTAGAATACATGCACATGAAGGTTCTAAAATTTAGAATTGAATATTTTATTCACAAAGTATTTTCAACGAACCAACCGCGATTTCAGTTTCGTCACAAAAATATCGCGTAAACAATTTTTTTCGCCACATGTCGATTTTACAGGAACGGGCGTTTGGGAAATCGTTGCAACTATTGTGTACCGAACGCCATCTGCAGTACATTTCGTATCGATCACCGAACAGGAGATTGGCTGGCTTATCTTATTGATAGAAATATTTTTCCTTTACGGACTTCCGCCGTATGGAGGCGTTTTGTTTCCTGTAATATCTTAAATTGCAATAGTTTCGATATATTCTTCGAGAACATATATTATATTAATATCGAATATGGGTTATATTATTTTAATCACATCTAGCGTTTGCGACTAACCTGAAGATTAGTATAGCGGTATTGTGTTTAAAAAAAACATGAATAAGCATTCTTGAAAAGAAGCCCCCGGTATATTTAGACATACAAGTTAGAACAATATAATAACAATCAAATATATAGTATTTACAAACTTCTTAAACTGTATAGTATTAACAAAAATAATTAAAAAGAAAATTAAAACAAATTTAAATAGTTACGAATGGCTCCGAAAAAGAAATGTATATTTGATTTTTATAAGTACTAATAAACAATATCTAGGTTCTTAATGTTACCAAATGCAAGCAAACATAATAAAAGTATTATTTGTTACAGATAGCATCATCTTTTAGAACAATATTGAGGTGCCATAACTATCTGATCTTCAACATACATACAACATCAGTCTTTGACTTGTAATGTGTAACTTTACTGTACCTTCGTGAGAGGACTGACCAACAGACCCTCAAGAGCTCAAACCACAATATATGTAAAAATAACAATGCTTGGAAACATCAGATAGTATCGAAACTGTAATGGATGGCGGATATTATTGACAACACTGTCGCTATGTAAATGAAGTGCATGATAGCTTTATTGCATATTCAGAGGAAAATTTAAAATATTCACGAAAATCTACGTTTATTTTTGATTGGTAGACTGACGTAAATGGATAAATGCATAGTTAAAATTATTTTTTATGTAGATAGGTAGGTAATTTAAAATTTAGTGGATCCGTGTCACCCATAGAACAGTTTATGTACTCAGTAAAGATTTGTTTTACCCAAATTGGGTAGATAAATTTTAACATTCGCGCTTTGTACCATAAGAAATAGTTTGAGATTGTAAATTTGTGGTCAACTAATTACTTTTTAAATTATATTTGATTTTTTTATCTTATACAGTTCCCAGCACGACATGCTTACATAACATGGTAGTATAGGCACAGGACTACCCTACAACATCCTTTGTTAGGCGGGCGTGGCCTTGATAGTAGCTTGAGAATAGGAGCTGTGCCATCACAATTACTATTCTATTTGAATTTTTATTTTTAATAGTTAATTTTATTGCTAAAAATGGAGGGGGCTCTAGTCCTACACTTCTACAGTTCCCAGCACGACATGCTTCCATAACATGGTAGCATAGGCGCAGGCCTACCCTAGTGGGGCGTAGCTTTGGGAGTAGCGCGAGTCGTTGTGATCCCCAAGGAAAGTTTGGTGGACTAGCCTTCCCGAGGTTTGCCGACCCTGTTCTTGGTCTAATACCTTATGTAATATACGTAACTTAGCGAACTTTTGCAGGGATGGTCCAGACCAGTCAGAGTTCACCTTTCGATACAATACAATACAATATTCCTAAATATAATATTGCAAAGTATTTATGTTCCAGTATGTGAATTTTTGTAACATAATTAAATATATTACAAATAATATAAATCACAGCTCAACACACTTTTTACAACTATTGTATGCTCATTTTTCCAAATATAGAATCATATTTATTTTGAAATTAGACATACAACCTTTTTGTCCTACAGTTTTCAATAAAACTTGTATTTATTATATAACTACTTCTATCGCTAACGTGGCTTTAGACACATTACATTAACTTAAAATATAAGGTCCTGGGTACAAATATCGCTGAAAATATCTTTCAGATCAGTGACGAAGAATCGATTGTCGCAGTCTCAAAAAAAAAGGAAGTCCCCTCCTTTCTACCTACTAGTAATTTCTAAAATCTATAATAAAAAAAAGATGAAAGTTGAAATTCATTAAAATTGTAAATTATTATAGTTTATTAATATCGCTCAATCAGTGATAAATGTATATAGAGAGATTACATGACAAGTCAAAACAACAACTTTTACCTGCTATCAATATTATTAATAGACTGTACTGCGTTCCCACCTATTAGTCAGTAATAACTTAATATCTTGAGTTGTCGACTCTTGCGCATAAGTTACGGATGTTGTAACTTTAATGTAACTTGATTGCTTACGCTTTATTCTTGATTTTCTAAACTATTATATATGTAAGACATGTTTGATACGTATATATTATATTGAGCATAAGTATAAAGGAAACGAAGTTCCAAAAGGTACATATATGCCATGCGGTGGTTGTTAAGTCTTGTTATATATATTACATAAAAAAATAAACTACCGCACATAAAATAAAAATAAATAATACAGTGGCGCAACTCTAATTGGGCCTTGGCCTCAGATTGCATCCATTTCTTTGATCTTTTTTATTTTATACACAAGTAGTTGACCAGCCTTCTGACTTATGTCGTGGATTTTTCGGAGTTATAACATGCTGATGTTTGTTTAACCGTACGAGTGAGTGTTTGACATTGAAGTAAATTGGTGCACAGCCGGGAATCGAACATGCGACTTCTGGAATGACAGTCGCCTTCTGAAGCGACTAGGCCAACAGTGCTCATAATACATTATAGCTTTAATCACGGCTTAAAAAATCAGTAGCACGCACTCAGTCATAGCAATAAAGACATGATACGCAACATCTTATACAAATAACTACCGACGCAACAAAGTAATCTTAATATATATAAATTACGTGTCACGGTGTTTGTCCGCTATGGACTCCTAAACTACCGAACGATATCAATCAAATTTGCACACCGTGTGTAGTTAGCTTCAACTTACATTAAAATTAAAATTTATACCCGCAATTTAACTTTATTGCAAATTATTTGTTTATTATTTGACACAATTCTAACAGATGGAGCTGTGTTGAAAGTACTAACGTTTCACATGAGCTACAATTTAGTGGCATAGGCACAAAAAAAGCATGGTGATCCCCATGGCTGTTGTTTTCCTGCCGTTTCCTTTGAATATTTTACTACTATGTAATATTACAAAAACCTAGCCACAGCAAGCCACAGCAACGCTTGGCCGGTCTGCTAGTTAGATTATATATAATTTAAAAGTTTCTATGTTAATAAACAAAAACAGAGCACATAACAGTTATAATGAAAACAAAACTCGAAACCTCATACCTAATTATACTAAGTGTGAAAAACACATTCTACAATTGAGCAAATATTTGTTCCATTTGCCGGTCTTGTTAAAGCACTCGAAAACCTCGCAACTTGACTGTTAGCCTTTTTACACGGTTCTCACCGGTGTTCTCGCGTGTTTACATCGATTTTTATTCACAGTATCGCGCAAATTGTCTATGTATCCGGTGACTTTCTAGTTATGTTTTCACTTTGATTCACACAATACAAATAAAGTGTGATTTGATGGTAACATTTTTAATATAACGCAATTAGGTTGAGGCTCCGGCGCTGGCATATTCTCTCTGGATCGCAACATCAACAAATATTTATCTTTAGGCACAGACTAGAGAATGTGTCGTTCTTACCGAAAACAAAAGAACAAACTAATACTGGAGTGTCACCATGCACTGGAGACAATAAATTACTAATTATGACTGATAAACAGGGCACCGTACAGGGGATAAAAGGACACAGTGGATCTCTCGGCAATGATTTGCTTGGAAAAAGAGAATCCGGAATGATGCCAGCTGGTTCATACCCGTTCCATCCCTAGCTTTTCTCGCAAATGCGAACCTGGTTTTGCCAAAGATCCACAGAACTGAAACATCACTGTTGGTCGCAAAAAGCGCACAAAATGGCACTGCCAGGAGTAAACATGCTAGTGACAAAGTGACTTCTAAGCCTCAACAGAATTTATCTCAAAAATTTATCTCAAAAAGAGGTAGGGTCTCTTACGGACCACTGCATGTCTCCTTAATAAACATCTCTTTGTTCTTGGTGCGACAGACAGTACCTTGTGCAGAGGCTGTTTTAGCGCAGAAGACTCAGTCACCCACGTAGTCCTGGAATGCGTGGCTGTGACTTCCCAACGAACAGATCTTTGGAGAGGTGAGCGCTGTGAAGTCTTCGAAGTGCCCAGGAAACTTTTGTCTCTGTTGAACTGGCCCTAGGACATTGTGAATCTCCACAAACATTAACTTCACTTCTGAATCCGATGGCTCATATATACCGTGTGTGGTTTATATCTATGTATTTTATGTAATTTAAGGAATTAATACGATAATTTCGTACCACATTTCTTTTATTGTACCAAGTCTAAATATATCGGTAGTAAATTCAAACTTGTGTACATAAATTAAGAATAATTTAGAAAACGAAATGAAACACAAAATGTGTTAAGCTGTGTTTAGTCGATGAACCTGCAATAATTATATGGATGTACCTCTGCTAATAACAGCAAGGTAATTAAGCTGAAACACAGTACTCAATTCAATAAATTCGAAATTTAAAAGTTTCATACAAACGTACAATGTAAGCGGTCATGAAACTTTGAACATTAGCGCAAATGTTAATTGAATGAGTTTAACATTGTAAAACCAAAATTCGTTTGTTAACTATTAATACAACACGGAGGGTAAAATATCATTTTAGTTGCCAAAATCGTATCCAGAAACGAACTTTTGCTAACTAAAATATACTGTTTAGACCAATTATCGCAGCCTTTGTTCCCATGTATGGCTCTTCCTCGAAATGGGTTAAATTGCAAAATGATTTCCAAATGCATAAACATGTTTCTATTTACGCGTTATACACATTTAAAATAAAATGCGTTTTTGAAGTTATACTTCTTTAGGCGCGTTATGAAAGATTGATGAGAGTGAAATTTTACGATGCGCGCGCACCGTGACACAAAATTAACAGAATGAAGTTGCCCACGGAAGATGCTACGGCATTGGACATAATTTAAAAACAACATTCGAATAATAATAGAATTTATGTTACACTTAATGTAAGAGAATAATAATATTTATTTATTTAATTTTTCAAATGTAAACTGAACTTTATTGACTATAATGACTCCTTTTCCAGTCCTTTTGATTAAATTAATTTAATTTTCCTTTTTTTTAATTAATTGTAGTTAATTATTTGCATCCAATCAAAAACTATTTTTAATAATGCCAAAGAAGTATAAATTTTACACGCACCCTTTTTATTTTTTTTACCGCGCCGACCTAACTAATTGAGACATCAATTACCTATGTATTAATAAAACCATTACTAATGTAAATCGATACAATGGTAGGTTAAGTACTGTTTTAAATTCAACTGTGGTTTTTAATGTTCTATTTTGTAATTCAAATTACTATTGATCAACGATAAGAATATAATCTGTGAATACAAGAGCATTTCTAATATTTTAATTGTATGTAATCTGTGTACCGATAACACAGATAACTTAACATGGGTCGTAAATTACAGTTCGGTCTCCTATTAGTCAACTATATTGAATTAATATTATTAAATGTTCACAACTTTCTCTGTTTAGAATTAGGATAAATTCCGTTGGGTAGATAAAAATTTCCAATTTTTAACAAAATCTTTGAAAAAAAAATGGTGCGTGTACTTATGTACGCGCGTAAGAAGTTATACTTCTTTGGCTTTCTTTATTTTTTTAAAATATTAAATAATTAATAATAAATATTTAGCGTTAATAATTTAACAATATATTTAATATTTAGTATATTATTCAATTATTAATTAATATTAATAATAATTATTATTATATTATATTATAAATTCAATTTAATAACTAGGTATGCTTCATAACCTTTTAACTAAGTATAAATAGGTCTTTGTGAAAAAGCATTGCTAAATTTCTTTGAAAAAATAATTAAAACTGCTTTATTTGTTTTAAAGGTACTACAAGTAGATTGTCTTATTCCCATGTCGCTCGCGCACGCTCGGCGCCCATACTGAATTTTGTGTCACGGTGCGCGCGCATCGTAAAATTTCACTCCCATAAATTTTTCATAACGCGCCTAAAGAAGTATAACTTCAAAAAAACGAAACTAGTATAAAAGTATTTTGTAGTATCTATTTTAATGAATGAACGCATAATGAGCTGGCTTTGTAGGAATCCTTGTATTACTGTATTAAAAATTATAAAATACACCGTCTGCCTGCTTTGTTAGCACTTATACCAAAAACATATTACTTATTTATTATATACAATTTGTTCACACTTTCATATTTAAAGAAGTAAACTTAAATACAATAGAACAGCAACGACCTTGAAAATATAACCACATTTAATTTAAATTCTAAATGACTAGAGAAAAGTCGGCTGGTAAGCAAATAAAAACAAAAGGCAGTCGCAATCAGATAACATCATGTCGATTTATGCGTGACATGAATGTTCAGTGGTCATTGTTTATATAATTCATTTACACCAATTTACAAATTACTATTAAACAGTGCTGTGCACATTGTCAGTGTCATTTAAAACAAAATCAGTAATCGTAATTGCTCATTTGTTTTAGTAAATTTGAGCTTACGTTGTGATGAAAAGACACGAATAAAAAAAGCTAAAATAGCTATTGGGGTTATTAAAATTGATAAATCGGTTTGAATAGGCTTCACTTCACAATACAAACATTTTCAATTTTTTGATTCAGTTTAAAATGTAAAATAGCGTTAGCGATGGAATAATCATTGTTTAAAGGTTACGAAATTGTATAATAGAACCTCTTACGCTATATTAACATACTAGTGGCCGTTTTCGCATGGCACGTCATTTATTTCAAATATTTTTGAAATAAATATGGTACCCATAATGGTATTGAAAATTAAGTGAGTTATGGACAATATATACTTTATTTATGTCTTTATTTCAATACTAATTACCTCAAGATCTACGAAAATGATTAGTCTACAAAATACATTACGGAATTTAGGTTATCTCCTGACATAATAATGCGGGATATGAAATCCTTGTTTATACTGTAAACAAGGACGACACCAGAGGCAAGAATCCGACGTGGAATAAGGAATTAGCTGGAATTTACAATTGCGTATGAATTCTGCGAATAAGATGTGAGAGAATTGAGACAAATGTCGCATATATTTAAATATGTTGTAAATAATATGTCATAAGCCACATTTAATATAATTCAGAAACAGATATTGTCTGTGAGGACGTAAAAAAAGAAAGCCCTTGGCATTCTACTTTACGCGCCGAGTTTTACAAACAAAGAGAAGTGTTGAGTCGGAATTACTTTTTTTGGCCAATACACCTCTTTCACCTATGAGTTTGCTTTTGAGAAAACTTTACTGTTTTCGCTATTCCGGATTGACTGATTGATATTGATTGATTGATTGATACGATCTTAGTATTGTCTTTTATTGACATAACTTTTACACATTTAAAGAAAACACTTTTTACCGGATTGAAGTTATGCATATATACATATACAAACATGGTATCGACTAAAAGATGGAGAGTTTTGGCAGAAATGGCTCACGGTGTCCTCTAGACCAACTCCGGGGAAATAAATATAGATAATACAACTTTTTCTACAGCTGTGATACTTTTTGACATTCAACACCTTTTGTCTTCAGTCACCGTGACCACGCACGTAAATTAAAATAATTGTAAATTTATAATAATACATTAAAAAAAGGTAAAAAAGTGTGTTACTTTAAATGATACGATCTTCACAAGACCGTGGAAGCGGAGAGTAAATAGCGAACTTTAATTATAATTTACGCTCATGGAATTGAACCCGCTACCCCAGGTGTCACAGATATCTGTGAGGGCTTGAATATCGTGAAGCTATATCTATTAAGCCGTGGAGGCTTTCGGTTTTGTGTCAAGTGACTGAACTTCTTGTTCAGTCAATTCCTCCTTCAATCTAACTCCTTCTAACTATATGTTACGCTCCTCCAATAGATGTTTATTGGAAATTCCATCTAACAGCTCATCCTTCATTTGCAATTCATTTAGGATCTCCACCATGAAGTTGAGGAATAGGCTGTCCGACTCCATACGATTGGCTACCTCCCTATCATCTTTTAAAACTCTTCTGCATAAAAATTTCTTAACTATATCCTATCCTGATCAATCGTGACTTCTGTAATTCTTGTATTTCCTTTTCTTTTGTATTGGATCGCCATTCATGAATCCGTGAGATTAGCTTTTAAGTTTGTTTTATTTAAAAAAAAATGTATTACTTTAGATTAAGGTTCTATATTTTTTTATAAAACACTTGGTTATGCACTTCTTGCACTTTACTTGTCATATTTTTTTTTAGTTTTTCCCTTACCTGGAAGAGATCGCTTGTTAGCGATAAGGCCGCCCGTTGTATCCCTTATATTTTTTATGTTATTTGTGTTTTTTTTAATGTAACGTAGTAAGAATAAATAAATATTATTAAATATGTTATAAAATCAAGATAAATATGCGACTCTGTTCTACTAGCTTTTACAATTAATATTCGATCATAATACTTGATAACTGGATTAAGATTTTTAGTATTGGCAAGTCCAAGTAAACGATGAATCATAAAATTAAGCATAACATATAGTAAAAGCCTTATAAACAACCAGATTTTCAAACTACTTCCTAAGTCGTATTTTGTCATAATGTTGTGAAGTCAATATGAGAGCCTTTCAAATACTTGTAATAGTAAAATAAATAAAAAGTGAAAAGAATAATAGTAGGATGAAACCTATTGAAAAAGGAGGAGAATATTATAAAAATTAAAGGAAAAATAATTTACGGGCGATCTTAGGTCGGGAAGGGGTAGGGGGGTTAGTTTTAAGGGTAAAAAACGGTTTATCTCGATTTCCGGCAAAACTAAAAGTCCCATGGAAAAAACTCAAATGGCAAAGTTGTAGGTAATAAAAAGATCTAAAACTTTTGTATTTACACATTTTTAAATAATTTTTCCTTTAATTTTCATAATATTCTCCTAATTTTCCAATGGGTTTCATCCTACTATTATTTTTTTAGGTTTCAAAAATTATCGACCCTGGTCTAATAGTCAATCTAATAGTCAATCAATATCGACAAATTGCGAATGAATTCCTATTTTTTAAGTTGGGCGATAAAAAAGAATGGTAAAACGTGAGAAGAGGTTGAATGAGGGAACACCCCAATCGGCGCGTCGAAAATGATACAATAAAATTTTATCTCCGGAAGCTCGCTTCGGCACGTACGTGTTTTTTGGTCTGTGTTTAAACTTCGCGGTTCAATGCGATAAATGTAAAATATTGGTATCAACCTATACTGTTCATTCATTGGTATGGAATTAATAAAATGGCTTAGGGAGTACTTTCTCATTTTTGTTTTGGTCTTGTTAAGTGGTGGCTGCTGGCATGCGTGACTCTCACCCCCTGAGGCTATAGGTTCGAAACCCGGATTTACTTTCTTTCCGGAACTTTTTATGTGCGCATTTAACATTTGCTCGTACGGTAAAGGAAAACATCGTAAGAAAACCTTCGACTCAAAAAGTGGACGGCGTGTTTCAGGCACAGGAGGCACACAGAACACACTATTTGCCTATTAGATTGAAACATGAAGGCTGATTTTGACAACCTTTTACTTATTATTCTATGTGCGCATATATGTGAAATGTAGTAATAAATGTTATGTTATTAAAGAAAATGGTTACGAAACAGATACACAAATCTGAGACCGGGAGCAAGGATTATAACACCACTGTTTTAGATAAAGCCAAAGCTTGAATCTATTAAAAAAACTTATGAATTGTGAATTTGGTAGTAATTAGAAGCTTTGTAACACAACCCGGAAGTTACTTGGATACGAGAATGTAAGTGCGTGCTCCTATTTCACCATGCCTCCTGCCTGCAAATCTTTGTTTTTAATTTATTTTATTATTCTTTATTACTTAAGATGTCATGTGGAACATGGTGTAATGGATGCAGCTCCTTATAAACGTTGTGTAAAACAAAAACTTGGCGATGAAAAAGAGTGGCAGAGAGTTTATTGCCAGTTCTTCTCTTCCGTTCTACGCCCTTGATTTGAGAACTGGCAGTACGTGTAAAATTAGAAGCATTAGCATTTAAGCAAATATAGGTACATTATTTCTTTTTTTTGACGTTCATAAGTGTACATTGTTACCTGCATGAATAAATGTTTTTTTTGGATAAATCGCTAATAGTGTAAAAATAATTTTTAATACACCAACACAACCACTTTACAGGAAAGTATCACCGTAACCATGGTAACAATCTTGAGGAGTTTAATAAGGGTGATTATTTAGCAGCCTCACCTTGCTAGTTAAAGAATTGTTAGCTTTCATACAAAGAAATCAAATTTCACTTACACGCAAAGATGATTGATCAACTTTAAAACGCAAGCACATTCTAAATTCACAACAAATTTTTAAATGATTAAATTTTAATGACATGAAAAATGTAATAAAGCGAAACGGTTACCATAACACAATCTCTCATTAAATGAATTTTCTCATTGAAGTTCCGGCCATATTTTAAGCACAGATTGGACGTTTTACAGTTTAATGAGTTCTTAGTGGGTCGGTGGTGTTCCGTGACGTCACGTTTACTTTATTTATTCAAGTAACCATTGGAGCAAGATGCGTCATAAATATTTTTTTTTTTTTATTTTAATATATCACTTTTCTACTCCCCTGCCATTATGTCCAGGGACTTTTTCACATCACACGTCTCGCGAAAGACGCCCCGGCTACATCTGTAATATTTTTGTTTACAATATTCATGGGCGAGCCGGGACGCAATTCCTCGCGAGACCCGTTCTTGGGGTTTTGTTTGCCGCCTTTATATATTCAACAATTTCATCGCAGAACCGTTCCAGGTACGATCTGTGCCTTATTAACATGTCCTGTAGGCCGTTACGGTTTACAGTCATCTGCATTTGTTGCTCCAGGTCGTGCCTGGACGATGCGAATATAGGGCAATGTAGGAGCACATGTTCTACTGTTTGTTCTTCATTGCTGCAGGCACATGTTGGGCTTGTCCTAATTTTAAACCTATGAAGGTAATGTGCAAAGGCTCCGTGCCCTGTAAGAATTTGCGCCATCTGGGGTGTGAACCGCTTCTCTTTTATTAATTTGTACGCAGTTCTCACATTTGCGATGAATAATTTTGTAGTTCCAGCTGTTTCACCCCCCAGGTAGCGTTCATTCCATTCATCTAGAGTCTTTTGCCTTATCTGATGTTTTACATATGACAGGGGGTATGCGGCGTATTCAGGTTTTGACCTTAGTCTTTCCGCTGCTTCTTTTGCTAACGTGTCCGCCCTCTCGTTCCCTGGCGTACCAACGTGCGCCTTTACCCAGAAGAGGCTTATATGAGTTCCTCTTTTGCGGCACTCTTCCAGGCTCCGGCGGATCTCGGCTACCTGGGGATCGAGAGATCGTCCACTCACAATAGCATCTAATGCTGACCTAGAATCACTGTATATTTTAGCGTCACGCTTATTTTTATTTATGTGACTAGTCGCGTTTCGTAGTGCCGTCAATTCAGCTTGAAAAACTGTGCAGTGGGGCGCCATCTTAATCATCTTGCTATTTATTTCTATTCCATCCTTCCATTCCGTCCAAGCGGCACCCACTCCTATACCTGTTTTGCTGCCGTCCGTATAGATTTGTGTGCCGCCGTGTCCTTCGATTTCTTCCGGATTTGTGAGCATCTTGTAGTCCAATTTTGTTTGTTTCGCCGGGTGTGGGAGATCTACGTATTTCACTCTCCTCTCCAATTCTTCGCCCTCCAGTATTTCCGTGCTTACCCCCCTTCTTATCTCGTATAAGGCAGCGGCTTCTTGAATACGGAGGTCTAGTGGAAGTATCCCGGCCAGTAGGGTTGCTGAGTGTAATGATGTCGTCCTATAGGTTTTTGAAATTTTTTGGGCAAAGCCCCTTTGCAGGTGATTAAGTTTTCTGCGTACACAGATTTTATTTGTCGCGGGAGCCCACACCGCGGCCGCATACATTACGATTGGTTCAATAACGGCAGTGTACGCGGTCGCGATAACTTGCTGGTTTAGTCCCCATTCGATCTTCGCGGCTTTGGCCAGCTGCTTATATATCTGGATGGCCTTCCGGCATACCCTCTCCACATGTCTGTTAAATGTGAGTCTAGCATCCACATCAACTCCGAGAATTCGAATGTAGTTATCCATCTGTATCGGTACATTATTCATATTTAGCCGTGGGGTATCATACTTCAGTCTGCGCGTAACCACCATGGCTTTGGTCTTGTGTGGCGCAAACTTCAGTTTGTTTAGGATACCCCATCTATGTATCCGGTTCAGTGTTAGGTTGAGGTTCTGCTGGATCTCACTACCGGTCTCTCCTTCCGCTATCAAAACGACGTCATCCGCAAAAGCCTGGACGTACTCACCACCATTTCGCAAGTCCTGTAGGAGCGGGTCCAATATTAGATTCCACATTGTTGGTCCCCCTATTGAACCCTGAACGCAGCCTTTGTTAGTTACTTTTTCAACCGTTTGTCCAGCGTAGGTTAATTTTATTTGTCTTTCGTGTAAGTAACTATCCATTACTTTCCTTAGTTTTAATGGGCATTGTTCTTCTGCCAGTCGGACTCTAATTTGCGGCCACCAAGCGCTGTCAAATGCGCCCTCTATATCGAGTGATACGATTGTTAGTATCTTCTTTTGTTTCAGCTTTGCGCGTATATGTGTGACTGCGTCATATAGGGCGTCTTCAGTGCTCCGCTGGGGCATGAATCCGTATTGGATTTTCGAGGTTTTCGGGACTAGATGCCACTTCAGCCGAGCGATTATCATTTTTTCGTATACTTTGCCTAGAAGAGGTAGTAAGCCTATGGGTCTGTAAGACTTCGGGTTTGTATAATCTGTCTTACCAGGTTTGCGCAATACAATTATTGTAGCCTTTTTCCACAATTTGGGGAAGTACCCTAGCTCCAGGCATTTGTTTAGGACGGTGAGGAATAAGTTAGGCGCCGCGTTTATCGCGTGCCAACTTATGTCCGCCGTTATGCCATCTTCTCCGGGGGCCTTCCTCGGGTTGAAACTGAGAGCGGCGGTTTCGAGTTCAGTCATTGTAAAAGGGGGATCATAGACTAAGTTATGTCCCTCTTTATTTACTGTGTTTGCTCTTCTTCTTATCAATTTGTGGTCTTCAGTTTCATCCTCACTAGTGTCTTCCGGGAAGAACGTTCTTGCCAAGGTCTCCGCTGACTCCCTTTCGCTAATATATCTACCGTCCCTGCGAAGTGGTAAATCCTGGACTCTGGTCTCTGTCCCTCTTATCACTCTATATATACCTTCCCACATTGTCTCTCTTTCCTGTTTCTCGCAGAACTTTTTCCAACTCTCCGTTTGGGCTTGTTTGATCCGGTTTTCATACTCTTGTTTTAATGCAAGGTATTCACCTACGACCTCTTGCCTTCTGCGTGCTGCGGCACATCTTATCCTTCTCTTTCTAGTCTCAACCTGTTTCTTGAGCACCTGTAGTTCTTCGGTCCACCAAACCATTTTTGTTTTCTTCCCGGTTTTAATTTTTGGAATTGCTATTTCACTTGATTTAATTACTACATCTGTGAACTTTTCTACAATTTGTTCCAAGTCTTCAATTTTATCTATCTTTGTTACGACGTCCTCTGTTAACTGAGAATTTTCTATATTTCCTAACATTTCTTCCTTGAATTTTACCCAATCAGCTTTTTTACTGTTGTAAATTTTTGTTTTACTCTTTCTCTGGATTCCTTGATGCATTTTTGCATTAATTTTGAATAATATGGCATTGTGATCCGATGAAACCATTCCTATGTCTACTCTCCAATCTTCGATCTTTCCCAGTAGGTCACTCGTGCACACTGTTACGTCTAAGTGGCTGACTATTCTAGTTCCTCTCCTTATAACCTCAAATGTTGGTTGCTTCCCATCATTCAGTATGTGCAGGCCAAGCTCTGTTACCAGACTTCCGAAGGCTTGTCCTCTATTGTCTATTTTCGGGCTTCCCCACCACGGACTTTTGGCGTTTGCATCACCCCCTAGAACTATTCTACTATTGAGCTCATTCACCGTCGTTTCCAGGTGCTTTAGATAGGGTTCTATATAGGCTGGGTCTGGTTCCATGTAGAATGAGATTAGTGCAATGCCAGTTTGCGCCGTGGTCTTCAGTTTGATAGGCACTACATTAGTTGTTGTTAGTGCGGGGTATTGGGTAATACCAATATCCTCGTCAAAAATCAACACTGCTGCCTTTATTACTTTACCCGTCGGAGGATTCTGGCACTGCACCACTCTCACTCCCCTATAGTCTTTCACCCTACCCAGGGCTCCAATGTATGGCTCCTGTACTAGAGCGACTGTTATTTTCCTCGATTGTGCTTCACAAATAAGTTCACTCATTGCGAGTCTTTTCCTTTGCAGGTTAATCTGCACTATTTTTATCGATTTTACCGTTGGCTGGCCCTTAGCAATAAGCTACTCTGCTTCTGGCCAGGCTATCCCACCTCTTCCTTACCGGACACTGAACGTCAAAGGCTCCGTGGTCTTGTCTCTCGAAACCCATCCTTTTGCAGTTTATACAGGTGGGTTTTTCAGCTGCTTTATATTTGAGGCACTTCTCCCGCATGTGGGTTCCTCCACAGTGGGCACAGGAACAGACCAGATCGTCCTCTTCTTTGCAGTGCTTTCGCCCATGGCCATAGCCCAGACATTTCATACACTGCACCAGAGGGGACCGATCTCCAACCCACACCCTTTGAAGGTCCACATGCACTTTTCCTGCGCTAGTCAACGCTTGCCATAATTTTGGTGAGACCTGAAGGATGACGTGACCCTCATGTGGGTTCCTCGCTCTGCGACGGTATTTTTCTGTTATCCTCCAGTCTTCTTCTCTTATGTGTTCTACTATTTTCCTGTTTTGTGTTCGTATTGCCTGCTTTATATCCTCTTCTGTATTGTAATTCAGCAAATTCTTTAGGATGATTAGTGGGTCTTTGTTTTCGACTTCTTTTACTTCCAGGTGCTCATTTTCACTCACTAAGTTTTGCTTGAGTCTCTCCTTTTCTTCTAGATCTCTACATCCAATTATTACTTTTCCGTTTTTGATCTTTCTAATCCTATCCACTCTAATGCCTCCCTCTTTAACATTTGCGGCTTCCCTAATTCTATTTATTACTTGGTCTCCCGTTTCCTTTTCATTTCGTGGTGCTATTATCATGGAGTGCAGCTCTACACGTCTGTTTTCCATGATAACACCGTGTTTTGGGTTGGGTGGCCTATCTCTTCTTTGGCCGCTCGTTACCTTGGCATAGGTGCGTCTCCCCTCCAACACTTGTCTCATCACTGTTGTCTGTTCTTCTATTTTTTCTTCTAGTCTCTTTTCCTTTCCCTTTTGCTCACTAATATTTTCTTGGAGTAGCTTGGTAATTTCTTCTAACTTTTTAGTCTCCTTCCCTAGTCTTATCAGCTGCTCCTCCATCCCGTTTGATTTCACCTGTCGTGTGTTATCTATTCTATCATTGTCTTTTCCTGTTTCTTCCTCGTTTCCTTTGTCATTCTTTTTCTCGTTTCCCTCCCTTGCCTGGGCCTCTGCTTCTTTAACTAGCTCACAGAGTCGCTTGATAGCAGTGGTCACAGCTATTTTAATTTCGCCCTTTAAAGTACGGGCAGCGTCTAGTTGAAGGAGGGCACTTTGTTGAACGGCTGTTGCCTCAGCAGCTTTGCTTCTATATGTTTTTGCGTTTGTGTAGTGTAAGTGTGACCGCTTTAGGTAGACCATGAACAAGAACTAGGGGTGCGATAGTGATAGAAATTCAAATACTATATTCTTTTTTTATTCTGACAATAGTAGTCCGGCGGAAACAGATAGTTCGCTCTAGATGCTTAAGAGAGAGAGAGAGATAGTAGTTATATATCATCAGACAGTCAGAGTCTGTTTCTGAGCAGAAGAACCTGTCACCCACGTAGTCCTGGAATCCGTGGCTGTGGCTTACCAACGAACAGAAATCGTAGGAGCAGTGAGGTCGCTCCGGGAAGCCTGCGAAGTGCCCAGGTAATTTCGGACTTTTTCTTAATTAGCCAGGACTTAAATAACGAAGGACCAAATGGGTGTCTAAGTGCGGAAACTGAGTTCAGACTACATATATACATAATTCCGGTAAACAATTTAAGTTCCTAGGTTGAAGGACATGTTAATTGGAATCTAATTCTTATAAAAGTACATATTAAGTAATAAAATTGTCTAACAAAATTTACTCAATAATTTATTAAAATATTTACTAGTGAATAGTTAATAATCATTTTGTTAAGAATTATATAGAAAAATACCATAAAAAGATCGACTTTTACCAATTGATAGGCCATCACTAGTCACAAATGACAAACATTCCAAAGAACGGTTTAATAATACCATTAAACTGTTTACCGACTTTTAACTACCAGTTAAAAATTCACAATCCTATAGCGCGATGTTAAATATTTGACATACAATTAAATTTTAACACTCTCTAAAAGTAAATAGCTTTAATGTGAAGACGCCTAAAGTGTAGTGGTTATATGGCTAATAATCAATAAATAATTAAGTTCGATACTGGGTGAAAAATGTTTATATAAGAAGTGACGGCAGTCTGTAATGTCCCAATAGCAATAGCGATTGTGATTGTAATCACGATCCCGACTTCGAGTTTAAGTGTATATCCCACCAAGGTTGCATGTAAACTAAAACATCGGAATCGATATCGCTATTGAAAGTTACTACGGGTACTGCTTACCTAATAATAATTAATGACCAAATAGACTCAGAAATGTCTGTCGTGTTGTGTACTTCATCAAAATCACCATACAAAAATGTTACTAAAAATATTTCTCTCCATAAACGCGTTATTCTTATATTTGCATTAAACAAGGTAATTACAATACAGTTTACTTTGAAATGAGAATATCAAAATGTACTTTGAAAGCAACCACTTTCCTTAATTTACATGAAAAGTGTTAGTGCTGAACTGTTTTCTTCAAAGAGATTTTAATATTCCAACTTTCTTACGGCACCGAGTTAATGCTCTTTTTAAATACCTCTTTAAGGATAACAAAGGCTGCGGGAAGGTAAAGTTATAAATAAATTAAAGCGATATTAAAATATAAAAATGAGTTCCTAATTCAAAATTTTACAATATTAAAGATGGCTCACATCTGTGATATAATTTTAAGTAACTATGAAAATATACAATAAATTCTAAATTTGTAATTGCGATTTTATTTACGTTGCCCTGTTTGGGTCAAAGTAGTCTAGTAATTAAAGTTGGACCAGAATTGACGGATTGATTAGAAATATGGTATGTACCATTAGTTCTGATGATCTAGGGCATTGATCAGAAAAAAACAAAAACAAAAGAGTGATCTGCGCAATATGTAAATAGCATTTGTTATGAAATTAGACGCGCTCAACTATTTTATTCTGTCTGATTAATGTCTAGGGCATGATGAGGTGCATTCTGATGACTTGGACCTAGGACCTAGTGAATTATTTTTAACCTAGTAGTGTACTACTACATCATTATATTATTTATTTGCAATAAAACCGTTTACCTTAAATGATGTTTTTGCTTATTTTTTTATAACTGATTAATCTTTCACGTATTGAACATTTGCAAGTTTATTGCACTCTCTTTTGTTTTCTTTACTCTGTCCTTCCACAACCAATTTATTATTCACCAAATTCAGTTTAAGAAAATTGTTAGTGAATAATTGTTGTTTGTGGGCGTTGTAATACTAATAAATTTAAAAATAGCGTAATACGCAGGCGCGTTATTCAAACGCAAACAATGCAAATACAGGAACCACAACGGCTGAAACCAATGAATGCAGGTGACATAAATTATTCAAACTCCAACACGGGTCGATAAACCCACTCGTGACCGAAGGAAACACTTATAGCTTATTCAGGAATGCTCTAAAAATAACAAGTGAATGTAAAAACTATGGAATTTAAATTTGGAATCTATCGATTGATGTATTAGAAATATGTTCCGGTAAATATTTGTGTTGGCGTTTGCTTGCTTTGTTCTTTGATTTGTGCTTTGCCAATTGGAAAATATGATTTAAAATAAACTTTGGAATTTTCATTTTTACGTCCTTTGTCGATTGAAATTCCTTTTGCCTTCTATCATTCACGGTTAAAATTATTGATACAATTGTGCACACCTTAGTGTCTATTAATATATAAAGGGCCAACTATTATAACTGGCGTTAAGTAATGGTGTAATTATGATAATTTTTAAAAAAAGGCGCCCATACTTATCAACGAACATTAATCCTGATATCATTATTGATTGGGGTATTGAATGAAAAACGCGACAAAACATTCCTTACGTGATCGTTATAGCGCGGTTAGTAATTGGACGAAATGATTAAAATATGTAACATATATTTAAACGTATATATAGATATCTCTCTTTTTAGGTAGCATAACACAAGCTTTGGTTAATTGTTTACATCCATCCAATCATCACTTAAGATATTGTATCTCATAAAACCGAGAGAATGGTTTGTATCCATTTAGTTCCTATTATTTTATTTTGGTATCATGAGTATATCCGTTCCATATTTAAATGCTTGCTACCATTTCACAAGTCCCAGGAAAATATAATATGATCCCACACTCTATTTGTATGTTAAAATTATGACATAACGGTATTCCGGTTATTACGTCAAAATGTATTAACAAAAATCAATAAATTGTACACCTTCAAATTTTTTGAAAATGGAATGCCATACTCTGGTCGATTCATCCGGACATGATTACGTAACGTCCGCATGGTTTCCTATATTTTAATGTGATACTTACAGGAATAGATTTGTTCTGATTTTATTATCATGTTTGTGTATGTATTCTTCAATTTTTATACAAATTCTTTGGAGGGTCACGCCAGTAACACTTAGTTTTCTTAAGAGTCTCAGTATGCGTACATAACTCAACATATGTATTTTTTTTTAAATAATTCAAACCAATTGACCTAGTCCCATGCTAAGCTGGTGAAGCTTGTGTTATGGGTACTAGGCAACGGATATACATACATATAGATAGATAGACATATAAATACATATTTAAACACCCAAGACCTAAGCACAACATCAAATGCTCATCACATCGATGTTCGTCTCAGCCGGGGATCGAACCCGGGACCCATGGATTCGCAGCCTGGGGTACTAACCACTAGACAAATGAGTCGTCAAAATAATTACATCAACTAAAAAAAGAAGATCTACCTCTATGTATACGATTGATTGTAAAACCATTTTCTTCATAACAGCGTTACCAAACAACGTTCGTAGACATCGGCGTAATAACATCCTTAATCCGATACAAGTTTTAACTTCGTTATTTTCATAATAGGCCATCAAGATTCAATAGCTATTCAATACAGAATGCGCTATTCATGTAAATGAAGGTAAGACTATACTAACGGTTGGAAGAAGGCTCTAACAAGAGCTTTGTGTGGGCTTACAGACTCTAAGTGCCGAACAATGGGGGCGGGAAAAGTGCTTGTTAGTTCGACTGCCGATCTAAATATTGATTGGATGTAACGACTTAAAGTTTGAAAGCCTGGGAACTGGCATATCAGCTTCTACACTGATGCCTTGTATTTCAAACTTTGGAAACTGACTTTGCGTGGGATTAGTAGTTGTAGAATACTTCTGAGGAAGAACTTAAATGTTCAATTTATGGAAATGCTGTCAACCAATAGTGATACATGTAGGTGATAAACGTTTTAATGATTACGTCCAATTCGGCCTAAAGTTATTACGGAATGTGTCCACATTTTTGAAACTAGTTATTTAAAAAATGAAACAAAAGACATCAAATGTTTGGAAGGAAGTATTGAAAAAAATTATTTACGCTTATGTTTTTATTTTATATTATAAATGTTTGATTTACCCCTGAACTTACTAAAATATTTCAAAACTAGCCAAATCGGTTTAGCCATTCTTGAGTTATAGCGAGACAAACGAAAAGCAATTAAGTTTTATATATAGATATGCATTTTCATATCTGTGTACGTTTGTTAATAATTGTATGTTCGCTTTATGTTATATTTGTTAAATTCAAACCTAAAAAGTAATTGTTTCATTTACATTAAAATATTAACAAATTTTCGGTGACCCCAGAGCTGGTACTTTTTTCGGTCAATATATTATAATTCTCAATAGAGCGTTTTTGTCTGCATCCAAACTTTATAAATTTGCTTTTGTTATATTAATTTATTTTAGTTATTATTATGTACAGCTTATATTCTCATTAAATACAATTTAACCTTTGTTTGTTTGTAGTGATAGAAACTATATTGTTAACAAATTAGAAACATAATAGCATTGTTTTAAATATTGATATTTTACTATGTAAAAAATCAAGAAATTTCAACAATTTAAATGTAAACAAGAATACCTGGCGAAATTTCTCACATACTTTATTATTTATTAAGCTATTTCGTACTCCTACAGCTAAAATTAAATTTAATTAACTTAAAATATATTTAACAAAAGCAATTATACTAAATATATAGCCAAAGATGGAATATTGTAGATAATTTAAGCAAAAAGGTTCAACGAAAGTTCAAATGTTTATGAAACTTAAGAAAAATCAATAAACAATATTAAATATTTTTAACTAAGAAATACCGAATTCCGCTGTGTTGTGTGATGATGCAGGTTTTTTAAAATATTCCGTCAATGTCCTTTAATCTATATTTAAAATTTTCGTGTTTGAAATCGCATTTCGATAAAGTATTGCCTTAATTAAACGTTACAATATTAATAGTTTGAAATACGTGAAATTAGAGCAAAAGTAAACTCTAATATGCAGCCGAGTTTGCTTAGTAGAGTTCCTGGTTGCTATAAGCTAGGAATATCTTATTTATTATAAGCTTTCAGTTCCAAAATAATATTTGTAAATGGACCAAGAAGATTTATTTGTTTGCATATCGCACATCCTGAAAGTGTTCTATAACCGTACTTACGTATAATATTAAATAATTTGTATCAATAGTATAAACATTATACATTTAAAGCAAAACTAAAATTTGTTAACCAGACATTTCCCATAAATATCTAATTTGGAAATCACATAAAATATAAAGAGACTTCAAGATAAATGCGCCGTACTCAATTAGGTTAACTAAACTACTACTAGTAGTAGATTCATATCTGTTTATCATATCATACTTGTTATTACAAAAGATCCAATTGTCATATAATAGTTAGCGACTTGATTGAATATCGATATTTAAATGAATGTCTAGAGATTCAATTAACTCTCTGATTTAAATGGGTTCCCTCATAAAGTTGATAAAAAAAAATCAGTTAACGTAATTGAATCAAACTAAAGGTTTACATAGGTTAATTACAGGTAATTAAGCTTACAGACCAACGCTCGCTTTGACAACATTGTGGATGCGCAGAATTTGGCTCATTAACTAGACATATAATTACATATGTGGCTTATTCTAGTTAATCGATCAAGTGTGTTAAGTGGAATTAAGGTAGGCTTTGAGTGAAATATGTATGATTAGTCATATCTATAAATATAAAATTCTCGTGTCACAATGTTCGTTCCCATACTCCTTCGAGACGGCTCGACCGATTCTTATGAATTTTTTTATGCATATTCAGTAAGCCGGAGAAGTGATAAGGGGTATCCCCACCCCAATTTTTTTTTACCCTAAGACGAATTGGTTAATTTATTTTAGTTTTCTATTTATCCATATTTAATCTTAATATATATAAATTACGTGTCACGTTGTTTGTCCGCTATGGACTCCTAAACTACCGAACCGATATCAATCAAATTTGCACACCGTGTGCAGTTTGATCTAACTTAAAAGATAGGATAGCTTACATCTCAATTTTTTACCGCAATACTATTTTATTGCAAATATTTGTTTATTATTTGATACAATTCTAACAGATGGCGCTGTGTTAAAAGTACCAACGTTTCACATAAGTTCTCCTACCGTTTCCCTTGAATAGTTTACTACTATGTTATATAACAAAAACCTTAGCCACAGCAACGCTTGGCTGGTCTGCTAGTAATTATTATATAAGGTAAAAATATTGTTACAACCCCATGTTAGTGTTTTATTAAATGATAAAAAGCACATTTGTGCTAGGAAGCAAAATTTTCTGTGGTACATTTTTTAATCTGAGATATCAAGATCAACAATCAAACAGCAACTAGACCAATAAAGCACTTGCATATATAATATATTGAAACACATAGGAAGCAATTTCATGACAAGCGTGCCTTGACGTTAAATTAACGACACTCCGGCTCTGATTGATAAAGACGCATGCGTTGCCAAGAAATACTATCCTAATTGCAACTGGAACTGATAATGATTTCAGCTCTACTATTGAGTTATTAAATGTTATGTATAGCTTAGCAAGATAGCGTGGCACATACAAGAATATAAAATTTACGTGTGACAATGTTCATAGTGTGTTAAGTGGAATTAAGGTTGTAGGCTTTGAGTGAAATATGTATGATTAGTCATATCTCTATATATAAAATTATCGTGTCACAATGGTCGTTCCCATACTCATCCGAAACGGCTCAGCCGATTCTTATGAAATTTTTTATGCATATTCAGTAAGATTGAGAATCGGCTACTATCTTTCAAACCCCTAAGTGATAAGGGGTGTCCACCCCAAACAATTTTATTTTATAGACAAAAATGTATGGTTTTATTTTTTTATGACACAACAATCAACATACAAAAATAGATACAACCCCTAATTTTCACCCCTCTATGATTAACCCCTATTTTTTTTATTATTGTAGATACATAGTTATTTTTAGTTAACTAAAACTATTTTTCTTAGATATATGCATTTCACAACAATGTTGTCTGACCCCTGATCTATGCTAATGTCAAACCTGCGAAATTTTTTGGCTACTTTTTTTTTTTACTTGGGGAAATGCATTGCGCATACCCTACCGCGGTGCGACTGCTTAGTGCGAATTTTTTTGGCTACGCGCTAACCTTCACAACTAGTGGTTGGAATTGAAGAATTCTTTTTGAGATTATGACCGTTTATTAAAAACTCAAAAGCATTATCGCGCTACAGCCAAATATTAAAAAATAATGCGTATACGATAATGTGCCTCGTACGAATACGAATTACCTGCATAATTCGCCAATGTTTCGGGTTTTGTCTAACTATGATGATGTTGATATTTTCCACCAAAGAAGATGTGAGGAAATATGTGAGGCGGGAAGACTTTGACTTTGTTTAGCAGTAACAATTTAGTTTTTTCTTTGAAATATTAAGTAATTATTGTCGTTCTTTAATGTTAAATTCCAGTTTTCTTTTATTTATCTTCTTTTGTATACTAATATACTTATGTTTTCTGTTTCATATACATATATATATTGTTTATCTATGTTATCTGTTTTGGCTTTGTATATTGTCTATATATGTTTTGTGTATATGTAATAATATGGATGTTATCTGTAAGATTACTACTAATAAATAAACAAGTAATATTTTATACAAGTTAAATTAAATTACGGAAAATGCACAGCATGCGTACTGTAAAGATGGCTCAATATTTCTTTATTAAGTCCACTTCCTACGCGATAATGCTACTGTTCAATAGATGAATACGCAATACAAGTCTTTATTATAAATCGGAGAAGTATAAAACATGTGATTGACAGATGCGCAGGCGCATGGACCATAAACAGTTATAGCATATTGAAGCAACTGCCTGCGTGATAACGCAACGCGTAAGCTCTTTTGAGTCAAAATATTTACATTATTGTATATAGTCTAAGAGACTAGTGACAATTATTATTTCTTAAAAAATACTAAACAATTTTACAATAATGTAATACTGGTGTGAATACTTATGATTTAATTAGTAAAACATATCTTGTATATCTTCTTGTTATATACAAAAGTGATTGATCCGATATCTATGTTTTTAATACAAATGTAAATATATTAGGTTAGTCTAGGGAATATATACAATCGGATCGTAGCTATAAAGTATGTCGCGTGAATAAACAATAGTAAGTTATATTTATTAGTATCAATTCTTAAAAGGCTGGCAACGCGTTCGCAAGCCCTCTGGCATTCAGGTGAGCCTCCTGCCCGTTTGCCCACTTTTCTAGAAAAATTGAGAGCGTCAATGGGCATCGGTATCCATTAAAACCAGTTGACATTCCTGCCCGTCTGTCCCCTTTTCTAAAATTTAAAAAAAAGAGTATGTTTCAAGAAAAAGGGAATCAAAACGGCGACTCTAATTATAGTATCAAAGTCCTTTTCAACCTTAGTAACAAAATACTATTCAGCGTTGTTACAAAGCGAGATAAAACTTAAATATTAAACGAAATGGATCAAAACTTATTTTTAATTGAGATTACTTTAAGCAGACTCCTAGACTAACGCTTACATCATTTATGTCACCAAGCTGCCCCCAATAAGTGCATTCAGTCGATTCGTCTTCAAACAGAAACTTGTTGGCATCAGTCCCAGTTTTTGCTGCCTTTTTACAATCGCTCAGAAAGGAATTTTAATCTGCCGTAACCAACTCATTGTTTTGCAAAAATATTGACAGAAATGCTACTTTTTCACATAATTGCTTGGCATTTAGCCTGAGATCGTTGTAGGCATGTTAATATTAATGGTCGCAGAGGTTTATTTACAGAATTGACGGGCTTTTTACGGTACGCTAAAGGGTAAAATAAAACTTGGTAAACGTATGGCGTTTGTTTGTCATGCACCGATAACTCTCGATCTGAAACTGATGTACAGTTATCTTTTTATTAAATTTTAATTATCTTTATTATTACTATATAGGTTAAGAAAATTGTAAATACTGTATATTTGTTTGTTATTTTACTAATAAATAAAGCTATTTACAGCTTATGTTAGAGTGAGAAGTGTTAGCCCATTGGTTAAGAGTGCGGCTGTGGACCAAAGGTACACTGTACCTCCCAATAGCGATAGCTAGTCCCACTTCAATTTTAATGTTTGTTGTGCGATCTATATAAAAATTTGATAAATAATGTCTAGCCTCTATGTACGAAATAATTTATTGTCTCTGGGCTTTAAGAATATGTGCAAAAAAAAAAAATTATAAAAATAAAATTGGTGAATCATGTATAATAGCTACTAAAATAGCAATTTATGTAAATATTTAAATTGTATAAAAAACCCAAATTAACATTCTCAACAAATTATTATAATCTTTATCAGTTGTTAATAGTTTTGAATGAGGTTTTGTCAATAAACCCACCCACCCATTATAGATACAAGCGCCATAAAATATCTTTAGCCTACGCAATTTTCTTAAAACTGTTTTTCATCGCGAACAATTTGCGTAACATTCGCAAGGAAAATTATCCAATTAGCGTGGCGTTAAGTGAGAACTTGCTACTTGCTAGTTACGTGCCTAAAACAACCGTTACGAATCATTTTACTCGTTACAATATGTTTCAACACGAATCGTTTTAGAAACCTTGCTGTATTATCTACTATTATTATTTTGTTTATTCCGTACATTTGCGACTTATTCAGTACCTACAAAGAGTCTCCTCGTGAGTTGTGCTGTTAATTGTTATTGTGAGCTACTTTGTGAGGAAGTTGCATGGATTTGGTTAGCGCTGCGCCTTTTTAAGTTCTCATGTCATTTTCACACGTGTATATCCTTTCTATAACATATTTTCATAAGTGTGTTATTGTCCTCATTTTAACACGTGTGATCTTTGAGAGTAAACTAAAAAAAAAAAGTGGTACTCGCGGACTGCAGCGGTAAAGCTTTGCTATAGCATTTTTTATCAACTTATGCAATTTTTTTTTTTATTTATGCTTAATTTTTTTCTTTGATATTAATTCAATCTATCACTCTACCAGACTCAGACCTTTATAGTCTGTCTCACTCTAACGCGTACCGGCTCGTCACCGACCTCGTCAGAGAGATGTGAATACGCAGTATACATTCTGTCCCCCTCTAACGCGTATTGGTCACTCCTATATTACGTCATCGTGTGTTAGGTTTTTAATTCGTTACGGAATTTCTTGATTCGGTCGCCGCGCTCAAAGCCCGCGATAAAATCTATGCAATAGCTTAAAAATCTTTTAAGTGTTTGCTATTTGAAATATATGGTAGTAGAAAGTTGATACTTTATGGTGTTCTTTCATATGATAGGCAAACAAACCTACGGAGCAGCCATAAAAGGCAGCTGCCGCAGCCGTGGGTGCGTTGCCTTTATTCGTACTATAGACTATAGGTAAACTTCCGTATATATGTATGTGCGTAATTTTTGGAATATTAATATTATTTAGCGAAAGATTTTAATACTTCTTTTAATAAAAAAAGGCGTGTTAGGTAACGCAGGGAAAAATTACGCATTACGTTTTGAATTAGGGAGCATTCAAGTATTACGTCACGCAATTTTTGGAGATTATTGACCCCTTCCCATGTAACACTCCGTAACGTTTTTATGTAACCCAAGTATAGAAAATTTTTTCTGAAATCTTTTAATACTGTAAAGGCGAAAATAATATTAACAATAACGCGTAATTCAATCCCCGCCCCGCATAGTAACGGTTTACATAAGGACCCCCCCCCCCCCATTTACGTTACGTAATACTTGAACGCTCCCTTATGTGAAAAAGCGCGATTAAGAAAATAGTACAAGAATCGTCTGTCATCGAAAGCACATTTAAATTAAATAATATAATTTTTAACGGATGTATCAAAGCGGTATTTCTAGGAAACATAATAAAAACATTAAACCAGTTCCTTTGCGTGATACAGTTGCATTATCATTGATCTATTAGTTTTTATCCGTGACTGCATCCGCCGCATTTCATTCAAGATAACGCCGTTGCGAAGATCGCCGTTACATTTTGCAAATTCTTCTTACTATGATAACAGTATAATAAATGTTTTAGAATGATAGGTTCTAATAACCTCTAAGAATTACAAAAATCTAAACCATCAATACTAAATATTTACTTACTAAATATATACTTTTCGCATACGCACGCCATGACTAATATGAATCATTTTCTAAATATAGCGTAGTCAAATTTAAAGCCTTAAAAGGCTTGATCTACGATCTTTCGAGCCTTGCGGTAGTGTCAGAACATCAGAAGAGCATACTGCCCATTTGCGCGCTGTTCTTTAAAATCACGTTCCAAGATAATAAGTAAGGACAATCAATTATTTTATTTACACCTTAAAATGTAACTATGTATTTTAGCTTCCAATAAGAAATTGTTTTATCATAAAAAAAATATAATAGATTTATTAATAGTGACTATAACCATCGGCGAACAAGACATTAAAGAGTAATTTTGATTCATTTAATAAATTATTTATTCATGAAGGAGATGATAAAAAATAAGCAATAAATTAGCGAAAAATGTTTGACCAATACCTGCAGCTGAGTTTGATTATCGGATGTCAAGGCAAAATACAAAATACCATCCGAATTACCTCGAAGTCCGTCTTTCCACAACTGAGCGTTTCTTAAGGCAATTTTTGCGGACCACCACTATGTGGAACCAGCTGACCACTAAAGTATTTACAAACCAATACGACTAAGGGTCCTTTAAGAAAAGAGCGTACTATTCTTCATCTTAAACGGCCGGCAACGCACTTGTGAGACTTCTGGTAAAGTGAGTGTCCATGGGCGGCGGGGCGGTATCACTTAACATCAGATGAGCCTCCTGCCCGTTTGCCTCTTTTTTGTTACCTTATTTATAGAATTCCCAAATTCACTGAATCAATTTAAAGGACTGCTTTAACTCATACAAATAAAATTACTATAATAAGAGACTATGATATAACGCAAATAAGACATGTCCTACATACTCTAGAAATAACGCTACTAAAATAGACGTCTATCATTCATGTTGTTTTGTTTGTCTGTCTGCGAGAGCTTCTACGAAATTGCATGGGTGGTCCCGCTCTTAAGTAGGTTTATAGATCCTTAGATCAATATTTGCCTTACGAAGCTGTCAAATGGCCCAGATGGGATGCGAAAGCGTATGGTATTTTATGAATGCTGTCAATTCAGGCTTTTCTGGAACGTGGCCTAGATTTGGGACTTTTCTTAAGTACCTGCAAAAAAGAGAGGTAATTAGTATAAAAATATTATGAGATTAGAAGTACTTCGTTTCGTTATGATTTTTTTACTTAGCCTACCTTTTTAGTAGCTACCAACGTATGAAACATTTTGCTATGCTACACAACACTAGGTTTTTTATATATAAATAAAATAAATCAGTGGCGCTATAACCTCTTTAGGGCTTGGTCTCAGATTTCTGAATCTGTTTCATTATCATTTTTAAATCTGATAGGCAAGTAGGTGATCAGCCTCCTGCCTCGTGCCTGACACACGCCGTCGACTTTTTGGGTCTAAGACATTTCGGTTTCCTCACAATGTTTTCCTTCACCGTTCGAGCAAATATTAAATGCGCACATAGAAAGAAAGTCCATTGGTGCACAGCCGGGGATCGAACCTACGACCTCAGGGATGAGAGTCGTACGCTGAAGCCACTAGGCCAACACTGCACAAAGATATTTAATAATAACTTTAGTATTGTTCATGTTCTGTGTCGTCATCTGATCAAACGATCATTATCAATTGAATATTATATATTTTACGTAGTTTGAAATCAATCTTAATATGTCAAGAGAAATTACTTATTATTTGGTAAGTGCGGTGAAAATTGAAATTGGTGTTTATTTGCGTGTTAATCCCTTTAGAAAGCATATTATTGACCGACTTACAACAAGTACAGTGAAGCCGTAAACTTTACTTAAGTAATCTTATATTATAGTAAATATTAAACTTAATGCCGTAAACGCATAATTTATGATAATAACTTTTATTAAGCACTTTTTACTATGTAGAATTGTTCGTTATACTTTCAGCTACTATTTTTGTCTTGCTTTGTTAGATGTGTTAAATAAAAATAATAAATAATAAAAACTTTATTTATGACAAAATTCATGTATCGCTAGTAGTAGATTATAGTAAATATAATCTAATCATATATAAAATAATATATAATAATCATAATAAAATCTAAATTACTACTAGCGATACATGAATTTTGTCATAAATAAAGTTTTTATTATTTATTATTTTTATTTAACACATCTAACAAAGCAAGACAAAAATAGTAGCTGAAAGTATAACGAACAATTCTACATAGTAAAAAGTGCTTAATAAAAGTTATTATCATAAATTATGCGTTTACGGGATTAAGTTTAATATTTACTATAATATAAGTTTTTCTAGTCCCCACACTAGGAAGGCCTTGTGTTGTGGGTAACTAGAAAAACAATTATTACGTGGTACATGTTTAAAACAGTTTAAAAAAGATAATAATAAAAAAATGAAACAATAATAATAAATTTAGTGTTACAAATTAAGTGAATGAGTGGGTGTGTGAATGGATGTGTATGCGCATGTATTTGAGAGTGTAGCTAAAAGTAGTTATGATCGTGCACTGTGTCTGTGTTAGTTTTTGAAACCTCAAAATCATACCAAGATATGTAGTAATGCCTCTGTAGATTCGAAATCCAATTTGGCTAATGTAATTTCTATATATATTTCAATATGACTGTTACACCACTGTTATAGTTCATCAATAAAATGTAGCTACCTTCAATTCATGAATACAATATGATTGTCATTTAACTATTCAAGTAGCAGATAGATTTTTCTTATAATGTGGCAAGCCTGTATCTTAAAATTGTATTTGCCAAGAATCGAACGATTATAAGTAAGCGCTTAAGACACTCTATTAGGCTACAAAGATAGTCTAAACAAACTCAAAGTAAATATGAATTCTTGCCGCAATATTTAATCGAAGCTATTTAAATTAAAATCGATGCGATGCTGATCGAATTAAAACGTTGGCTTTGCATTCAATATTTATGCAGTAAATAACGATAGTTTCATTACAAATTCAAATTAGTTCCTTCAAGTCGATAAGACAAATTGTTTGACTAAAGTTTGATAAAATTTAACTAAATATTTAGTCTGAGCACGTTCCTAGCTGTATAATGCGATGGTAATTTGGGGATACCGTTAAATCCTTTCAGAATCGTTCATTAAGAGTTAATGGTTGCTTTAGATTTTAAAATTTTAATAACTTTATCTAAAACCATAATCCTACCGCTTATTTTACGATCATATAGTCATATATCGCTGCTTTGCATGAATACCCGCACAAACCAAAATTTTGAAAATACTGGTTTATAACACAGCCAAATGCAAAATAGTCCTTATTTTATGGTCAGTAAGACTCACGTTCATAACGACAAAACCGGCGTTGTGGCGCGTAAAAATGTCGTTATGTTATTGGTTGATTTATCACGCCAAATTTCTGCAACAGTCGACGATCGCCAATTGCTATTATTGTTTTCGCGTGACCACGTTAAAACTTTCCGGGATAATAACACATTTCTAAATAATCGTGTGTTTAAAGTGTAAAGTTTAGTAATATTTTCTGCAATATTGATTCATTTTGAGTTGATTGATTATTCAAGACAAAATTGTGTCAATTTTCGATAAATTTTTTTGTTGAAAAGTGCTGCATTTAGTGTTACAACATTCTTCACGAAAGAGTAAGTAAGACAATAATACTTATTAAGTTTTATTTGTTTATTCAAGATAGAAATAACAAAATCTTTTAACATATTTACGAAATAGGTTATTATTGCTTAGAAATAAAGCTCAATAACTTATAACCGAAAGCAAGTTAAGTTACTTTTAACGATATAACACAATTATAACGTGTTTTTATTGTTTTTTTGCTGCCTCCTGGCTCATCGCATAGGGCCTTATATAACCGTGATGTCCCGGGTTCGAATCCTGGGTCGAGCAGTAAACGTTATTTCTAATTTAGAAAAGTCTAAAGAGCAATTCGGGGTTAGAAATTGTGCCCGATGAACAGCAAAAGGCTCGCCCCTATAACGTATCCATGAAACCTAAAAACATATCTGGCGAAATGCGGGTGAATTTATGACCTCTGCCGACACCTTCTGGTTTAGTTGTGTTGTGGTGTGGACGTGTGGTGTGTGATGACGTGGCATGGCATGGTAGGTATGGTGTGGTTCGTTATTTTATGAATTGTTCTTTTTATTTACAGTGCCGAATCCCCGTACCCTACAAATAATCCGGAACCTCAAACAAGATAATGAAGATATTATACACCTTCAACCCAAGACTTCAACATCCATACAATTCACTAAAAAGGAACAGTTCATTCAGTCTCCCAATAAAAATGTATCTAATGTTAGTGAAGATTTTTGCTCAGATGATAGTGTGAATGATCCTGATTATGTAGATATCGATACATCCTGTTCTACAAAGAGGTCTCTTTTGAGAAATGAACGCCAAGTTTTTAAAAATTTCATCAGTGAAATAGATTTGAATGAAAAACAATATGACAATTTCAGTAACGATGTTTCCACCAAAAACCAAACAAGTTCACCAATACCTATGCCGATAGCCCCTAGCTTCTTGGTAGCCGATAGCTTCTTTGGTACTTAGTTCTAATACCAATTCTACACAATATATTGATTGTACCAATTCAAATAAAGGACGAAAACGAAAATCTACACCCAATAACTGGTTGCGTAACAAGGCAAAAATCCTGAGAAACTGGTAAGTCCTATATATCCAATTCTAAAAAAGGAAAACCCGTTGTGCCCGCAAAGTCTCTAAAAACACCATGTAATGATAAATGCAAACAAAAGTGTACTCAAAATATTACAAAATCACAACGTAAAGAAATTTTTGCATGCTTTTGGGGCATGGGAGATCTGCAAAGGCAACGAGATTTTATTTTTCGCCATCTTTCCGTCATTGAACCTCGATATTCATACAAGATGCATAACAGTAACCGGGGGGAAAACAATGCTTTTTATTTGACCGTTTATAATGAGAGAATTCGAGTGTGTAAAGTATTTTTTAAAGCTACCCTGATGCCTCTATCCGAACTGTTCTTCAAAAGAACAAGAATTCATGTGGCATGTTAGATTTGGATAATCGTGGTAAACACAGCCAACATGTTCATTTAGATCCAGCTATTAAAGAAGGTATTATTGGACACATCAACTCAATCACAAAGATTAATAGTCACTACTGCCGTGCAGACACAAAAAGACTTTATATTGATGGCGGCAAAACTGTAGCAGACTTACATAGGGATTACGAACTCGACTGTCAGTCAAAAAATTTACCAAGCGCCAATTACCTTATGTATTACAGGATCATTAACAAAGAATTCAATATTGCCTTTTTCCAAGCGAAAAAAGATCAGTGTGAGGATTGTACATCATATAGTAATGACACAGAAAACGATAAGGTAGAGCTGAAGGAAAAGTTTGATAGGCATTTAACAGAGAAAGATTTGTCAAGGCAAAATAAAGAAGATGACAAACAAATTACTCCTGATAATTGTATTGTATTAGTTTATGATCTTCAGGCTGCAATGCCCTGTCCTAGAGGAGATGCATCAAACTTTTATTACGTATCGTAATAATTTCGAAAAAATACGTATAATTTGACAATATGCGATATCAAATCTAAAGACACTGCATGTTATGTCTGGCATGAAGGTGAAGCTAAACGTGGTGCTACAGAAATAGGATCTTGTTTGCTCAAATACATACAGAATTTAAAGCTTAAAGCTGAAGAACTAGATTCAAAATTAGATATAATATTTTATTCCGACAATTGCTGCGGACAGCAAAAGAACCAGTACATAATAGCTCTTTATGTATATCTAATGATATGTATATACAGTTTATCATCTCGATTTTATTAATTCAATAACCCACAAATACCTAAGAAAAGGGCACACTCAAAATGAGGGTGATAATGTCCACTCCCTCATTGAAAAAGGAGTTGGTAAAGCTCTGAAGTCTGGACCCATATATACACCTGACCAGTATGTGCACATTATAAGAAATGCTAACAAAACTGGCAAAGCTTATCAAGTAAATGAATTGGAACACGAAGATTTTTTTGATATAAAAGCGCTGGCTGCATCGATAGGCAATAATTTTTCTAAGAATATGGACAAAGAAACGTTAAAGCTAGGAGATGTCAGAATTTTGAAGGTGGAATCGAATGATTTTAATTACTGTTTTTCCTATAAAACATCGTACGAGGACACATCATTTTAATGTGCATACTGGTAGGTATCTGGGTTATAATCATACTGCAAGCTATAGCAAAATGTGGACTTATGTTATATATTTTGTATGACAGCATTTTCTTCTAAAAATACTTTTCCACAGGTTTGTTTAATCTCTGAATTTCATGTTAATTAGCATAATGCACTAATATAATAAACAGAAATGTGTTATTCTACAGTAAAATTTGTTTCGATGGCTTCAACATAAAACTAATAAATTGATTTGTGTTTGAAGATACTTTTCTTTAATATTATCTTAATCGTTATTGTGTTACTATTACAGATATTTCTGAATAACTTGTAGATCATATTACCAGTTATACTATTATAAAAGTAAAATTGAGAACTACTCAAGTATATTATTTTGATTTATGTTCCTATTCATGATAATATGCCAAAACTCATTTTGTAACAAGTCGAATAAAGCATAGTTTTTAATTATTAATTAAGGTTTTAGCAGGGCAAAACCTATATATTAAGATTTTAATTAAACCTTGATTAATGCCCTTTCGATTTATACATTATATTCTTCTATTGATTAAATACATGAAAAGTTATGACAGTAAAAATTTTGTTTAATTTTCAAATCGCTACCCTGTAAAATTGTGTGTTTTTGGATTATGCGGTTATTCATGCAAAGCAGCGATATGTTCGCGTATATGACTAAAAGTTTATTTTCATGCATTCTGTATGGGAAATAAACAATGTGTATTCTTTCATAGCGCCATGTGAATATATAATATATCAAATAAATTTTTGTCCTGAATGTGTTGCGAAGAGATAGTAGAGCAGTGTTGGCCTGTGTGACTCTCATCCCTGAAGTCGTAGGTTCGAACCCCGGCTGTGCACTAATGGACTTTCTTTCTATGTGCGCATTTAACATTCTAACGGTAAACAAAAACATCGCGAGGAAACCGACTTGCCTTAGATCCAAAAAGTCGACGTGTGTCAGGCTCAGGAGGCTGATTACCTACTTGCCTATTAGATTGACAAAACAGATACAGAAATCTGAGGATCTAAAAATGTAGCGCCACTGAATTATTTTTATTTATTTTAAGTTGCGAAGCATGTACTTTCCGCTGACGCGTTTAAAAAACAAAAATTCATCTTCCATCTTTTAAAAACAACGTTCTGAATGAATCAGCTAGTTAATAAATAACGGTTACCACAACCCAGAACTAAATGTCAACGATTTTCTCAAATAAATAACATTTCTAAGCGCACATGTTCAAAAGTGTTCTCAATTCTGTAATGTTTGAGTTAATTGCTGGTGACAAGATTTACAATCGCTCTCGGTCAGAGAACGTTTATAGCTATTAAAATACTGAAGGGATCTTTCAAATTGTTGACATTGGTCTCCAATACATAGAGTATTTGCAGTTGTAGGTTTTCGTTCTTACTGTTAAGCTATTGCATAGATTTTATAGCGGGCTTGGCCCCAGTTTTAATAAAATAAGTTTATATTTAAAGAAAAAACTTTTTAATTGGATTAAAGTTATGTATTATTATAAATTTACAATCATTTAACATAGTTTTAAAATTATCCGACGTTTCGCGTGCTTTACAGCGTGCGTGGTCACGGTGACTGAAGACAAAAGGTGTTGGATGTCAAAAAGTATCACAGCTTTATACATAACTTTAATGCGGTTAAAAAGTTTTTTCTTTAAATGTGTAAAGGTTATGTCAATAAAAGACAATACTAAGTTTATATTTGCTCAAATTATATCTATATTTTTCCATTGTTTCTTAAAATTACAAATTATGTTGGTATAACGTCGGTTAATATGTTATTTACCGATCTTGTCAGTACATTGTATATATCAAAACAAAAAAAAACTGTAGTTCAATTTGGTAATTAGTTTCCATCTAGTTTTGGTTTTATTTTAAGATTAGTAAAACATTTACAGGATTAACCATTTAGTGCGGGATCTATTTAGGATGTATTAATAATCGACGAAAGTACATGAAATAACACTGTCCTAATTATTTAGATACGATAATGATTCACAGCAGGAAGTTGTAGCGCGGATGCTATTTAGAAACATTTGTCGCATTAATCTATTGGTGATTTCATTACTGCCCTGCGATTCTGTAACTCAGTTTTCGAACTCGCACAGCGGTTTTCGCATCGGCGGTCGCTCTCAAATAAGTCGTGAAGCAGTCATTTTATGCCGCTGTGCGAGTTCGAAAAGTGAGTTACAGAATCGCAGGGCTGTATCATATGTTCTATATCAATACATATATACGTTAAGAAAGCTGTTCTGCTAATAAGTGACAAAGTACTGGATGTAAATTAATTTGGTAGGTTATATTCTAGAACGATAATAATTAATTATAACAGTGTGTCATGCGTCATTAAACATAATTAAAACGCATCCAAAACTCATTATGTTATTCAGAACATTGACAGTCCATTCAGAAACTGAGCATTAGTGATTTCTCTTAATAAACATGATTTGGGATATGGACTAGTTTGAAAGTTTTTTCTTTAAGTACAAGTAGGTAATCAAATATATTTTAAGCAAGGATTCTGAATGAATGAGATACGGGAAATAGTATCAGCGAAGTTTTTTGGTAGATGGACTCTAATGCAATAATAGCGTACGACGGTGGCGTGATATTATACTTGACTTTTTATGTTTTATGATTGTATAGATTTTATCGCGGGCTTTGAGCGCGGCGACCGAATCAAGAAATTCCGTAACGAAAACAAAAATTTAACACATGATGACGTAATATAGGTGCGGCCAATACGCGTTAGAGCGGAGAAGAACGCATACTGCGTCTCACATCTGTCTGGCGTGATCTGTGACATAGTGCAGGTGCGTTAGAGTGGGACAGAACGCATACTGCGTATTCACATCTCTCTGACGAGATCGGTGACGTAGCGTAAGCGCGGCCGGTGCACCCGGTACGCGTTAGAGTGAGACAGACTATATAGGCGTGTTGGTCAATATATAAATAATTATAATTGCATAAGTTGATAAGCTGATATGTTTATTTTTTTTGTTACCACAAGGCATGGATGCCATCACAAGCAACGACATTTAAATATTATGTTCTCCGAAATATGAAGCTAGGTACAAGATAAGTTGATACCAAAGATCACGGTTTGCAAAAAGGTTTAACATTAAAATAGTGATGGCGCCCCCAGTCTTACCTCATCCAAATATTTTTATATTACATATTTAATTATTTACAAGGCTTTGCTTTAAAGTGCGATTTGAATTAATTTTTTGTACACGCTTGACGATACTTTGCAAACTGAAAAACACAATTACAGAATGGATTTTTGAGGCTCTCTTTCTCTTTATGAATTAGAGTTTTAGCTATTGAGCTGCTATATAGCTGTTGCTTTCCTTAATTACCTGTTTATTACGCGTATAAAATGTTTATACCCGATGTATATAGTTTTATGGCACAAGATAAAACCGCTGACCACAAATTGTTTTTCCAAACCATTAGTGCTACATGAAACTAAATTAATATTTTAATTAAGCTATAAATTAAGGAACAATTTAAGCTGGGTGGCTGGATTAAGATTAATGTTTTTTTGTGCAATTGTGTCCGCAAAATAAATTAGGTACGTTAAATTCTTGAGATAGAAAGCACTTATTTCTAGTAAGATATTATATTGCTAAAATAACAAGCGCATTTTTTTTTAAATGGCTACGAATTATAAAATGCATCTTCAACTTGGTTTTATTTTGGTTTTTTCAATGTTTTGAAGAAACAGATCAATTATTTTACGTTACATATTTAATAATCATACAAAAATATTTCTTAAGAATATTTATTTATTAGCTCATCAGTATTCCTACAGGCACCCATTAAAACAATTACAATTAAAAACTGTTAAACAATTACATTATACACAAAAGCCAAAAATGGAATACACATTTAAACATAAATCAAAGCTAACAATTTTTACCTATTCATACAAACAAAAAATATATTTATATATTCTAAGGTGCATTGATCATTATAATATATATTTAATAAAAAGGAAGAATAACAAAGCAAGAATAATAAAAGATACCAGAGTTTTTATATTATTTTTTAAGCATTTTTAGTTACATTAAATATATCTATTTGCTGGTAATTTGTCTTATGATCCGAAGGTATACGATACATGTCTCAGATACGTAAATACTTTGTATTAGACCGAGAAAATTGAAATAGTTGGGTTAGAACGGGTGTGAAATAGTAAAAGCGGCATAAGTCAGGGCAGTCAATTAAAATATTTTTATCAAAAACATGATATATCCAATTACTTTTACTTTTGACAATTAAAGAGAAAATATTTGAATACTTATATAGTGAAAGAAAGTTAACTATGTATTTATTTTTGTGAACACCTCATACTAATGAAATAGGTTAGAATCCTATGTGTATGCATTGTTAGTGCATACACATAGAATCCACGCCAAATTTCACCGTCTATGGACTGACTGAGATGTCAAGACTCAAACGATATGTCAATAGGTAATATGACATTTAATGTAAATAAACTAAAGCTTAAGATTCCTAGAAAAGCGGTGCCGTTAACTAACGGCCGTCATTTTACGGTAGTTAATAGCGGCCTTCTTTACTTTTTAACATAAAGAAAACATCATTTTTGCTCGTCCAAGTCACGTTTCCACTCATGGTATTAATTAAATATAGGCAATGTAGACACGCGAAAAACGTTGAACTAATGTTTATCACCGCTATGATGGACGGCATGCAAATGACAGCACCGCTATTTGACGGTACGGTGCCACTCAACGTCCTCTAGAATCCTAATCTGATGTTATATTTTATAGACGTATGAGTGACGTCACCCAACGTTACATTACGGCCGTTAGATAACGGCACCACTTTTCTAGGAAACCGTAGCTTAAGCAATTCAAATTATTTTTAATTTTATTAACACAAAATGCGTTTAAGTGATCGCATTTTTATATACTCGCCCGGTACCGCACAACCCTCCCAAAAGCCGAGAACAAATTTAAATTAAATTAAAACTTGCCCTGGAACCGGGAATCGAACCCGGCACCCCCTCACCTAGCTGCCACTTAATAACACCGCTAGGCTATGAGGCCCCTAAAATTTAGTATAAAAATGTTTCATAACATCGTTACCACAGATTAATAAACTTTCTAATTAGGGACAGAGTTTGCCAGCTCGTTAGTCCTATTGTGGTCTGTCCTTTCTTGCATAGTCTGCTGTTTGTTGTTTGTTAGTGAACATCGCTTATAATTTAAATACGGAAATAATAATGCTAACCCCATTAAATTATATCAATATTAATTCTGTTGCCTTCGCTAATAATATTATATTCTGCTTTTTGTTAATCGTATTTTAAGAGTATATTTCTACTTCTATAGATCTTTACGACTAAATCTCTATCGACAAATATTGTATAGCGAAATAAAACGAAACAAAATATAATCTTCTTTTTATCCTATTTCCACGCTGTCGAACATGAAATGTACAGACATATATCGTTTTTCTTTACCACTAACAAAATACCTAATGGTTAACATAATATATTAATATTATTTTTGTATGAAAAACTTAGCAGAACTCCGTGGATGGAGTTCATAACGCGCCTAAAGAAGTATTATTGTAGTGACCTTTCTGCATTAGGTGTACATACTATTTACAAATGTTTACAATGTGTGAAACTGAGAATAATTTGCGAGGTTACATATTTCGAGGTTTTCTCACGTCCGCCCTAAATATGTTCCTTTGTAGTTTTTCTAATTGCTCGTCATTAAAATTGTGCCTGGAAGGATTTCCAAAATATACAGATTGTAGCAGAGCAACGAAAAACATTCTTGAAAAACAGGATGAAAAGGAGAAAGAAAGTATGGTGTCGGTTTAGCTTTTTTTAAGTACTTTAAAGCACAACTTGGAGCTAACAATAGAAAAGAATGGAAGCAGATGGAAGACGCTTATGTGTCACAGTACACGCTGATCGCCAAAACCGGCACATCTGATGTATTAGATTAAGTAAGGTTATCTAACTAAAACAAATGATTATATATATTATACTAGGTGCTAGCAATAAAGCTATTAATTAGCAATAATAAAAAGTACTTAGAATCTATCTAATTTATCTGTACTCATTTTGTGTAATAGAGCCGGCACTCTTCCTGAGGTGCGTTCAATTCAAGTCGCAATTTATGTACGCATAAATACACCTTACACCGGCATATCTCCCAAAATCGTCGACATGTTAGGCACAGAAGTCTGATCACCTAATAAAACATAGACTCTGAGTTTTAGTTTAGCCTCATCAAAATAAATTTGTTTCTAAACAATTATCTCGAGTATTAAGAGCACCAGTGGTTTTAAAAAAATCTACTACATATGCATTTACCACCTGGAAGCAAGAACAAAGTCGATTAGAATTGACTGTTAAGTCTAATATTTTTTTTTATAGAACAGGCGGCAAACGGACAGGAGGCTCCGAGACTGTTAAGTGAAACCGCTGCCCCTGGACTCTCTCAATGCCAAAGGGCTCACAAGTGCGTTGCTGGACTTTCATGAATTGGTACGCTCTTTTATTGAAGGACCCTAAGTTGAATTGGTTCGTAAATACTTCAGTGGGTAGCTAGTTCTACATAGTGCTGGTGCGCGGCAAATTCTGCCTTAAAAAACGCTCAGAATTTCGTATTCTACCTCGACGTCTGATGATGAATCTCACCTGCAGGTATTAATCCGAACAACTCCTCTGAACACTATGGTAAATGCGGTACAAGATGCAAAGTAACATATCTCTACGCAACGCTAAGGGATCAAGCCCCTCGGAAAGGCATTGGTCGTGGACGATTCGAACCAACGATCCTTGTCTATATAAGATATGGTGGTTCACACCACCAACAAGGAGAATGGCAATGGCCTTACAAAGCATGTGTCATTGGATATATAGATGGTTCATCTTGACTTATAATGTCCTCCATTGTGATAGCAAAGGCATGCAGGTCGCTATTTATCAATAACTGATAAATTATGACTTATGCATGGATTTTTAAAGTAGCAATAAATCAGAATTCAATCTTGTTTCGACCTTAGACCTTCGACATCGCGATATATCTGTGAATCATTCCACCTACTTTGGGGTGTCACACGATATTTTATGTTTCCTGCGTATTCTGTTAGTACTTAAACTTACCTACCTATTTGTTGTTTTCTATAAAACAGAACGGTAAATGTAAGCGAAGAAAATGTAATAATTAATTAATGTTTCTAGTATATTATTATCGGTTCTAGCTTTCTACTTTTCCTTCACGTTCGTGGGCTTAGGCCAATTTGTAAAATAATGCTGCGAAATTTGTTAGAACATATCTTGTTATTAAAGAAAAAAAACACTGCAGAGCCAATCAACGGGTACAAATCCTAGAGAACGTGACGTCACTCAGAAGCCTGTAATCGCTCTGAGATGCATTGGAGCTTCTGAGATGCTTAATTGGCTAGCAAAAGCTCCACGCAAAATGGCCACAATCGATTGTCAAAATATCTTTAAGTTTCATAACAAGGGGTAAATGCATTTTGCGGGTAGGATTTTTTGTAAGCGAAGGAAATAGTTTTGATTCTGTGTCTACCCGCAAAATTCAAACAATAGAATTTATATCTAATCCTAGGATTACCGAGTTTGTTACATCGGTGATAAATATTATAAATTGTCAAAAAATATGTTTTACTTTTTAAAATACGATTCCTCAATTCCAGAAATAAACTGTTTATTGACTCACCAATTACGTAATCACTGAAATAGTTATGATAATAAGTTATATATTATATTTTAGCGCATGCTTGTATAGTAAAAAGTTGAATCATATATAGATAACGATACTTTTAATTGACCCCAATATTACATAGCACTTTTGTACCAAAAAAAGGGAGAGACCCTTAATAGCGCCCATTAACTGGGATTACATCTACACATCTTTCTTCCTGTTCCTAGCTGGGAAATACATATCTATATACGCAAGATTTTTTCAAGACCACTCAAGGAAAAGCTTTATACTGACTATAGCATAATTCTACTACATCAGAAGGTACATGTGTGAAGAAGCAATCTCCAGGGCAAGTAAGATAAAAAATATCAAATAGTAATTTTAATTTATTAGAGAACGTAGCAATTTATTTTTTAATCCATAAAAGTAGCAAGCATGTATTATATGTATAAAAGTATTGTGTGTATAAAAGTCCGTAAACAGGAATTCTTCCAGACACATAAATAATGTTGTAGCTATTTTTGTAAAATATCGACATGATTGATTAATGCCTTGAGTCGACATCAAATAGTCTCACCAGTTTCAAAAGAGTTATACAGCTTTGAGAAAAATATCTGAAGCTGGCCTGACCTTCCGCAGACAACTTGAGCGCTTTGAAATGTCTTAAAGTATGTTTTAAAAGCTAACGATTCCGGAGAAATATTTTTTCAAGGGCTTTTTAAAAGTGTTTATTTTATTGCAATACTTTTCGCTACTCTCTGGTCTCACGTTGACAAAAGGTATATATAGTCACGTGGGATCATTGATCATGATTCTGTATTGGCAAGCTTATTACAACCTTCCATGCCTGACACATGTCGCAGATCTAAGACGTGTCGATTTCCACACAATTCTTCTTTTAGAGTACGATCAGAAGTTAATTGTAAAGAAGATGCAAAAGTGGCTAGCACGGACTACATCCACCATAAAGCTATTCAAAGTTTTTTGGCACGAACTTTCATAAATCATAACCTCTATGGTTTCCAAACGGATCCCAGTGTTTATCAAAATAATATACAATTAGAACAGTATAAAGTGCGTGGAGCTGCAAATAATGTAATATACACTTATTACACTTGCTGGTATTTTTTTTGTAACATTTATTCTTACCGATATTGTCATTCATTTCAGATATAAGAGTTTGTAACATAACGTAGATGTATTACGTATGATGTGGTCCACTTGAATAAATAAATAAATAAAATAAAACACTGATAGTTATATAAACTGTAAGTGCATCTATTAATAAAGCATCAACATCCGAATTATTAAAGTAGAACGACTATTTCGACTATCTATTGTGTGTGTGATTCGTATAATAATTATTGCTTGAGAAATCTCGCATTATGCGTAGAACTAGATTATAGAAATGCACGACTATAAACTTATTCCTATATTAACGATAAAAGGGTTTAATCTGATTCCTAACATTGCGTTTTAAGTCGTAGATAAATATTGCACGATTATTTGGTATTACACAAATCAATTTCCAGACCTAAGTAAGCAGATTTGTTTAATGTTTTCCGCATACAATATTATTCAGTATCATAAGCGAAGAGAACCATTAAATACGGAACTGGATATCACTTATTTTTGTACCTTAATTTATGCCCAACGAATCGTTATCTGGCTGACCAAAAGTAGGCACACAAATGGACATAAGTAAGACCATCAATCAATCGTTCAGGAAATAAACGTCACTGTATAAGAATTTCGTCGTCTGTCGAATTTAAATGTGAACATAATGAGATGGTACGTGACGTGGAAAGCAAAAACGCTTAAGAAACATACAAATTACTACAACTATAACGCGAAAACACGTCTCTTGTATGGCGATTCATAATTACAAGACGCTTAATAGAAGCGCAGTTGTAGCTTAATTGGTTCAGGCGTTGAAAATGAACTCGTAAAATTTAAAATGCGTTAGAGCCAAGTTCACGCTCTAGCGTTTTGATAGTCAATTTTAAAACAAAAGAATACCAAAGAGCGCCTATATTTGTTGCAGTGAAACACGATCGGTGCGTCATTAAATTTAGAGAATCGCCCTAGCATACACTCGTCGAGCATATATCATAGTCCTGCGCAGTTAATGAGTCAAGCAAATATTTTTACTCTTATTGCAATTTGACAGGTGACAGGGTATTTACGTAAATCTTGCTTGAAGTACAGACAAAAACAACGCCATTGATATTTCTCAGACATAGTCATTTGGCTACGTATTATATGGATAAAAATTATATCTCTTTGACACATTTAAATAGAACTTCTTTGCACACACAGCAGTTTTGTATTTACACACACTTACACTTAGCGTTTAACTACGTTAATTTATAATTATATATTACACGTGGCGACCGTGGATGGCGAGGGCTGAGCTGGTAGACCTACTCGTAAGTTTCTAGAACTGATTTAGAATGTTCTTGAAAAAGCAGAGCAGGCAGTTGGGCAGGTCAAAAGCACGCTGCAATGTTTAATATGAAACTGTATAAGGACGGTAGGAAGTGGAAGTTTGTGGTCTCTGCCCCTGTGAGGAACACACGTGGCTCATACAATTAAAATAAACACATTTTTGTTTAGAAACAGCCATTAAAACAAAGTAAAAGAAGATATTATTTTATTTAGATAATTGCCCCTAACACGAGACTTTGAAATCTTTTTTAAGATATAATAAACATGTGATTTCGTAAATTACTATCTTCTTATTAATTCATTGCTAGGCAACCATAATCGTTTGTTTTTAGTACAGGAATAAAAAGTAAAGTTAGTACGCGAAGGTTTTAATTAGAAATTCTGTTACTGGTTCATCAATGTTCTTTATCTCTTTAAGTGATACCGCCCATGGACACTCTTAATACCAGAACGCTCCCCAGTGCGTTGGCAGCCTTTTAAGAATTGGTACGCTCTTTTTTTTTGACTCTAAGTCGATTTAATTCGGAAATGCTTCAGTGGGCATTTTTTTCTACAAAGGGTGGTGCGCAGAAAAATCGCTTTAAGAAAACGCGTCAAGGTATATACGGGTGGTATTATGTGTTATAAATAATTTAATTTTAATTTTAGTGTTCTCGTTGGTTCAGTGTTCATGGGTTTTATTGGCGGAATGGTAGGAAGTATGTTCAAACAATCAGAAGCCTTTATTAATATCATGCAACGAGCCTTATCGTTAAAGAGCGATTAATGCATTCGGAACTTTATATAATAAATAAAATAATTGAATCACTCTATAAACCTTTATGTCGGTCTTGTCCTTACATTGAATCTATTTCTTTCAATGTTTTTCTTTTATTTGATCATATCAGATCATCAAAGGTCAGTCTGTACTTGACACGTGCCGGTTTTGTGTGATGTTTACAAGATGTTTACTATAATCCATTAGTACACAGCCCGGGGTTAGATCTCATGAGATCATTATGCCACTAAGCATAATCGTAAACTAGTGCAAAAAGTGTATAACATGATGTTCAAATATATAACGTATAATGGATTAATACATAAATAGAGTTAATAACATGTTATTAAACTCTTGCATATTATAATTACTTCATTAAATACATAATTATATGGGTTAAAGTTATTGAGTGCGAAGTCATATCTTCGTTTCACGCTTAGTAGAAATTGCTTTATAATTTGAATTCGAAGCTAGTTATAAGAAGTTAAACAATGTGGAAAAGTACTTATATTAAGGTATTGTATGGTAAGGATATGTATATGCAAATGAAAACATAAATTATTGTCTATTTTAGTGAGAAAACAATTTAGCTTTTTTCCAGATATTTGTTCCTGAATCTAAGTTACTGTTTTCTCTCACTGCCGAACTCAGGTGAATGTTACGATGGAAAATTAATTCTGAATTAGATAACGAATCATTTATTAGACTTGAAAGACTTTGTAGGCTTCTTAAATCTAGGGTGTAAGTAACCGTTAAAACTTTTTCGACTCTTTTGTAAGATACCATGTAATATTAAAGGGACATTACAAAGAAAATGGCGCTGGACCGGGCACATGACAGGAGATAGCAGGTTGAAATGTGCAAAGAGCAATTCAATTAAAACAAATTTAGTAGATATACGATAATAATAACTTTATTAATGGCAGAAATATGGTTGTGACCAAATTCATCTATCACTATTCTCCACGCTAGGGAGTCCCTGTTGTGGGTAACTAGATAACAATTATTCCGAGGTAGTAGTTAGTTTTGGTATTACAACTAATCAAACACAAGTCGTATAAGACATTTAGTATGCATGAATATGAGTATGAGAATGGGTGTGTGTGTGTATTTGAGTGTAGCTGAGAGTCGTTACATGCGTGCAATGTGTCTGTGTTAGTTTTTGGAACCTCAGAGTCATGCCAACAGTGATAAAATCGAAGTCTATTTTATCAAATTTCTTCCTCGAACCTATGAGTAATCTAGCGTTTCGGTATATGCCAGGCCACTTGCTTTGAGTCATAAATGCGCACGACGGTTTATTGCATACGAAAATGTCAGATTTAACTATGAGCGAAGACTATGACGTAGAAATCGTAAATTTTTAATTATGGAAGTTCATTGGCCGTCGTTTTCAGATGTTTTTCGCGAACGTTGACTTTTGCTCATGTTAGTTTTGCGCGGATCTTTTACGATATTCGATTTAGATCGCGCGTGTTTTAAAGGAATCCATCCACTGTACATTACCAAGCAATATTAAAATTAAGGCATTTAATTTACATATAATAGTTGAATTCAGGTTCCATTATATATTTACAAACAAAACAGCTTGCAGTTTTGTTCCCGTTTCTACAGATTATTCTTTTGTTTTTGTTAAAGGAGTTTTGATAAGTCAAGCCAATATTTCTATTGAACATCGTAACATGTAGAATTATTTTAACGCGTCTTGCATAACAGTGTATTGAATAAAATGTGGTAATCAATAATAAGATCAAGGGAAAAGGGTGTTTTAAAAAAAAAAAGTCCGTTATTATTCATTTAAATATCAGTGTCATATTATATGTATTAGAAAGTTGTTCTATACTATTATCATATTCAAATTAATTATACGCCTACGTCAAAGATTCTCTGTTATTAGATAACCCACGCAATGAGATGATTATGAATTGTTATTATACTCAATCAAAATCGATGCGTTTATATTTACAATAAAAAGTTGAAAAGATTTCTTAACGGAACGTTTTTCAACTGCAACAAATATATTAAATGGAAAATATATTACTTAATTAGCTTCCGCCCTCAGTTTTAGAAGTTTCGTTTTTTTTATATAGAACACGTGGTCAAAAGGGCAGGAGGGTCATCTGATGTTAAGTGATACCGCCGCCCGTGGACACTCAATGCCAGCAAGATCGCGAGTGCGTTGCCAGCCTTCTATGAATTGGTACGCTCTTTTCTTGAAGGACCCTTAGTCGAATTGGTTCGGAATTACTGCAGTGGGTAGTTGGATCCACACAGTGGTGCGCTGCAACTGCCTTAAATAACGCTCAGTTGTGGAACGAAACTCGTAAATTTTGGCAAGAGTTTTTTAAGTTTGTGAATTTTAACAAAAGTTATTGTAAAAAGAATTACTATACAATAATACATTATTCTTCTCTTAGTACGTTAAAAACACAGTGTACCTCATCCTTCTTTAATACTTTTCTTATGTGTATATTGTGTAATTGTGATTTAAATGAAATGTTATTATTATACTACCCCCCCCCCCCCATGCTTCTCAAATAGGTCACTTTCCGACGAAGACTCCAGAAAACTATAGCTGTACAGGTAGAATACATAGGAAAAGGGTTATGATTCCGGCAGCGGTAATAATTGTCCGGACCTTAGTTTCATAATCATTGCGCTTTCCGTCTTGTTATTTATTATAAATGCCTCACTAAGTTCTTGTGAATCGGAGTTATATTATTTTGCCAAATAAAATTGCAGTCACGACATGAGTATCAAGGCCGGTCTGCTTAACCACAAAGTAATGATGACGATTCAGAAGGCTTTCGTACTAGTGTCGTTTCTCCAGTATAGTTTAAGGTAAAACTACCGCTACAGCTTTAGCGTAAGTGAACATGATTATACATTTACTGCCAGTTCTCAAGTTCAAGGGCGTAGAATGGAAGAGAAGAACTGGCAATAAACTCTATTTAGTCGCCTAGTTTTTGTGTTACACAACGTTTGTAAGGAGCTACAATCTCTGCTCGCTGTGATTTTTTCACTGATCAAGCCCTTTACGGGATTGATCAGTGAATAAGTTTTTAGAATTACTAGTTTGAATATACATTTGAAACACAATAAAGGCTTCCTCTGCGCATCAGAATCAGCGCATGCGCATGTTGTAGTATGAAATCGAATCTATTGCCTCATTACGGAATGTGCTTTAGTAATTAATTTGCGCTATGTTTATCTTCAAAGTTATGATAATTTTATCTCTTTAATAATTACTAATTGGACATTAAACATTAATTTAAATGAAGACATTTATTTATATATTATTTAATAGTGAATTTCCCAATTTATTATAGTATTTTTGAAGTCATACTTCTTTTGGCGATTTGGGAAAAACTATGAGGGTAAATTTTCACGATGCGCGAGCGCGCCGTCACAAGAAACCGACACCCTGAAGTTAGAATGGTCAACATTTTAAAATAAACACAGGACCAAATAAATAACAACAGGAACTCGGGATTGAGTTGCGGAATAACGTGTGTGTATGGTAATAAACGGCGAAAGTTTTTATCATATAATAAAGCCAAGTATATTGACCATTCTCACTGATAAGACGAAGTCAGCTGTTATCACTAACATAATAACCTAAATATCTCATCTAAGTTGTAAATTATAACATACATCGGGCAATTGTAATAAACGATGTTTATTACTTGGAGACTATGCGTCTCCTTATAACAGATTGCGAATTTATTGATATTAAAATTTATGTATTGCAAGAAGTACCTGATAGATTTTACAAGAAACATACAACAATACATTTAAAGAAACCATAATTAATTGTTGACGAAACACAAAATCGAGAATATAAATTAAAGATGGCTTCTTTCCATATATTATCCATTTAACATTACACATTGGTATTCAGACAATTTAAAATTCGAACGCCTTCCGTAGATAATAAAATAAATAAAGAATGACAGTAGTCAATAGACAAGCGCCGGTACGGGTCGGTCGTTCACGCGTGGATACGCCTTATTAATAGACTATCAGTAATGCGGTCAAATGATTTTCATAAATGATTTTAAAGGAAAATGTACTAATATTTTTTACTATTTTAAACTGCATTAAAATGTAAACTGTACCGACATTTTTCACGACGATAAACCAAATCGTATTAATTAAAAAAAAAATTCACGCAAACAAGAATCTAAGCTTACGTAAGATTTTTTGCTTATTATTTTTAAGTGTTTGACTAATAAACTACTTATTGAGTTATTTATATTAAAGCTTCATTAACATTGTTTTAACATAAGCGTAATTAATAGTAAATAGCACAAAGATAAGTATTTTACACATAGTGGCTCGCTTCACATTTTATTACAGATAATTTTTCGCGTATCGTGTCAAATTGTCAAAGCGAAACAGCGCAACGGAATTCGTCATACTCAGCTCTATACAAAAAATACTCATCTTTCGTTCGGCAAAACATCTTTGCTAAATTAAAGTCAATGTTTGCAAACGCAAAATATTTTCCTACCGTGATTTATAAACGTTCAAAGCAAATGTTTTCTCGTTACTATACAATAAAACTTTTATTTGATTAATAAAATGAGTTGTTAGCGTAAAAGTTCATCATTCTACCTTGACTCGCAGTGGAGATTAATTTCATCCTACTTATAGCCCATTTCTCGATTACCTTGAATCATCGCTCGGTCAATTGACGTCATGTCACGATTTTGACTCAATTGTTAATACTCGACTAATAAATTAGTGTATTTTATAATGTAGACGGTAAAAGCCTACTGACTCAGAACCACTCTGGAACACATGAGCCTGTCTTAATACGTTTACGTAAGCGCCATTTGAACTCAAATATAATTTTTATATGTCATGTCTCAATTATTCTGGTGTTTGAGTATTTTCGTGGTCCAGCCTAGTATCGTATGTAAAACTTAATTTTCTACTCGCGAAGGCATAGAAGACTGGACAAAAATATGATGGTACCCAGTAAATATAAATATGTACCCCGTTTTAAAGAAAACACTTTTTTACCGGATTGAAGTTATGTTTTATTATTATAAAATTACAATTATTTTACATAATTTTTATTTTATTTTTTTTCCGACGTTTCGCGTGCTTTACAGCGTCTAGTACGCTACGGTAACTGAAGACTAAGGGTGTTGAATGTCAAAAAGTATCACAGCTGTAGAAAAAGTTGTATTATCTTTATCTGTATTTATTTCCCCGGAGTTGGTATCGACTAAAAGATGAAGGGTTTTGGCAGAAATGGCTCACGGTGTCCTCTACTTTCGTGGATTGTTACCTCGTTTTATTAATTAAGGACACAATAAAGGAAGGTATTCTTCCTCGCAGCTCGGCCTCAGTAGCGTTTAGGTGTCAGCTCCTATTAAGCAAAATGTCGTTAAATATCTATAAGTTGGAAGCAATTATAGAAATATATTGAAAGGCATGTATTATTTTATCTCTCTTTTTATAGCTGCGTCTCTTGTGTAATAAAACGTTAAGCTCTTTCTAAAGCGCATAAACAGCGAATAAGCCCCGCAGAATAGAGTATTTAATCATTTTAGGGTGTATTAAAGAATATTAGGTATTGACAATCAATAATATTATTATAGGAGAATCTAAGAAGATTGAATCTGTTTCTAATACTACATTTCTTATAAATTCCCTCTTTTTTGCTTCAGAATTTTTTCGCGTGCTTCGGGCGTCGCTGTAGTACGAATGTTAAATGCACACATAGAATTTCCATTGCTGCACAGCCGGGGATAGAATCTATGACCTCGGGAATGAGAGTCGCACGCTAAAGCCACTAGGTCAACACCACTCTTAGCTCAAGGTTACATACCTAAAATGCCTCATCAATCGTTTAATAACAAAAACATTGGACATAAAGAAAATAAATATTTAGATTATATTTTTGTATCTGAGCGCCCTTTGTCATAGGTTATTGTACTGGAAATGAATCGATGCTCGACAGAAAGCGATTGTTCGAATGACAGAATGACATCGATCGGATTATATGTATAGAGGAGACAAGACAGTCCAACGCTACCGATTTACATAGTTAATCACTAAGGATTTCTTTTAATAATCTATTATCAGACTCACGTGCCATACATGGATTAGGTTTCAGTGAAATTAGTGACAAAACAACAAACAAAACTTGACCATTTTTCGTAGTTGCGTAGAAAGCTGGCAAATTGGCTACCCATTCGATTGCGCCGTAAGATCAACATTTTACAACTTCTCTATAATGTTCTTTTTAATCCTAAAACACGTAGGAAAGCAAAATTTTACGTTCCTCTCTGGCGGTGGTTTTGATTTGCGTTCCCTAGACAATCTAATTCTTGAAACTCCTACTCATAAAACCGAATTCTATCGCTCCTCCTTTACTGTGCAAAATATCCTGCTATGAAATTCCCTACATCAATAGGTAAGGTCAATCAGACGCGCTCAGTCTTTAAATTTATTTAAAAATCTTCTTTTTGATCATTTTTCTTCTGTCTCGGCGTTAGGGACAGTAGGCTGATCACCTACTGGGCGACTAGAAAAAACAATGGTTACCGATACAGACACAGAAATATGAGGCTCAGGCAGAAAAGCTTGTAGCGCCACTATTTTTTTAACACTAACAATTTATATGCCCACAGTAGATCTTTTAAATTCCAGTGAGTTTTGAGAAGAGCTTAACGATAACTACCTTTTATTTTTAATAGTAAATTACCGCGTTCCATAAACATCCGCAGCTTCCGAAAACCGTTACGCGTTAAATTTCGTAATCTAAAGGAACCGTGATGTCTTGAGTATTGGGTTCCGTTTCACATATTATATTTATTTTGTAATACCATAGAAATTACACGGTTAACGCAAAAAAGAACATAATGCCTAGCGCCCTATAAAAACCCTTACCTAACCTTTTTAGGACAATTTGGTCAATTAAATAAAAAATTACAATTGTTTCTATTTATATTTTCATCGCGTGTCTGAAAAGCTAAAGAGCTTTATCTTCTTGCATGTAAAGCCAGATGCCACTAAATATGTAGTCATATATTATTATGTATCGTAAAATTAAAAGCCGGTCAAGTGTGTGCCGGGTCATGAATTATTCGTAGCACGTGAACTATTTTATCTTGAAATGGGTTAATTAATGTTCAGTACATTATAGTTAACTCACTCTTAGTTCATTTCTGACCTCATATTTTTGTGAATTTTATGAAATGATTTTTATTTTATAATACAACATAATAAGAAGTAGGCAATGCAAGACTTCCTCAAGTAGGTAAAGCTTAATGCGTAATCAAACAATTATAGTTCATCTATTTTGTATATTATGTACCTACCTATAGCCAAACGTGGATGGTCAGGTCAAGTCAGATGTTCCTTGTACATACCTGGACCAAATCCAGAACGTACTCTAGTAGGTACGTCCCGTCTCTAGAAAGGAAAGTTCAAAAGTACCCATAACCGACCAGCATTCATGGTGAATGGCATGAAAGTGGATAGAGAGAGAGGCAGAACCGCTAATAAAGACATGTGGTTCTCTTCTACCTATTCGGAAAAAAAAGCGTGAATGTATGGAGTGAAGATGACACTTGTAGTACAAAATTCGATCAAACGTCTTACTGTGGTAAAACAACAGCCTCAAATAATATATTTTTAATACCAGGTACCTAGATAGAAGTTTGAATACATTCTTGTGATGTACTTCATAAAATTGTTACATGGCAAGGACAGTAATTCAGTATTACAGTGCCTCAGCTTCAATGTGCCTGATGGGTACGTCAGAAGCCGAAATCGTCCGCCGTTGCTTCAAGTACCCCCAGCTAAGACTAACCTAAGCGGATAAGGCTCTGCTGTTACCGCATCCCGCCTAAGGCGATTGTTGGTGGCGCCTTGGGGTTTAAGTGGGTATGCACAATCGTGATCCCACATAACCCTCCCGCACTAAGCAGTCGCACCGCGGTAGGGTATGCGCAATGCATTTCCCCAAGTAAAAAAAAAAAGCTAAGACTAACCTTCTAAAACGTATAACGTATGATTTGGTTAAATTTATTCACGAATTACATAAGTAACGGACCTTTTTCATTGTCCGTTGAGTCAACTGACAATGTGTTAGTGCCTATAGTAGTTAGAAAAAATTTTGTAGTTTTTATTATGTAATTTTGTTTTCCTAATTAATTTCTTCTGGTGTTTTGTTTCGTCTGTAAATTTTATTCACTTGTTGTGCACTCTTGTCAATTTAGGTTCTCCTGTTAGGACAGGGGTGTTTTTTTTTCTAAATAAATAAAATGATGAGCAAAATACGTCAAATTGTTATCTATGTCTATCAGGGCTTCAACTTTTTTTTTGGGTAACATAACTGTGAGGAACTTGCATAGGTACCCTGAAGACCTATTTTCGCGGCAACATAAAAAATAGATTCACGTTTCTGATATTAGGGATTACATTTTTAAAATAAAGAATCAAGTCAATTGCTGTACATTCAACTACTTGCAAGATAATATTTTAATATGGTGAAATAGTATCTAAAATATAAATATAATACAAAGAAAATTATAAACATATTGTGTGGTATAAGCTCATGTAAACGTTTACTCGTTCAACAGATTGCCGCGGAGCAGAAATAAAGAAAAAAAATGAATTTAACAATGATTCAATAATAAAATCTTACATTTGATTCATGTGTAAAATATACTTTCAGTGCTACAAAAATGTATAAAAACGTGAACAACTACGAAAGTTCAAAGCGTAGCGAAAATTCAGAACATTTTTCGATTTTTCTTTAAAGTTTAATAAGCTTTAGATTTGAGCATTTGTAGAAGTTGAATTAATTGAAGCTGAAATTCCCTTCCTGTAAATGACATGTTACCCCTTTCATAATCAATAGGTTTTGATCAACCTTGGCATAGACAAGACTTACAAATAAAAACCTTTATTGTAAATATAAAAAAAAACAATCGAAGAAAAGAAGTCGCGTGTTATATACTGTTTACATACAAATAATTCTTTAACAATGCAATAATAATATTATCTACAAGAAGAATGTTAAACAATAAGTAATAGTTACAAATATTTATAAAAACTAGAAATTAAAAACAATTGTTACGTCGATCTAGAAATATTTAATTGAAAGTAATTATTGCTGTTGTGTGAGCGAATTGACTGCGAAGTAACCCAAAATATATTTAAAAAACTCATTTTAAATACGGCTATTTTAATAAGCACGGTCTTATAATTTAGTCAAAGTACTCATATTGACGATATCTTAGTACAAAGTTTGTTGACATAGTAACGAGCATGCGCAGAACTTAATATATATCCATAAACAATGAGGATGTACCAGCTTATTACCGACTGAATATTGAAATAGAAAATACGTACCGAAACATTAGGTCATAAAGGACAATGACCCTTGTGACATACGTAACAAGGAACTCTTTATCACCATGCACAAATCAATAAAACAAAGAGAAAAAATATTTAATAATAATTATTAAATAACAATACCTTATATTTTCCATCGCGGTCATATTCCGTCAAATCTGTATACACAACACAATCACAATCATATCAACCGGCAAAGTCTTGTCAAAATCACGTGGTAGATAACGCTTTCGTCAATGCGCATGACATAATGTATAGCGTACTAACCTCCTACACAGTTCGCGAAGAACTAAAGTCTAAACGCAAGTCGTCGTGCACGTGGCGACGTCCGCCCTTCCAAAACGTTGTCAGACGGAAAAAGAGACTTTCACACAACGATTTAGATACGATTTTGTATCTTAGCTTAGAATATGTTTATTCTCGTATGAAAAGTGCAGTAATGATCGTGATTTGATGTACAGATAAGGCTGAGGCGTAAAGCTATTGTTATTGAAGAGATATTGGAAAAGTTTGCTGCGTAATCTCGCCTTTCAACGGTTTAAAGGATGTTTTGGGGCGCGTGACATTATTAAGGGCCTTTATTAAATTTGTTACGAAGATTATGAAATAGATACGGTGTGTTGATAAAATCTGAGATGGAACAGCTTGAATGTCTTGATGACTTGGCATTTTTATTGTATTATCTAAGCGACGTTGGCCAAGTAAGACGTGCAATCAACAGTGAGGTCGTGTGTTCGAACCCTGGCTAGCAAATATATTTTTATGTCCTTAAGAACATTCAACACTTTCTTGTATGAAAGTCCTTTAGGTTGTCAGTCACGTCGACGATTAGTGTCAGGCACGAAAGACTGCTAAACTACTGGTCTACAAAAAGTTAAATAAAGACATTGCAGCATTGTGTCTACAGTATGCTTTATTCTGGTTGGTTTGTTCCTGAAATCCCCACTGCCTTTTCTTAACCTCTTTATTAAAAATATGGTTTTTAATATAGTTAAAAAGGAGGCAAACGGGCAGGAGGCTCATCTGATGTTAAGTGATTCCGCCGCCCATGGATAATCACAATACACAGTTGGCTTGCAAGTGCGTTGCCGGCTTTTCAAGAATTGGTACACTCTTATATTGAAGGAACTGAAATAGAATTGAATCAAACATTACAAATTACACAAGAAATAACAAACGTTTTACCGTTGTATGTTGTTTAAAGATAAATTATAATACTCTAGCTCTCCCACGTTTTTATTTATTATGCCCACAATCATATTAATTATATCTACTATCATTTAACCATGTTTTGAATATTCATGATATTATACAATCTATCAACACGTAAATTTGAATAGACTCTGGTTACTAACACAAAAACTAATTATCGAATTAGGAATTATACATAAGATTAAAATATATAAACTTAATAACATAAAAACTGTATATAAGCATTCAAACGCTATTTTAGTAAGTTTTGAAATTCTTTATACATACAAAATAATTTGCACATAGAATGATGTGCTTTAATTACACACTTTAATACAACAATCCTAAATCCATTTTGTTAGCCTAATACTTAAGCTTACGATTTCCAACCTTGAGGCTTGCGTTAGTACCTACGTAAGTACTCATACAGTGAAGAAAATTCCAGAAGTATCAATCGAAAAGGGACATGTGTCAAGTACAAAAGGACCACCTACTTGCCTATTTCTGAGTGATATTGAGTAAATACTGTTGATTTTTAACCGAGAAATGCTTCCTGTATGTTGTATTTTTAACGTTTTATACAAACAAAAATAATATAGGGAGTTTATTTATATCCAGATAGTGTTACATAATATAAGTGAATACAGTATCTTTTATAACTAAGTAACATTGTTGAACTGGGATTTAGAAAGCTTGCACAATAAAACATAGAAATCAGTTTAATAATAATACATCGTAACAGACAAATTGAGTACAAAAAATATCAGCTAAACTAGGTCAAAAAGCATCTGATGAGGGTGTAAATGTGAGGATGTGGTATGGTTGTCTTTATCAAATTAAAAGTCCTTGTATTAGATAATTTTTCAGAATTTTAAGCCAATCATTAGTATTATACCACTCTTGGGTACCGTGATTTTACACTGTTACATGTTACACCCACGAAATAGCCTATTATGTATAATGAAAGGGAAATGTAAATATTTACGTAACAAAACTTCAATGAATAGAAATGAAATGAATGACTCGTCTCGGGTCATTGAGGCAGAGAAAGGTCATTGATTTGTAAATGTTCATTGGATCTTTAATCAAAAGATATTTTAATAAGTTGTATAATATAGTTTTAAGAATGTACCATAGAAGCTTTAGTCTTATGGCAGTTGAATTAAATTGTTTTATATTTGATGAAATGTATAATATGTATAAATTATACAATGCATCAACTTATATATAGAAATTGACTTGAATAGTTATAGGAAAAGTTATCTATATGATTTTTTCAATGTGCTACCACCGTCTTACTTAGCGCATATTAGCTAAGCCGTAGCTCTCTTCCAAAATAAGTTAACAGTTTATATATAGATAAAAAATTTTATAATTTGTCTCTGCACAAAGACATAATTTAACATTACGATCTAGCCTAGCTTTAGACTAAAAGTAATTTAAAACTAATCTTATTTACTAAAAAGTATATTTAACATCAGAAAGTGTCCAATAACACTACTTACGTCTGCATTAAGACACTCTGTTCTTGCTTACTATTTTTTCCACTTAGCACTGTTTAGCACTTAATGCTAACGTGCTAAACAATGGTAAGTGGAAAGAAATAGTACAGATGTACGAGATAATAAATAAATTAAAGCTTGTCCTTCACCAAACACTGGCGCCCTTTTAGACCCTGAATCACTTCGCATTGCCATCAGCCTCCACTTAGGAGTGCCCATATGCACTCCCCATAAGTGTCCCTGTGGCTATGAAGTAAGTATTCTTGAACACAATGGCCTCCATTGCCAAAAGAGTGCAGGTCGTTTTTTTCGCCATGCCGTGCTCAACGACTTCATATGCCGCTCTCTAGCCTCCGTCAATGTTCCAGTCTCTTTTGGAGTTAACAGGCATCGCTAGATACGATGGCAAGCGGTTGGGTGTGAGGTCGTTAATCCCTGGGATGATAGGACGGGCTTTGGTATGGGATGCTACTTGTGAGGACACATTAGCCCCTCTCCCTCGGACAAGCAAAAAAGCTGGGGCGGCCGCAGAGCAGGCAGAAAATCTAAACGGCTCAAATATAACCCGACTCGATTATGTTGGCCGGCCGTTGGGTTCAAGTGCACAGCTGCTAATTAAAGATTTAAGTTGGCACCTGGTAGATAGTACCGGTAACCCCAGAGCTGGTGCTTTCCTCGCTCAACAAATAAGTATCGCAATACAGCAAGGAAATGCTGTTAGCGTTAAAAGTAAACTGCGACTGAGTCGAAAAATATTTATAATTATTACTATGTAGGTTAAGAAAATTGTAAATACTGTATATTTGATTGTTATGTTTAGGTTTTAATAAACAATATGCCATATAGTTTAAAATCCCATAAACTAAAGCAATAAATAAGATACCAAACAATTTAGTGTTTGAGGTACACCAAATGAAAACCGAAATAGAATTCACTGTCTTTATTGTCCTCTGACTTATAATATACACAATAATGATACGTTGACAATATTATAAATGGAATTACGAAATTTCTATAAAGACAATAATTACACTTCTACAACAATATATTAATATAAAATTTATGATTAAATAACCGCATATATTCCACGTAAAAATCTCCTAATTTCTAAAACAAATGGTGTAGCAATTTCATTCTGGGTCGGCCACAAAGCAACATTTGTTTGCCTAATTACCTGCCTAATTTCGACCACAAAACATAAAACCGATAGCCGTCACAGCTAAACACGAGATGGGTATCTAATTTCACAAATTTCGTCGCCAGATATTTGAAATGGCCACATGACCGCGTCGCAGGGTGCTATTCTCAACTCAAACGATAAACACGTACAAGAAAATGAAATCCGCAATATGTACAATATTAAACCAGGTGATTACAAAATACCAAATGTTTATGCTACACCTTTTTGATGCAATCAATAATAAAAGAATAGATACTAAAGTTTGTTCGAAATCGTCCGATTTGGAAGTCTAAAATTGTGATAATTCGAAAAAGTGATTTTGCCAAACAATTTTTAACACAATTTTATATCTATTAATAGAAGCAAATGGCGTAAACTCCTGTCAAATTTTGTATTTTAATCGTTTTTGTATAGACAAATGTAAGAAATTTATTTATAGTGTTACATTATACTAAAAAAAATATAGTATGTATTATAACTAAGTAAAAATAACTGAGAAAGCTTTCACGATAAAACAAAGAAATCAGTTTAATAATAATAACGCAAACAAATTGACTATTTAAAATTGTCCAAATTAGGTGGAGCGAAAATGTTAGTGCAAATGGCGAAATTTCCAGTCAAAGCTTAATGCTAGTCAAATGATTTCGTATTCAATCTAAGCGGATGCATATATCATTAGAACACAACATGACTGCGTTACCATAGGATTTACATTATAATGCTTACTTAGAAGTGTCCGTTACATTCACTACCTATGGTGTTAATCAAATTCGACACAATACCATTGACTATTAAAGATATCTTCACTATTTTTTAGTCTATTTTTATGTAGATAAACATAGACTTCTTAATTTCATTCACACTCACTTAGATCTGCAACCCGATAATGTCCCTGCCTCCGAAACGAGAAACTTCCAGAGCTCCCTGTCCTGTACCGTCTCCACCCAATTGCTGGTTTTCAGCTGCAGCAGGTCCTCTTCCACTCTTTTGATCCAGCTGTACCTAGCCTACTGGTTGGAGACCGGTTGACCTAGTTATTTCTTTCAGACAATCTATTTCATTGAGTTTTATTTGATTTGAGACAGGTTTTAAAGTGATATGAATATATAGTCTAAAACTCACTTTTGAAGAAAATCGTACACATAGAAATCACATCACTATGCTGGGTATGTATTTAACTAAAATTTAAATAAAACAATTTCTCAAATGTAGCAACTAATGCTCAAATTTTAATTCGTTATACGGTCATTAGCTTCGAAAATAGACCCCCTGCGACAATCTCACGTAAATTTGTCACATGAAAGGACGTTTAATTTGCTGTTTCACTAGCTGCTAATTACAACTTTGATTGCTGTGGCCGCGTTGAAACGTGTCACAGGGACTCAGCGGGCTACGAATTTGTTGTAGTTCAAATGGATATTAAAAAAGTAATTGAAGCTCGGGATTTCGTCTATGTATGAAAGATTAACCTAGTTTTATTTCTAGATTTTAAAATACAGACTTATATCACAAGTCACATAAGATAACTTTTTTACTATGGAATTAATCGAAACTTCATTAATACTCTAGTTGTGTATGGACTTCTTTTGTTGAGTTGAAGATTTATTATTACCATTATGATATATTTAGCTTCAGACTTAGGAAATTAAAAAATTTAAACACATTTAGAATTATCGAACCAATTCGACTAAGTAGGAGCCTTAGTAAAGAAAATAATAAATAATAATATAAATATGTTTATTATGGAACATAAGATACAGGTATCACTTATTCCACGTCATTAAATTTGAATTTGTAGGCATCCCTACTCATCGGCAAAGAAGACAGAGGGTGTAGGCCGGGAAAATAAGCCGGCTTAAAAAAACTCTTGGTACTCTTTTAAAATAGCAAATCATCAAACAAGACTTATTTTAATACAAATTTCGAAAATTAATTAGAAGTAGCCTGTATAGCCCTAGTCCCAGGCCCTTTTATCAACTAGATAATCGTTAAATTTATAGTTAGCCTTTTAACACAGCTTTTCTTTAATACATTTCTTAAATTTATTAAAAGGCAGAGCCTAGAACAGAGCAGAGTATAAAAGAGCCTCTGGGATTTTATTAAAGAAGACCCCTTTTCCCAAAAAAGAATTACTAACTTTAGATAGTCTAGTACGGGAAAATTGCAGCCTGCGTTTGTTCCGAGTAGTAACATTGTGCGTATGTTCTATTCTAGTAAACTTATCACTATTTTTGTATACATACATAATATTTTCATAAATATATTGCGAGGGAAAGGTAAGTATATTAATTATCCTTGTAGTATAGCATTGAGAGTGTCCATGGGCGGCGTTATCACTTAACATCAGGTAAGCCTCCTGCCCGTTTGCTCCATGTTCTATGAAAAAAAATCTTTGCAAATATTTCGCTCTACCAGTTGGAATATAAGATATTTTTTTCTTAGACATTTAGGTACCGAAATTCTCAAACAGTTTAGTGATGAAAAAGATTTACAAAACTCGTTTTCGTATTCATAATATTGCATTTTTAGGTTTGGAATAGTAGACATCACTCGCGAATTGGTATTATTTTGATGTATGCTTTTTCAGACAATATTTTATTTTGATTGTCTTTTTTCACCCGGATATTGCACAGCTGTGGCAACTTCTGTCTAAATGTATATCCTAAAAGCTTTGACATAATGGAATCATATTTAAAATTTATGTATTTTGTAATTCGCCGTATAAAATAAATTTAGAATTCAAATCCCGATTGTTAAATTTAATTTAAGAACACATTTTTCTACTGTGGAAACTAATGGGCTCTTTGAAATACTACACAAGTTACTTTAAATGTTAAGAAATACACCCAACCGACATTTATCTTGGCAAAATCCGATGTTTCCTTTTTTAAAAGTGCATTCACCACACCCTCGTAGTCAGTCAATAGCACGCGATTTTTAAAGTTGGAAAATACCTTCTACTGTACTTCTCTAACAAAACCTGTGCCAATTATACCATTTCCATTTTAACTACTAATTTATATACAAATTAACGGAATGTAATTAAAATCGTTAATGTTTAAAGAAAACACGATTGCTTTGTCGTTTAATTTCGTTCCCGTTAGCGACCCCAAGGGGACGTTCAGATGGAGTTACGGCACTGAAATTAACGTAAACAAACAAAATTAGACAGGAAATGGTTAATGTAAATACTTTGTGTATGTTAAGTGTTTCACCCGTAAAGGTAATTCTTATATAATTAGAGTAAATTTGTTTATTACTCCGAAATAATTTCAAAGGGTTTTTAAAGAAAAAAAATCTATCTTCAAACGTTAGATGTTTCAAGAAGTAAAAGGTAATATATAATATTATGTTTAACCTATGAACTAAAATGCACTGATTATTTGGTTAAAGTTATGGTTAACGAATTTAATGTTTTTTTTAATCTCATTTATGGACGATGGAGTTCTGATGTGTAAGATACTAAAAGATAATGAAGAAAATAGGAATATGAGAGATAATAGAAGTATACTTTTTTTGATTTAATAAGATTTCAACTGTAAAAAACGTGTTTGTAACTTGTCTGGTCATATCTATCACAACCCAGCTCTTTTGTTGCACAAATTGTATTTATCGTACAGATAACAATAAAATACCACTAAGGGTTTATTTTACCTTGGTGCCTCAACCACTGTACTACGGAGTACAAATTTTAAATTCCTTATAATCTAGAGAATTTAAAAAAATACGAATTATTTATTTTATATAACTAATAACTATAAATCACATTGAATATAAAATTATCTCTACAATATATAGTCAAACATAAAAAAAAAACGTTCACTCATTTGAAACAATTAATGATTACAATATTTATAAGAAAATATCTTTCTTTTTAAACTTCTAGAGAATTAACACTAATATATAAAAAAGTAGTATTCCATTTTTTATTTAATTTTTTATTTAATTTACTAGTATATATATGGTTTTAAAAAGAAAATTTACGATTATAATAGTTGTAGAATTCTGTTAATTAAAGGCGTATTAATCAAACCAGTAATTAATTGTTTGATCCTGAGACATTACAGTAAATATTATTTTGAAGTCGTATAAATATTCTGAATTAAAATAATATTGTGAACATAAATATTATGTTACATTTCCTGGACGTAAACAAGGTTGCGCGTCAGCATTAAAAAAAATAATTTTCACAACCTCAAAATAAATAATGACAAATAAATTACAATAAACATAAAATCACTCCAGTTGAGTGAAATCAGAAGCGTTCTTAATTTACATTCTTTGTTTTATTCGTGGAAACGTTTAGCGTTTTTGCGAGCATTATCCCTTGAACAGTCAAAATACGATTTTAATGGCTATAAATATTGCGATATTAATATGCAAAAACAATACTTATTACAGACCTATTGTATATGTCGGTTGCCCAGGTTTCCTTGATATGTCGATTCTGAATGGAATTTTGTTAATAAGTTTATAATAATACGGAAATAATATTTTCATAATATTATGATATTGTTACATGAATAGAGCATTTTTTATGTAAATTAAATAAAAATAGTTAAAATGGTTTGGTTTGTATACTGAGGCAATAACTGACCTTTTCACAGTGTAACCAATTGAACGCTCAAAGTAGGTGTGTTAAGTATGTTCTTTTGTTGAAACAAACATTCATATGAATGTAAATGTTACTAAATTGTGCTTCTAATTGAGAAATTAATATCATTAATACCCTTAAGTAAATTAAATAAAAATATAATTTACATACAGACACCATTATACTATATTATCTTATAGTAATACATTTATAATATGATATGTCATATTAAATGCATTCGGTTTTATAATCTAGGCTACAAATTGCACTCAGGTAATCGCAGTTTTAATAAAAGAAATCGACTTTAAGCCTTTGTTATAAAACTTTTGCTTTGTACTATGTATCACTTTATGTGTGTTTACAAATGTTTATTACATTGCAAGTTGAGTCAAGCAATTTAAAATTGTGCAAATTTATCTTGTATCTGTGAACGTAAAATTGTAAACACCGTTAGATTGTAATGTATCTCGCGAGGTTATAATGTGGCGCGGGGCATATTCCGTTCAACCAATCACCGCGCGAGGTGCGATCCGTTTCACAATTTGACGGTTTTACTTCGATAGATTACAATCTACCGAATAATAATACGTTAAATTGTAAGCAGTTCATTGAGGTTCACAATCTTTCGACAGTTTACAATCTCGCGAGATAGATTACAATTTAACGGTGTTTACAATTTTACGGTGACATATCTATCTTAAACAAAGAAACATATTATAAACAACGGGGGCAAACGAGCTTGCGGGACGTCCAAAAAGAGCAGTCATCGCAGCCCATAGACATCCATTTTTAGTGGGTGAGTTGCCGGCAATTTCTATGCCTGAAAATACGTGTTTTGTATATGAAAACATATATAGGACTCGTCGTTGTATTTGCATTTATTCCATTAAACATTAGACAATTTGAGGTGATGATAACGGTGTTAAACGTATGCTCACGAGCATAATATAACGCAAATTGAACATCAAAAGCGCATGCTAGGCCATAAACATTTACTTCTCAGCTCTAGTCCACCCAATTTAAGAAGACACCTAGCTTGCACTTTCTTATTCACAAAGTAACCGATTTATCAATCATAAAATTATCAGATAAGCATATTTTTGTAAATTATATGGGCAATGCTTTTATTACTATGGAAAAACTTCATAAATGTGGTTAATATGTGCCTAATAACGATTATAAATGACGGCGCTCGATTTAGACAGGGTTCAAGATACAGTGGATACCTTGTTTAGGCTATGAGGAATAAACAATGATAACCCTATGTGCGGTCTTGGCGCAAGATTCTCTAGAGTGTACCTAAATGTACTCAGCCAAAGTGTGTTAAGTGGACAAAAAGTTAATAGCAATGTTAAAGGATCGCAATAATGAGGTTTTACGAGCAGATTTGATACAGACGATTCTACGTAATATAACAAAAAGCTTTTTACTACTACACATTTTTGTATGAAATATCTACGTTGCGTAACCGACATCATGCAAATAAATCACTCTATCAAATAATTACGTGAGTACTTTTAATATGATATGAAAAGACATAATAACTTGGTTATATTTATCACAATGACCATTGTTGCACAAAATTTTTTTTATTTGCAAAAGTACGCACTGTTTTAAAGTAGAACTATTTAAACACGCGTTTATATAAAATTATTAAACTAATAACATAGGATCACACATGGATTTATATCGTATACATACGATATAAATCCATGGGATCACAGGTCAAATGTAAACAGTATTTAACATTATCACTAGTATACAGTATTATACATGCTACACCAAATACAAAACACAGTATATGTGAATCTCACGCAAAAATATAAAACAACATTCACTCAACAAACAACTTATAAAAACAATATTTATCAAAACCTTCTTCCTCTTTAAAGTTTTCTACGGGAATGCACGCAAATTTATGAATAAATAAAAGTAGTACAGTATTTTTAATTTAATTAAATATATTTTATTAAGAATAACACTACTAGTGTTATAAATGTAAAACTGTGATAATGAAAGGCGAATTTGTTCCAAATGATACTGCATTTAAAAAAAAATCATATTGAGATTTTTTACGAAAATAAACGCTCTTTTATATAAAACATACACTTATTGTACAGCTGTCGTGGAGAGCGAGAGACAACCAACTTTTTAACTCCATAAAAAAATTGTGATTCTCATAAATAACATACCTACAGTATAAACATTACCTATATACGAGATTGAGAAATCTCATTACGCTGAACAAGAATAGAAAACGTGGTGACATTAAAGCCTTTGTTACTCAAAGCGACCTCACGAACGTGTAGTGACAGTATTTACTTATGACACAAATGATTTTAATTCATGTGCCCTTTAAAACAGAGGGAAATTACTTGGCTTCCTATCACGAACATTGTAGATGATATTTTAGCAATATTGCATTTTGTAAGATTCTGTCTTCAAAGGACTGGTATAAGCTTCATGCCATAGATATTTAACTATAGAATTACTGCTTTCAATATGAATATTATAATAATTCAAAGGGATTATAATGAACTGTGAGATTATAGCTTTATAAACTATATAATTTAAATATAATTTTGTAATGGAATATTAATAATGAGTTGAATTTAAATAAAGTGTTTGCCCGTTCGCTAGATTGGGGTAAATTATATTTTTGTGACTGTTGCGTTGATATGGATTTACCACTTTGCTTCAATTATCTGGTATCGTGCGCTTGGACACAATATATTTTTACATATAATTTTTGTTAGAAATCAGGCAATATAATACTTTAAAACGGTTCTCTGTATTCTGTAGTTCTGTTATGTTCAATTGGCTAAAATTACTGAATCTATTTGGTAGAGATAGAAAAGAACATGGGGATCCCCATATTCTGAAAGAAAAAATGTTATTTCATATTGATTGGTCTTGTACTCAGATAATTAAAAGTATTACATGATTAATAAATAGTATTAAGATCTCGTTAGACTATTTTTTTATAGTTGACGAAGACACATGTGGCGAATTGATAACCTGGACTCCATTGTTTTTCATAAATACGGTAATTTGTAAATTAAATTGATTAAACCGTTACGATCTATATACATATAAATATGACATAATTTGTATGTAATGTGTACGATGACACAATTGCTCGAGTCATCAGATTAATTTTAATCGTAAATTTTATGGCGCTTAGCTGCCGTCACGTGGGACTGATCGTTTTTTGGGATCATACAAACATGTTGGAATTATGGTGCAATCGGATTTTCTTCATTAATAATGATTTGTTGAAGAGGCGTTGATTTATTTTCAAGATAAATTTATAAAAAATAACTTCTCTTTTCCTCGATCAATATGTATAATTGGGAATGGCAATACATAGGCCGACAATAAGATTCACTTGATTTTTAAGGACCATCGCCAAATCCTATCCTTCATAGGGAATTTGATTTGATTTCCTAATTCATAGTGTATGAACCTTTCAGCCCCCAACTCGTGAGCCGCGAGGGGACCAGCACCCGGGTTTCAACTTTCACAAGTATTACCACCGCGGAATTCCCTCCTTTTTCATGTATCGGGTATATATGATCTATTTCCCTAATTGTGTTTGTGGCATCAAATCCTTGAGCCCCCAACTGGCGGGCCGCGGGCTATTTATTAGCGGAAATCGTTTGATTAAGTATTCGAACGCGTTTCAATTACTAACAGGTATATCTGTTTATTCTTTTCTTTTTTTAAGGGATATGTGACCTATTTTCCCAACATCTGAATATTGTGGTTCCTAACACTACACTGTCGTATCTTTACAGGTTCAGGATTAGACAAAGTTCTGCCTGTCCTTGTAGCAATACAGCTGAAGAGATGGTGTTACATGTTCTGACCGACTGTCCAATGTATGGATACGACATGTATAACACTGAGCAAGCTATGGGCATAAAAGTACAGGAGACGAATTTAAAGGAAATAATGTTCAACATTAGGTTGAAAGGCATCTATTTGGGATTTGCTGTTAAGGTCATACAAAAAGTTGTTAAAAGAAATAGGTAGTATTTAATCGTACGGGTTACCAATACCATTTACGTAAGCTATTTAATACCTCCGACGAATTCATAGTCGGGGATCAATCAATCAATCAATCAAAGCCTTTATTTTAACTAATACAAGAGAAAGTTTACAAACTATAAATGTATATAAAAAAAGTTCTTTATATAGATTTTGTTGCATAGCTGTCCACTTGTACAGCTTGTCGTTGTGGCACAAAGGCCTCCTCCAGCTGTTTCCAGTGCTTCCTATCCCTGGCAAGTCTTTGCCACAGATGACCGCTGGCTTTTTTATAGTCATCAGCCCACCGCGCACATGGTCTTCCTCTCTTGGGTCGTTTTCAAATTTGGGGCCAAAAAGTGATGATTTCACTATCATTATTTTTTTCAAATTTAACATATTTTTTGTTCTTAGGTGTGTTCAGAATAAAAAATACTTCATACCAATGAATTCAAACACTCATTTATTCCCCTAATACGCAATATTCACCAAATTAAGTGACACAAATGAGTCACACAATTTGACTAATGATATTTTTAGATATACTGTTGAGATACTTGGTTACACTAATGAAAAGATTAAATTTGTAAACAATACTGACGATCATTTAAAATATTAATGTTTATAAAACATTACAGATTTTACAAAATGATCAATCAACAATATTTTCTTAACTAATATCACTCTCGCTATCAAATAAAAAACCTACATATTTCTAATTCCTCTAAAATTATATATTTTAGAGACTACATATTAATTCGGTAACGTGTACCTACTAATCAATGGTTTTAATTTCAGTCTTTAGATTTCGCTTGGTGTTGTAGCGAGGTGTCCATTGTCGGGGATAATTTTTGTAAAAAAAAACACTACACTGCCATCTCGCGGTAAGCGACAGCTAGTTTTGTTTTTTGTAATAGGAGGCAAACGGGCAGGAGGCTCACCTGATGCAATACTGTATGTATATAATAAGTATATGTATAATATTAACTCACCTTTTTAATATACAAATAAACATGGCGGTGTTCGAATCTATTGATTATATGGTTATAAACCCCGCTAAAATTTTGTATATTTGCATTTAATATTATTAAAAATAAAACTGCAATTGTTTACCATCGCCAAGGTGGTCCAGTTTTATAGTTTCATTATAAAATTTTCATAATCTATTCTTCGTAACGGCAGATCAATCGACACGTCCAAATTGCCCGTTTTTACGATTTCCTGTAGCTCATTATTTTTATTAGCGGTGACAATGAACTATGCAACAAAATATCATTGATATTCCGATCATTATTGATAGTGATATATTATGTTATCGCCTTGCTATCGGAATGTAAATCTCACACTAAACTTTCTGTGTCTGGTTTATTAATACCTTATACCCAATGAATTAAAACTTACTTAAGAAAATGTTTATCTTGTAAGTAATTCCTGATAATCATTAATCATGTTAAATGTATTATTAACCTCAGATTTATTAAGTATTCAATTAATTTATTTTATCTATATTAAGTTACTTTTACTATCACATAACAAAATTTTAAGGAAGAAAGTAAAACGAAACGGATAGGCTAGCGTTTTGTTCGAATGTTAGGTTGAACGGAAATATGTGTTTTACTTATCGTGTGCCTGCGATTGCACTAGAATTGCTTGACCAACCACAATAAAACGAATACCACTATTTCGTTCCGATTTCTATGCGTTTTACATTCCCTGACATTATTGTTTAATGGAAGCTTTTACTATATTCTTAACTTGTATAGTAATAATAATACATAATTAAAAATCAAATAGAAAATTAAATACTTTTAATGATAAGTACTTTTAATGCTTGCAGCATTTAATATTTTTAGAAGTTTTTATTTTTATCTTGTCAAAAGTTTTGGTCATGCGTTAAAATACGCCCATAAGTTGTAAAGCTTTTTTGTAAGTATTTTAATGACTCCTGTGAACATGACATTAAAACAAATTATCTAAGACATTTTAATAAAAACAACCTTTTTTATTCGCTAAAGTACCGCGATGTAGAGCTGTATCAATTTATATGAAAGCTAAAGGACCCAGTTTTTACTCAAAAACCAACCATTTATCTATTTTAATTATATAAAATTATTATAGCAAATTGTCCAAAAAAACAATCATAGACGAGGGATTTACACAAAACACAATTAATATTAATATCTTACATGTGTATGTCTTAGTTTAAATTTAGATATATTCATTGTCTTTGATTATATCATGCATAATATCTTCAAATCCCACGACATTTAACACTATAGTTAATTAAGCAGACATGGATTATGTAAATAGTAAGAGATTTAATGTCTATATTTGCTTAGAAATAGCTAGTTGAAATCGTGATTTCTATATTTAACAGAACGATACTACGAGAATTATTATATATTCAGGGTTAGGAGTGGTTTTGTGGGTCGCAAATACAATATTCAATACTAAAATGTATCGATTATTTTTTATATCGATAGCTATTCGAACTAAAAGCCCACGAGAGGCATGAATATCGGGGCCATTTCCAAACCGGACCACAGAACTAGTGCGAAGTTAGAACTGGAAGAAAAGAAAAGTAAAGAAAAAAACATGTGTGTACTTATGTACACGCGTTAGAAGTTATACTTCTTTGGTGTAACAAAAATATTTCAAAAATGTTATCTTTCGCCTTATTCTCGTTTGTAGAAAAAACGACACTTACAATAAAAAACACTAAAATGTTGGCAATAGCTAATTTCGGGGGTCGGTTTTTTGTGAACGTGCGCGCGCATCGTAAAAATTTACTTTCATCATTTGTCCCTAACGCGCCAAAAGAAGTATAACTTCAAAAACTTTATTATAGACAACAATAGGATATTTAGGTAAAAAAAAGTACACTAGCACACTGGATTTCCTGTGTTGTGGACAGCCAGTCTCTTCCTTTTGACATGTAAACTGTTCTTTAGTTTATGATTTCTACACAACACAAATTTATAATTAAACGATTTTTGCACAATAAGAATATTTTCTATATCAGCATAGGATAGGTTGATGATATATTGTTCGAGATGATTAATTGATTAGTGATACGTAATGTGAGTTTTGAAATGTTAGTAGTAATTTTGTTTTTAAGAAAGTTGTTAAAGATGAGGGCCTCTGAAATGTTGGACGAAAAAAGTGCTTTTTTGGGTTGCTTATACATAGGTTTTCTACAACTATAGTGGAGTATTTTACTAAATTACTCTTTTGTCTCTGTTTATTTGTGTTTACATTGAAAGGAGAATGATTATTTAAACTTATTTATTTTTTATGAATAAGGGAGTAAAACTTTCCTTCTGACGTGAACATACGTGATATGTTTAGTAGTGAATATTTTAAAGACACAACCTATGATTTCTTTAAGTAAAATTAATTACCTAACTTGGACTAAAACAGCCAATTAACTAAGTTAGATTACGGTAATGATAAGCTCAAACAAATATATGATACTGACATGAGTTGAAATCAAAATATTCAACTGAATTTTTATCTCATAAATTGCCAATCATAGTGCCAAAGTTTTTAATCAAATATTTTACGCAGACACCAGTGAGTATACAACACCAAACTTATGATGCAGATTTTGATACTGTCATTAATAACTTATAAAGCTTCAAATCAAAAGCTGTCTGGGACATTTGTATGAGATTCAATTCCTTTAGAAAGCCAAAAAAAGAGAGCAAAGTCGGCTTTATATAAAAAAAATGTGTGCGTGTACGAGGTGAACACACGTAAGAAGTGGAACTTCTTTATGACCTTATTTTTCGAAAAATGATCTACTATATGCAACTTAACGAAATTGGTTAAATAAAGGCTTTTATTACCATAGACATGAATACAAATACAATATTTAATGTTACCTTATTACTTCTAAGATTATTACAGAATTTCATTAATTGTAATAGAATTACTACTATCATTGTTATCGTTATTATATATTTTTGTTATTAATGGCTTCGAATCTCTTCGGATCAACCGTGGTAGGGACAAGAAAAAACGTGACGATTTGCTACAAAATTTCTCCCATACGTCGATAAATAACTTTCATTCCAACGCCGATAAAGAAGTTTGACTTCAAAAAGCAGCATGGCGGGTAACGGAAAAATGTGACGCGTAACGAATAAATGTTACACTAAATTTTTTTCCAACCCCGATAAAGAAGTTTCACTTCAATAAATGAAGTTATTAATTTTTCGTAGATCCACATACAGTTTTGCTCAGAAAGCTTACAGGTGTGTTACTTGTTGTTAGATTAGTCAGGAAACTTTGCCATATATTATGCAAACATTGAAGGTTAAGTGCATCATAATAAGATACAGCCAGAAAGAGTAGTCAATTGTTAATTTCACATTTATTATAAAGTATAATAAAAAAAAGCTGTGCACTGTCTAATTTAGACAATTAAAACTAATTAACGCACAGCCCTATTCGCATTTCAAATTATCAAAATGGCACATCGTGGGACATGGCGACCGCAAATTAAACTCAGTACGAAATTTAGCGCGCCAGTGAGGTCATTGTCTAAATAAATATATATTACCTAATACACAGACGTATTACGACTGTGGTCATGCAATGTTATGGAGTTCTGAAGTTCTTAGTTTGAGCCTGGGAGCTGTAATTAGAACAATGTTACGGGTTGTTACTATGAACTTTGCTTTCAGAAGAGGATAATCCTATTTGATTTAAGTTTAACATTTATAGAATTTTTTCATACTTTTGTCTTTTTACATAGGACCTATAACAAGTAATACGGAACGCAATTTTTAAACATATTAGAAGCTCCCCCCCCCCCATGTTAAACGCACAATAACGTTTTTCTGTTGTCCCCCAGTTTTTTATTAAAATAAAAAATGTTACGTAACGCGTTGTTTAAATAACCCCCCTCCCGCCCATGTAACGCACTGGTACGTTTCAAAAGAATCCCTCCAAATTGCGTTACGTATTACTTGAACGCTGCCTTATCTGGCACAGTATCAGGCAGATCTGTGGCCGAGAAGCTTGGCAGCAGGGGAGTGTCAAATCTCCTCGATAAAAAAGGACTTTTATTGCTAAACTTAGGGCTGGTGGGCTTGGCGTCTCCTACTACTACTCCGGAAATATCCTAATGATATTTATGGGCGAGTCGGAGCCCCTTGGACCCGCGTTACCTCTTGTGCTGTTCATATCACTGACATATTTGACAATTCCACAGCAGAATTTTTCAAGCTGCTACCTGTGCTCGAGCAACACGTCGGATAACCCATCCTGGGTAGTGGGGCTTTTGTGGTTTTAAGTTGAAACCAATATATTTATTTAAAATTGTTAATTTTTACTTAAAATTTACAAATTTAGTCCTGTCATGTATTATTATTAATACGCTTTTAAGTTTATATTTCAGCGAATAATAATTAATATACGTTCCTATTACTTGCATGTTTTATACAATTTGCTTTAAAAAAATGGAGCCTTATTAGCTCCATGCTACTAAAAACAAGTCATAAAATAGAACTCAACTCAATTCCTTAAATAAGAGCAACAATAAATACCATAATAAAACAAACTGTTATTAACAGATATAAGCATCTATTAAACTCAATTTATCACTCATGGAGTCACTGTTGAAATGATTTGATTGATGATCGGGTTACTGTATCAACTTAACAAACAAGACGATACAATGGTCGAAGCTAATGCTTCCCTGATATATGTAGTTATAAATTAGGTTGTAGTGTCTAGAAAACTTTTCTGAATTGTTTTATTTGGTGCTCAAAAATTTGTTTTATTGACCGTACCCGTACGACGCAATATGGCCCATTATATTGCGAAAGAAGTTGGCAACCATTTAGATCTCAATTCTTGTTAGCCGAAGCGGTTGACATCGTGTATTGATTGGCTCAAATTTTACATTTGTGATCATGTCAACCGGATAATATAACAAAGGACATGCATACATACATGTAACTACATATGGCCTTTGGTATGGGTACTTGGCGAGGGCTTGGAAGTTTCCAATATCGATACTTACTACAATTACTCTTTATTCCACGCGATCCCAAAGTGGCGACAAAGTGCTACAGATATGAGAGAACTATATCGAATTTGCATACAAAAACGTTCGAATCGTTATCGCTGGCAATTGTAAGTTACGTAGTAAGGATGCAGATCCTTTATTAACGATAAATGTCCCTTGTCAGCCTGTTAATGTTCTTAAATATGATCTAAACTCTTAAATCTGGGGGCACGGCAGTGCACCCGCCAAGTCGAGCAAAAACGGCTCGGCCATACCGCCCTTTCCTCAAAGCAGTTCAGGCCATCTTCGACACCCTATAACTTCGTTGTGGATAAAATTAGAAGCCAGAATGCGTCGAATCGTCAATCTATTTATTAAAAACTTATACACAAGGTATGGTCAGTATAAGATGTTGTTTGATAATCTAATGTCATAACGACAACTTTTTACGGTAGAACTGCGTTGCAAGATTTGTTTTTTTACAAGTTATGGTGGCATAGTCATTTCATATATTGTAACACCATTTAATGATCAATTCGGTGTTTGTACTGCGACATGTATGCTCGTATTAGAGCGATTACAACCAACCGTATCATGATTCAACTATGCCGGTCACAGACAGACAATTATTGGACACGATGACGCATTTACGCAACGAATTATAATGAACTTATGCATAAAGATATCTGTCACTCTCTATACGACTACTAATTTTATTGACTTTTCACATTAATGTGAGAAATCTTTTGGATCTGCCAACAGAGTCGGATCTACTAAAGGGCTTTTTGGGCTGCAGCCCAGGGCCCCGTGGATACAAAGGACCCCCAGTCCCCACTGAAAACACTAGGTGATATTTTGAATTTCACATTAATGTGAGAAATCTTTTGGATCTTTTAACACGGGCGGATCTACTAAAGGGCTTTTTGGGCTGCAGCCCAGGGCCCCCAGATGCCACTGAAAACAATAAGCGATATTTTGAACTGGAACGACGCCTAATAATTTCGTGATTTACGTATGACAAAGTGTAACTTCGCACCATGGAATCACTTTTGAATGAATTATTCTTCGCAACATAGGCTACTGTCTTCACTTAAAGTGTCCAGAGCATTAAAGCTGGTTACTGGAATCAAATTGAAGAACAAATAGCATTCGTAACTTCACCATAAAATGGCAGTTCGCAGTAATATTGTTACAAAACATTTTTCTGAGTATTGCTCTATAAATTCTCGGTGTTTGTACGTGACTCCTCATTGAAATGTTTGTGATAGCTTTCCTATACATACAGCAAACAAAGCAATCACCTTTTTAATATTGATCTATGACTCATTGCGTATATACTACTGTTAGATATAATGCAGTATTAACAAACATGGCATCTTTTAAATAGTTTAAATTCAGTTACATTGTTAGCTTTTACTAATCTATATAAATAATGCATACACGTAATGTAAATCTTGAACTAGTTATATTTTATTCGTTCAAAGGTAGTAAACTTCATACGAATAACGAAGGATTAATATTGAAATCCAGTAGAAATCAAAATATTAATATTAAATCAGCCATTACTACGCAAAAACGATTTGTATCGTAAATGCAAGAATTCTGTTTATTTCGATTACTCGATGTAACAGATGCGACAAAATTTGAGGGTTGAGTCACGTATAAAACTTAATCGTATCAAAATATATATCATTTAATATAAGAACTATGCCTTGTAAAGATAATAATTCAATCTCATTTCGGGTCTTGGATTGCGTGTGTCGATTTTTTTAATGAGCCTTGATTTTTCGTCCTAAAATAGCTTTCCCACACCTTCGCTTTTAGTTGTCCTGATAAGAACACTCTATATATTTATAGTGCTCCAAAACCATAATATAGTTGTTTATTGAATGTTTATTATGGGCATAAACCAAGTAGCTACCGCAAGGTACGAGGGATTATGTAGGTAATTTTTGCGGTAAGCAAATACATAAATAAGCAGCTTGTTCACAACCTTGGGCAGATTATAGTCTGCGGATATGCCTCTGGGTATTACTTAGTATTTACAAGCTGTTCCCGCAACTTCAGTCGCGTTGTAGAACTATAATTTGCTATTTCGTTCCGAAAGTTATAACTGTATATGTTTTCTTTCATACATTTCTTCTTTCGTACAGCTTTCATGATTTAAATATTGTAAGTGCATTCAGTTTAGTCGTAGGTTCGAACCCCGGCCTTTTACTAATGGTCTGATCTATGTGCGCATTTAGCAAAACTTCGTACGGTGAAGGAACGCAACGAGGAAACCGTGTGTGCCTTCTCATAAAGACGGCGTGTGTCAAGCACAGAAGGCTGATCACCTATTGGGCTATTACATTTTTTAACAGATATAGAATTAGGGGCCAAGACGAAGGGTTGTAGTGCCACTGGTTTTTTTATCTAGTAAGAATTATGTACCAACTGGCAACGGACTATTAAACAGGGTTTTATCGTCATTCAGTGGGCCGAATTTAAAGTATAACCGTTGTTTTATTTTTGCGTTCTATCAATGCTATTAATTTATACTGTATCAACAGATGTGTTCATACTTTATATATATGTAGATTTTATGCGTTTAAAATCAAGGTATTTTAAACGAATAAGCCAGTTCTATCTAGATTAATGGTCAAGCGTGTGCAATCTTTAGCACAAAGTTACAATTTTATGAAAAGTCGTCTGTATTTGTTTTATAATATTTTTAAAGTTATACTTCGTTAGGCGCGTTATGAAAAATTTATGAGAGTGAAATTTTACGATGCGCGCGCACCGTGACACCAAATTCAGTATGGGCGCCGAGCGAGCGCGAGCGAGATGGGAATAAGACAATCTACAAGTAAAAAGAAATAGAATATGCGTGACGTAAGCAGCTATGCGATGAATTTTGAATGACCATAATGACATTTGTAGTACCTTTTAAAGAAGAAAAGGAGTTTTAATTATTTTTTCAAAGAAATTTACAAAGCTTTTTCACAAAGACCTATTGTTACTTAGTTAAAAGGTTATGAAACATACCTAGTTATTAAATTGAATTAATAATATAATAAAATAATAAATAATACTTATTTATAATTGAATAATATACTAAATATTAAATATTGTTAAATGATTAACGCTAAATATTTATTATTAATTATTTAATATTAAGAAAAATAAAGAAAGCCAAAGAAGTATAACTTCTTACGCGCGTACATAAGTACACGCACCATTTTTTTTTTTACTGAGTCTTCATTATTTATTGAAGTTTACTACTCATATAATATAATCCTATATTTAGAGGATAAGTTACAATCTTTTACATTACGTTTCGATGTAGGCTCACTTAAGACGAATCATTTATCCAAGTCTAAGCTTATATGGATATTTTACGTAAGAAAGTGTCCTATAATGAAGTCGAAGACACTCTGCTCTTGTGTTCTATTTTTGTCCACTTATCACTCTTTAGAACTAGTTAAAATGGTTTCAGTTGCTTTATACCTCTAGTAGTAAACACCTCTAGTGTTTGAAAAGTTCATTGGATGAGGAGATAAGCAGCGCGCTGCGCCTGATCGTGGAAATCCGGCAGTATTGAACAAATCCGTATCAGAGTCTATGAAATGAAAGTGCACTATGTCTATACACACTCGTCATGCATAATAATATCCTATACGATCATTCTAGGACATGAGAATATTTAATAGTTCGTACTATCACGTATAAATGCTAAAACGATTATATTAATTACAATCAGTAATAGATTTGAACATATTGGGATTTAGGTCCTAGTTTACATATTCAATGATATTCATAATATGCTGACCACAGAGTAATTAACATAATGCATTTTTGTATATTGACTAATTATAACTGCAATAAATGTATTTATTGATTATAGTATTCAATTATAGAATTATCAAGGATTAATAATGAAATCCAGCAGACATCAAAATATTAATATTAAATCAGCCATTACTACAACCGAAACGCAAAAAGTATCATAAATGCAAGAATTCTGTTTACTTCGTTTATTCGATGTAATAGATGCGACAAAATTTGAGGGTTGAGTCATGTATAAAACTTTAATCTTATCAAAATAAATATGATTTAATATAAAAACTATGCCTTGTACAGATAATATTTCAATCTCTTTTCGGGTTTTTTTCCTGAGCGTTGCATTTTGGTTCTAAAATAGCTTTCTCACTCCGTCGCCCTTAGTTGCCCTGATAAGAACACTCCTAATTTATGCATAGAACTCCAAAAATGTGTTTTAATGATTATAGTATTCAATATTGTTTTGGTGATATCTTGCAACAAAACAATAATTTATCGTTTATAGATTAGATCAGAGATCATTTTTACCACATTAAAACCTTTTTATTAGACAACATTCATTTTATACGTAGGATTAAATAATATATATTTGATGTTTCAATGCTGTGGTCTCTGGCAGAATGACCAGTGCTGTGGAACTTTTGCTCCTCAGCATAATGCTGAGCCAGGGCCAATTACAACCACAGTACACACACATTGCACACTAGAAGCGAACCGAATGGCAAAAGGGAATTTTTATTTTTTATTTTTATTGTTTTTTATATGTCTTATTTTATTTTTTCTTTAAGTATTGTTATTTTGTGTGTTTATGTGTGTGTGTTTTCATATGTAATAAATGTTATGTCTATGTCTATGTCAATAGGTTGTAATAGGTAAATTAGCAAATGCGCTGCAGACATGTGAAGCAGAAAGTGAAGCTACACGATGTAAGGGAATCTGTTAGCCTGTCTCCCGTTAATAGTGAGAAGATAGATCTATTGGGTTTTGATAAAAAATGGGTTTTAGTGGGTACAGGTCCATTGTACCTCTCGGACCAACTCATACACTCCTGGTGCCACTTAAAAGTTGCGCCGGCACGGGGCTCAAGATTTCCCAGCACTAAAAAAGGTAAATTAATAAGTTGGACCTTAGCTTAAGTTCTCTTAAATTAATTAATAAATATTATCTAATAGTAATAATTCATGAAATTTATAAAGATCAATTTAATTTAATTTATATCGCTAGTAAAAATGTGTTTTAGTTGAATGGTTTTTTTTCTATAGACAAATAAACTGTTTTCCTCAAATCGATTCTAGTGTCTTTATTTCCGATACGAAGAAGATGTAATGATAAGAAGAGCATATACATACAATAATTAGAGCATTTCCGCCTGTGAATAATAGAAGGTGCAGCAAGGAAACACATTACTGCTATAATGGGTGGTGACGTCCTGTTTATGCATTTGGAGCACTGATGTAATCAGACAAGCTTTATCCAACTTTGGCCGTGTTGCTATGACCTTACTTAAAACAATTACTAGTATAACATAATACGAGTATAGCAAATACCATCCGTATCACCTCGACGCCCGTCGTTCCATACCTGTTTTTAAGGATTTTTTTGCAGCGCACCGCCACTATGTGAAACCAGTTGCCCACTGAAGTATTTCATTCCTTCAAGAAAAGAACGTAGCAATTCTTAATAGGTCGGCAACGCACTTGCGAGCCTTCTGGTAATGTGAGTGTCTATGAGCGGCGGCATTACTTAACTTCAGGTGATCCTCCTGACCCTTACAAAAAAACACTCACGGCAAGTAACGTAGAATGTAGGGACTAATAAGACTTCGGAATCGTTTAACAGATTTTATCGCTAGTTAGTGTCACATTGCTAGTAACAAAACTCCGAAACGGCTTCACCGATTTTTATGAAATTGTACCGTGTATCGTGCAATATTTTTCGACTTAGTGATAATGGTCAGACTCAAAAAAAATTTTTTTTTTTTTTTTAATAATTTGGCATTAAAATCCCCACTTTATATGTTTTCATTTATATGGAAAATCAACGTTTTCCGTATCAGCTAGTATTGTTGTAATAGTTTTTAATTAGTAAGTACTTATACTAAGTGTGGGATAAAACCTCATACACATAGTTCAATACGCTCGCGTTAAATGTTTGTTCATTAGTAGTTCTACGCGTGTCCACCAGGACCAAGATTTTGAAATATGGAGATATAATTATAAAAAATAAATCAGTGGTGCTACAACCTCTTTAGGTCTTGGCCTCAAAATTCTTAATTTGTTTCATGGTCATTTTTAAATCTACTAGGTAAGTAGGTGATCAGCCTCCAGTGCCTGACACGCGCCGTCGACTTGGTCTAAGACATGTCGGTTTCCTCACGATGTTTTGCCTTCACAGTTCGAGCGAATGTTAAATGCGCACATAGAAAGGAAGTCCCCAATGGACTTGCACAGCCGGGGATCGACCTCAGGAATGAGAGTCGCACGCTGAAGCCATTAGGTCAACACTGCTCTGCTGCTTGATATAATTATAAGTTTTTTTATATATTTAAACCAGATTATGTTAGGGTTTTTAGTACGCTCTATACCTCACTAGTCTGCAATATTGGGAGATAATACCGTATTAGTTGATGTGGCGAGAGCTTGTAGGTAATTCTGCGAATAATCTGTTGCTGCTTGGAATTATCTTAGAGTTAATTGTACCTGATATTAATTGAGGGATTTTCTTTTGACTTTCTGATGGTTGAACGTAGGTAGTTTAATAATAATAAAGCGATAAAAATTTACATCGTCACAGGTGATGAAAGCTGGATATATTGCTACGAACCCAAAACTAAAGATAAAATTCGAGGAATTCGCTTTACGAGCCCTGAAGATGCGGTAAAAGCGTACGAAAATGCCCTAGAAGAGACCCCTAAGGAAGAATGGGCTCACTGCTTTTCTCAGTGGTTCCATAGAATGTGACGATGTGTAGAGAAAAACGGAGATTACTTTGAAAAACAATAAAAGTATTGGCAACTTTCTACATTAAGCCGTTTTTCATTTTCTAAACACTTTCAGTGTTACCTAGATATAAGTCTTTCTCTCACCGTAATCTTGTTTATTACTTTATCTCTTAATGAGTAAAGTAATGATTTAGATTTAGTTTTAATATTACTTTTTTTATTATATAAATTGTTTTATCGTTCTGTTCTTATATTATTTATGTGCATGCAAGCCATATTTTCTTGTATTTTTCAGCATGCACATTGTTTTAGTACTTCTAAATTAATTATGGTTTAATCTAAACTTACTTAAATATAACCATTATTACGCAAAAGTCTTGCCAAAATACACGAAACAAATTCCTCAGATACAACACCACTTTATTAATGACACAATTCGACGCTTCAAGTGAATGCCATCATGGTAAGACTGCGTCAAGCAATCAAGCTAAAATAATTTCATAAAAAAATTATATTATATAACTAGTATATTTCACTGTTCCTTCATTCAATAACCCCCCTTAACTCGGCCACATACATTGAGCTTCAATAGAATTCTATTGACCAGAAACATATCAATATACGAAGATAACTTAATTAAACAGTTCCAGAAACCACATCATTTCCTTAGAACCATTCAATTTCACTCATGTCAAACGTATACTTAAGACGTAATAGCTGGACGAAATGGCAATTCGCCAGCACTGTTGTGCCTGTATCGCTTATTGTGTTTAATTGAATATTAATTCAGCAGGACTGGTCGCTGCCAAGTTTATTTAATTGGAAAACGTGCTAAGTTACTTGTGAAATTCATGGTATTGTTTCAATTGATATTGGCCGTTCACTAGTAATGGGTAATATCGAGAGAATAGTATGGTCTTTTATTGATACGGTGAAAATAGAGGACACCGTGAGCCATTTCTGCCAATACCCTCCATCTTTAAGTCGATACCAACTCCGGGGAAATAAATACAGATAATACAACTTTTTCTACAGCTGTGATACTTTTTGACATTCAACACCTTTTGCCTTCAGTTAACGTGACCAAGCACGAAACGTCGGTTAAATTTAAAATTATGAAAAATAATTGTAAATACATAACTTCAATCCAGCTAAAAATCGTTTATTAAATATCGAGAGTAGTAGAGTATCATAAAGAGACTAAGTTAATGTTTAGTAGTTATTTTAATTAATTTGGACTGTTGTCGCGCGTTAACCATTTTTGTCAGATAATACTAAGAACGATACAGCAACATTCATGATATGAGATGACATAGGACACGTAACATAGTTCTTAATGTAATATAGAAAGACTTTTATTTGGTATAAACTATTAAATCACGGGATACCATATTTAATATGATAATCGTTTCAATGAACACATTAAAACGACGCACTCAGACAACAACTGATTTATTACCATATTCTCAAGTACACATAAATAATGACAATACAATACTTAGGTGTCTAATAATCAGTGACTAAAGGTATAATAAAACATAGATGCACTTAACAATATTAGTGATATTGTAATTGAAATAAGGTTTAAAATAAAATTAATCAATGGCGATACAAACTTTTTTAGCTCTGGGCCTCAGATTTCTATATCTGTTTCATGATCATTTGTCTATCTTTTAGGCAAGTAGGTCAGCCTCCTGTGCCTGACACGCGCCGTCACGATGTTTTGCGTATGTTAAAACAGCGCACATAGAAAGAAACTCTATTGGTGCACAGCCGGGGATCGAACCTACGACCTCAGGGATGAGAGTCACACGCTGAAGCCACTAGACCAACATTGGTCTAGAAATAAGGTATTGCAAAATATATTTTTTTGCTGCTCTTATAAAATACAAGGTCCACTCTATAAAATGTTTCTACTGGCATATGCTTCTCTAATTACGCATCTTCATAATTTATCACTGTCAGGCACATCAAGGCAAACTATCCAGGTAAATAACTGACGGTGTGATACCCTGCTTGGGTCTAGGTTACGAAGAAATTTCACGTACAAAATTTACGAGATTTTACCATTCGGCCAGGTCTAGCATCTTACCAATGGCACGAACATAACTTTGATCTATGATCTATGCTTTCATAGAGAGTGCATCCTGACGAGCCAAAGGGTTATTTTTTAAACCATTTTTTTTATATAAAAGGGGGCAAACGAGCTTGCGGGACGACCAAAAAGTCTTCGCAGCCCATAGACACCCATTTTTAGTGGCTGCGTTGCCGGCCTTTGAGGGAGGAGTACACTCGATTTTTAAACATTTGGAGGTCGTATCCCTGAGGGAAGACCCCCACCTGGAGTCGATTCCACATTTCGCTAGTTCGCAAAAGAAAATGCCTTGTGAAACGGACTGTGGAAGACCTCCAACCATCAAGATGATGTTGGTGAAATTTAGAGCTCGTACGACTCGTACGGTGTTGAAAGGGGCAGGAGGGATCAACCCAAAAAATTCTTCCGAACACTCTCCATTTAGTCATGACGCTCTCTGACCAAATTGACACAAAAACTAATATACGTATGTTTTTTTATTATTGAAATCAATTTTAAACTTACGTAGAAAAAGAAATGTTATAAAGTACAAAACATGTAGAAATTTTCCAAAAGGTTATCAACGAACGTACATTTACGAAGCGCGTCACGAAGCGAACATATGTTATAAAGGAGCTTGCATATCTTGCGTTATGAACAATGGACCATCCTTTGAATATTTCAGTTCGCATACTGCGAGCAAGTTGTAAATAATTAACCATTAATATAGGAAAGTGCATTCTTTTACACGAATACACCGATACCATATGACAGTGCTTCTAAAACTTCAATGTCAAAGAAGTTCATACATTTTATTGTGACAACTATAAACCTATGGATAAATTTTGAAATATGGAATATTTGAGAGTAGTGAAGTGTGTACGTTCATATCTGTTCGTATATAAAAAAATCTAACTAGGCAATTAACTCCCTGTCAAATTTTTTCATAGACATAGACATAACATTTATTACAAACGAAAACACACACACATAAACACATAAAATAATAATACTAAAAGAAAAAATAAAATAAGACATATCAAAAACAATAGAAATTAAAAATTCCCTTTTGCCATTCGGTTCGCTTCTAGTGTGCAATGTGTGTGTGGTTGTAATTGGCCCTGGCTCAGCATTATGCTGAGGAGCAAAAATTTTTAAAATCAGCAAATTTTTTTGTACATAATGTTTGTAAAGAGCTGCATCATTACATCATGTTCCTAGTCAGATCTTAAAGCAATTCATTTTAATAATGAAAAATTATTAAAACACCAAACTAACTTATATCAGTAATATGCATGGTGAAATAGGAAGATGCGCTTACATTACGTAGTATCATGATCAGTCAAAGTGAGTTAAGGCAGAAACGAATAATATATATACAAAACCCAGAGGGAAAATACAATATCTTTTATCTCAATAATGCAGTTCACATATTCTTCCACAATGATGATATATTAAGCCACTTGATTAGTGATTGTCCTAAATAGATTAATATTCTCCGCGAGGCGTCAAATTAAAACATTAAAGGGCCGACACCAGTCAGTGGATATAAAGAATTTCGTCGTTTCCGCACAGTTGATTATGAAATTGAAAAATCAAGCTGCATTTCTTTGATATGTATCTTAGTCTCTCACTATAATTATACAAAAAATTTCTTTTTCTTTATTTTATTTTTTACAAAGATTAATAAAAGTCCGTGTAGAAGTAATATAAACTATATATAGTTAGTCTGTCCACCAGGAAGATGAATACATTTATAAACAAATCGAAAGATTTTTGTACCACGTTATGCTAGCACCAGCGCTATACGGGTTAGGGTTAGGGTTGTAGGACTCCTTTTTCCGCAATTAGACTCCTGATTGGTCCGTTGTGCGTTAAAGACCTGGCTAATTTAGCCAGCCTAGCTCCTTCCAGAAGCAGAGAAGTCTCCTGGGCACTTCACAGGCTTCCCGGAGCGACCTCACTGTTCCCAGGATTTTTTCATGTTTATTGGGTGACTGTTTCCTCTGCGTTGAAACAGCCTATGCACAGGGGGCTGTCTGTCGCGCCTAGGACAAAAAGATATTTATTTAGGAGACAATGACCCGTTATTGTCCCTATCATTGTTTTAAGGTTGGTTCTATTTAAGCTTAGTAGTCGCTATATGGATAATGACAAAAAAGGTCGGAATTTATGATTTTTTGGTAGTGCCGATGGTAAACAATTTTTAATTATTGACTCGATCATTACTTTATAAGGTAAGGCGGTTATTATTGACAGTTAATGATAAAATAACTGGCGTCTGTAATGCTGGATGATGTCAGACGTCGAAACTGATATTAATGTTTTCACAAATGAAATATTGTAATAATAGAGTTGTTGGTTAGAGGGAATGAAATTGTTTAACCACTAGAAACAACTCACATTTAAATTCTTTATAAGTAAACATACTACTAGTTCACTTTTTTTACACGCTTTATATTACAGGCGCTCTGTGCCATATTTTTCGTCTATAGAGCAACCCACGCTTTTTCACAATAATACCAGTATTTTTGTTCATTACCATTTTCAGCCTAAATTATGAATTATTTTTCACTTTTTAGTTTTTTTATAAAGATCGTACCAATTACTTAAAGGCCGGCAACGGACGTGTACTCCTCCTGGTGTTGCAGGTTTTTTATATAACAGGGGGCAAACGGACAGGAGGATCACGTCATTTGAGTGTGACAACACATGTCAGTCAGTCTTTTATGATTTGAAATTTTGGTTTCGCCTTAATATTAAGTTTTAAAGTATTAACACGTACAAAACGACAATTTATACAAGACAGCGGAAGCCTAAAAGCTTTAACATGATTTATTTTGATTATCAATTACCAATAACCCTCAACGATGGCACCTTTCGTCTTACAAACATCAATAAACGAAAATTGATTGCGCGATATTTACAGAAATTGATGACGGTCTACATAAATCACTTAAAATTACACTGCTGGTCGGTTGGCAAGTAATTAATAATTTTTATAACGTTTTTAGTTAAAATAAATATAAAATTTTGAGTAATGCATTACTATATTTAAAGTTTAAATGAAGCTATTGAGAGATTTTACAGGCACATTTTTGAATATGGAATTTTAAAATTTGTTTCAATAAATAGGGCAGACCAAATCATCTTAATAAAACGCCCATAAATACTAGACAGCTTGATAGCATAAAACTTTAGAATCATCGTCTCATTTAGTCTTTTTACTATACTAGAGCCGTGTCTACAGATACAGCGAATTTAGTACATTCATTTAGTTTACTGTCTTAGCCTATTAATGTTGGTTGCAGAAAAAAAACCAGTGGCGCTACAACCCCTTTCTTGGGCGTCAAATTTCTGAATCTGTTTCATGATCATTTTTAAATCTAATAGGTAAGTAGGTGATCAGCCTCCAGTGCTTGACACACGCCGTCGACTTTTTGGGTCTAAGGCAAGCCGGTTTCCTCACGATGTTCCATCACCGTTCGAGCGAATGTTAAATGCGCACATTGACAGATAGTCCATTGGTGCACAGCCGGGGATCGAACCTACGACCTCAGGTATGAGAGTCGCACGCTGTAGCCACTAGGCAAACACTGCTATTCTATAAAGTATGTAATTTGTGAATGCAATTGCCCAAAAACCAGGCCCTATCTTAAACTAAGCTTCTATTTTTTTAATTAAGTACAGCGTTGCCTTGTTGGCGAGGTAAGAGGTTGATGTATAAATATACTTTAATTAATTTACTATTCGATTCTCACGACATTGTGTGTACATTACCCATACATCGATTGACGACGTTAAAATATATGTATAACACAGCATCAAACAGTAATGAATTTTAAAATTATTCATCTCGACTTAAATCGTCGACTTATATTTATCGACTGTCGTTAAATCTGGGTCGTAGTAATAAATAACATGTTACAAGTCCACTAATTTAAGATTCTCTTAGTGGAAATCGGTTAACATGCTTTGGAGCTTTATGAAATTAATACAGATTGAGTAATGCAATATGGCTTAGAAACAAAATTATATTTTATGATTGCAACCCAATTTCAGTCATAATTGAATTGAAAGGTTTTAAGTTGAAGGATGAATTGATGGTGGTATTTGTGGTAAATTTTAATATTCTTACTTATTATAAAATGACGTCATATAATTATAATTTTTTTTAATGTAATAGGAGGCTAACGGGCAGGAGGCTCACCTGATGTTAAGTGATACCGCCGCCCATGGACAATCATATTGCCAGAAGGCTCGCAAGTGCGTTGCTGGCCTTTTAAGACTTGGAGACGCATTCTTGAAGGACCCAAAGTTGAATTGGTTCGGAAATACTTCAGTGGGCAGCTGGTTCCACATAGTGGTATTGCGCGGCAAAAACTGCTTTAAGAAACGCTCAGCTTGATAAACTCAAAAAACACGGCCATTAGAACGGTCTCCACCAATAGATAGTTTATTGTTTTGTTTATAATATACTTATTTTAATTAAAAGGAGGCATTATAATCACACGATCAATATTTTTTGTCACTTTTTACTTACTGTAATTATATGAGACAAAAAACTAAAGCAAGCGATGTTCTATCACAAGCTTTGAAATTAAAATAGGCTAGTATTTAACACGATACCTTCACAAGAGATGGTCGTTAAAGACAACACAATCGAAGGAACCATCAGAGAAAAGAAGAGTGGGTAGGCTAAAAAGACGCTGATGTCTTAATAGAAAAAGACTGGCAGACTGTTGGCAATGATAGAGCCACCTGGAAAGGGTTGGAGGTGTCCATATGTACAGGCGACTATCATTTTACTACTAAAGCTATAAGTAAATACTAACAACATTTGAAATGTAAACTAACGTTATGGAAATAAAACAAGGCTTTATTGTTATTAATTATAAGTATTTTCTTTTTGGTAAAAACCGACAATTTTCGGATTAAAAAAAAGTGCAGTTGTAGTTTCCGATTCTGTTTATTTCACGTTATTTTTTGCGGTTATAATTTAGGCATAATATATTGTATATATATACCAACTGAACCTGACGCAATGAATGTTACAAATTAGCTGAATAAAATTTATGATTTTATGGAAGTAATACAATAAATACAAAATAAACATTATCTTCACTACTTTATCTAAAATACCGAATATTGTGGATATATCTTGTCGATTCGAAAGAACATTAAATAATTGACAGTTACAAAAGCCACGCACATTTTGTATTGGATCTTTTTCGTAGTTTTTCCGAGGACGAGGACCTTAACTTCGTACTTCGCTCACTCCAGTGAGCTTCCGTCCTGCCGGTCCTTCAGGCGATTGACCACCCCGCGACGGTCCAAGCCGGTTCGAGTCTCACAGGAGACACCCTTGCGCTAGTCGTGGAATAAACGCCTATTCAAGCCGAGCTGAGCTGTCAAGGCCTTTAAGGCCAACAGCGAGGTTCTTTTAAAAAAAAAATTCGGGGTGGAGACAAACAAAACAACTCAAAAACGGCCCGAATTATAAGGCCCTTTCTGCACTGCTCCGGTCCGGCGTCGGAAGCCGGAATGAGTCATTAAAAAAATATCGGAAAGCCGGATTGCGCTTCTCCACTATATCCGATCCGACAATAACCGATACTTGTATATTTATCATGCACTGATATTAACTAAAACCCATATAATTTATTTTATTAATAAAACGTTCGAAATTCTGAATATTTTATTGCCTGGCTAGTTTATTACTTTTTTCATATTGTCTGTCTTGAAATATTATAATCTACTTAATAAATAGTTCACTAATACTTAATGATATAATATAACTATAAATAAATAAACCTTTGAATAATAATTTATACACTCTTGGATATACTTGGACCGATAAAACACCGCGTTCCGGTCTAGCAAGTTATCGGCCCGTTAAAAACCGGATGCCGGAGTAGTGGAGAAGCACGTAAGTACTGTTGTGAGTTTCTAAATCGGATCGGTAATTAACGTTTGCCGGACCGGAGCAGTGGAGAAACGGCCTAAGTGTTCGAAGAAACTGAACTTTGTTTTATTTTTTTAAATTTGATGTCTCTGTGGAAATAGGTAGGTGCAGTTATACTTGAGTTGAATTCTAAGGAATCAGTTGGACGTCGTTGTAGGTTCATCACCTTCATCTATCAAACATCTATCAGTCATCTATCAGTCACCTATCAGTGTAAAATATACAGACTCTATTCATATTGGCGCTTCAATATGAAACTAGATAGAAATTTGAAACGTAAATTGAGTCGTAAGATGAAATGGATTACGAGTACCATGTTGCTTTAATACTTGACTGTGTCCAGATTGGTATAACTCCTCTGGGAAATCTAGGCTAGACGCAACCAAAGGAAGAAAGGTGGCAAATATACACTGTAAATAGGCGGTATTTATTTAACAAATGAAATACGTTACTGGCATTATATTTTAAAGATTTGTCATAATATTTGATACAATACGATTTCGTTATGCACTTCCTACACTTTACCATTAGTATTTTATTTTGAAGTTATACTTCTTGAGGCGCGTTATGAATAATTGATGAGAGTGAAATTTTACGATGCGCGCGCACCGTGACACAAAATTAACAGAATGAAGTTACCCACCGAAGATGCTACGGCATTGGACATAATTTAAAAGCAACATTCGAATAATAATAGAATTTATGTTACACTTAATGTAAGAGAATAATAATAAATATTTATGTATTTAATTTTTCAAATGTAAACTGAATTTTATTGCCAATAATGACTCCTTTTCTAGTCTTTGATTATTTAATTGTAGTTAATTATTTGCATGCAATCAAAAACTATTTTTAATATATTTTTTTAATAATGAAGTATAACTTCTTACGCGCACCCATTTTTATTTTTTTTCCTTACTAAGGTTGCCTGTAACAGATTGCTTATTAGCGTTAAGGCTGACCATTGCATCCCTAATAATTTGTTATTTGTTTTTATTTGTAATGTACCGAAGATGAAATAAACAAATGAATTTCAATTAATTATTGTTTAAAATGATTCTTACGCAAATAGACATTATATTTGTACAGAAGATAAAAACAATATTATACATTATTTGGACCAATTAAACCTATTTTAGAAAGTCTAATAGTAAAAATAAATGTTAGGTATAAACGGATTTCGTAAGCATTAAATTAAATAATATTTTAGTTCTAATACCATTCTAAGACCGTTATAAAATCATTACGTTGTCGTCACAATCTGCTTTGCTATGAAGTTTATATTAGGCGCATTCAAAATTATCGTGTGGAAACGGTAATTTATACATTGTGACGTTGTTATAAAATAAAACATTTGTACAACATTGTAATATACTTAAGCAATGGAAACATTATACATTTTGGTATTGACTATTCATACTTACTACATTCATAAAGCCATTGTATATATTTGTAAATTTAGAAAATTAATAAACAATAAAAACTAAATTAATTATTAAAACAATTAATGTATTTATTTCGGTCACTACACTTACGTGCGGGCCCTCCAGTAATCTTAGTAAATAACGCAAATAAAAAAATACGCAATTACACACAAGAATTCAAGTAATGAAATAATCCTACTAATAATTGTCATTATAAATCTATTGTAAATTCGAATATTAATTTTATTAATAAACCATCGGTAAACAACGAAAATCATTAATATTAAACGTTGATTGCCTTCGTATTGACGTACCGCTGTTTATTTTCACTCATATTATCTTGATTGCGAGCTATTTTCGTTAATTATCTTAAATAATAACTTAACCAATGGATTAATCTAGGGATTCATAAATTCTTATTTATTTAAGGTTCGCATTAAGCTTGGTTTCTTTCTTGTCTCTTATAGCTTAATATAAATAATGAAGATCTCGAAATTATTTAATATGATTGTATCGTCTTTCTTTTGTTTCTAAATTTTATCTGCACAGAGAAAACATTTATTATTACGATCTAGCTTAAGACTAACGAGTAATTCAAGTCTAGCCTAATTTACTAAAAGGATATTTAATATAAGAAAGTGTCCAATAACACTACTTACAGTCTCTATTAAGGGGATAACACTCTGTTCTTGTGTACATACTAGTTTTTCCACTTACCACTGTTTAGCACTTAAGACTAACGTGCACTCACTATTTCACTAATTTGAATGGTTTTGTCCTTTTCAATCTTCTTACTAGGCCCGTGGTGTGAAAAATCCTAAGGCTCGATATTCACGTGTTGGTGGACCCTTTGTTCGTTCTCCAGCAATCGATTTGATCACTGTGGCGGCGTCCTCTGTATAAAGATCCCGATAGAAGTCCTCATTGCCAGGGAACAACCGAGCAACCAGTACAATTTACTTTAAAGAAGATCTAACTCTTCACGATTCCTTTTAACATGGACCTTCCAGCGGAGTTTGGAGTCAAGTGTCATAGGTAAATTCAAATTCAAATTCAAAAATCATTTATTCACGTAGGTAACACAATGTACACTTGTGATTCGTCATTAAAGAAATAAATATTAATGCTTCTAATTTTACATTTACTGCCAGTTCTCAAATCAATGGCGTAGAACGGAAGAGAAGAACTCCGCCACTCTTTTTAATCGCAATGTTTTTTTTTTTTTTACACAACGTTTGTAAGGAGCTGCAACCATTACACCATGTTCCACATGACATTTTAAGTAATTAATAATAATAACATAAATAAAAACAAAGACTTGTCCCCTATCAGCAGGAGGCATGGTGAAATAGGAGCACGCACTTACATTCTCGTGGGAACAACACGCAAACACATAGTCGAAATAATTAACATCACCGCATACACGAATTCAAGTACGACCAGTCACCACAAGTAGCACCCGTTCACGAGTATGACGCATGGCCAGCCATCGGTCCCCTCGCCATATTTTAGGGAGAGAGACAACCCGACGCATGGACGCCGCCACAAGCAATGACATTTAAGCGAGCATGACGATCCTTGAAGGATTGATCCGCTAGGTACTTAGAATATTGGAGCGGTAGGTACTATGACGTTATCAATATACACTGGCTGATAATTTGATGTTTTGTTGGTAATGTCTAGATGTAGATGAACTGATTTAGACTGATTTAGTTTTTTGGCAATCAAGTATTTAAGGCTTTTTGTAGTTTGTCTACTGCTTCCTTTACAGTAGCTGCCGTAATCATGATAGCAGTATCATCAGCAAAAGCGATTACGTTATCTTCTAGTTGTGGAATATCGCGCGTGAATAAGTGGTACAACAGAAGTGGACCTAATACAAGCGAGGAAATTCACAGCTAAATATATAACGAATATAAGATTATAAGATTACTTACTATCGCTCGATGTTATGATGTTACGAACAAGGAGGCGCGCAATCTATAATCAATTATAATAGGTTGAGGTTATGGAATAATAGATTGGTACGGACAGTGATTGCCGTGTATTTCACGTTGCGGATTATAAATTGTGTTCTTGTAAAAAAATATTTTTTATTGATTTTTAAGTTTGTAAGGAGTAAGTTTTCTTGTATTATTAATTTTGAGTTTTGGGAATTTTTGAAGTTATTTAGTTTAGTAATGGGAATACTATTTGTTTATGTGGTGAAAATTACTACATAACAAGGTTTGGAAAAAAACCAAACATCCTCCTGGCGCCAACCTTTATTCATTTAATTAATGTTCGATTTTGTTTAGTTTTATTTCAGACTATTTATTTGTTTTTCTTTTTGAAGTTATACTTCTTTAGGCGCGTTATGAAAAATTTATGAGAGTGAAATTTTACGATGCGCGCACACCGTGACACAAAATTCAGTATGGGCGCCGAGATGGGAATAAGACAAGTAAAAAGAATATGCGTGACGTATGACCATAATGACATTTGTAGTACCTTTTAAACAAATAAAGCAGTTTTAATTATTTTTTCAAAGAAATTTAGGAATGCTTTTTCACAAAGACCTATTGTTACTTAGTTAAAAGGTTATGAAATATACCTAGTTATTAAATTAAATTAATAATATAATAAAATAATAAATAATAATTGTTATTAATATTAATTAATAATTGAATAAAATACTAAATATTAAATATTGTTAAATTATTAACGCTAAATATCTATTATTAATTATTTAATATTTTTAAAAATTAAAGAAAGCCAAAGAAGTATAACTTCTTACGCGCGTACATAAGTACACGCACCATTTTTTTATTATAAATATCCTTTGTCATTTGCTTATATTACTTAAATAACCCATAATGCAATTTAAATGTTTTAGTTTAAGTTATTAGATTAGATAAAGGACCTATATACGGAGTAAACACAGTCGAATCACCTGTGCAGAAAAGACACAGAAAAAGTAATTTCTGCTACGCTGATACCACAAATTATAGTGTTATTTTCGCAGGCCAAAACTCGTAAAGCAAAAGTAAGCTGAAAATGGTAGGATTAAGTCGCAGCCGGGAGTGTTAAGATGTTATCTTTTGATTAAGGTCCTCGTAATAATAGAGGAAAGTTATTTATGGAAACCACGCTCATTACAATCTCGTCTATATATTTTTCTGTCGACACGATCCGGGTAATTCGAGAATCGCCGCAAGATATTCTTAGTATGGTAACACTGCAATTATATGCTTTTTATCTTGCATGATTATTTATTTTCATTCCACTGTAGGAGAGATATACTACCTACGACCAATTACGTCGCAATCTGTCCGCTATTTTCCTTACGCTTAGATGACAAACCAGAAAAATCATTTTGATTAAACGCTTATAGATATTCCGATTCAAACTAATATGATATATTATGATATAAGTTTTACGCGTCCGTACACTTTTCTTGATGTCCACCGATAGTTCATCCTAAGCGCAATAGATGTCTCTGTCCTCAAAATTGTACAGTATTACGAAAAATAAAAAATAGCGTAAAGACCATACTAGGGGCCTCATAGCCTAGCGGTCTTATTAAGTGGCAGCTAGGTGAGGGGTACCGGGTTCGATTCCCGGTTCGAGGGCAAGTTTTAGTTTAATTTAAATTTGTTCTCGGCCTTTGGGAGGGTTGTGCGGTACCGGGCGAGTGCCTAAACCGTACATGGAGGACATGGTCGAATTTCTAAGGCGAAAAGCACGAATTATAAAAATCTTAAAAAAAAAAGACCATACTACTGGTCTAGCAATGGTTTATATTTCTTTTACATATTATAAGATTAGGCCGACTCGATTTATACACCAGTCATTATAGACATTCGAAATCGAAAATTTGATAATAATTCCAAAAGTTTTCAAACTTCGGTCAAGTGAATGGTACATTGGGACGACAATAAATCTCATTTTGCAACCTTGTCCGCAGTCCGGAACATTGTTAAAATTGCAATTAAATTAATTTTATGTCTGTATGGTCGTGAAAAAAATTCCAAAAGTTCTGCAAACTTGGGGAAGTTTTCGATATAATATTTCATATCACGTATAAAATTTGCAACCAACCTAAGTGTACGGAACATTTTTTGTTATTTATTTTATTTTCGATATATCTGTCAAATTTGCAGAACTTTTGGAACGTTTTCCTTCAGTTTAATAAAGAACAACATTAATTTTTAATAACAAAAAATGTTCCGTACACTTAAATTGGTTGCAAATTTGACACGTGATGTAAAATAATATATTTAACACCACTCCAACTTTGCAGAACTTTTGGAATTTTGGTCTCAAGAACTAAGCAAATTATCATTTATTGCATTTTTAACAATGTTCCGGACCGCAGAGCAGGTTGCAAAATTTTATAGTTTGTTTTAATACCAGTCCCGACCTTACATCAAAATTTGAAAACTTTTGGAATTATAATGAATTAATTGTCTTGACTGACTGGACTATTAAACGCAACGCAAGCTTCGTTCGTCATTAAGAAAAGTTTTAAACGTAACGACGCATTCGCGCGCTTCTAAACCTGTATAATATATATTATACAGGTTATTACTCTTAGTCAAATGTATTTTATTAGCTATGTAAGATGCGACACGTACCTCCTAATTAGAAATTTTACGCTCTTTGCGACTCCCCAGGCCCCGATTCAAATGAGCACGCTTAACTCAGGAGTCACGGCTTATAAATCATATTTAATTGCGCGCCTAGATATGGTTGCTATGTAATTTACTGTATTATTCCTATGTAATTGTTCCTATGGGCTCTGAAATATGGTTGAGAATTCACGAGTTTCTAACATCACTTTATAGCTAATGAAAATGTAATGAAGTCTTACTTCAATCATCTGTTTGTTATTTGATACGATGTTAGATACATCTTGTGGCTTTTTCTGATTATATTATATTATTATGTAGTATTTAAAATTAACATTTGATTCCCAGAAAGACAGTGATTATTCTTCGTTGTAAAGTACTTAAGGTTATTGACCTCTATGAACAAAAAATATCAATGAAACCGATACAAAAATATGTCTATTTCAAGGCAACAATCAAAAATTATAAACTATTATTATGTGTATATTGTAACCATGATCACCAACTCACGCAGTGCTTCATACACAAAAAGTCCAAATTTGGCTGTTAATAATTTAAAAAAACGTCGTAAATATCATTAAGAGGAATAATACAAACACACATACATAATTTTAACATTAAAATACTTTACTACACAAAGCCACAGTATAGAGTAATAAATAGCTTATTTCAAAAGTAATTAAGCGCTTCAGAAAGGCAAACAGCATTATTTTAATTAAATGGCAAGACAAACGGATAATTAATACAACTGACAACCTTTAGCAAATGTTCGGTCTGATTCGGATTTATCCCGTCAACAGAATTCAGTAATTAATTCAATCTATCTGAGACTAATCGTCGAACTTTGACGATTAACAGATAATTCTCAACTAATCCGATCGGGTAAATATACCTACCGGCCGGGCTATTTCGGAAACTATTACGATTGGAAAGCGTGACCTAGTGGTGCTAATTGCTTATTGTTGGGAAGTTAACAGCATATGCCTAGTAACTAGAGATTAAGTACCACGTACGTGTCATATATATTTTTTTTAAGTTAAGTGAAAAACAGACACATAAACTTATTATGTTTCTGTTTCGAAAAATTGCAAGTCTCCATACAAGTTTTGTTTTGTACTGTTTCGAGATAGAAGTGCAAGTTTTCATACAAGTTCTGTTTGATGTAATTAATACTTTTGTAACTTAAATAAAATTTCATTTAAAATTACAACTTTGAGTAACAACAATTTTTTTTTATGGCTCTGGCACGATTTGTGCATTAGCCAGCGTCAAGTATAGGATTTTTACAATTCGTGCTTGTCTTTTAGAAATCTGACAGCGTCCTCTATGTACGGTTTAAGCACTCGCCCGGTAGCGCACAACCCTCCCAAAGGCCGAGAACAAATTTAAATTACATTACAACTTACTCTCGAACCGGGAATCGAACCCGGTACCCCTCACCTAGCTGCCACTTAATAAGACCGCTAGGCTATGAGGCCCCCATCAACAATATGAAATTTTAGTTTTTACAGAATGCACAGATTACAAAAGTCATTAGTAGAGAGCACAGAGCAGAGTACAATGAAAGTCCTCGACATGACAATTGACGTAAGAAATATTTTTTTTGACAGTTAGCAATCAACAGATGCGAGATTAGTTATGGAAATAATAGAGCTTTGAAAAGAGGGTATAGAGTATGGTCGTACCCCGCGTACTCTAAAAATACTTACTACAACAGTCTCAAAATAGTTTACCTTATCGATTGATTGAGAAATTTCATAATTTCAATTTCTTCATCACTTGTGTTATTAGTTTTTCCGTAGTAGCAAATGAATCTCAGAGTATGATAAATAAAACCAAAGAGAACGAGGTCACGCATTGTCTTTTGGTGATTTTCGTTTAATGAATTAAAGTAAGATTTATGAAATGTATATTGTATAGATATCTTACTTCGCAAAGCTTGTATATCTAATATTATTGTCATTAGCACTCATTTCGATTGAAGAAATATAACTTAGCCATGTATTGACGTAATAATAAAACAATGTAAAACATAACATTTCCATGAAAAATTGTTTTAATATAACCACACTGGTAACATTCCTTATAAGCCCCTAATATCACATCTGAACGACATCATCAACTGAAATGACATTCGAAATTTGAAAATTCAGAAATTTGCGGCACTTTTGTTATAAGTTTCGAGGAATATTAATAAAGTTGCAGAGCATGTCAGATTGAGAGAATTAATTAATTCATTACGAATATTGCGTGGTAAGTAACAATGGAATTAAATTCAGTCACAGCATTGATTTTGACCCATCGATTAATTATGACCGACCTCAAAAAACCAGGTTATCTATTTTATACGTATGTTATTTCCGTTCTACGTTATTGAAATGGACCTATAAATCCAAGATTTAGTTATGTTTAAGACAATGCATACTACATGGATTTTTGTGCATGGATTTCTAAGAGTTAGCTTTTTAGGAGCCAAAACCGCGCCTATTCTAAAAATAATTCCAATTATTTCCAAGCCAGAGTTGCTAACTACACACTACAGACTTTTCTCGTCCAAGCTTATAAATTATTAGTACAAAGTGATCTGATATGTAGCCTAATGGTACCTACACTAACATAGATAATAAAGCTTGGAATTCAACCTTCGTTTAACAACATAAGTAGGAGTGAAAAATTGTTACTGAATTTAAGTCATTTAGTTCTTACCATAGAGTAACACTAAAAGAAAAGAACGTTAAAATTGTAAAGGAAATATTTCTCAAATTATACCGGATAGTGCAGGCATATCACATTTTTATTTCAACGACAGCCTTGAGCCGATCGAATTTCAAGCGTCATTAAAAACAAGCAATAAATTAAACATAGCGTCGAGAGTAATACCAAAGAAATATTGAATTTAGAATATTCCTTCTCAGTTTCAGTAAATATTTCAAGTTCTATTTTCGTCAAATAATTCCAGAAATTTAATTTGTTTAGATTGTAGATGCTTGGACTTAGTTTAAGCTATGTTTAATATTTTAATGGGCTATGATAAATTGGTAATAGGTATATAATATCCGATTGAAAAATAAGACTTGATCATTGAGAGCTATGAAGAATATATAATAACAAACTTATTAAAATTTGCTTCAATCGCTTTCACTATACATATGTTAAGTTTTTAATAAGTTTTATTTACTGAACATAAAAATAACTAAGCCCAATTAAAGCCACAGGCGAAAACTACAAGTAAACCATTCTCACTTCTTTAGACAATTGCGCGTTTAAAATGAATGTAAACGATAAACTGGACTTTATAATATAAGGTTAGAATTAGGTTTTCTTGGAACCACGTGAAAATCCGGAATTGGATTCGAACAAAACTTTATAGAATCGTAAGTGGATTTCCGTCGAAACTCCTGTAGGATTGGCAACGGTAATCGAGTTAAAAATAGCATGTTCTAGAAATAATTAAGCCAATTCACTTGACTTCACTTTGGGTTCATGGAAAAGTTCTCAGTATTCGTTTTAATCTAATAGTGTATTGCGATTATTAACCAGATTATCGATGCAAATTCGTTAAAAAAATTCCTGGGTTAGTTAACAATCACGGATATAGTGACTTTCAAATATCTTTTGAAAAATTTATAGGTAAATACTGTCTAAATCAGAGTTCCCCAAACTTTTTTGTGTCGTAGACCCCTTGCCATGTTTTTCCGTGTTGGGTAGACCAGATATTGATTTCTTGTTAATTTCTAACTGTAGCGAAGTTTAGTGTTAAAAACTTTAAGTAAAAACACATGTTAATTTATACATTTATTAATTGAATTTAAATTAAAACTACTCATAATAAAATTTAAAACCACAAAGCGAATACCAACATCCTACAACTTACACAATTTTATAAACATATATAATATTGTTTTTACTTCATAGGTACTTTTATAAATAATGTATATGATTTCATATTATAAGATAGTATGATGTTAGTATATAGGTACTATCATTATATCACTATGTGTTGAGATCCACTATCCCCCATTTTCATTTCATGGACCCCTTGCAGGTTGTCATAGACCCTAGGGGTCGATATAGACCACTTTGGTAATCACTGGTCTAATTACTTAAGTTTTACTCAGAAGCAGAATAAAAATTACAATAATATATTTTATAGGAACATAAATAATACCACAAACGTTATATAGAAATTTCTGCTTAGCAATATATTTACAAAGCATTTAACTATTTTGTGTTGTAAGTAAGAGTAATATAACGAAATATCCCATTTCTCAAGCTCTAGTGCCTTTTAATGGACACAGACAGGCTTTGAACTAAAATGTTAGCCGACAGTTTTGCAGAGGACATTCAAGGTACAAACGAAATTGCTTTTCATATTCTCAGGAATTTGCACCTATTTTTGAAAGACCTTTTTAAATCAAAAATATGTTAATTTCGTTCAGTGCTTTGTTACTTGAGGAATTTTAAATTCGAATTTATATGATTTAGTAAACTGTACAGTAGTACATAATAATATTGTATTGTAGAACTTAAAATACAAAAATTATCTAATAAAATAACACAGAGAAGCAAAAAGTATTTTCCTCAAAGTCTAATTGGTGGGTCAAGAGGGTGAATATTCATTACCGTCGGTTCAACCAAGTCCAAAAGTAACCCACCCAATGAGGTATGGGGCAAAGACATTTCTCCATTTGTTTTATTGTCTTTGCAACTAGGTGATACTCAGGTCTTTATGCTTGGTCTACTGCGTTTTAAGATTAAGACATGTACTGACATGGCGCTCGGCGAACAAGTGTTGCGTCGATAAAACAATCAAAATAATGAAACCCGTATTCTACAGCAGGGTTTTTCGCGAGTACTCGTGAAGACGTGCTGTCAATCACTCCTGGATTTTTATATAATAAAAGTGATAAAAATAAGTGCATCAGTGCTAAAAACACAACAATTGTATTGTAAAAACATTTGCAGGAATTTAAAAGAAAAAAAAAAACGCGAAAAGTGGAAAATAAAGTGAAATTAGATAGTACTAAATAAACGAAACTAATCCTGAGGTTATTACAAAGTCATTTCAAAGAATACAGAAATCAAGTGCACCAACAGTGACATATTACGTTAACATACATTGCTCGTTAGATATTCGCGGTACATTGCGCGCTCTGAGAATAGACTACTCAAGGCCCAAGGGTACCAACACTGACAAACTGACGCTTTGGCGTACATTGCTCGCCAGATTTCACAGTACACTGCGTGTCGGACCAGAGAAACTGTAGTAATATTGAAAAATGTTTGGGTTGCGCACACCGACAAAACCACACTCCGCGACCACTGTGGAGGCTAATAAACAAGATAAGCTTAGTGTGCAGACATCCGTAGTGGCCGCCGGTGTCAGGAAGAGCATTGACCAGTGGGAGGGGGTAACAAATGAGGAAAAGAAGGTCAGAACCTACACAAACGCAAAAACATATAGAAGCAAAGCTGCTGAGGCAACAGCCGTTCAACAAAGTGCCCTCCTTCAACTAGACGCTGCCCGTACTTTAAAGGGCGAAATTAAAATAGCTGTGACCACTGCTATCAAGCGACTCTGTGAGCTAGTTAAAGAAGCAGAGGCCCAGACAAGGGAGGGAAACGAGAAAAAGAATGACAAAGGAAACGAGGAAGAAACAGGAAAAGACAATGATAGAATAGATAACACACGACAGGTGAAATCAAACGGGATGGAGGAGCAGCTGATAAGACTAGGGAAGGAGACTAAAAAGTTAGAAGAAATTAACAAGCTACTCCAAGAAAATATTAGTGAGCAAAATGGAAAGGAAAAGAGACTAGAAGAAAAAATAGAAGAACAGACAACAGTGATGAGACAAGTGTTGGAGGGGAGACGCACCTATGCCAAGGTAACGAGCGGCCAAAGAAGAGATAGGCCACCCAACCCAAAACACGGTGTTATCATGGAAAACAGACGTGTAGAGCTGCACTCCATGATAATAGCACCACGAAATGAAAAGGAAACGGGAGACCAAGTAATAAATAGAATTAGGGAAGCCGCAAATGTTAAAGAGGGAGGCATTAGAGTGGATAGGATTAGAAAGATCAAAAACGGAAAAGTAATAATTGGATGTAGAGATCTAGAAGAAAAGGAGAGACTCAAGCAAAACTTAGTGAGTGAAAATGAGCACCTGGAAGTAAAAGAAGTCGAAAACAAAGACCCACTAATCATCCTAAAGAATTTGCTGAATTACAATACAGAAGAGGATATAAAGCAGGCAATACGAACACAAAACAGGAAAATAGTAGAACACATAAGAGAAGAAGACTGGAGGATAACAGAAAAATACCGTCGCAGAGCGAGGAACCCACATGAGGGTCACGTCATTCTTCAGGTCTCACCAAAGTTATGGCAAGCGTTGACTAGCGCAGGAAAAGTGCATGTGGACCTTCAAAGGGTGTGGGTTGGAGATCGGTCCCCTCTGGTGCAGTGTATGAAATGTCTGGGCTATGGCCATGGGCGAAAGCACTGCAAAGAAGAGGACGATCTGGTCTGTTCCTGTGCCCACTGTGGAGGAACCCACATGCGGGAGAAGTGCCTCAAATATAAAGCAGCTGAAAAACCCACCTGTATAAACTGCAAAAGGATGGGTTTCGAGAGACAAGACCACGGAGCCTTTGACGTTCATTGTCTAGATTTTATAACCCATATTAACTCGTAAATATCATGTATTTATAAAATAAATATGTCATAAACACGTATAATTTAGCATCGGTTACGATCACATACGACCATTTGGCGCGGCGGACGGTTGTTTTAGCTGAAAACATCGCGTTTGGCAAATAAACTAATGAGCGGCTGTACAGTTTGGTTGACATTAGCCCAAATAATCACGTCACTCCCAGCGTATTTACGAATAACGCATATTTTCAGTGGAAATATTAGGTTAATGTTTCATTATAGTGTTGTTATTATTTGTTCTTTAATCGGCGACGTGAAAATGGGGTGTTAAATGGTTAATGTGCGTGTTATCAGAGATTTTAAGTCCATTTATAAGTTCATAAAATACAATAAAATATATTTCTAATAAATGTACGTAAAAGAGATAGTATTGTCTTTGATTAACATAACCTTTACACATTTAAAGATAAAAGCTTTTACCGGATTAAAGTTATGTATTATTATAAATTAGGCACCGTGACCACGCACGCTGTAAAGCACGCGAAACGTCGGATAAATTTAAAATTATGTCAAATAATTGTAAATTTATAATAATACATAACTTTAATCCGGTAAAAGCTTTTATCTTTAAACGTAAAAGAGATACTGATTGTCATTCGACTCGCTAAATATTATGAAATTACCTTTGTTTAGCAGATCTGAATAATTTAGCTTATAACCCTTTTCTATAAATCAATAATAATCGCTAATATATGTAAGGAAAACATAATATATTTTCCTATACAAACTCTTGTCTTTATTGTATTTTATATAAACTCTTTAATGTTGTCTTTGCTGTCTGATCGACGATGTTTAATTTATGTCACTTGACATAATATATGTAAGATATTTTATTTTTATCATTATATTATTTAACTTTATAAAACCTAGAATATAGGCTTTAAATGTTGTTTCTTTAGTATTCACAGAGAAACGCAGTTACGCCTTACTTATTCCCAGTATAAGCGATTGATACTATTATATATATTTAATTATCTTATTAATAGAATACTAATTCAATCAATTACCCCGTAGTAGGTCGTATGTTTTACTGCTACAAGTGGTCAAAAAAATCTCATGTCACTACTAGAATTACGACTTTATTATACACAAGAAATTTCGCATCATTTTCTATAATAATAAAGTAAACATATAAAATATTGCTCACGTTAGGAAAATAACTAATTGGAGTATAGCATATGACGTAACGCCTTGAGGCAGCCCAGAAACCTTATAGCCTGAACTAACGAGAAAAGTTTTCTTATAAAATCACCGTATTGAATATTAACATGCTCCTTATAGACTATAAAAGACGCGTAATAAGGAGCAATAGACGTCAAAAGTTATATAAAGACGCTAAAACATGCTTGCTATACTTATAGGAATCAAAGAGTAGGACAGTGGTGGAACGGCAACTCTAAAGGTAAGATTCAGAAACCAGACTTAGTAATAAGTATGACTTCCGAATGTCAAAAACATGTTGCATTTATATGGAAGTCAAGGAAGGTGGTTCCGTTCAAAGGCTGAATGTGTTTTGTTTGTTAATTAAACACAATATTGTAAAGCTCACGTTTACAATTTCGTTGATATATTTACTACAGTGTAGGGACTCTGGAAAAATAGAACAAGCTAATCTTTGATTTTTGATTCCGTAGAATTCTGACATTTCATTAGTGTTGCTACTAAAAAAGTTCTCCACCGAAAAAGGGACAAATTTTACTCATTTGAAGGCAATAAAAATTTTAATTTATTTTTTATGTTCCATCTACAAATAGGTAAATCTAAATATTTACTTAGTCAAGTGACCTAATAAAAAATTTATAAATATTTTAATATCACGAACAATAGATCGAATTAATTTTAATTACTTTATTTTATTCTTTAGCTGGCATCACTGTCTACTAATTCCAAGTTAAGTAAATCTTAAAAAAAAATCTTTACTTTTACTTTCTTTACTGTTAGTGATGAAAAGGGACGTAATTATCACTCGCCGTAAAACCACTTTTAATGTGGACCACCGCACTTAATAAAATGGATACATTCACTAACAAATAAAATGTATGAATAGACTCAGATGTTTAGACTCGTATTGAAATTAAAAAATTGTCTGGCCTTTTGGTTTGTCATTTCTGACATGTCAAATACTTCTTTTTGTAGTTTTTTTAACTTTAATTATGATGAGTTATAGGGATGGAAAATGGACATATTAAACGGAATTAAAAATACATTGAAAGATTTTTATAACACCAATGAAAAATAATAAATTTTATCACTATCTTATAATAATTATTATAGCTCATAAAGCCAGTTGGATCGCTAGTCGCTTATCTATTAGAAACTGTCGTATGTTATTTTCAAAAATCTTGTTTTCCATATGGTTACTGCTATTGAATATCTCCCAGTCCTAAACTTTCCTCTGATTCATGTAGGAACATGCAATTGGCATTAATCGTTCCCCAATTCCAGCCATTCATTCATTGGACATGCGTAAATAGGGATTTAAATTCACAGTACACATTAAATTTAGTGATTCATCTTGGTAATTTGCTAGTTATGTAATCTGTGGGTCTGTCGGAAGCAATTGAATGATTGCCTTTTACGTTAGTTTTCCTTGTTCGTTATGGATTGAGATTCATCTCCAATGTGATTAGGGGATAATTTTTCCCTCCATATATCATTGGAATTCTTTTATTCGCAGGCTATTGTATGTTACTTGTACGAATAATGGCTATGTTATTGAGGGTTCAGCGTTTTATTAAATTTCTGACCGATTTTTTAGTATAGTGTTATATTTTTTATGGTTAAATATGACTAGAAAGTAATTGTAATTTAAATAAATCATAGAAATATATTGCTATGACTTCAAATAAGACTGTATTTTTTTATTATAATAGTACTCTACTGCTGCCATTGTGTCCAGAGCCTTTCTTTCTCTTAAATTTTTACTAAAAATATACAATATATTAATTACAAAAAATAGTTCACGATTGACGCGTTACGCGTCTCGCGAGATACGCCCCGGCTCCATCGGTAATATTTTTACTTACAATATTCATGGGCGAGCCGGGGCGCAATTCCTTGAGAGACCCGTTATTTGATTTTTGTTTGCCGCCGTTAGATATTTAAAAAGATAAAATAAAAATAAAACTGTTCCTTACTTACGTAGAAAAAAATAATTATAAGATTTCAAAATCGAGGCACACACACATCTCAGAAAACTGTAATAAGATTTCACATTGGTATCCAATAATACTAGTTGATTTGGTAAAGTAACCTAAAGTCTTAACTTATACAAATAGTGGTAACTTTTATCCAAAATATTATTATTAAAAAATACCCATTCATTAAAATGCGGGGCAAGCTAATAGTAGAACAGTAATATCCTAGGATTATTATTACCATTAACTTTTTATATTTAACTAGCTGGCCTGGCGACCATCGTACCGCCTAAGGCCCTTTCTGCACTGCTCCGGTCCGGCGTCGGAAGCCGGAGTGAGTCATTAAAAAAATATCGGAAAGCCGGATTGCGCTTCTCCACTATATCCGATCCGACAATAACCGATACTTGTATATTTATCATGCAACACTGATATTAACTAAAACCCATATACTTTATTTTATTAATAAAACGTTCTAAATTCTGAATATTTTATTGCCTGGCTAGTTGATTACTTTTTTCATATTGTCTATCTTGAAATATTATAATCTACTTAATAAATAGTTCACTAATACTTAATGATATAATATAACTATAACTGAATAAACCTATGAATAATGGTTCGCGTCCAACGCGCCTACAGAGTGCACGTGTGGCACGCGTACTGCTTGCGCTTAGCTATGGAATGCGTAAGCGTGTGATGTGATATCTTATGAGTTATCTACATATTATGTGCAGGAGATGGTGACCATACTAGAGTGTCAGTTCTGTTTGGTCCAGATTTAATTCTTGTCTTGTCTGGATTGATTAAGACTTTGGTGTCTGGGTGGAACCGGACACATGTTATACCTATGTGTCTACGTGTGATGGTAGTGTTTTGAAGTGCGAGGAGTAAAAAGCAGTGTGGTCTTACGCATTGTGTGATTAATTGGCGACCTGGTGGAACCGGGGATACACTACGCCATCGGCGCGTATTGCGTCATCCAAGGGCGTGGAGGAATAAGCTGTGTTGGGTATACACATTGGTACAAGGGATAGAGACCCATTGTGTGTGTGTGTCAGTTGCGGCTGGGTGTAATTGGTGGTACACTATTTGTGTGTGTGATTGCGTCATCTCGACTAGCGGCGGTGATTTTAGCTTAAGTGTATGAATTCTAAGTGTGTATAGATTAAGATAGTTTATAGAATTTATATTGTTTAGATAGTAAGCTTTCTCTTTTCTTTTTTTTAAATTTCTTTTGGTAATGGGTCTTACATTAATTAGTGTAACACTGTAAGACACATTACTGGACGGGCAAGGCCAGGTCTCCATAAGGGGCCTGGACCAATTTTTTGTCGGCAAAATGGCTGAGTGTGACAAAAAGTGTAGGTCTCGCTCTAGATCCCGAAGGCGGGAATTTTTGCGTGACTCGTCGCCCTCCACTGTTGTGGTGAAGGCGATTAAGAAGAAGGCTGCGAAACACGCTGTTGGCCTTGAGGAGGCTGAGCGGGAGATGGTGGAGCAAGTGGCTCGTTCCACCTTGGAACGCCAATTGAGGAGTGCACGTCGGGAGGTTAGGCGTAAGGAAGAGGTGGATGTCTCTGAGGCCGCCTCGGGTGCTGCCTTAGAGGCTGAGAGGGCTAATAACATAAATGATGTAGTATTTAAAGAGGTGCCTGAATTAAGGGAACGGATGGTAGCTCGGGTTCGCCGTATTGTCGAAATTGCGGCGAAGTCGAATAATTTAAAAGGTGACTTTGTCCGAGACCTCAAGGTCGCAGCAAAAGAGCTAGGTGAGATAGTGGAAAGTCTTGCTGAGCGGTGCTTGGAGGGTGATGAGGGACGGCGTCTCGAAAGAGATAATATCCGGTTGAGGGCACGAGTGTCTGACCTTGAGTCAGAAATTGTTGCCCTCAGACGGGACTTTACCGAGCGTACAGCCCGCGCTGTAGAACAAGAAAGGGAAATGATGGCTCTGAGAATGGAGGTGTCGGGAGGTATAAGCAAGCAGTCGGATGAATTAGCGGGTTTATCGGTGAATGGAATCCGCGAAATTATGGCGGGGTTCGTATCAGAAATAAAAGGGGATTTGTTGGCCGAAATCATGCGGGCAGTGGGAGGCATGATGGATGCTAAGCTCGATGGAATTGGAGATCGTCTCCTCCCGAAGCCGACCATTCGTCCTCCACTGGCGGCTTCGCGGGTGGCGGATGTAGGTCACATTGGCGGAGTCGAGGGGTCTGCTGCGCGGAGGGAGACATATGAGGTGGGCAATGTTGCTATGGAAGGGGTGACTGAGAATTGGTCGACGGTGACGGGGAAAAAGGGAAAGGGAAAAAAATCAAAGGCGGGGTCCGCATCTAAGCCCTCTTGTGGGACATCTGGTGTGGCGTCCTCTGCAACGCCCCTGGTGGTGGCCGTGCCCCCTGATCCTTTGCAGCTGCCAGTTGGAGGACAATCCCAAGCACAACCTGGACTGAGGCAACAGGGTCTTGGGGATGCAAAGTATGGGCAGGTTGAACGCAGTACTGCGCGGGTGCTCGTGGAGCCTACCACTGCCGCAGTTGTTTTAACGTTGCGGAAGGAGGCGGCAGAGAGGGGACACACGTACGCCGCCCTTTTGTCCAGAGCCAAGCAGGACATCAGCTTATCAGGTTTGGGCATTGAAAGGGTGAGCGTGCGTACAACTGCCACAGGGGCGCGGATGTTAGAGATTCCTGGTTCCCAGAGGGGGGAAAAGGCCGACCGCCTTGCGGAGTGCCTTCGGGAGGTGCTGGCGGACGTGGCTCGGGTGGAGAGACCAGTCAAATGTGCGGATCTTTACATCCGAGACCTTGACGATAGCGTAACAGTTGAGGAGGTGGTGACAGCCGTGGCAGCTAAGGGTGGTTGCTCTGCTCACCAAATTAAGCCTGGGCAAATTCTTAGGCGTGGCAATGGTATGGGGGACATTTTTATCTTATGTCCGATCTCTGCTGCCAAAAAGGTAGCCGAAGGGAGGCTTCTTATTGGATGGAGCTCGGCCAGAGTAGAAATACAGGAAGACCGACCTCTAAGATGTTTTAAATGTATGCGACTGGGACATACAAGAGAATTGTGTACATCAGACGTGGACCTAGGAATGGCCTGTTATAGGTGCGGGAAGGTTGGGCATAAGGCCGGTGAGTGTGGTTTGCAGTCACACTGCGTGGTCTGTGCTTCGGCTGGAATACCTGCGGGGCATAAGATGGGTGGACGGGCCTGCAAGCCTCCACCGGTTAGCAAAGGGGGTTTTACTGGGGCTGCGGCGCATCCGTCGCCAGAGGTGTTCCTCCCTGGGGAGTCTGGTACAATGTCTGATTAATATGGATCAAAGTTGCACCAGCTTCCTACAAGGGAACCTCAACCATTGCGATGCTGCGCAAGACTTGTTCTTGCAGTCCATGGTGGAGTTGGGAGTGAAAGTTGCGGTTGTTTCGGAACCATACTACGTGGCCCAGCGGAGCCACTGGAAGGGAGACACTTTGGGGCTGGTGGCTGTTATTGTCAGTCCGACGGGTATGGCTATTACCCTTAGAGAAAGGGGGCCTGGGTATGTCATGGTTGATTGGGGGCCTTGTACGGTGGTGGGCACCTATTTCTCCCCTAACAAGCCGCTTCGGGATTTCGAAAGCTTTATTGGAGACTTAGGTCTTGCGATCCAGCGGGCTATGCCCAGGCCAGTTATACTGATGGGGGACTTAAATGCTAGGTCGACCGCCTGGGGTGACACTTATGTTAATCCCAGGGGGCCGCTTCTGGAGGAGTGGGCGGCAGAGTTAGGGCTTCTTTTTATTAATAGGGGGACGGAGCCTACATGTGTACGACCACAGGGAGTGTCACGGGTAGATGTCACGCTTGCCTCCTCAAACTTCGCATGGAGGTTGTCTAGATGGGAGGTAATCAGGGATTTGGAGACATTTTCAGATCACCGCTACATTAGGTTTGTCGTTAATGCTTCTGTAGGGCCACCTCTGAGGCCACGGACCAGTCGTCGGACTTTTCCGCGCTGGACCGTTGGTCGACTTAACCGGGAGCGAGCGGAAGAGGTTGCCATTGTTAAAGCGTGGTGTGCGGATTCGACCCCGGTTGAATGCGTGGAGGAGGGCGTTCGCAGACTCCAACGGAACATGACTGAGGTGTGCAACGCCTCCATGCCTAAGTGGAGACCGCCACCTCAGCGAAAGGCAACCTACTGGTGGACGCGGGAAATCGAAGACTTTCGCAGGGTATGTAGTGGTGCTAGGCGGGCCTATCTTAGGAGCTGCCGACGAAGAAGTGATGATCCGCAGGTTAGAGAGGGGTTGCGGTTGGTTTACTGTAGACACAAGAAGGTTCTTCAAGTGGCCATCTTAAACGCCAAGAATGAGGCACATAAAAAGTTCTTAAAGGAGTTAGACAGTGATCCATGGGGGCGCCCTTACCAAGCAGCTCGGAAAAGGCTAAAGGGCGCAGGGGCTCCCCTAACGGAGACTCTTGAGCCCGCCTTGCTTGATAGGGTGATTTCGGGGCTTTTCCCTCTGCCTCCGAACATCGTCCCTCCGAGAATGGTGACCTCGGTGGTGGATGGGGACGTCGATAGAGAGCAAGCTCCTGAGGTGACTGACTCCGAAATAGAGTCCATACTTTGTCGCCTGAAGAGCAGAAAGAAGGCACCAGGCCCAGATGGCTTGCATGCTAGGGTCCTGGCGGTAACTTTTCCTTACATGGGGGAAAGCATTCGGGGTCTGTTTGACTTATGTTTACGTAGTGGACGGTTCCCGACGGCATGGAAGGAAGGCCAATTGTGTCTCATCCGAAAAGAAGGTCGTGCGCCGAACAGCCCTGGAGCTTACCGGCCCATAATTCTCTTAGACGAAGCCGGTAAGGCGTTGGAATGGATTATTGCCTCTCGTTTGGGCCGTCACCTCTCGATCGTGGGGCCGGACCTGGACGAGGCCCAATATGGCTTCCGGGCTGGACGCTCTACGATCGATGCTCTCATGGACCTAAAACAGTACACCAAGAGAGTAGTCGAGCGGGGTGGGAGGGCGTTGGCAGTGTCTCTTGACATTGCTAATGCCTTTAATAGCCTTCCATTTGGCGTGATCAGGGAGGCCCTTGAATTTTTCGGGGTTCCCCTGTACTTGCGCCGAATAGTAGGGAGCTATTTGGAAGGACGACAGGTGGCAATTGTGAACGGACAGGGTGAAATCGTTCGCCATCCGGTGTTGTGCGGGGTTCCACAGGGATCAGTTCTGGGACCGTTTCTGTGGAATATTAGCTATGATTGGGTGCTGCGAGGTGCACTGCTTCCTGGGATGCGCCTCTTCTGCTATGCAGATGACACTCTAGTCGTGGCGAGTGGAGGGTCATTTGGGGAGGTGGCTCAGCTTGCGATGGCCGGTACTAGGCTGGTTGTTGGGCGGATCCAAGCCCTGGGTCTCAGGGTGTCCCTTGACAAAACGAAAGCCCTGCTATTTCATGGCCCGAGGATGGGTCCTCCTTCGGGGGCGGCATTGGTGGTTGAAGGCGTTAGGATTTCAGTGGCCTCCTCCATGAAGTATCTAGGTCTTGTTCTAGATGGTCGCTGGAATTTCGAGCCCCATTTTAAATCTCTCGAGGGGAGACTTGTGAGGGCGGCAGGAGCACTTGGCAAGCTCTTGCCTAATCTTGGAGGCCCATGCCAGAGCGTGCGCCGGCTGTACTGCGGAATCATTCGCAGTATGGCCCTGTACGGGGCCCCCATTTGGGACGACGCGCTGATCAGGCGGACGAACCGTATGCTTATACGGAGGCCGCAACGAGTGATTGCGGTTCGGGCAGCTCGCTGCTACCGTACCGTATCGTTCGGGGCGGCCTGTGTGTTAGCTGGTACTCCTCCTTGGGAGCGGGAGGTGGAACTTATCGCTGCCTTATATCGTGCGAAGGCCGAGGTAATAGTTAACGGGAACGTCACGTGGGGGGAAATAGTGGGGCATATGAGGCGTCATGCCAGAGAAATTCTTTTCGAAAGGTGGTTTGACGATCTAGCAACGCCCCGCGCTGGTGCATTGACAATAGAGGCAATTCGCCCAGTCTTAAAAGATTGGGCGAATAGGCGTTGGGGTGCTGTGACGTTTCGGCTTTCGCAGGTACTGTCTGGCCATGGATGCTTTGGGCGGTATCTGCATAAGGTGCCTAGAAGGGAGGTGCATCCGTTGTGCCACCATTGTGGCGCTCCAAATGACACGGCGGAGCATACTGTGGCTGAGTGT